>CM024668.1:37881453-39081453 GCA_014182725.1 Eucalyptus brandiana
TTTTTCTTTTCTTTTTGATAGCAAACTTTTTGGAAAAAAAAATTAAAAATTACCATTAGTGATGCAAATATTCCTAATGCTAAAACGCAATGCAATTTAGTGAAATTTTTTTTTCCTTTTTTTTTTTTTTTGGCTAGGGTTTGAAAATTAATCTCTAGTTTTTTACGCGATTAAGTCTTAAATAAAATGGTAAAATTTAGGTGTCAACAGCTGTCGGAATTGTGCTCGAGATTGGATCGGCGGGTCGGATCAATCCTACCCGGTTCGAACTATTTTTTCGAATAAAATAATATTAAATATTAAAAAATATTAAAATTTTCAAAAAAAGAATATATTTTCAAAAAAAAAAAAGTATTTTCGAAAGTAGAAAAAATTAAATATATTTTCGAAAAAATTCAACAATTTAAAAAAAAAATTCAGAAAATATTGAAAATTCGAGTTTTTATTAAAAAAATTAATTTAAAAAAGAAAAATTAGAAAATTAAGGAAAATTCAAAAATTCTCAGAAAATTCCAAAATTTGGAAAAGTCTAAAAATTTCAGTAGTAATTAGAAAGACACAACAAAAATCAAAAGGTTTTGGAAAATTCAAAAATCTAATTTTCCAAAAAAAAATTCTAAAAAAAATTACTAATTAATGAAAAATCTTCGAAAAGGTTAAAATTAATCTTTTAGTTTATTTTCCCCTAAAAAAAAAAAAAATAGAAGTCTTTCAATTTAGAATCCTGCACAAGAGGTTTAGTTGTCCTTAAAGACGAATACCTTTGATCGTGCAATTTTAGTATGTTGATTTTGGCTTCCCTTTAATCTAGTTAGGATTAGTATTTATCTTTTCTTTGATGTTAAATTTTTGCTCTCCCATGCAATTTATTTGAATGCTTTCCTTAGTTGTTAATTGTCATTTTAATAATTGTGCACCCGTATAATCATCTCATATGTTAGTGGATATGTATAAAATTAATCTAGATTGCCCGACAAAAACACATCTTTTTTTTTTTTTAAATGAACAAGATTAGGTGTCGAAATGGCACTAATTGATTAATTAATGTAATCAAGTCCCCGAACCTAGATTCTCTAATTACGTAGGAAGTGAGGTATATTCTCATGTCTCACTTGGTTTCTAGCTGACTTCAATAGGCTAGTAGCGACTATTTATTACAAAATTCTTATGGACGTGAGGTATGGATTTGGGAGAACCCATGCCTAATCATGGGCCGTGAACCTGTCTTTAGGCAATACCCCAAAACTTATTCCCTTCCCCGAGGGGTAGGTCATGACAGTTTGGCGACTTCGCTGGGAACTTGGTTTAAATCTTAGAGGACTTAGGTCTAAATCTATCTTGTTCAAAAATAATTTTTGTTTGGCAGTGAGGATATCGAGTACGTCCTTAATGTCAGCATTAAATGTTTTTGCACTTGGGAGTTATAAGGGGAGGAGTGATTGTTAACCCCTTGTCTTGCAGGTGTGAAGTTGAGAATGAATGTTTATGTTTTGAGCTTTTGAAGTGGTGATTGTTTATAAACTGTCGTGCATGTATTCTTTGCATCGCACTACACTTTAGCACACACGACCTGCCGTCGGACTTGGGTTGTATATGATTTCTTAGGATGGTGTTGAGGTGGATACCACTCCGACTACAATAATGTAGTACTAGTTGCCCATCTTGACCCCAAAATTTTCTTCTTAATGTCAAGAGTTACCACCTTGATCGACAATCACGCGACACGGGTCGACTCCTTGACAAAGTCAGAGTCATGGGAACCCCGACCTAACCGCGACCTCGTCGGTTCAGCCCGGTAATCCCATGTCTTCACTTTGAGCCAAATAGAGTAGAAATCAAGTCACATCTCATGTGCATGTCTATGTGTTTGGCATCATTCTTTACTAAGTGGAGTAAGTTTTCTAATCCCTTACACTTACAATTTATTTCCTCACTATATTTTTTGTCGGTCCGTGACAATTAGGTTAATTATGAGCCTTGGTCTATATACAATGGGAGGACCCGACCTTCGCATTATTTCTGCTCCTAAAGCCGAGCTCCACACTTGTTGGGATAAGCTAGACCAGAATGGGCGTGATCTCGTGCAATCCCATGTAGGACGACTGCTCCCCCTGCTGGAAATAGAAGTTCATTGCGGCATTGTTTGAGCATTTGCACATGTTTGGTGTCCCAAAACCTCCACCTTCATATTTGGCGAACACGAGCTCACTCCGACCTTAGGGGAATACAGTGTTGCCATTGAAAAGCCTTTCATTTCGGATTTAGTCAGCCCACCTATCGGGGTAGAGCTTGCATCAATTTTATCTATTTCATAAGAGTCAAAAGAGAGGAAGTAAGAAAAGTTTTGAGAGCAAATCGGAGTACTTCCCCATTCTCATTTTTAAATGGACTTTTTCAAAATGCCCCGTCAATTCAAATGAATAGGATCGTTTTGTTAGTGTTCTTTGGGTTTGTAGTGTTCCCTCATTGTAGAAACGCCGTTAGTCCCTCAGTTGCATGGGTAGTTCAAGGGCTCTGCGCAGGGAAGAGTTTTGTTAACGTCGTTTTGATTGAAACCTTCATTTCCCTTACCCATTTTAAAGAAGACGAGGAGAAAACTGTCCATGCTTCCCAGGAGCTTTTGCAAATTTGGTTCCTTTTTCACATTAAAGGGTTTGGAAATTTAATGGCAATACACAATCTTAGTGATTCCCATCATCCTGTTTTGAAATTCAAAGATAAGAAAGAACATATGTTGACTATCATTATTCTTAGTGGTTAGGATTCATGAAAAACCCCAATCCTAGAGACTTACTATGGCACGCTAGGTGGCTTTGAGTTCACGAGGCGCGATTTACATGTGGAGGTGTTAGACCTGTTCCTTTACTGGGGATCACTGGTGCCACTGAGTATTACCCGACTAGGGTTACTCACCAATACCAAGTAGTGCAGCAGCTCCCATCGGCATTGCAAGAAGACCCTCTTCGAGTTGACTTTGCCAATGGGAATTGCAAACATGAAGATTACGTCATCTTGATCAAGTCAATGTGGGACATGTGCCACCCCCAAAAGTTGGTATGGCCGAAGGAGGAGTTGGAGGGTAGAGAGATGATCTACCATGCCTCAACGAAATATATCCTCCAACACAAAATCCCGGAGAGGCTACACCCAAAGATCCCTAATATATCGATGAATGTCACAAATTGTGTGGAGATCAAGCGTCTCAAGAGTAGTGGACAGTCATAAGTGGAAGTCATCTCCCATTTGTATATAGATCAAGCCGAGTGAAATGTGTGACTTGAATCTACCAATCAATAGGAGTAGCTTTGCTAGGAAGTTTGAGAATGCTTGTTTTGTGTCTTAGTTTAATGTTTAAGGAGTTGTGCCTTGTTGCAGTGTCTAAGAAGTCTTGTCTCGCACCCATGTACGTTGTTTCTTTGAGGAAGTTTTGTTCCATGTTTTTTATCTTCAAGGTGTAGGAAGTTTTCTTTTTATGGAGCTAATGAAATGAGAAGATTAGATCAGTGTCATGGGCAGACGCTTTATCTAAATCTTATACTTATGTATGCTTGTCGCTCATGAACAGGTACTAACAGGTTATCTACTTTCGTCCAACTGTCAACACGACTAAGCAAAGATCTTCAATTTGTATTCGCGCAAAGGCCATAATGGAGAATGAGGATGTTAGTATACGCATGGCCAACATGGAGAACCAGTTGGCTCAACTTACTACATTGATGGCCGAGATAAATCAAAATATCAATGAGCCTCTAGTCACAGCTATAGCTGGAGCCTCTACTCTTGCTTTGTCGAGACACACTCCACCCTCAGCTGGAGAGCCACATGTCACCAATCCCGCTGAAAAATGTGCTTCTGAAGAAGCCCCTTTTGTTACGTCGATGATCGTCAATCTTGATCCTCCTCCAAAGGAAGAACTTGCCGTCCACTTCGATGAACAAAGTGTAAAACGCTTGGCCAAAATGGAGGAATGAATTTGTGTCCTTCAAGGATATGAGATTAAAGTAGTGGACAAACTAACCCCATATGCCAAAGTAAAAGTGTCTGAGACTTTCAAGGAGCCAGAATTTATGAGAAAGTATGATGGCATCGGCTGCCCCAAAACTCACCTCAAATACTACTTGAGGAAGATGGCTCACTACTCCGAAAATGTCTCGCTCCTCATACATACATTCCAAGATAGTTTAGACGGCCCTGCCTTGTCGTGGTTTATCGCATTGGATATTAAAGAGCTCACTGGATGGGAAGATCTTGCTGACGAGTTTTTACAGCAATATAAATTCAACTATGAGATTGTCCCTACAAGAGAAGAGCTCGTTCGGATGGAAAAGAGGATGAATGAATCTTTTGAAGTGTTCGCCCAGATGTGGAGAACAATGGAATCAGAAGTGAAGCCCCCATTGAGTGAGAAAGAAATGAGGCAGCTTTTATTGATGACTTTGCCATCTAAATATATCTAGGGACTAGTGTATTCTGGGTGCCAAACATTTTCACAGCTGGTGGATGTTGGTGAAGGAGTTGAATGAGCGATTGTTGATGGAAGAATACCTATTAGGAATAGCAAAAAATTCCCAGTAAGGAAGGAGAATGAGGTGGCAGTCGAAGTGGCATTTTTGTCTAAGAGTCATATGCACCTAAATCATTATTGACGCCTTCACAAAGGCCTAAAGCCATGCAAGGAAATGTGTCACAGGGATTTGACTGAAAAAGTTTCCTCGAAGGAAATTCACACCTCTACCCCGACTTCTTTTGAAATTATTACATATCCTCCTCGAAAGGAGATTGGTAGCCAATGAGGTGCCTAGAGACAATCCCCCAAGATTCTCGGGGTTCGATGTGACCAAGACATGTAAATACCACATGGGAGAAAGGGGGCATGACGTCGATAATTGCTACGCACTGAAATTGAAAGTTCAGAACCTATTGGATAAAGAAAAGTTGACCTTTAAAGAAGTTATGCCTAATGTGCAACAAAACCCTTTGCCCAATCACGCTGAAAGAATGAATGTGATTCTTGGGGAAGTGCAAGCGAATGAGTGACCCCTTGTAGTGGATGTCCCTAGATTGTATGAGACTCTCGAGCTAGCCGAGCACTATGAAAGAGGGGAGGAGATAATTATGGAGGAAAAATTAGAACGTATCTGTAAAATGATAGGCATGGGGTAATCCAAAAGTCAATGGAGAAGAAGGGCTAATACCTATGATGACACCATCCATGATTAGCTCATCATCCTGCAATACTACTTGTGACCGTGAAATGGAGAAAACTGAGCCTCCTTTTCCAAAGAGGATGAACGAGTTGTCATAGAAAATGTCTCGAGAACGGATGCTAAGGGAACCTTTTGGAGTTGTGACCTTCTGGAGAAAATGCGTGACAAAGGAGAAGTGATCGATACATTGGGTCAACCAAGTGGAAAGTATGCCTACTACGTGAAATATTCGCCTGCCTCGAGTTTCTTTAATGATCCTAAGGACGTTGTCCCTAATGGATTGGGGGGGCATGGATGACCCGATGCCATGAGAGGAGGGGATAGTCATTATGATAACCCCGATGGTGATAGAATTGCCCGATGAGGATCGTACTACTGATGTCGAGATGGAAACCACTGAGCCAATGACAATTGACCTTATGGTCGAAGAATTATCAGCGATCGAAATCCTAGAGGAAAGCTTGACACCGGTCGTGATCGAACTACCACCTTAAGAAAAGGATGAACCGATAATGCTAGAACCTCCCTTGGAATTCAACACCAAAGCAGTGCCCTGGGATTATGAAACAAAGGAAGTAGAAGCAATTACTTAATTAGGCCGTTGTTTTGCGCTCGGTAGAGGAATTGAAAAGAAAGCCGTGACTAAGAAAGATGCAAAGCAATTCCTAGATGTGGTCAAAATGAGCGAATTCAACGTAGTAAATCAACTGCGGAAAAACATAGAAACGCTTTGTTGAAGGTCCTTAACAAGGTACATGTCCTTGAAACAATCGATGATATCCGGCTACAGGAGTTCGTGGGGACGATCCTACTGAAGGATTAGATCTCCTTTGCTGATGAAGACTTCCTTGCTGATGGTCGTGATCACATAAAGGCACTGCACATTTTAGTGAAACACGATAGCACCGTTGTCTTTAGAGTGTTGATTGATAATGGTTTTGCACTAAATATATGTCTATTAGCTACACTCCACCGATTAGGTGTTGAGATGGAGAGGATATGTCCAACTAAGTCCACTGTGCGCGCGTTTGATGGGATGATGAAAGAGGTGTTAGGAGAAATCAAGTTGGAACTACTTATTGGTTCTGTGCTTTTCTTAGTACCATTCTAAGTCTTAGATATACCAACCTTCTTCAACTTTATGTTAGGAAGACCATGGATCCACACGGCGGGCGTTGTTCCTTCTAGCCTCCACCAAAATGTACGATTTGTGGCCGGCAATAGACTCATCACTGTGCATGGGAAAATAGACTTCAAGGTGTACCATGAAACGACCATCCTGTATGTGGAGCCTTAGTGTAAAGAATAATCAAGGTTTTAAACTGTCGAGCTGGTGTCTATGATCCACATTCCTGTGGGCTCTTGCGTGGGCATTCCTAAATTATTTAAGCCAGCCCTAGCAGTAGGGAAGATTATGCTGACAAATGGATACCACCATGGAGGTGGTCTAGGGTTGCATGAATAAGGGATTCGAAAGCCCATCGAGGCTAAAAAAGGTTTGAGGAGAAGAGGCCTAAGGTTTGTTGAATAGCGTAGAGGCCGTGGGAATAAAGGAGGTCACAATGAATGTAGAGATTGAGGCACTTGAGGAGGTCGAGGTGACCACGGAGGCCGGATTATAAAAGATAAAAGTTGTCAAAGTGTTCTTCCTCTCCCACTGAAAGAAACATTCCCAAGTCTCCCGAAGATGATGGAGAAGATGGAGCTATCGATAGTATAGCCGAGCTATTTGAATAAAATATTGTATGCACCATCTTAGCTTGTGAGGAGGTTGAATCCTCTGGGAGCATCACCGACCCTTCAGAGTAGGACGGTTCTGGTTCAGCATAACTTTTTACTTTATGTTTTCTCCCTTGCGTGGGAACTCGTTGTTATTTCAATTTGCTTGTTCAAGTTGCTTATAATGAAAACTCTATTAAGCCCTTGACCTTGAGTTGTTGGTTTGGGGTGGTATGTGTTGTAATACGGCTTTATCATTTCTCATTCAATAAAATAGATGCATGTTTTATTAAGAGCATGTGGAAGCACACCAAACTAGTTCTATGATGTTCACTGAGGGCTGGGCTTCTACATGCTCTCTAGTTCCATAATTTCGCAAGAACAAGGAAATCTGAGGATATGAGGATGAGCTCTTGAAATAGTTTTGCGAAAATTATTTCAAAATCATTTGCAAATGACACACGTTATGTTTGTTATTAATGCGCTCTAACTCATCTCATCACATCTTAGGCATTACATTATGCATAATCATGACAAAGATTCATGTGACTCAGATTCATGTGAGAGAGATCTTTTAGAATCCGATACCAACGATAATCAGAAAGGGATTGAGCGTGAATGGAATCGACATGAAGAATTGAAGTTGCTGATGGAAGAACAAACAATCACCATAAATTTGGGTGATGCATAGAATGTCAAGGAAATAAAGATTGGGGCATGTTTCTCAAAGTTAGAAGCGGAACAAATGATTAATCTCCTAAAGGAATATCATGATATATTTGCCTGGACTTATGCTAATATGCTGGGGTTAGATCATGATATTGTAGAGCCCTCTCGACCAATACTAATGTGCCACCTAAAAAGTAGAGGCTCAGAAGAAAGAAGCCAGAGTTATCCAAGAAAATTGAGGAGGAAGTCATGAAGTTGTTAAAAGTGGATTTCATCGAAGTGTCATACTACTCTGATTGGATAGTAAACATTATACCTGCCATGAAAAAGGATGGGCGAGTCAGGGTATGTGTAGATTATCGTGACCTGAATCAAGCTAGCCCGAAAGATGATTTTTCCCTCCCTCATATCGACATCCTGGTTGATAACACGGTGGGATTTGAGTTGCTTTCCTTTATGGATGGATTTTCTGGGTATAATCAAATTCATATGAAGAAAGAAGCTAGAAGCAAGACGTTGTTCATAACTCCATGGGGAACCTTTTTCTATAAAGTGATGTCTTTCGGTCGGTTTGAAAAATGCCAGGGCAACATACCAAAAGGCCATGGTTGCGTTATTTCATGACATGATGCACAACGAGATCGAAGTGTATGTGGATGACATGATTGCGAAATCGAGAAATGGTGAGGACCACGTCAGGGTCTTGCAAAAGTTGTTCGATTGCCTTCAGAAGTTTAAGTTGCATCTCAATCCCATGAAGTGTGTATTCGAGGTGAAATCCAGAAAGTTGTTAGGATTCATGGTTAGTAGTAAGGGCATCGAGATCGACCCATCAAAAGTCAAGGCTATTTGCGATTTACGACCTCCGACTACTATCAAAGAAGTCTACAGTTTATTAGGACGGCTAAACTATGTGGCAAGGTTCATTTGCCAATTGTCGGAAACGCAAAACCATTTTTCAAGCTCTCGAAGAAAAATGCGTGGGTTAAGTAGGATGACGAATGCCAAAGTGCTTTTGAAAAGATAAAGCACTACCTCTCGCATCCGCTGATTTTAGTCCTGTTGGTTCCCAAAATTCTCTTGATTTTATAATTGACAGTACATGACGAGTCGCTGGGAGCCACGCTAGCCTAGAAAAGACCAAATGATGGAAGATAATGCGCGGTATACTACTTAAGCAAGCAGTTCACTACTTCTGAGTTGAATTATTCTGAGATTGAGAAGACTTATGTGGCCCTTGTCTGGGTATTGCACAGACTACGACAATATACCCTCCACCACCAAATCTTACTAATGACCGAAAGTGACCCTATCAAGTACCTCTTGGAAAAGCTAGCCTTGGTTGGGAAATTGGCCAAGTGGTATATCTTGATCTCAAAATTTGACATACAAAGCCTAAGTCAAAAGTCGGTTAAGGGCCACACCATAGCAGTTATGTTGGCAAAAAGTCCTAAAAAATTAGAAAGCCCTGAGGAGGATGGTGATGTGGAAGAGCAAATCCTACTTGTATCGAGCGACAATTAGACTATGTACTTCGATGGTGCCATTAACCTATTTGGGTCGAGTATTGGGGCAGTTTTCATCTCCCCAAATGGATAACATTACTCTATGGCCGCAAAATTGACTTTCCCCTGTACAAACAACATCACAAACAACATTGCAGAATATGAATCTTGTATTCTCGGCCTTCAAGCTGCTGTTGACATGAAAGTACAAAAATTACAAGTCTATGGTGATTCAGCCCTTATTATCCTTCAAATTGAAGGCGAATGGCAAACGCGGGACCCGAAGTTAATTCCATATCATGAGTTCTTAGGAGAGTTGGTGGAGGAGTTCCAAGAAATATCCTTTGACTATTTACCAAGGTCTCAAAACCAATTCGCTGATGTCTTGGCCACGTTATCTTTGATGTTGCAAGCTACCGGGGGCTTGGACGTTGAGCCATTAAGAATTGAAATTCTTAGACACCCAGCTTATTGTATGATAATTCAAGAGGAGCCTGATGGAGAGCTATGGTATTGTGACATCTTAGATTATCTTCAGAATGGTGAGTTTCCCCAAGGGAGTGACGCGTCAGATAGAAAATATCTGACAAAGTTGGCATTGAAATTTTTTTGTCAATGGAGATGCGCCTTACAAAAGATCCTTTGATTCGACGTTACTAAGATGCATTGATGCCAAGGAAGTTAATCGCTTGATGAAGGAAATATACAAAGAGGAGTGTGGCCCCCACATGAATGGTCGCCTCTTGGCAAGAAAGATCATGCGACTCGACTACTACTGACTGACCAGGGAATCTAACTGCATTCAACATGTGTGATTTTGTGACCAATGCCAAATTTATGGGGATAAGATAAACGCTCCACCAAATGAGCTTTACCAAATGTCCCAATCTTGGCCCTTCTCTATGTGAAGAATCGACGTGATTGGGCCCATCAATCCCAAGGCATCAAATGGACATCAATTCATCTTGATAGCAATTGACTACTTTACGAAGTGGATTGAAGCCAACTCGTATGCCAATGTCATTGCCAAGAATGTGGCCAAGTTCATTCGTTGCGATATTATTGCCCGTTATGGTGTGTTGGAGGTGATCATCACTGACAATGGATCCAACTTAAATAATAAAGTTGTAGATGACTTGCTTAATGAGTTTCGAGTCCGGCATTGGAGCTCATCACCATACCGTCCTCAAATGAATGGGGCAATTGAAGTAGCAAACACGAACATAAAGAAGATCCTAGCAAAGACAGCCGAAAATTATTGTGATTGGCATAAAAGGCTTCCTTATGTACTGATGGCATACCAGACATCTATTCGCACCTCCACAAGGGCAACTCCTTTTTCGTTGGTATATGGAATGGAGGCTATCATACCTATGGAGGTTGAGATTCCTTTTGCTAAGGGTCCTTTCTCAGTCGAAGCTTGATGAAGTCGAATGGATACAGTAGAGACATGAGCAGCTAAACATGATTGATGGAAAAAAGGCTAAAAGCTATATGTCATGGTCAATGCTATTAGAAACGGGTTGCAAAGGCCTTCAATTGGAAGGTTCGTCCTAGGCACTTTGAGATTAATGACTTAGTGCTAAGGAAAGTGCTGCCAATCATACTCGATCCTCGTGACAGGTTCACTCCGAACTATGAAGGGTCTTATGTCGTTAAGAGGATCCTACTGGCTGGTGTTATGATTTTAGTTGAAATGGACGGCCGTGAGCTGCCTAAGCCTGTAAATGCTGATGCAATCAATAAATATTTCTGGTGAATGAAATCAAAGCTATAGAGCCATTTCATGCATAATCCGAGTCACATAGCACCATGCATATCATTCATACATCACATACATGTATATTTACTTGTATTTCAAGTATCCAACCAACTCGATGAAGTTACAATGGGATGGAAGACATTGATCGTTGCCCACCTCTCTTCTTACTTCTATTCTTCTTTTTTGCGCAAATTGGCCTAGCTCCTTTCATTTCGGCCCAACCCACGTGTGGGTCTTCTTCCTCCCTCATCACCCTCGCGTTGGTTGGGCTTTTGGCAGAAAAAGAAAAATACAAGCCAAGGGTGAGGCAAAGGATTGCGAGGGCAGAGGACGGCGCGATCCTAGGGTCGGAGATAAGCTGATGGTGGCAGAAGCCATGCGCGCCTGTTGTTGGCCGAGCTTAAAAGGAAAATGTGGTAGAGAAGAGGGGGGGCTTCGAAAAGGGGGCTTAGTGTGGAGAAGAAAAGAATAGAATAGGATTAAAATAAAAAAAAGAGGAAGGGATGAAGAAAAAGAAGACTAAAGAACAAAAAATAGAAGAAAAGCAAAACAAAAAAAAAAAAATAGAAAACTATAAAATGGTAAAAGTTGGTCTTGAGAAGGAGGAATCGCAGAAGTGGGGAGTACAGTAGAAAAAGACAAAACAGGGATAAGACAAAAAGAGAAAAAGAAAGAAAAATATATTTAAAAAAAATAATTTGTTTTTTATTCGACATGGGTCGAACCTGGGCTCGGATTGGATCAGCGGGTTAGATCGGTCCTACCCGGTTCGAACCATTTTTCGAATAAAATAAGATTATATATTAAAAATATATTAAAAATTTCAAAAATAAAAAATAAAAAAAACCGAAAATAGAAAATATTCAAAATATTTTCGAAAAAAATTGATTTTAAAATTTTTTTTTGAAAATTTTAATATATTTTTAATATTTAATATTCTTTTATTCGGAAAATGGTTCAGACCGGATAGGACCGATCCGATCTAAGCTCAGGTCTGACCCACGTCAGATAAAAAAAGATTTTTTGTAATTTTTTAAAATATATATTTTTCTTTCTTTTTTCTCTTTTTGTCTTATCCACGTTTTGTCTTTTTCTGCTGCACTCCCCCCTTCTGGGATTCCTCATTCCCAAGACCAACTTTTGCCATTTTATAGTTTTCTATTTATTTTTGGTTTTGCTTTTCTTCTTTTTTTATTCTTTATTCTTTTTTTTTACATCATCCCTTCCTCTTTTATTTTTAATCATATTTTATTCATTTCTTCCCCACACTGAGCCCCCTTTTCGAAGCCCCCTCTTCTCTACCACATTTTCCTTTTAAGCCCAGCCAATGACAAACACGCATGGCTTTTGCCACCGCTAGCCTGTCACGGTCGCTTGATCTCCGACCCTGGGATCATGCTGTCCTCTGCCCTTGCAATCCTTTGCCCTCGTGATCCTTTGCCTTGCGCTTGGTTTGTACGTTTCTTTTTCTGCCAAAAGCCAAATCAATGCGAGGGTGACGAGGGAGGAAGAAGACCCACGCATGGGCTGGGCCGAAATGAAAGGAGTTTGGCCGATTTGCGCAAAAAAGAAGAATAGAAGGAAAAAGAGGTGGACCGGCCCCATTCGATTTTCTTTTTTTTTTTTTTTTTTTTTTTTATGATCATAATTTACAATAATGATAATATTTTTCTTATTCTCTTTTTTTTTTTTTTCTTTTTGACAGCAAACTTTTTGGAAAAGAATTAAAAATTACCATTAGTGATGCAAATATTCCTAATGCTAAAACGTGATGCAATTTAGTGAAAATTGTTGTTTTCTTTTTTTCTTTTTCTCTTTTTTTTTTTGCTAGGGTTTGAAAATTAATCCCTAATTTTTTATGCGATTAAGTTTTAAATAAAATGGTAAAATTTAGGTGTCAATAGCTATTGGACCTGGGCTTAGATCGGATTAGCGGGTTGGATTGGTCCTATCCGGTCCGAACCATTTTTCGAATAAAATAATTTTAAATATTTAAAATATATCAAAAGTTTAAAAAATCATAAATTTTCGAAAATAAAAAAATTAAAAATATTTTCGAAAAAAATTCAACAATTAAAAAAATTCAGAAAATATTGAAAATTAGAATTTAAAAAAAAAATTAATTAAAAAGAAAATTTAGAAAATTAAGGAAAATTAAAAAATTCTTAGAAAATTCCAAAATTCAGAAAATTCTAAAAATTTCAGTAATAATTAGAAAGACACCAAAACAAAAATCAAAAGGTTTTGGAAAATTAAAAAATTCAAAATTTCCAAAAAAAATTCTAAAAAAATTATTAATTAAAAAATCTTCAAAAATGTTAAAATTAATCTCTTAGATTATAAACTTCTAAAAAATGGAAATCTTTCAATTTAGAATTTTTCTCAAGAGGTTTAGTTGTCCTTAAAGACTAATACCTTTGATTGTGCAATTTTGATATGTTGATTTTGGCTTCCCTTTAGTCTACTTAGGATTAGTATTTATCTTTTCTTTGATGTTAAATTTTTGCTCTCCCATGCAATTTATTTGAATGTTTTCCTTGGTTGTTAATTGTCATTTTAATGATTATGCATCCGTATGATCACTTCACATGTTAGTGGATAAGTATAAAATCAATTTAGATTACCTGACAAAAACACCTATTTTTTTAAATGAACAAGATTAGGTATCGAATTAGCACTAGTTAGTTAATTAATGTAATTAAGTCCCCGAACCTAGATTCTCTGGTTGCGTAGGAAGTGAGATATACTCTCACGTTTCACTTGGTTTCTAGCCGACTCCAATAGGCTAGTGGCGACTCCTTAATACAAAATTTCTTATGAACACCATAACGTCACATGATCTATAGGTTTGGGAGAACCCATGCCTAATCATGGGTCGTGAACTATCTTTAAGCAATACCTCTAAACTTATTCCCTCCCCCGAGGGGTAGGTTGTGATAGCTTTGCGACTCCGCTGGGAACTTGGTTTAGACCTTAGAGGACTTAGGCCTAAATCTATCTTGTTCAAATATAATTTTTGTTTGGCAGCGAGGATATCAAGTATGTCCCTAATGTGAGTATTAAATGTTTTTGGAGTTGGGAGTTATAAGGGGAGGAGTGATTATTAACCCATTATCTTGCATGTGTGGAGTTAGGAATGGATATTTATATTTTGAACTTTTGAAGTGGTGATTGTTTATAAACTGTCGTGCATGTATTCTTTGCATCGTACTACATTTTAGCACACATGACTTGCCATCAGACCTGGACCGCATAGGATTTTTTAGGATGATATTGAAGTGGATACCGCTCCGACTATGATAATGTAATATGAGTCACCCATCTTGACCCTGAAATTTTCTTCTTAATGTCAAGAGTTACCACCCTGGTCGACAATCACACGACACAGGTCGACTCTTTGACAAAGACGGAGTCATGGGAACCACGACCTAACCGCGACCCCGTCGGTTCAGCCCAGTAATCCCATGTCTCCACTTTGAGCCAAATAGAGTAAAAATCGAGTTACATCTCATGCGCATGTCTATGTGTTTAACATCATTCTTTACTAAGTGGAGTAAGTTTTCTAATCCCTTATACTTGTAATTTATTTCCTCACTGTATTTTTGGTCCGTTCGTGACAATTAGGTTAATTGTGAGCCTTGGTCTATATATGATGGGAGGACCTGACCTTCACATTATTTTTGCTCCTAAAGCCGAGCTCTGCACTTGGTGGGATAAGCTAGACTAGAATGGCCGTGATCTCGTGCAATCCCATGTAGGATGGTTGCTCCCTCTGCTAGAAAAAGAAGTTCATTGCGGCATTGTTCAAGAACTGGCACATGTTTGGTGTCCCAAAACCTCCACCTTCATATTTGGCGAACACGAGCTCACTCCAACCTTGAGGGAATACAGCGTTGCCATTGAAAAGCCTTTAGTTTTGGATTTAGTCAGCCCACCTATCAGGGTAGAGCTTGCATCAATTTTATCTAATTTCATAAGAGTCAAAAGAGAGGCAGTAAGAAAACTTTTGAGAGCAAATCGCAACACTTCCCCATTCTCATTTTTGAACGGACTTTTTCAAAATGCCCCGTCAATTCAAATGAATAGGATCTTTTTGTTAGCGTTCTTTGGGTTTGTAGTGTTCCCTCGTTGTAGGAATGCCGTTAGTCCCTCAATTGCATGGGTAGTTCGAGAGGTCTGCGTAGGGAAGAGTTTTGTTAATGCCGTTTTAACTGAAACCTTCATTTCCCTTACCCATTTTAAAGAAGACAAAGAGAAAACTTTCCATGCTTCCCCCGAGCTTTTGCAAATTTGGTTCGTTTCTCACATTAAAGGGTTTGGCAATTTAATGGCAATACACAATCTTAGTGATTCCCATCATCCTGTTTTGAAATTCAAAGATAAGAAAGAATATACATCTAACTATCATTATTCCGAGTGGTTAGGATTCATGAAAAATGTGGCATCCCAAAATTCAAGTCACCCTCTAGAGGAATTAAAGCCTATAATTAGGTAATGAAATTACCTATGGTCTATGTGTTAGCCATTAGTTTTCTTAAGGCTATGTGTTATTATGCTTGTGTTTATGAATTTTGAAATTAGGATTATAGGATAAATTAATAATCTATGCTTGGCCATGCATCTTATAGATTAAATTCCTATAAGTAAAATGTCACAAGACTTTGGCCATGTGGAATTTAAAATTTAAAGTTTATAGAAGAAATTATAAAAGGGAAAATTTAATTTTTAATTAGGTTGGGCCTTAGGCCCATTGGCCAAAGCCTTTGGTGGGCCAAGCTAGTCGGCCCAATTAGGCCCACAAAAGGGGCTGTCGACCGGCCCAAGAGGAGGCCCAAGAGTGGCCGGCCCAAGCCCAAAAGCCCATGCATGTGTTGTGACAAGTGGCAAGAGGCCTTCATGCATTGGCTTAGAGAGGGATGGCATGCATTGGCCATTGTGGGTGGCATCTCATCATGACTAATGATGGCTTTGTGGGGAAATAAAAGGGAAGAAGAGAGAGAGAATGGCCGGTTAGCCATTCGGCCAAGAGAGAAAGGGAGAGAGAGAGAGAGTGAACCGTGCGAGAGAGAGGAGGAGCCGAGGAGGAGTCGTCGCCGTCCGTCCGCCGTGCTTGCCGCCGTGTGCCGCCGTTCGTGTGGTCTAGAGGCAAGTTGGGGGTCCTTTGCTGCTCTTGCATGTGTGTTTGTTACATGTATGTTTGATATAGTGTCGAATTTGAGTGGTTAGGAGAGGAAAACCGAAGTATGGATGGCTTGTTCTTGAGTGGTGTTGCTGTTTTCGCTTGAACAGTTTGAGTCAGAATGTTGTGTGAGCTTGCATGTATGTTTAGAGTCATATTTTGGCTTCAATTTCTTCATGAACGTTGTAGCTAACATCTTAAAATATAACATACTAAAATTTGGTGGAAAATTATGGAGATTTAAGGGGTTAAACTCTCATCCTACGGAGACCTCAGATCTGGAACGATTTCATTGACCTCTTGATGGATTTGTGGTTGCATGTTGAGTTGTGCTAAGAATCTCTCTTCAATTTATTCATGAAAGTTGTAGGGGACATCTTAAAATACAACATACTCAAATTTGAAGCAAAATGAACAAGTATAGCCTAGTAAATCGACTAGATCTTGAAGACGGTAATTCTGGAGATGTATTACGGGACACCCGAGACATCATGGACCTAAATGACGACTATACTCTGGTTATTTGACTTAGATCTCTTCATAAAAATTGTAGAGGACATCTTGATGTAGAACATATCCAAATTTCAGAGGAAACGAAGAAGAATAGGTAGGTAAAAACTCGGTATTTCGGAGAAGTATGCACTGGACGATTCGGTGATGGATCCAGAAGCTTCGTGAGACTGTAGAAACTAATCTAGAAAGAATCTAGCTTGGAAGTCTTCATGAAAGATGTACGAAAATGTCTTGGCTATAACTCGGTAAAATTTCGTAATTTTTGGAGGTCGTATGGATGTTTTAATCGAATTACTTCGGAGACTGTGCATTCTGGTTTCATCCGAAAAGTATATGCTGTTTTGTGTGAATTATGAAATTGTGTGAAATTTTTATTGGCCGTATATTTTGCATGAAATCATTACCCGATTGTCTTATTTATTACTTGCCTTTAGTTTTATGATTTTTGAGATTATATAAATAATTAAATTTAATATTTTTGAAAATGGCACAAGCTGGAATTTAAATAAATGTAAAAAGGGCATGATAAATGGATTATTTTAATTGGCATAAATTCCATGAATTTTATTTTATAAATAATTGCACCATGTAGTATGTGTGATGAGGTCTTGATGTATGCATTGAGATGCATGTATGAATTCCATGATGAATATGATCTTGATTGCCATCACATCACATGCCATGTTAAAATTGAACAATAATGGAAGATGAGAAATGAGATGTATGAGAATATGCATCGTGGTGATGATGATACCGTCGGAGGTGTGAGCCGACGATGCCCCGGGAGTCGGGATGCCCAAAGGTTCGAATGAGTCGATGCCCTTTGGATGCCTGGTTGTATTATGAATACACGCCCAGAGGTTTTCCCCGGGAGTGTCGGGATGCCCGGTTGTATGATGATACATGCCTGGAGGGTGAGGGGTTGTATCATGATGCATGCCCAGAGGGTAGGGGTAACCATTTTCATGGCGAGCCCCGAAGATGCCTCGTGATGCCAGTTGGGATACGAGATGCCCGGAATGTGGGGGTGCCGGATGCCCGGTTGTATCTTGGATACATGCCCGGAGGTTTTTTGCAATGCCAGGATTGGGCGCGAGTGATGAATGTGGGATGCAAACATTGGTCCCGGGAAAGAGAAATGTGGCGGTCCAAAATGAAATTGATGATCCGAGGAAGGGTGATGTGGTGATCAAATTGAAAGCTAAAAGTGGAAATTGAACCATGCATGTATGATGTGATACGATGATGATCACCCATGGCATGATGATATGCATGATGATGATGATGTATGATGTGATACGATGATGATGTATGATGTGATACGATGATATGCACGAAGATGATGATGTATGATGTGATATGATGATGATCACCCATGGCATGATGATATGCATGATATGATGATGATATATGATATGGCAAGATGACATGTGTGATATGATGATGCCATGATGATGATGACATGTGTATGGTATGATGGTGTCATGTATATGATGATGATGACATGTGTGATGTGATGATGTCATGATGACGATGATATGAGTATGACATGATGATACATATGTATGTGTTATGATTGAAGATGATGATGCATGATAGTACGCGCATGGCTTCAAGGTGAGTAATGCCTGCAATGCATGTATGACTTGTATGATGCATTGAGTGGTTATTGGATTCATTTACCTGCTGAGTGGTTGTACTCACCCCTTTTGGGGACCAAAATTTCAGATTAGTAGATGGTTTGAGCGGTTGGATATGACCGCGAGGAGAAGGATAGCAAAGGAGGGAACCTTTGGATGCCAACACTGGTTGATGGACCTTAAGCCTCCGATTGTGGGACGAGATGTCGGTCATCTTTTGAAGTATAGCCGAGTATAGAAGATTGCGGCATCTTGATGTACCGATGAATGATGTCCATCTGGGTTAAGTGAATAAAAGTGTACGGCTTTTACTTATAAATGTTTAGTAGGTGTGCATTGTTTTTCTGAATATAGGGAAGGGAGTTGTTGGATGTGCTTCCGTATTTAAATTGCGTAAGGGACCGATCTAAAAGATGTAAACCCCCAAGTTGTATGGACCCGCTGCAATTGGAATGGTATCAGAGTGACATTTTTATTAGGAAAAGTGAATGGTAAGCGAACTGTGGCGACCCTAATCAAATCGGGGGTTGTCGAGGGGTGCCACAAAAAACCCTGATGCTGAAGACTTACTATGGCACGCTAGGTGGCTTCTGTTGGAGAAAACTTCCTTGTATGTTTTGAAGATGACAAAACGTTTCCATCAGTCTAGTCTAAAGACTTGCAGACTCGTCGGTCAAAGTCTGAAGATCGCCAAACCGCCAGACTCAAGACTCAAAGTCTATCCTTATTGACAGTTTCTAGACCATCGAAGAAGACTTATTCAGAACTGAGTATCTTGTTAAGGATTTGATTCTATCGACTGAAGAAGATCTCTCGGCTGGAGATAGTATCTTAGAATTTGTTATTCGTTTTGATTTCAATTCCGGTAATTTAGATCTGTTGGTTGGCAAAGCATACTAGGAAGGTTCTACTTATGGAAACCTAGATCCTGATTGCATGGGCGAGCAGGATTGGTGGGCTATCATCATATTCCTTAAATAACTCGAAATCTCCCTAATTGATTCTGTCTAACGGGTAGATTGGAAGAACTCATTTGGTAAGTGCCAACGGGTATGAAGGCATGGAGGAGTATATAAGGAAGTCGTTCTAGTTATTCAAGTGTGTGCGCGATAGAAGAATTCCAAAGTCTGAAGCTCCTTGTTTTTTGTCAAATTTAATTGTTGAGCGAAAATTTGTACTCAAAAGAGTGTTTATATTTCTGTGAGACCTTGAGGAAGTGTAGCAGAGTCTATATACTGTGGAATCAAGGAAGAGCTATACTATAACAACTTTTTTGATTCTTAGTGAAATTCAGCCGGTGGATTGTCAGTGCGGAAGAGTGGACGTAGGCTTAGATCAAGCCGAACCACTATAAATCTTGTGTTCTTTTTCTCTTCCCTAAGCTCTTTACTTTGATCGTAACATTATTTGTTTATTAGAGTCTAATTTCCTTTTCATAATCTATTGCTAAACAGTCGGTTCAAAAGTAAAATTATAATCTTTATTCTGCAAAATTTGTTTTCACACCTATTCACTCCCTCTAGGTGCTCATACTAGCTTTCACAACTTCGAGTTCACGATGCGCGATTTACATGTGGAGGTGTCGGACTTGTTCCTTTACTGGGGATCACTGGTGCCACTGAGTATTACCTAACTAGAATTACTCACCAATACCAAGTAGTGCAGCGGCTCCCATCGACATTGCAAGAAGACTCAATTCGAGTTGACTTTGTCAATGGGAATGGCGAACATGAAGATTACGTCATCTTGATCAAATTAATGTGGGACATGTGACGCCCCCAAAAGTTGGTATAGCTCGAGGAAGAGTTGGAGGGTAGAGAAAGGATCTACCATGCCTCAACAGAATATATCCTCCAACACAAAATCCTGGAGAAGCTACGCCCGAAGATCCCTGATGTACCAATGAATGTCACAAATCATGCGGAGTTCAAGCGTCTCAAGAGAGAGGTCGAGGAAGCTAAGAATCGTGCTTTGAAGGCAGCTCGAACTAGTGGATAGTCATAAGTGGAAGTCATCTCTCATTTGTATATAGATCAAGCCGAGTGAAATGTGTGACTTGAATCTATCAATAGGAGTAGTTTTGCTAGTAGCTTTGCTAGGAAGTTTGAGAATGCTCGTTTTGTGTCTTAGTTCAATGTTTAAGGAGTCTTGCCTTGTTGCAGTATCTAAGAAGTCTTGTCTCGCACCTATGTACGTCGTTTCTTTGAGGAAGTTTTGTTTCGTGTTTTTTATCTTCAAGGTGTAGGAAGTTTCCTTTTATGGAGCGAATGAAATGAGAAGATTAGATCATTGTCATAGGCCGACGCTCTATCTAAATCTTATGCTTATGTATACTTGCTGCTCATGAACAATTACTAATGGGTTGTCTACTTTCGTCCAACTGTCAACACGACTAAGCGAAGATCTCCAATTCGTACTCACGCAAAGGCTAGAATGGAGAATGAGGATGTTAGTATACGCATGACCAACATGGAGAACTAGCTGGCTCAACTTACTACATTGATGGCCGAGATAAGTAAAAAAATCAAGGAGCCTCTAGTCACGGCTATAGCTAGAGCCTCTACTTCCACTTTATCGAGACATACTCCACCCTTAGCTCCCTCAGCTGGAAAGCCACATGTCATCAATCCCGCTATAAAATGTGCTTCTAAAGAAGCCCCTTTTGTTACGCTGGTAATCACCAATCTGAATCCTCCTCCAAAGAAAGGACCTGCCGTCTACTTCGATGAAGAAAGTGCAAGACGCTTGGCCAAAATGGAGGAATGACTTTGTGACCTTCAAGGATATGAGATGAAAGCAGTGGACAAATTAACCCCATATGCAAAAGTAAAAGTGCCTGAGAATTTCAAGGAGCGAGAATTCACAAGAAAGTATGATGGCATCGGCTGCCCCAAAACTCACCTCAAATACTACTTGAGGAAGATGGCTCGCTACTCTGACAATGTCCCACTCCTCATACATACATTCCAAGATAGTTTAGACGGCCCTACCTTGTCATGGTTTATCGCACTGAATATTGAAGAGCTCATTGGATGGGAGGATCTTGTTGACGAGTTTTTATAGCAATATAAATTCAACTCTGAGATTGTCCCTACAAGAGGAGAGCTGGTTCGGATGGAAAAGAGGAGGAATGAATCATTTAAAGTGTTCACCAAAAAGTGGAGAACAACGACATCACAAGTGAAGTCTCTAGGGAGTGAGAAAGAAATGAGGCAGCTTTTCTTGAGAACTTTGCCATCTGAATATTTCCAAGAACTAATGTACTCTGGGTGCCAAACATTTTCACAGCTGGTGGATGTTGGTGAAGGAGTTGAATGGGTGATAGTTGATGGAAGAATACCTATTGGGAATAGCAAAAAGTTCCCAACAAGAAAGGACAAGGAGGCGGCAGTCGAAGTGGCATTTGTCCAAGAGTCATCTACACCTAAATCATTGTTGACACATTCACAAATGCCTAAAGCCATGCAAGGAAATGTGTCACAAGGATTTGACCAGAGTAAGAAGTTTCCTCGAAGGGAATTCACACCTCTACCCTGACCTTTGTCAAAATTGTTACCTATCCTCCTCGAAAAGAGATTGGTAGCCAAGGAGGTGCCTAGAGACAATCCCCCAAGATTCCTAGGATTCGATGTGACCAAGACATGTGAATACCATATGGGAGAAAGGAAGCATGACGTCGATAATTGCTAAGCACTGAAATTGAAAGTTCAGAACCTATTGAATAAAGAAAAGTTGACCTTCAAAGAAGCTACGCCTAATGTGCAACAAAACCCTTTGCCCGATCATGCCGAAGGAGTGAATGTGATTCTTGGGGAAGAGCAAGCGAGTGAGCGACCCCTTCTAGTTAGGGTGTTCTTCCGCACAACAGATCTTATAGCAATCTATAATTATCTATTATTTGATTTTTTATGATCTATAATATATTATTATTGTCACAGTAGATTAGAGACTATCATATAATCATTTCTCCACTTGGACTAGGCATCTTCCTAATCTATGAATCAGTAAGGTCACCTGTATGAGTCCGGAATTTACTTACCTAAGATAAGCATCACCGTCGTAAAAGAATATGTATCAGCAATGACTACCTTATTTGTTTTCTAATCGTGCACGCTCTATTGTTTATCCCTTTCTAAAAGTGGCGCTCCCAGTTAGGTTGTGCATTATGGTTCACGTATGGGATTACGAGTAATGCCCGGAATACAGACGACTTGTCATAGAAGGTGCCCTTTTTTTGACATTTTGCTACAGAAAATGGGAGAGGAAGCAGTGATCGATACCGATAACTAAAAATCGAGGCGAGCTCTAACTGAGGGCCATTCCAAGAGTTAGGCAGAACATATTCAAACTACCCAAAAGGAGCCTACCTCATCATTTTCAAAAGTGACTCACGAATCGATTCGAATGTCTGTAAGGCATTTATTGCCGTGACGCTATTGTACTCTTGATGGAGGAGACTCATTAATCTAATTATGTCTCTGCCATCTTACGCTTACTATAGTAATCTTTTCATGTGCAATAATTAGTTAGATAGCTCATTGCTGAAGATCTTATTAAAGAGCATCTCATCGTACATATTAACTAACCAAATAATACTCAATGCTTTGTTTAATTTATTTTTTCAAGTTTCATACATGAGTTCTCACTTCTCATATCTAGAAATATCAACTAGGGAAGATATTAGGTAGGAGAGGTTAATGCCTCCATACAGTAAATCATTCAAAAATATTTTCTTACTTGGTGAGGGACGTGTGTGTCTAAACTTTTGGGTATTTTAATTAGTGAGTGTCTATTGGTTTGGACCTAAATTATTATTCCAAGTTCAGAAAATTATGGAATAATCATATGTAGAATTAAGTGTCAATATTTCGGTGTCCTGAAAATTTCAGAAATTTTATATTTGTAAAAAAATCAAAATACGTGAGTTACGAGATTTGAATCAAGCAAAACCAAAAACCAAAGGCCGATCAAGAGAGATTGAAGTAGCATGCTGTATAAGAAAAATCCAGTAAAAAGAACATTAAGGTTGAGAAACCTCGTGATGCATCTACTTTTTTCCATATCCCATGCTGTCGCACTCGTCCGTCCTAAAGAAGAGCGTGGCATAATCAACCAGACGGGATTGGAGTTTTATTGTCGAGAAATGCTTATGTTACTATCCTTAATTTATTGTGAAAATAACCTCAAGCGCATTCAATTTGGGATCTTGATCTTTGCGATCAGGGACTTGCTGTCGAAGCCCTTGCTGAAGAGGTTGTGGAAGAACTCCTGTTCGGTGAAGTCCCTGTAGATGGCAGGCCTCTCGGGACTCAGCAACTCGGGCAAGGGTCCATAGTAATTGCTCGATCCGCTCCGCCACTTTACCACGTTGAAGAACATGACGATCGAGATCCTTGGCTCCTCAGCCGCGTTCGCGGCCACGCAGTGCTCCACGCTCTGGTACTCTCCGTTCGACACGATCTGTCATATGAACAAAGCAATTGCACTGGTTTCAGTAGGCAAGATTAATGATAGTCACCAAACTGGAGATAAAAGATAAGAGCAGTGCACCTGGAGGAAATCACCAACGTTGACGATCAGCCCTCCGCGCACAGGGCTCACCTCCACCCACTCGCCGCCGTGCTTCACCCTTAGACCTTTCACCTGGTTCTGCACCAGCACCGTCAAGAACGACGTGTCGCTATGCGGCGTCAGCCCCACCGTCCGCTCCGGCTCCGGGCACGGTGGGTAACATATCCCCACGAACAGCCTCTTCTCCGAGAACGTCAGCTCCTTGAACCTCCCTCTCTCCAGCCCCAGCCCCTCGTCCAGAAGTTCCATCACGTTCTCCGCCACTTCTGTCGCGTGGCGGTCCCAGGCCACCACCTCCCCCCCGCATAACTCCGGTATTTCCTCCACTTCCGGTGGATCTGGTCCCATCCACACCTGCAGTGCGTCATGCCAGGTCGCTGCCTTCGACCGGTACAGGTCGTTGTTGCTCGAGTACATGACTCCGCGGTTCTCGTCACGCCTGTAGTACTTGGACTTCGCCTCCTGCGGCTGCTCATGGAAGGCCTTGATGGCGTCTAGGGTTTCGTCGATCGTTGAGACAGGCACGCCGTGGTTGATGAGCTGGAAGAAGCCCCAGGTTCGGGCTGCTTCCTTGATCTGGGCAACGATCATGGGGCGGCGGTCAGTGGAGTTTAGGTCGGAGAGGTCGATGACGGGGATCGAGAGGGTGGCGGCGTTTGAGGAAGGCTTGAGCTCGGAGAGAGTGTCTGGAGGGTGGACGAAGATATCAGGTATGGAGGTGATGCCCGAGTCCGAGAGGCCCTTGACGCCTGATTTGGACTCGTCGAACTCCTTCACCGCCTTCATCCGGTCGTCGGCCAGGGCAGTCGTGTCAGCAGTGGCAGCCGCCATTGATGTCGAGCTTTTACGATCGGCTTGATGAAATGTGTTCGTAATTCTAATACTGGCGATATCAGAGTATTCGTTTGCTTGCTTCGGCAAAGACATAAACGTGCAAGGACTTTATGCCATGTTCAGCGTGCTGTGCGGAAGGTCAAATTGAAAAAAAAAAAAAAAAGTGTAAAATAAATAAAAAAATTCTCTTTTCTTACCAAAAATTTGAAGTACGCTTTAAGCTTTTGATTATTGCAAAATAATAATCTGATAATTTAGATTTCATTGTTTTTTTTTGTTGGTAAAATAGATTTCACTGTTTATTAAGAGCATACGCAGCATTATTACGACAGTAGAATCATGCAATTGAGAAGACGGGACCAAAGCGATCTTATGCAGGGATACATGCTCATCTAGAACATAATTCATAGACAGCAAACCTAATTTTTGCATATATACTATTATTTGGTTAAAATCATTGACTTATGAATATGATTTATTTGTTAGTACAAGTCATGTTACATGTGATATACAAAATTATTGATAAGTGTTGGTGCATGCATATGTCACAGGACGGGAGATCTATTTGGCACAATCAGAAAAATATCACTTCTTGGAGTATTTGAAAAGGTAATGTGGGAATTTCACGCTTTGTGTCATACAATTAAATTTTAATGCGTGGCAAATTGGAAGATGGAAACCTTTGCTTTCAGGTTGAGATATGAGATGTGATTATGATTTGAGGGATTTGTACATATCTAGAACGAACAAATCAAGAATGTCCAATTGCCACAATCATGGTGGCACATGATACCTAAAAGAATGGTCCATGAATAAAAGTCATGGACCACAGCGACCCCCCACCCACCTTCCCCACCAAAAAAAAAAATAAAAATTCAAGGATCACATTCATGCGATACGGGTAGGTCAAGTACATGCATATGGCTCCTTAAAACGATCTCCATATCTTAACTAAAGGATGAAAAGAGAAAAAGTAAGTTGTTAACAAATGACAACATCCTATGGATTATCCGCATCATCTCGTGTTACCATGTCGACAGTTCTATATAGCACAAGGAGAAATGCTTTCCAGTAACATATGCATCAATGCACCATGAGGTGAGTATTTAAATATGACGAAATGGCGACGCATGAAGTTGATAACGTAATGTTGAAAAGGGTTGGCTAGGCTAATAAAAGTGGCATACATAAACAAGTTGGTCAATTTAAAAGGAAAAACAAATATAAGTTAGTAATCTATTCAAATAAGAGTAGGTAATCTAAAATAAGAAATTATTTAATCGGAGAAAAGTTGGAAAGATACACGCAAAAGTGAGAAAATATTGAGCACCTCACTTACCAAGTCAACAATAAATCACTCCATTCATAGATGAATACGTGTTTAATGAGCTCACATTTCAAATTTTTCAAAAATCCCTTTCTTACTCATCGTCTATCTTCCATCAACACCCCACACCTTATCTCTCTCCTCCGTCACTCTCTTCTCCATCTTTCGTCTCCATCACTCTTTCCTTCTCCATAACAAGACAAAAGAGGCAAGTTTATGATGCAACACTATTGGCATTATCACTTTCACTCCCCCACTAAAGCTCAACACAGCACCAAAAATGGTGGTTTTTTCGAGGGCTTGGATGCTCTTGGCTAATGGTATGGCTGTGTCCACCACCATACTCCCAAGGCTCTAGCTCTGAAGCCCTCCATCCTATCGATCTCTAAGTTCGTGAAGGTTCAAATCTCTCTCGTGTGTTGAGCCTCCGTACATCTACCTCATCATCACTGGCATCATCATCGCCATAGCTACTTCCCAAGCTCTAGGGGAAAAAAAAACATAACGACAAATAAAGAACTCACTATTTTGGCCAAAAGCAAATCCAAATTGTCTTCGATTTCTAAAGATGTGAGTGGAGAAGAAGGATGGAGAAGAGAGCAGAAAGACAAGGTGGGGGAAAGTGGGCCCCACCGAATATTTGTCCTTTAATGAATTGAGTAATTTATTATTAACTTAATAAGTAAGAGGCAGGGGGTTCAAATCCCCACCTTCTCAAGGGGGGATAGGGGGTAGGGACGCGTAAGTTTGAGAGTGGGTTGCGACTCCCCACGCCCGCAAAGGCGGCATGCGAAGCCTGCAGTGAGTGTAGAATAGGAATAGAGTAGGACTGACCAAAAAAAAAAAAAAGTAAGGTCTACCTGATATTTTCTCCACAAAAAATGGTATTTTTGTATGGTAATCGATAAATGTAGATGTTCAAAAGTTCAAACAAAATTGACAAATTAAAAAATCAAACAACATTAGTAAGTAATTCAAAGAAAATTGAATAATTAAAAATTACTTCATTTAGATGACAAAATTAAGATTCGCAGTCTCTCGCTCATGGGATGAACCTCTCTGTCCTAATCTTCATTGTGATAAGAAATTAAAAATATTATTGGGTATTGACCATTTCTCCCGGTAAGCAGATTTGATGAACTAAAAATTACCACCACCCAGCTAATGATAATTCTATTTATAACCAGTTTCATGCATGGCCCGTTGAAGAAAATATATTCTTAGAGCAAATAAACATACTAATTAATTTATTTGTGCAAGCAAATTACTCGTCAGCTGTCTACAAACAAGATCTAGCTGGCTATCGCCTCTCGGTCAAAGGGCGATTATTTACTATTTACATTGGGCATCAAACATAGCCCTGTCCTCTATCTAATGTTGCCTAGAGCCGAAGACATACTGACGTTTTTGCTCTACTCAAGAGCTTGGTTCATCACCGGCCGGTTCATGCTCCAGGCATCGAGAGTCTCGATCGTGATCGTCTGAGTCCCGTTGTTGAAGGCGAAGAGATGGGCATTGCCGAGCAACGCAAGTGTCGGGTACACCCTAGATGTGATGCATGTCTTGCCTCCAACCCCGAAGCTCTCCACCACGGAATGATCGATCTGGACATTACAATTTCGTTTACAAATTGAATGGATGCGCGTCCGCAAAATTCCGCCCAATTTTGGCGATTTCGCTACCGACCCTCCAACTGGGACGAGAAATGAGTTAAGGATGGTCCATATCACTTACCAGACTCCTGAGAGAAATTTTCCCATCGCTCAGATCCACGTCCACGAAACCAGCAAAAGATGGTTTATAGATTCCTGATTTGAGAGACGAGCTGCATTTACCCCAAAAAAGGAATTAAAGACGTAATCATAATTCTAGTCCACCAAGAAGCTTATTATGAACAAGAAAGATCGCATAATATAAAATTAAATATGACAGACCTCCTTGCATCAGAGCACATGAGCACTTTGTGCTTGTTTTGGTCATCGGCTTTCAATATCCTGAAGAAGACAGGGGTGAACTCTTCCAGGTGCTCATAAGCCAGCATCAAGAGCCCGAAAGGCCCAACATTGCCTGGAACTCCCGACCCCTTCAAGCCGCAGAGGTCTTGCGCGTTCACCCAGCTCGAATCAAATTGCTCGGCCCCATCCAGGCTCGAGAACGAGAACACCACGTCCACATCAGCCTGCCAACGTTGACAATGACAATATAAACTTGTAGGAGCTTTCTTCACTGAAGCATGTGTCATCATGCAGAAATCTTCAAAATCCTAATTTGTCCTAAGTAAACCACTCAATGTAGGAAATAAACGCTAACACTGTCAGGTATGGAGCATCAATCAAATTTTGGCGCACTGGACTAAAGATCATGGAGCAAATATATGAACCTGAGCTGCTGTAATTCCCCTAATCTCGACATGTTCACCATTGTTGAGCTTCACATTGCTCAAGTGAACATTTTGTCCCCACAGAGTTTCTAGCTCTTCAACAGGCCATTGCAACAGTTGTTTTCCATAGCTGTCAAGCCATATTTTCCTTGGAATCGCCTGTGTTGGGAATAACGGATCCCCAAAAACGAGATTTGACACTAAATCGAACCCCTAAATCGATGCGGAAGACGAAGCCCGAGAAAACAACACGTATCACCGATCGTAAAGCACACCACGGATTCGAGCGTACCTTGTTAGCCACAGATTAGACACCGACGCCGATAGAGGAAAAGAAACTTGGCCCTATTCGATCCGATTAAGCAAAATCGCCTTTTGAAGGGAAAAAAAAACGCGCCGTATGCTTTACTGTTTTTCTTTGGAGAGAGAGAGCGCGCGGGAGAGGAGAAGACATACGTTAATTCTCAAGAGGTGTCATCTCTCTCTCTCTCTCTCTCTCCTCCCTTTTATACCTTCCCCCATCCACGGGCCCTATTCCCGTGGGCCGGGCTTTTTGGGCCCAACTTGGGCGGACGGGCCAACTTAGGCCCATCTCCATAAATAAAACCATCATCTCCCACTCGCACATGGTGGGCCGAACAGGATTCTCTTTACCTCTCTTCAACGTTCATACAGGTGAATAATTCGTGCGACCAGCATACTTTGAGAGCTCGTTCTTTATACACATCTGTTAGGAATATATAGCGGCTCATAATGGACGTCACACTCCGAGTAGATTTAGTATGCGTCTGCTAGATCGATCGATCACATTTATATCTCTCTTGATCTCTTTTAAAACAATGATATATATATATATATATATATATATATATATATTATATAATATATAGTTATCATCAAAAGACAATCATAATTGGTCGACCAGTGAATACAAAACTACAATGTGATTCTCCAAAATCGATCTTCATCTTTCCTTCAAACTCTCAATTTCAGTTCAGCTTGCTTTTCTAGAAATGTCCCATTAGATCAAATCAAACTCATGATCATTGGCAATATCCTAAGATAGCAAACACTAAATAGAAATCTTGAGAATAAGTAAGAGTCATGAGGGAACAAAAATTGAGGAACTATTTTCCTCAAAAGTCTCACACGTCATAAAAGTTGAGATCAAACTTTTTGCCACTCTTATGATCGTATCATGCATACGTAGTATGAAATACGTATTACGGTATTAACTCATTTCCCATGGAGCGTATGTCTACACCTTTCAATACCGTACAGATAATAGTTCAGACATACCCAATGTCTAACTTGAGTTCACGTATCTACTCATTTACAAAAATTCATCAGAACTCACATCTGGCATCTTAGACAGATAAAGTAAAATATGTGGGGTATTTTACTTTCGGACATCGTAAGTATTATGTCATCATCTTAACACTCAGTTAAGGCGACATATGTATTTTAAGCTTGAGCTCTCGATTATCACCTAGATAATAAGCTTAAAAACAGTCTCATCTCTAATTATCACACAGTAAATAGAGGCGATTACCCGTGTGAGTAAGCTAATCTTATATCTGTCCGACATACTTCTCAACTTAAAATAATGCACTGAGCATTAAGATGCATAAAGATCATACATAGATTCATAGGCATTAATCAATGAAAAACAAAATTTCATAAATGTGAACAACTCAGGGAAATTACAATTCAGTACATCATACTCTACACAATCCTAGAGATTTTACATGATTACAAAACACATCTCTAGGTATTGGCTTTGTCATAGGATCTGCTACCATTCTATGCGTAGATATGTACTATAAGTTCACATCCTTTCGTGCAACCATATCTTTTACAAAGTTATACTTGGTATATATATGTTTGGTCTTGCCATGATATTTTGGATCTTTAGTGTACGCTATAGCTGCTTGGCTATCACAGTTAATCAATAATGGATTTGCAGCTTTCTCAATAACACCTAAATGATCGAAAAATCTCTTAAGCCAAACTCCTTCTTGTACTGCTGCTGATAATGCCACGAACTCAACTTCCATCGTGGATAAGGCTATACACGTTTGCTTCTTACTGCTCCATGATATGGCACCATTGTTCAGTAAGAAAGCAAATCCAGAGGTAGATTTCCTTTCATCTAAATCTCCTCCCCAATCAGCATCTGAATAGCCTTCAAGTCGCAAATCCTTTCCTTGGTAATTCAACTTGTAATCAGCAGTTCCCTTCAGATACCTCAGTATTCTCTTGACGGCTTTCCAATGTGCTAGACCTGGATTGGATTGGTATCTACTCACCATTCCAACTGCAAAACATATGTCGGGTCTTGTACACATCATAGCGTACATCAAGCTCCCAACAGCACTAGCATAAGGAACATGTTTCATTTGTTCATTCTCTTGTGGAGTCCCTGGACACAGTCTATGGCTCAATCCTTCACCTTTTGCAATAGGAGTGTCTATGGGTTTACAATCTTGCATACAAAATCGTTCAAGAACCTTATTTATATAGGTTTCTTGCGAAAGAGACAACGATCTCTTCGAACGATCTCTCGAAATCTTAACTCCAAGAATGTATGCAGCCTCACCCATATCCTTCATCTCAAAGTTAGAAAACAACCATCTCTTGACAGTATTAACAAACTCCATATTACTTCCGGCAATTAGTATATCATCAACATATAATGATATGATCACAAATTGATCCTTGGATCTTTTGATATATACACAATGATCCTCATCAATCATTGTAAAATCATATGCCATTATGGCATTATGAAAACGTATATACCATTGTCTTGATAACTGCTTAAGGCCATATATCGACCTCAAAAGTCGACATACCTCTTCTTCTTGGCCTTTCACTATGAAACCAGCAGGTTGTTCCATATATATTTCTTCCTCTAATTTTCCATTGAGGAAAGCAGTCTTTACATCCATTTGATGTAACTCAAGATCCAAACTAGCCACTATTGCCAGAATAATGCGAATCGAGGTAAATCTCACTACAGGAGAAAATGTATCTTCATAATCAATTCCTTCCTGTTGATTATACCCCTTCGCCACAAGGCGAGCCTTATGCCTTTCTATCGAGCCATCAGCCTTTCGCTTTATTTTGAGAACCCACTTGTTCCCAATAGCTCAAGCGTCCTTTTGGAAGATCAACCAGTTCCCAGACTTGATTTGATTTCATTGACTCAATTTCCTCTTCCATTGCATGAATCCATTTTTCCTTACTAGGGCAATTCAGAGCCTCATTAATATTTCTTGGCTCATCTTCATCTTGTGAAGCAACCATAAAAGTTTCCCCTTCAATGTTAAAACGTCGACGGGGAATACTTTGGCGACTTGTTCGCCGTATGGGAGATTGTACACTTTACACATCAATCCCCATCATGCTCCCACTTGGATTAGGTAATAATGATGTCGTCTCATCATGTGGTTGCAATTGAGAATGAGTTGAATATAATTCATCACTTCTCACATTACTCACACTCGGACGAATTCCACTAATATCATTATCTTGATCCAAAGTTTCAAATAGGAAATAATCTTCACCTATTTCGCCCTTCTTAGGAAATTCATCCTCTAAGAATGTGACATCTCGTTATTCAAATTCAGTTATACTCTCACTTTCCTGCTCACCAATGAACACATACCCTTTTGAGTGTTCTGAGTATCTTATGAAAATACTCTTCTTTCCTCTGGGACCTAATTTCCCAAACTTGTGAGAGGACTCATGCGTATAGGCAGCACAACCACATAGCTTAAGAAAACTTAAGTCCGGTTTTCTACCTATCTATAACTCATATGGAGTTAAAGTAACTGATTTGGAAGGCACCCGGTTAAGTATATACGCAGCAGTTAACAATGCATCACTCCAAAAGGTGATAGGTAAGTTAGCATGCGCCATCATGGACCTAACCATTTCCAGTAGGGTTCTGTTTCTTCTCTCCGCAACACCATTTTGTTGAGGAGTATACGGAATAGACAACTGTCTTTCTATTCCTTTTTCATCACATAATTTTCTGAACTCATCAGATAAATATTATCTACCTCGATCGGATCTCAATGCTTTTATTTTCTTGTCTAATTGATTTTCTACTAGGTTCATAAACATTTTGAAACAACTTATTGCTTCAGACTTATGAGAAATCAAATAGACATATCCGAATCGAGTATAATCATCAATAAATGTGATGAAATAAACAGCCCCATGCCTTCCTCTCACATTCATTGGACCACAGACATCAGAATGGATTAAATGCAGAGGAAATTCAGCTCTTTTCCCTTTCCCAAATGGTTTCCGTGTTGTTTTCCCTTTTAGGCAATGCTTACATATGGGCAAATCGACTTTTTCAATGTTGCCCAACAAGCCCTCTTTGGCTAGTCTATTCATACGTTGTTGGCCAATGTGACCAAGTCTAGCATGCCACACATTCACATCATTATCATAGGTATTAGGAGATGTGATAAGGGAATAACAAACATTCGCATTAACATACTCAATATCCAATACAATGAAACCATCCAGAAAATAACCACAATCATAGTAGTTTGCATCCAAATACAAATCCACACCTTTATTATGGAAGTTCATATTAAAACCTAGTTTAACCAACACTAAAACAGACACTAAATTCCGACGAATCTCCGGAGCATACAATACATCATGTAGGAATAAAGTGCGTCCACCACGCATGTTTAGTTGGCATGTGCCAATTCCTTTCACTTCAGCTCTGGAGTTGTTTCCCACATAGACCCACTTAGTTCCAGTTGGTACTCGTCGAAATTCCACGAAGGATCCTCTATCCTTCGCTACATGGTCTGTCGCTCCTGAATCCACAGTCCACAAAGGATTAGACTCAGTTAAGAACACAGAACTGGACACAAAAGCAAAGTTCTGAAAAGTACAAGGGGTGCATACCTTCTTTGGCTCACGACAGTCGCGAGCATAGTGACCCTTCTTGTCACAGTTGTAGCATCTCACCCTTGACATTTTCTTCACTTGAGGACGTTTTCCTCTCTTGTGTTGGTTAACTCTTGATTTCTTGCAACAAGGACTTGATTCTTTGCAATCCCACATATTGAACGAATCAATACGCTTGCGCTTAGAGCTCAAAGCCCTTTTCTGAGCTAGAATCAGCATTGCAAATGTCTATTTTCGACTCAAATGCCGTTAGGCGGTCCTCTTCTAGCTCAAGGTGGCGCACGGCACCCTCAAGATCTTTCATAACATGGTCAAGAGCTTCTAGTGCTTCTTGCTTTTCCAGCACATATTGAATCTTCATATTCAATATTTCACAATTGTTGCCGTTCATATTAGCAATTACGTTCTTAGTTGCTGAAGCTATCGATCTGAACACATCAGACATATATGCACGAATTATTAATGCCTATCATTTATGCATCCCTATTTACATAGACCCATCATATTAATGAATAATTTCAAGTAAGGCTTCAGAATCAAAAGGTCACTATGTTTCCAATCATCCTCCAAAAATCCTAACTTAAAACTATCATTAATATGATTGTCATATGCAAAATCAATTCTATGAAGTTACAAAAATTTCTAAAACTACCCACTGCTAATTACCCACAGCAACCAGCAATAACAGAAAGTAACAGATAATTGACATACAATAAAACAATAATGCTTTCAACTAATACAACCAATATATAGGTTGCTACATCAACAACAATTGGGTAGTAAACGATACATAAGATGTCCACAAAGCACACTTAACTAAGATCAGCCATTACAACTAACACCAGTCAGCACACGAACTGGGAAAGATCCTCTTTTGTTCAATTTCTTTATCTTTTCCCTTGTAACAATACAGTAATATTCATTTACAAAATCCATCACAATTTTCTTATATGAAGCAGCTCCGTTGACATCCCATATGAAGCAGCTCCGTTGACACGAACTGGGAAAGATCCTTTTTTTTTTTTTTTTTTCGAGGTCAACGGTCAACGGTCAAAGTCAACGGACAACGGTCGTCGGTCAAAGGTCAACGGTCGTCGGTCGTCGGTCGTCGGTCGTCGGACCGGTCCGGCCGGTCGAACCGGGTCGCACGGACCGACCGCACGTGCCGCGCGCATGCGCGGGCTGACGTCACGCAGACGTCAGCCGACACGTGCCGCGCGTGTGCCAGGCGTCCGCAGGTCGGGTTGGGTTGCCGGATGGGTCGTCGGCCGGTGACCGCCCGGCCAACCGTCGTCAGCACCGCCTTCATCGGTGACGTCATCCCAGCGGTTGGGTGACGTCATCGCGTGACGTCAGCACGCGTTGCGCCGGTTCGCCGGCGGCGGCGCACACGTGCCGATTCGCCGACCGGCACGTGTGCCGCACGCGTTGGGCGAGCCAGCGCTTCCCGGCGCGTCGCGCCCACGCGCAGCGCCTTCTGGCCGTGTGTGTGGGCGCGTGTGGCGTCGTCTGGCAGCACACGACATGTCGCCGGACTCATCTCGACGACCTCTTTCACCCAATGTGTTCAGAATTCGATTTCGACTTACGAAAACTCAGAAAAATGGCCGAACAGCGCTCGGGTGTCGGGATTTCTCGCCCCGATCCATACGGCTGAATTGTTTTTGCGAAAATTCAATCAAAAACATCAAAACAGGTCGGGAAAAACGTGAACTAGGGCTCTAATACCAATGTTGGGAATAACGGATCCCCAAAAACCGGATTCGACACTAAATCGAACTCCTGAATCGATGCGGAAGACGAAGCCCGAGAAAACAACACGTATCACCGATCGTAAAGCACACCACGGATTCGAGCGTACCTTGTTAGCCACAGATTAGACACCGACGCCAATAGAGGAAGAGAAACTTGGCCCTGTTCGATCCGATTAAGCAAAATCGCCTTTTGAATGGAAGAAAAAACGCGCCGTATGCTTTACTGTTTTTCTTTGGAGAGAGAGAGCGCGCGGGAGAGGAGAAGACGTACGTTAATTCTCAAGAGGTGTCATCTCTCTCTCTCTCTCCTCCCTTTTATACCTTCCCCCATCCACGGGCCCTATTCCCGTGGGCCGGGCTTTTTGGGCCCAACTTGGGCGGACGGGCCAACTTAGGCCCATCTCCATAAATAAAACCATCAGCCTACATCAAAGCCATAGAATGTAACAATGTTTTATTCCATTCCACTTACAAAAGAACTCGAATAACTAAAATGAAAGCATGTCTAGAAAATGAGAACATGTTATAAGCAATCGTTCATCGTCACAGATCACGAAATCAGCTGCAGTGAGAAGGCTCATTGCTACCAATCATGTTATGTCATTTGTTTATGCAGTGGAATCCCTACTGCTAAAAAAACAAAATGTTGAAGCGGGATCAACTGATGTCGAGGGGTGCGATAATCATAAGAAAAATGATAATAAGCTGAGTCGCAAAACATGTAAATCAATTTTGGTCTTTTGTTGTTTTAACTAAACAATTTTTCAGAAATGATAATCAAGAAAATGAATAGATTGCGCCAAAAAGAGGAGAGGGTAAGTCTCTTTAATCACCTGAATCCCAGCCCATCCCTTTTGGACATCAGACCGGACGGCATCGGACTCATTGGCCCGACCCCACAGAAGCCTCCGGTTCTTAACCGGGCCGAAGAATGTCTTGGAAGCGTAGAAGTTGCCGTAATCGTACCTCAGGCCGCTCCACCCATCGGCCGAGGTGTTATCAGGCACGTACCTCAGGCCGCTCCACCCATCGGCCGAGGTGTTATCCGGCATGTACCTGTCCTCGTCAGGGTGATAAGTCCCGATCGTGTAATACTCATACCGCGTTAGATCGAGGCTGACCTTCAAGACATGCTTCACACCTTGGCCGAGTGCCGACGTGTCCAGCCCGTTGGCGTTGTTCTTTGAAACCGGGAAGAAGTCAGGGCACTCCCACATGCCGGTCTTCGGCGCCGAGTTCAGCGGGTGCTTTGCCTTGGTCCAGTGGATGAAATCCCTGCTCCTGCATAACAAATTCACATCTTCGTGTTATAACCATGTCACCGTTAAATGATAAGCCTAACCTAGTCCTAACACCCTCTATAATTGTACAATTGAATAATGAATTGCATGATGCCGAGAAGTTTTAACAGATGTTAAATATCAACTCTGACCTAACATATGAAAAACAAAAACGTGTTTAGTGTCCATAATATATACAATGATAGATTCCAGTCAACCGATTCATGGATAGATTTCAGTCCTTCTAGAATACTAGGGGAGCATACAATTAAAATGATATATGATAACTCATCAACCAATTCAATGATAGATTCCGGTCCTACTAAAATGCGAGGGGAGCATACAATTAAAACGATATACTCCACGTCGTATAAATGGGTCGTCCCACTAATAATTCACCGTACCTATACAAATATGCCATCCCCCGATGCTTCCTTCTGCTGCCAACAAGGATCTTCCAGTGCCCATCCTCGAACCACGCGGTGGTCGGGTCGCGAAAGGCGCTGGCGTTGACGCCAGGCCCAGGGTCGACGATGGGGTTGTTGTCGGGCTTGGTCCGCTCGCGGAGGTTGGGGTCGGATGCATCGGCAGGAACAGCATAGTTCTGGACCTGGCGGTTCTTGGTGTCAATGCCGGTGTAGAGGATGACGGGGCGATTGCCCGCGAGGACGGTGGCGGATCCAGACCAGCACCCATTTATGTCGAAGGGCTTGGTCGGGTAGATGGCGGGAGGGAGGGCCTGCCAGTTGACCAGGTCCTTGGAGACCGAGTGGGCCCACACTATGTTGCCCCACACCGCCCCTTTGGGGTGGTATTGGTAGGAGAGATGGTACCATCGCTTGTAGTGCATGGGTCCTGCTCAATTCAACCATTTGATTTCACTCACATAGAGAAAAAGTACGATTCATGTAAGGTGGAATGGTTGCAAAACTTAATTAGATTAAAATTAGAAAGAAAGGAAAAAATGGGATGTTCATAAATATGATATACTCAACAACGTGATAAATTCAAGTTAACAATTGAATAAGAACTTTTCGATGTCTTGTAAGAATATGACAAATCAAATCGTACATTAAATATAAGGACATATAGTGAGCAATGCCAATACAAATAGACATATGTATGAAATGTCGGGTGCGGAAATTACCATTTGGATCTGTTGGATCATTACATTCGAAGTGGAGATTTGAAGTGCGAAACAAGAGAGGAGAACAAACAAACAAACAAAAAAAGTAAGTAGCGATTAGTTAGAGCAAGTGATATCGCATGAATATAAATTCAATTAAAAAACCTTGGAGCATAGATCATAGCATCAGGTGAATTAAATTGGAAAATGGGGTTTTCATCAACGACTCCTTTTTCACAGCAACAACAGGCATGCGGCAGTACGAAAGTTATTTCCTAAATTCATCCTTACTAATTACTTCCATGCTAAGACCCGACAGAGACCACAAGATGCGCACGGCACTCTCCACCTTTGCCGCACCGAAAGCTTATCTTCGAAGTCGACCCCAACATTTCATTGCGCCCAACTTGTGGTCGTGAACTTTCCGAAGATGGGGGCCAACCGACGTTGTATCGTCCTTATGTCGACCATATCCACTTCTGATTAGAAAATTTCCAGATATTTATGTCCCGAAGCTAAGTCAATAATGCTAAGCCAGGCACAAAAGAAATTTTTAGTGATTTTTTTTCATAAAAATAATATTGTTTTTTTCACTTCATCCATGCAGCATTTCAAATATTTAAGCTAAAGGTAATATATCTACAGTGGCTTTTTTTCTCCCGATGTTTTTCTTCAATCGCTATTTTTCTGGTCACTTCCCACATCAATTCATCATTCCCCTTCGTTTTATTTTTGGGCTCTCCCAAAGTCTGAGGGACGGGTATATGCCATGGTTGATCAGCTAGAAAAAGCCCCAGGTTCTGGCCGCTTCCTTGATCTGGGCGACTATCGCAGGGTGGCCGTCGGTGGAGTTCTGTCCGGAGAGGTCAATTACGGGGATCGAGAGGGTGGCAGCTGTTGGAGGAATTTGATTACTAATGAAGATCAAGCATGATTGATTGTTCTTTGATATTTTGATACATGATTGTAATTACTGTTCTTAAGATAAAATTTGCCCCTGTTACTGTTACTGTCACATTTAAAGTAAACATACCTCCAAGATATATATCAAAACTACATAGATTCGGGTTTAGTAATAACTAAATTTCGCTTTCAGAATTTCAATCTTCTCAAACTTATATTTAACAGAGAAGACAGGAGAGAGTTATTATTCTTAGGACAGTTGTGCGGATGCTATTAAAAGTCAAAACCTACTCCCACTGAAATGAAAATCATTCTGGCCAGGTTATCCCTTTCTAAAAGTGGCGCTCCCAGTTAGGTTGTGCGTTATGGTTCACGTACGGGATTGCGAGTAATGCCCGGAATACAGAAGACTTGTCATAGAAGGTGCCCTTTTTTTGACATTTTGCTAAGAAAAGGGGAGAGGAAGCAGTGATTGATACCGATAACTAATAATCGAGGCGAGCTCTAACTGAGGACCATTCCAAGAGTTAGGCAGAACATATTCAAACTACCCAAAAGGAGCCTACCTCATCATTTTATAAAGTGGCTCATGAATCGATTTGAATGTCTGTAAGGCATTAATTGGCGTGACGCTATTGTACTCTTGACGGAGGAGACTCATTAATCTAATTACGTCTCTGCCATCTTATGCTTACTACAGTAATCTTTTCATGTGCAATAATTAGTTAGATAGCTCATTGCTGAAGATTTTATTAAAGAGCATCTCATCGTATATATTAACTAACCAATGCTTTGTTTAATTTATTTTTTTCAAGTTTCATACATAAGTTCAATATCAACTAGGGAAGATATTAGGTAGGAGAGGTTAATGCCTCCATATAGTGAATCATTCAAAAATATTTTCTTACGTGGTGAGGCACTCGTGTGTATAAACTTTCAGGTATCTCAATCATTGAGTGTCTATTGATTTGGACCTAAATTATTATTCCAAATTATTATTCCAAATTAGGAAAATTATGGAATAATCATATGTGGAATTAAGTGTCAATATTTTGGTGTCCTGAAAATTTCAGAAATTTTATATTTGAAAAAAATCAAAATACGTGAGTTATGAGATTTGAATCAAGCAAAACCAAAAACCGAAGGCCGATCAAGAGAGATTGAAGTAGCTTGCTGTATAAGTAAAATCCAGTAAAAAGAACAATAAGGTTGAGAAACCTCATGATGCATCTACTTTTTTCCATATCCCATGCTGTCGCACTCGTCCGTCCTAAAGAAGAGCGTGGCATAATCAACCAGACAGGATTGGAGTTTTATTTTCGAGAAATGCTTATGTTACTGTCCTTAATTTATTGTGAAAATAACCTCAAGCGCATTCAATTTGGGATCTTGATCTTCGCGATCAGGGACTTGCTGTCGAAGCCCTTGCTGAAGAGGTTGTGGAAGAACTCCTGCTCGGTGAAGTCCCTGTAGGTGGCAGGCCTCTCGGGACTCAGCAACTCGGGCAAGGGTCCATAGTAATTGCTCGATCCGCTCCGCCACTTTACCAGGTTAAAGAACATGACGATCGAGATCCTTGGCTCCTCAGCCGCGTTCGCAGCCACGCAGTGCTCCACGCTCTGGTACTCTCCGTTCGACACGATCTGTCATATGAACAAAGCAATTGCACTGGTTTCAGTAGGCAAGACTAATGATAGTCACCAAACTGGAGATAAAAGATAAGAGCAGTGCACCTGGAGGAAATCACCAACGTTGACGATCAGCCCTCCGCGCACAGGGCTCACCTCCACCCACTCGCCGCCGTGCTTCACCCTTAGACCTTTCACCTGGTTCTGCACCAGCACCGTCAAGAATGACGTGTCGCTATGCGGCGTCAGCCCCACTGTCCGCTCCGGCTCCGGGCACGGTGGGTAACATATCCCCACGAACAGCCTCTTCTCCGAGAACGTCAGCTCCTTGAACCTCCCTCTCTCCAGCCCCAGCCCCTCGCCCAGAAGTTCCATCATGTTCTCCGCCACTTCCGTCGCGTGGCGGTCCCAGGCCACCACCTCCCCCCCGCATACCTCCGGTATTTCCTCCACTTCCGATGGATCTGGTCCCATCCACACCTGCAGTGCGTCATGCCAGGTCGCTGCCTTCGACCGGAACAGGTTGTTGTTGCTCGAGTACATGACTCCGCGGTTCTCGTCACGCCTGTAGTGTTGGATTAGATTGTCTCAATGTTGCTGCTGTTTTCTGCTATGTTTTTCCTCTGTTTTTACTCTGTTTTACTCTATTTTTTTATTAAAAAACAGCCAAGTTCAATTTAGTTATTTGTTTAGTGTTTTTGTTATTTTCTAGGAAGTTAATAGCACATTTGTGTGCAGTTATGTGTTGCACGTACGTGAGCAGTTTTTGCTTTATATTTAGTGGTTGTACTTGACAGTTTCTTTAGAAAACTGACGTACGCAAGTTTGTGCTCTGTTTTCTCTGTGCTTCTCTTCCTCATCTGAAAAATATAGATTCTGGTTTTTTGTTTCTGGTTTACTGTTTTTTAATCAGTAACAACAGTGGTATCAGAGCGTGTATGATCTTGAGGGACTGTGAAGTGAAGCAAGTATCGAAGTGTAAAGAAGTTAAAGGGTGATGGAGACAGGGTCGAGTGGTTTCTCTGCGATGGCTTCTCCAAAAGGTATTTACTGGGGAAAATTATCAGGCTTGGGCTGTCAAGATGACGGCATTCTTGGAGGGTCATGATTTATGGGAGGCTCTGGAGGATGATTATGAGGTTGCTCCACTTCCAGACAATCCAACCTTGAATCAGATAAAGTACCATAAAGAGAGAATTACAATGAAGGCCAAGGCAAAGTCATGCCTGTACGCTGCTGTTTCACCCACTATCTTCACAAGGATCATGAGATGTGATTCTGCAAAGGCAATATGGGATTTCTTGAAGGATGAATACGAGGGAGATGAGAAGATAAGAGGCATGAAGGTGCTGAATCTCTTGAGGGAGTTTGAGAGACAGCAGATGAAGGATTCAGAGTCAGTGAAGGAGTACTCTGATAGGTTGGTTGGGATAGCTGAAAAAATCAGAGTTTTAGGGACTGACTTGAAGGATGAAAGGCTTGTTCAGAAGATTCTGGTGTCTCTTCCAGAGAAGTTCGAAGCCACCATAGCGTCTCTGGAAAATACAAGAGACTTACCTGATATAAAGCTTGCAGAATTGTTGAATGCTTTGCGAGGCACGGGAGCACGAAGACGATGAGAAAAGAAGAGTTTGTAGAGGGTGCGCTGCAAGCTAGAGTGAAATCAAATGATGGAGGCAAAGGGAAGAAATGGATTCAGTCCAGAGAAAATGCCAGACTCCAAGTTTGCAGCAAAAAAAAGAAGGAAATTCTGGTGGGTATAGCAAATGGAAGATGAACAAAAAGCCTTGTCAATACTTGTGGTGGAACTAATCATCAGTTTTTTAGATGTTGGAGAAAGCCTGATGCTAGATGCAGAAGATGTCACAAGTTGGGTCACATGGAAGCCATCTGCAAAGAAAAAAATTACCAGCAAGCAGGAAAAGCCCAGGTAGCAGTGAATGAAACTGAGGAAGAGCACTTGTTTGTAGCTTCCTTTTCTGAATCTTTTGTTGGGAATGATGTATGGCTGGTGGATAGTGGCTGTACCAATCATATGACTGGCAATTCGAAGCTGTTTAGGATTCTAGACAGGTCAGTCAGGTCTAGAGTCAGAATTGGCAATGGACAGTATATCGAAGTGCAAGGGAAGGGTACAGTGGCTATTGAAGGAAATCAGGAGGTGAAGCTGATCAATGATGTTCTCTTTGTGCCAAATATTGACCATAATCTGTTGAGTGTTGGTCAATTAGTTGAGAAGGGCTATAAAGTGAAGTTCGAAGGGAAGGAATGTCTTATTAATAATGCAGATAGCAAAGAAGTGCTAAGAATTCCAATGGAGGACAAGAGTTTCATGTTCAAGCCACAAGAGATGCAACAAATGACTTTAAAGTGCCAAGAAGAAAATGCAGAGATATGGCATAAAAGACTTGGGCATGTTCACAAGAAGAGTATGTTGTTTATGCAGAGAAATAGCTTGGCAGATGACTTGCCAAGTTTGGAGGAGGAATTTCCACAGTGCAAAACTTGTCTTCTTGGCAAGCAAGCCAGATTTCCTTTCAAAGGAGGAGGCTGGAGAGCATGTGAGAAGCTGCAATTAGTCCACACAGATTTATGTGGACCGATGTCTGAGTCTTCTCTCAATGGTAGCAGGTATTTCATTACCTTCACTGATGATATGACTAGGATGAGTTGGACTTATTTTCTGCGAGCCAAGTCTGAAGTTGCTGATGTGTTTTTGAAGTTTAAAGCCTTAGTTGAGAATCAGAGTGGGAAGAAAATTAAAATGCTCAGGTCTGATAATGGTTCTGAGTATACTGCTCACAAGTTTAAGTTGAATTGTGAGCAAGCAGGAATTGTGCAGCAGTTCACTGCTCCCTATTCACCTCAACAGAATGGGGTCAGTGAGAGGAAAAATAGAAGTATTATGGAGATGGCTAGATGTATGATGCAGGAGAAGATGTTGCCTAAGAAGTTCTGGGCTGAGGCAACTAATACTGCAGTGTGAGAGTGCTAGTATGAACAAAATAAACCTTGGCAAATATATGCGGAATAATAAACTTCGAGTAAAATAAAGGAGTTAGGGAAGAGAATAAGAACACGAGATTTATAGTGGTTCGGCTTAATCCAAGCCTACGTCCACTCTCCCACGCTAACAGCCTTCTTGGCTGGATTCCACTATGCAATCAATCAAGAGATTACAACTTCGAGTGCAAACACTTAGTAGTAGATCACACTATCTCACTAAGTCACTCTTTTGGTATTTCTCTTACGATTACAAACGTTTAAGCTCTCCAAAGACAAGTGTATAATCGAAGGTCGCTCAGACTTTGGAATTATAAATTCTACGCTCCGTCTCTCTTGCTTGCTCATCGGTCCATGATCTCCTTAAATACTCCTCCACTTCCAAACTAGCCGTTGGACAGCATCCCGGAGAATCGTCTTCCAATATACCCATTGGACAGCTCGTATCTAGAAGATTTGGTAGCCGTTGAGTGACAAAGGTAAAATCCCAAATTGATTCCGATCGCCCATACAAACGAAATCTTGGTTTCCATAAGTAAAGCTTCTTCGTGTAGAAAGTTCTTGTCTTCAATATCCAATCGTCAATCAATTAGATTGAATCAATTAATCTTGATGTGGAATCCAAACCAGATCACTAGCCGTTGTATGATTGGGCTTGAGTTACGATTCATCGTAATCTGGATGTAAAGTTTGAGTTTGTAGACTTTACAATCTGAGTCTGACAGTTTTCAGACTTTGAGTCTTGAGTCTGACAGTCTTGAGACTTTGACACAGAAGTCTGAGTCTTGAGTCTGGCAGTCTTGAGACTTTGACACAGAAGTCTGGAAATCTTCGAAATATACTTCGGACATGTGTTACGTTCAGTCTTCTGGCCGTCTTCAGACTTTGACAATATCCTTTACATGTTCTATTATCTGCATGGTCTATTACTTAACCATTAAACATGTTAGTAGCCTTTGATTTATTTTGTCATCTTCAAAACATCATAAGGGATTTCCCTAACAATCTCCCCCTTTTTGATGATGACAAAACAATCTCTGAATATGCAGATTTGTAAACACGCTTTTAAAGATATTAATTTAAATCAAAGGATATCAGAAGATAGCAAATAGATTGAGCATAACAATATATAGAAAAATAATCGCAGCTCAATATTATGCCATAGATAATATCATATCAACAAATCAGCACATATGCATATTCATATCTTCTCCCCCTTTTTGTTATAATCAAAAAGCGATAATAATGGATTCACGTAGAGAATGATAACAAATATTTTGCATGAATCACAATTTCCAAAAATCAGCTTTTTTATCGAATATTAGAGATATGCAATATAGCTCACTTCGATCATATATATATCAACAAATATCCAATAAAAATCACAGATGCATCATGAAATTCACGTACACTTTTTGTCATGATAATATCAATAAGAGATTTGTTAATGACAAAATGTAATAAAAGATGCAATAACCGGATTTTGTAGATCTTAACAATTTGACACATTTACCTTTCCTTCCATTCATAATAAGATCACGATCAATCCAAAAAGATTTTCCATAATGGATCAAAGCTCCCACTCAATTTGTTGCCTTTTTGAGATGATCACGATTCTTTTCCTTTTCTTTTGGATTTGATTTCTCCCCCTGGATAGAATATATCTTCAATTGTCGCAGGAGATATTTTCTGATTGTACCAAAATTTGCGTAGATTCGCAATCATCCTTGCCTTAAAGAATTTCCTGCAATCAACTCATTTCCCTTTTTGGTATCCATCAATTTGGATCCTTCCTTGACGTTAGAGTAAAATAGAAAATCTCCATAATCAAATATTCTTTCTTAATTCATCATAACAGAGTATTCAAAGAAAGAATATTATGAACAATAATATTTTGACAAATAAATTCTCACTTAGTCAAAGCACAATAAAATTAGAGAGAATAAAATCCTTGAATATCTCAGAAAAAAATATCTTGCAAAATTAGTATAACGTAGAATCGGATTTTTACTTTGCAAAATATGACAATTTGAGAGCATAAAATTAAACCAAATAATCTGAATTATCTCAAATAATCACACGTACTAAATCAAATCTTAACTCACAAATCACAAAAATAAATCATACGATTCTTTCTTCCATAAAACAAAATATGATCATTATAAAATCTCAATCAACCAAGGATATATCGAATATCAAGCATAATGAGAATTATTGCCCAAATCAAATTAAAAAAATTCCTTACCAAATCCTCTTTCTTCTTTCTTCTTTATATCCTGCAAAAATAACTTATCTTTTCTTTGGTACCCATTTTTTCTTGGGTCCATGAGAGTTAGCAGAATATGTTGCTTTTATCCAATTTTTCTTAATAGGTCTCCGTAGACTTGAGAAAGATCTTGTTGCCTAAGTCGAGAATTCTCCTTTTAAGTTCGAAAATCCTTTTAAGAGAAGATTTGAGATTTGAATAAAGCTCATTTATATATCTTGAAACTTTGAGAGGAATTTTTGAATTGCTTACCTTGATTTCCTCATCGGATTCTCGAGTCCGTATCCGAATCGCCTTTGATTCCGAGTCCGTGTATGCTCGAATCGCTTTGATTTTGAATGTGCCATCAAGCATAGATTTCCTTGCTCGTCATCTTCTTTCATGATTCTTTTATGGCCATTCTGCTTGTATTGATTTCTTCCATCGAATATCCTTCCTTTTCTACTCAACTTTTTGATTTTCTCAATCATAAAAGCAAGTTCTTCGTTGTCCATGTCATTTTCTGAGTCCGTTTCATCAAAAACAGCATTAGATATTAAAGCAATGGACTTTTTACCTTCGGGATCTTCATCGTTGAGTTGTTCCACTTCATAGGATTAAAGAGTGCCAATCAATTCATCAACAGAAAGTGGCATAATCCTTTGAGTCTCCCGGATTGAGGTCTTGACATGGTTCCATTCTTTTGAGAGACCTCGCAAGAGTTTGTTGACCTTCATTTGGGAAGAAATTGGATGACCTTGATATGCCAAACCGTTTACAATTTCAGTAAAACGATCGAACATATCTCCGATCGACTCTCCTTGCTTCATCTTGAAGGATTCATATTTGCCGAGTAGGAAGTTTACTTTTGTCTCTTTTACACGATCAGTCCCTTCATATGTAACATGAAGTTTATCCCAAACTTCTTTTGCCGTTTCACATGAAGAGATTCTGTTATATTCAGCAAGAGATAAAGCGCAATATAAAGAATAAATGGCTTTTGCATCAAGTGCTTCTCTTTTGGACATCTCCATCCGAGACATAGGAGCGGGGGTTTGCTTTCTTTGTCTTTGCCATTCTTATTTGATGTAGACGCAGCAATGGGGTTGATTCCTCTTTCCACAACATCCCATTGTAAGAGATCTCTGGATCTTAGGAATGCTTTCATTTTGTTCTTCCATACGTCGTATTCCTTTCCATCAAAATATGGTGGCCTTGTGTTGCTTTGTCCTTCCATAAGTCCTGGTGCCAACATACTAGCCATAAAGAATCTTTAACTCAAAAGTAAACACACTTTTATAAACCGAGCACTTGGCTCTGATACCAATTGAGAGTGCTAGTATGAACAAAATAAACCTTGGCAAATATATGCGAAATAATAAACTTCGAGTAAAATAAAGGAGTTAGGGAAGAGAATAAGAACACGAGATTTATAGTGGTTCGGCTTAATCCAAGCCTACGTCCACTCTCCCACGCTAACAGCCTTCTTGGCTGGATTCCACTATGCAATCAATCAAGAGATTACAACTTCGAGTGCAAACACTTAGTAGTAGATCACACTATCTCACTAAGTCACTCTTTTGGTATTTCTCTTACGATTACAAACGTTTAAGCTCTCCAAAGACAAGTGTATAATCGAAGGTCGCTCGACTTTGGAATTATAAATTCTACGCTCCGTCTCTCTTGCTTGCTCATCGGTCCATGATCTCCTTAAATACTCCTCCACTTCCAAACTAGCCGTTGGACAGCATCCCGGAGAATCGTCTTCCAATATACCCATTGGACAGCTCGTATCTAGAAGATTTGGTAGCCGTTGAGTGACAAAGGTAAAATTCCAAATTGATTCCGATCGCCCATACAAACGAAATCTTGGTTTCCATAAGTAAAGCTTCTTCGTGTAGAAAGTTCTTGTCTTCAATATCCAATCGTCAATCAATTAGATTGAATCAATTAATCTTGATGTGGAATCCAAACCAGATCACTAGCCGTTGTATGATTGGGCTTGAGTTACGATTCATCGTAATCTGGATGTAAAGTCTGAGTTTGTAGACTTTACAATCTGAGTCTGACAGTCTTCAGACTTTGAGTCTTGAGTCTGACAGTCTTGAGACTTTGACACAGAAGTCTAAGTCTTGAGTCTGGCAGTCTTGAGACTTTGACACAGAAGTCTGGAAATCTTCGAAATATACTTCGGACATGTGTTACGTTCGATCTTCCGGCCATCTTCGAGACTTTGACAATATCCTTTACATGTTCTATTATCTGCATGGTCTATTACTTAACCATTAAACATGTTAGTAGCCTTTGATTTATTTTGTCATCTTCAAAACATCATAAGGGATTTCCCTAACACAGTGTTCTTGTTGAACAGATTGCCCACAAAGGCCTTAGAGAGGTCAACACCTTTTGAAGTCTGGTATGGTGTTAAACCTTCTGTGAAAAATTTGAAGGTTTTTGGGTGTTTGTGTTACACTCATGTTCCTCAAGTCAAGAGGGACAAGTTGGATAAAAGAGCTGAGCTTGGAATCTTCATCGGGTATAGTCTTCAATTAAAGGCTTATAGGATTTTTCACCCTATGATAGGAAAGGTGATTGTAAGCAGAGATGTTGTTTTTTTAGAGGAAGATGAGTGGAATTGGATGGAAGGAAAGAGTGCAGAACAGCAACAGTTTGAAAAACAACCTGCAACAGATGTAGAGGTTGATGAAGTTATAGATGGATTGGAAGACAGTGTGGATGATTTACCGGTGAGAGGCACAAGGTCACTTGCTGAAATCTATGAAAGAAGCAATGTGGCAATACTCGAACCATCTAACTTTGTGGAAGCTAAGGAGGATCAGAGGTGGATTGCAGCAATGCAGGAGGAGATTTCAATGATCCAGAAAAATCACACATGGGAGCTTGTTGACAGACCATCTGATAAGAATGTGATTGGGGTTAAGTGGGTGTTTAGAACAAAACTTAATCCTGATGGTTCTGTTAATAAATACAAAGCTAGACTAGTGGTGAAAGGCTATGCACAAATATGGGGAGTGGACTATTCTGAAACATTTGCTCCTGTTGCACGACTTGATACAATAAGGTTACTGTTAGCTATTGCAGCAGAGAATGGGTGGCATATATTTCAGTTAGATGTCAAGTCTGCATTTCTGAATGGAGAGCTTAAGGAGGAGATTTTTGTTGAACAACCTAAAGGTTTTAGTATCAAAGGGCAAGAAGAGAGTGTATACAGATTGAAGAAAGCACTATATGGACTGAAGCAGGCTCCAAGAGCTTGGTATGGGAAGATAGATCGATATTTGCAGGATTTTGGCTTCGTAAAAAGCTTAAGTGAGTTCACTCTTTATGTCAAGAAGGTGAATCACAAGTGTTGTAATTCTGTCACTTTATGTAGATGATCTATTAGTGACGGGGAATGATATGGAATTGATAGAGAAGGTGAAGCAAGATCTATTTGCGCTTTTTGAAATGTCGACTTGGGAAAGATGGCTTATTTTTTGGGTTTGGAAGTCAAACGGGCTTCATATGAGATCTTCATCTGTCGGAAAAAAAATACATGAAGGAAATTCTAAAGAAGTTTCAGATGGAAGATTGTCGAAGTGTAAGTACTCCTATGGCTGCTAAAGAAAAGCTGCAGAAGAATGATGGAACAGATGCAGTAGATGCTTCTATGTATAGAAGTCTGATTGGGTGTCTCATATATCTTACAGCAACCAGACCAGATATTTTATTTGCTGTGAGTATTTTATCCAGGTTTATGAGTAGTCCTAGTCAGTTACATTTGATTGCAGCAAAAAAGGTATTGAGATATCTCAAAAGAACATTGTTCTTTGGTGTGAAGTTTAAGAAAGGTCAGAAATTTAATTTGCAAGGATTTTCTGATAGTGACTGGGCTGGTTCAGTGGATGACATGAAAAGTACGTCTGGGTATTGTTTCAGTTTTGGTTCTGCTTGTTTCTCCTGGTGTTCTAAAAAGCAAGAGATTGTAGCTCAGTCTACTGCAGAGGCTGAGTTTATAGCAGCTACTGCAGCTGCAAATCAAGCTTTGTGGCTGAAAAAGATAATGAAAGATCTGTGGTTGAATTCTAGTGATTGCATTGAAGTTAACGTGGATAATCAAAGGCGTTAGCAATATCTCAGAATCCAGTTTTCCATGGCAAAACCAAGCATTTCAAAGTCAAATTTTTCTTTCTGCATGAGGTGCAACAAAGTGGCGAAGTTAAGTTGGTCTATTGCAGATCTGAAGATCAGCTTGCAGACATGTTCACAAAACCACTTCAAGCTAAAAGATTTGAAGTATTAAGAAAGAAAATTGAAGTATGCAGCAGCAACTGATCCAAGGAGGAGTTTGTTGGATTAGATTGTCTCAATGTTGCTGTTGTTTTCTGCTATGTTTTTCCTCTGTTTTTACTCTGTTTTACTCTATTTTTTTTATTAAAAAACAGCCAAGTTCAATTTAGTTATTTGTTTAGTGTTTTTGTTATTTTCTAGGAAGTTAATAGCACATTTGTGTGCAGTTATGTGTTGCACGTACGTGAGCAGTTTTTGCTTTATATTTAGTGGTTGTACTTGACAGTTTCTTTAGAAAACTGACGTACGCAAGTTTGTGCTCTGTTTTCTCTGTGCTTCTCTTCCTCATCTGAAAAATATAGATTCTGGTTTTTTGTTTCTGGTTTACTGTTTTTTAATCAGTAACAACATGTAGTACTTGGACTTCGCCTCCTGCGGCTGCTCATGGAAGGCCTTGATGGCGTCTAGGGTTTCGTCGATCGTTGAGACAGGCACGCTGTGGTTGATGAGCTGGAAGAAGCCCCAGGTTCGGGCTGCTTCCTTGATCTAGGCAACGATCATGGGGCGGCGGTCAGTGGAGTTTAGGTCGGAGAGGTCGATGACGGGGATCGAGAGGGTGGCGGCGTTTGAGCAAGGCTTGAGCTCGGAGAGAGTGTCTGGAGGGTGGACGAAGATATCAGGTATGGAGGTGATGCCCGAGTCCGAGAGGCCCTTGACGCCTGATTTGGACTCGTCGAACTCCTTCACCGCCTTCATCCGGTCGTCGGCCGGGCGGTCGTGTCGGCGGTGGCAGCCGCCATTGATGTCGAGCTTTTACGATCGGCTTGATGAAATGTGTTTGTAATTCTAATACTGGCGATATCAGAGTATTCGTTTGCTTGCTTTGGCAAAGATATAAACGTGCAAGGACTTTATGCCATGTTCAGTGTGCTGTGTGGATGGTCAAATTGAAAAAAAAGGAAGTGTAAAACCAAATTTTTTTCTCTTTTCTTACCAAAAATTTGAAGTACGCTTTAAGCTTTTGATTATTGCAAAATAATAATGTGATAATTTAGATTTCATTGTTTATTAAGTGCATACATAACATTATTACGGGAATAGAATCATGCAATTGAGAAGACGGGACCAGAGCGATCTTATGCAGGGACGCATGCTCATTTAGAACATAATTCATAGACAACTAACCTAATTTTCGCATATATACTATTATTTGGTTAAAATCATTGACTTATGAATATGATTTATTTGTTAGTACAAGTCATGTTACATGTGATATTCAAAATTATTGATAAGTACCGGTGCATGCATATGTCATAGGACGGGAGATCTATTTGGCACGACCAGAAAAATATCACATCTTGGAGTATTTGAAAAGGTAATGTGGGGATTTCACGCTTTGTGTCGTACAATTAAATTGTAATGCGTGGCAAATTGGAAGATGGAAACCTTTGCTTTCGGGTTGAGATATGAGATATAATTATGATTTGAGGGATTTGTACGTATCTAGAACGAACGAATCAAGAATGTCCAATTACCATAATCATGGTGGCACATGATACCGAAAAGCATGGTCCATGAATAAAAGTCATGGACCACAGCGACCCCCCACCCACCTCCCGCCACACAAAAATGAAAAAAAATAAAAATTAAAAAAAAGGTCAAGGATCACATGCATGTGATACGGATACATCAAGTACATGCATATGGCTCCTTAAATGATCTCCATATCTTAACTAAAGGATGAAAAGAGAAAAAGTAAGTTGCTAACAAATGACAACATCCTGTGGATTATCCGCATTATCTGGTATCACCACGTCAACGGTACTATATAACACAAGGAGAAATGCTTTCCAGTAACATATGCATCAATGCACCATGAGGTGAGTATTTAAATATGCAAAATGGCGACACATGAGAAGAAAATTTTTCATAAATTTGTATTTTTCTGATCAATACTCTTTGAAAATAAATATGATCCGACAAAGTTGGGCTGCAAAAATCGACAATGGTGACCTTACCAGCTATCTCGTTCATTTTCGTCAGATGAATATGGTGACTGTTTAATCAATGATCGTAGATATAAGTAAATATAAAAATCCTTCCTCTAATCGATGGAATGAACATAAATGCCTATGACCAAGAGCTGTAGAGCTCGCAATTGCTTATTGTTCAACTTTTGTAAGACAACACGAACAATAGGTTTTATGTAGTGATCTTACTTCAGTTCCATGGAGAGCTCAACAAGTTATGCGTAGATTCTTTTATTTCCTTTTCAAATTGAACCTTAGTAAAGGAAAAAAATTACTGTTGATTGGATATACGAACAAAGAGCAAGACATGGGCGTACTTACATTCGCCTAAAGGACGTAATTTCACTTGATCTTAGCCATTACATTACGTTAGCCACACTCAATAGAATGGTCGGTGGCAAATCCAGAACAATAAGGCCCTGTTTGGTAACCATCCAAACAGGGCCAAATTCTGATTTTTTATTCCTGGAATCAATTTGGGCCTAGAATCACGTTTGATAAAATTTTTGTTCCCGGGAACAAATTTATTCCCGGAAACAGATTGGAAATAGAATCAAGAACAAAAAAAAAGTTGATTCTTGTTCCGGGAACGAATTTGAGAATCAAAATCAAGAAATTTTCTTCTTCCCTTCGGCCATCTCGCGACCGCCGTCCACCACCGCCCGCCACCTTCCGCCGTCCACCGCCGCCGTCCACTGCCGCCGCCGGCCGCCGGTCCGGCGAGCTCGCCGGAGGCTCGCTAGACCACGGCGAGGTCCGGCGAGCTCGCCGGAGGCAAGCCCAGCCATCGGCGAGCTCACCGGAGGCTTGCCCAGCCACCGGCGAGGCTCGGCCTCCCAGATCCGGGCGAGGCCGAGCCTCGCCGGTGGCCAGGCGGGCCTCGCCGGGGCTGGGCAGGGGCTGGGCAAGCCTCGCGACGCCCAGCCCCACCGGTGGCCTGGCAGGCCTCACCCAACCCCGGCGAGGCCAGCCTTGGCGGGGCTAGGCGAGCCTCGCCCAGCTGCCGGCGAGGCTCGGCCGACGAGGGCTGGCCTCGCCAAGGGCCGGCGACGCTCTGGTGAGGTCACCGGCCAAACGAAGAAGAAGAAGATGAGAAAAAGAAAAGAAAAAAGGAAAAAAAAAGAAAAAGAAAAGGAAAAATGAAAAGAAAAAAATGAAAAAATGAAAAGGAAAAAAGTAAAAAAGTAAAAAAAAAATATTTAAAAATTAAAAGAAATTGATTTGGAACAGAATTAATGAGCACGGTACCAAACACAATTCTATTCCAGAATCAGAAATTTTGGACAATTACCAAACGGCTTAAAATGCTTAGAATTAGTTCCCGGGAACAGAATAAAAAAGAATCAATTCTGATCAGAATCTACTCCCGGGAACAGAATCGTTACCAAACGCGCCCTAATAGAGCTACCCATCAACACTTATTTACGAAGAAAAAGGACGAGATTCCCACGGGGTTCAGAAATAGACAACGGGGCCAATGAGGGGAAGAAGGCATCGCTGACTCACCTACTACAAGAAGCGGTCTGTAGTCAAATTCACTTCGGGAACATCTTCAAACACACCACCGCTTAGAGTGCAAATAATTCACACTTGGATGATCTTTGCTAGCAAAACAGTTTGTGTAAAATTGCGAAAATAACAATTTGTCGTGAGTCATAAATTCTTAAAAAGGTAGGCCTTATAATAATCTATAATTATCTACTATTTGAATTTTTATGATCCAGAATATAATATTATTGTCACAACAGATTAGAAACTATAATGTAATAATTTCTCCACTTGGACTGGGCATCTTCCTAATCTATGAATTAGTAAGGTTACTTGTATGAGTCCGGAATTTACTTACCTAAGATAAGCATCACTGTTGTAAAAGAATATGTATCCGCAACGACTACCTTATTTGTTTTATTAATTGCGCGCGCTCTGCTGTTTATTCCCCGAGTTAATGCACCATCCGGGACGTGCTTTGTCATTCACATCCTAGGTCTGGCCATCAGCCTTGCTTGGTTTGTCCTGAGACAGACATCTCATCGACATCGACATCGCACTTCGACTTTTGCTCGTGCCGTGCACTTATTTTGATAATTTCTCAATTGGTTCTTTTCTTTTTGTAAATCATATTTCGGATGTAGTTATCTACTGCATTTTCTCGCCTATTCATGATCTCCTCTCGGCATTCACGTATGAATATTTTTCACGGCAGAAATCTACGTAGCCGAATGCCAAATTGAAACGATAAATAAAAAATTAATAAAAATTTGAAAATTTTCAAAATTTTCAAAATTTGTCCACATCATCGCAATCATGGCAAGTAGGATAGTAGGCACCAATTGAATTGTCTCATCATCCATTCCGACCAAAATTAATCAGAATGACTATATTGGCAAATTATTAAAATGTTTATAACTAAATTAGCACAATTAAGATATTTAAGATTGAATTAGTTATCACATAATAAATTTAGGACTTTTTAACAATTTTTCCAGTTGTAATCCCAAAACTGGCTTATTATTTGATTAGTATTCTATTGTTCCATATTAAGAAAAAGGGATGTTATTGCATGATGTTAGTTCAATTGGTATTGATGAGAATTCCAAAAAACAAAAAAATATTGCTTAAAGAAACAGCCGGTACTTTCTAACGTTTAATTAATTATTTATTTATTTATTGAGTTCCAACGTTTATTTGCCTTAGCTAGTAACTCTTATTTACTAACCTCATTTTAGAGATTGCCGACCTAAAATAGTGTAACTCGCCATTTCCAATTCAATTACCATCTAGTAATGGGTTAACGACTTTCAGTTGCGTGACATACATGCACTTATTTGACTTCTTCTTCTCTTTTTTCTTTTTCTTTTTTTTTTTTAAATTTTCCAACATTTTTTATTGTTTACAAATTTTTATCTGCATTTCTTAGCAACACCTTTATATTTTCAACATTTTAGAATTTACCGACCTTAATTAAAGGGACTTACCAATTATTCTCTTCATCAGTTAGCTTTAGAGCATATTTGTTTATGTTTCAACAAAAACCAAAAAAAAAAAAAAAAATTATTTTCCCCACCAAATTTCAATAAATTATGAATATGTTATATGTGAATTTTAGCGTCAAAACTTGTATATATTGAAATATTTTGGTGTTATAGGGTAAGAAAAAGCCAAAGTATGTCCGTTGCAAGATTCGAATTAAGCAAATAGCAGAAAAATGAAAAAACCAATCCAGTCACGCCCTTAGCCAAACTTTTCTTTTGGGTTGCTTGGTAGAAAAAAAGATGGTAAGTTACCAAATAAATGTTAGTAATTTTATATAACCATTGGTAAATTTAAGATGTTGGTAAAAAATTTCATAAAAATTGGTATATATAAAAAAAAAAAAAAACAGAGATGAAAGAAATATGAAAAAAAAAACTAAATGACGGTTGCTGATTAACTTTCTAAAAGGGTTACTAATGCAAAATTAGTTGATAATGTATTGTTGAAAAGGGTTGGCAAGGCTAATAAAAGTGGCATACATACACAAGTTGGTCAATTTAAAAAGAAAAACAAATATAAGTTAGTAATCTATTCAAATAAGAGTAGGTAATCTAAAATAAGAAATTATTTAATCGGAGAAAAGTTGGAAAGATACACGCAAAAGTGAGAAAATATTGAGCACCTCACTTACCAAGTCAACAATAAATCACTCCATTCATAGATGAATACGTGTTTAATGAGCTCACATTTCAAATTTTTCAAAAATCCCTTTCTTACTCATCGTCTATCTTCCATCAACACCCCACACCTTATCTCTCTCCTCCGTCACTCTCTTCTCCATCTTTCGTCTCCATCACTCTTTCCTTCTCCATAACAAGACAAAAGAGGCAAGTTTATGATGCAACACTATTGGCATTATCACTTTCACTCCCCCACTAAAGCTCAACACAGCACCAAAAATGGTGGTTTTTTCGAGGGCTTGGATGCTCTTGGCTAATGGTATGGCTGTGTCCACCACCATACTCCCAAGGCTCTAGCTCTGAAGCCCTCCATCCTATCGATCTCTAAGTTCGTGAAGGTTCAAATCTCTCTCGTGTGTTGAGCCTCCGTACATCTACCTCCTCATCATTGGCATCATCATCACCATAGCTACTTCCCAAGCTCTAAGGAAAAAAAAAACATAACGGCAAATAAAGAACTCACTATTTTGGCCAAAAGCAAATCCAATTTGTCTCCAATTTCTAAAGATGTGAGTGGAGAAGAAGGATGGAGAAGAGAGTAGAAAGACAAGGTGGGGGAAAAGTGGGCCCCACCGAATACTTGTCCTTTAATGAATTGAGTAATTTATTATTAACTTAACAAGTAAGTAAAGGGTTAAATCCCCACCTTCTCAGGGGATAGGGGCGTAGGGACGCGTAAGTTTGAGAGTGGGTTGCGCCCGCGCCCACGCCCGCAAGAGCCGCGGGCAGTCTGCAGTGAGTGTAGAATAGGAATAGAATAGAGTAGGAGACCAAAAAAAAAAAAAAAAAGTAAGGTCTACCTGATATTTTCTCCACAAAAAATGGTATTTTTGTATGGTAATCGATAAATGTAGATGTTCAAAAGTTCAAACAAAATTGACAAATTAAAAAATCAAACAACATTAGTAAGTAATTCAAAGAAAATTGAATAATTAAAAATTACTTCATTTAGATGACAAAAATTAAGATTCGCAGTCTCTCGCTCATGGGATGAACCTCTCTGTCCTAATCTTCATTGTGATAAGAAATTAAAAATATTATTGGGTATTGACCATTTCTCCCGGTAAGCAGATTTGATGAACTAAAAATTACCACCACCCAGCTAATGATAATTCTATTTATAACCAGTTTCATGCATGGCCCGTTGAAGAAAATATATTCTTAGAGCAAATAAACATACTAATTAATTTATTTGTGCAAGCAAATTACTCGTCAGCTGTCTACAAACAAGATCTAGCTGGCTATCGCCTCTCGGTCAAAGGGCGATTATTTACTATTTACATTGGGCATCAAACATAGCCCTGTCCTCTATCTAATGTTGCCTAGAGCCGAAGACATACTGACGTTTTTGCTCTACTCAAGAGCTTGGTTCATCACCGGCCGGTTCATGCTCCAGGCATCGAGAGTCTCGATCGTGATCGTCTGAGTCCCGTTGTTGAAGGCGAAGAGATGGGCATTGCCGAGCAACGCAAGTGTCGGGTACACCCTAGATGTGATGCATGTCTTGCCTCCAACCCCGAAGCTCTCCACCACGGAATGATCGATCTGGACATTACAATTTCGTTTACAAATTGAATGGATGCGCGTCCGCAAAATTCCGCCCAATTTTGGCGATTTCGCTACCGACCCTCCAACTGGGACGAGAAATGAGTTAAGGATGGTCCATATCACTTACCAGACTCCTGAGAGAAATTTTCCCATCGCTCAGATCCACGTCCACGAAACCAGCAAAAGATGGTTTATAGATTCCTGATTTGAGAGACGAGCTGCATTTACCCCAAAAAAAGGAATTAAAGACGTAATCATAATTCTAGTCCACCAAGAAGCTTATTATGAACAAGAAAGATCGCATAATATAAAATTAAATATGACAGACCTCCTTGCATCAGAGCACATGAGCACTTTGTGCTTGTTTTGGTCATCGGCTTTCAATATCCTGAAGAAGACAGGGGTGAACTCTTCCAGGTGCTCATAAGCCAGCATCAAGAGCCCGAAAGGCCCAACATTGCCTGGAACTCCCGACCCCTTCAAGCCGCAGAGGTCTTGCGCGTTCACCCAGCTCGAATCAAATTGCTCGGCCCCATCCAGGCTCGAGAACGAGAACACCACGTCCACATCAGCCTGCCAACGTTGACAATGACAATATAAACTTGTAGGAGCTTTCTTCACTGAAGCATGTGTCATCATGCAGAAATCTTCAAAATCCTAATTTGTCCTAAGTAAACCACTCAATGTAGGAAATAAACGCTAACACTGTCAGGTATGGAGCATCAATCAAATTTTGGCGCACTGGACTAAAGATCATGGAGCAAATATATGAACCTGAGCTGCTGTAATTCCCCTAATCTCGACATGTTCACCATTGTTGAGCTTCACATTGCTCAAGTGAACATTTTGTCCCCACAGAGTTTCTAGCTCTTCAACAGGCCATTGCAACAGTTGTTTTCCATAGCTGTCAAGCCTACAATTGAATAATGAATTGCCTGATGCCGACAAGTTTTATCATATTTTAAACATCAAATCTGACCTAACATATGAAAAACAAAAATGTGTTTAGTGTCCATAATATATACAATGATAGATTCCGGTCAACCAATTCATGGATAGATTCCGATCCTTCTAGAACACTAGGGGAGCATACAATTAAAACGATATATGATCATCCCATTAAGCGATTCAATAATAGATTCCGATCATATTAGGACGCGAGGGGAACATACAATTAAAAAATGATATACTCCACGTTGTGTAAATAGGTCGCATCACTAATTATTCACCATACCTATACAAATATGCCATCCCCCGATGCTTCCTTCTGCTGCCAACAAGGACCTTCCAGTGCCCATCCTCGAACCACGCGGTGGTCGGGTCGCGAAAGGCGCTGGCGTTGATGCCAGGCCCAGGGTCGACGATGGGGTTGTTGTCGGGCTTGGTCCACTCGCGGAGGTAGGGGTCGGAGGCATTGGCAGGGACAGCGTAGTTCTGGACCTGGTGATTCTTGGCGTCAATGCCGGTGTAGAGGATGACGGGGCGATTGCCCGGAAGGACGGTGGCGGACCCGGACCAGCACCCATTTATGTCGAAGGGCTTGGTGGGGTAGATGGCCGGAGGGAGGGCTCGCCAGTTGACCAGGTCCTTGGACACCGAGTGGGCCCACACTATGTTGCCCCACACCGCCCCTTTGGGGTTGTATTGGTAGAAGAGATGGTACCATCCCTTGTAGTGCATGGGTCCTGCTCAATTCAACCATTTGATTTCACTCACATAGAGAAAAAATTATATGATTAATGTAATGTGGAATGGTTACAAAACATAATTAGGTTATAACTAGAAAGAAAGGAAAAAATGGGATGTTCACAAATTTGATATACTCAACAACGTGATGGATTTAAGTTAACAATTGAATAAAGAACTTTTCCATGTCTTGTAAGAATATAACAAATCAAATTGTACATTAAATTTAAGGACGAATCTCAGTATTTAGTAAGCAACGCCGATACAAATAGACATATGTAAGAAAAGTCGGGTGCGGAAATTACCATTTGGATCTGCCGAATCATTACAGTTGAGGTGGAGATTTGGAGTGCGAAACAATAGAGGAGAACAAACAAACAAAAAAAGTAAGTAGCGTTTAGTTAGAGAAATCAATATCGCATGACTATAAATTCAAATTGAAAACCTTGGAGCATAGGTCATAGCATCAGGTAAATTAAATTGGAGAATGGGGTTTTCATCAACGACTCCTTTTTCACAGCAACAACAGGCATGCAGAATTATTTCCTAAATCCATCCTTATTAATTACTTCCGTGCTAAGACCCAACAGAGACCAAAAGATGCAGGCGGCACTCTGCATCCTTGTCGCACCGAAAGCTCATCTTCGAAGGCGACCCCAACATTTCATTGCGGCCAACTTGTGGTCGTGAACTTTCCGAAGATGGGGACCAACTGACGTTGTATCGTCCTTATGTCGACCACATCCACTTCTGATTAACAAAACATGAATCTCACGATGGTTCTCTTAGAAAATTTGCAGATATTTATGTCCCGAAGCTAAGGCACGAAGGATAATGCTAAGCCAGGCACAAAAGAAATTTTGAGTGATTTTTTTTTTCATAAAAATAATATTGTTCTTTTCACTTCATCCATGCAGCATTTCAAAGATTTAAGCTAAAGGTAATATATCTACAGTGGCATTTTTCTCCCGATATTTTTCTTCAATCGCTATTTTCTGGTCACTTCCCACATCAATTCATCATTCCCCTTCGATTTATTTTTGGGCTCTCCCAAAGTCTGAGGGACATTACATACTCCAAGAAAAGAAGCAACAAAGAAAGAGAGTGACGAAAGATTAAGAAAAACCCTTTAAGGCAGAAAATCATGGGACTGTCAAAGCGATCCGTTCGCTTGAGAACTCAACAATGATCAAAAACCCTTTAACCGTCTATGGAGTCTTTTTCCAATGCAGGAGCCGCCTAGGTGCGAAAGCAGGACTTTTGCAGGCAAAACGAAACGTGTAAAACAATCTTAATTTGTCCTATTGATCGGAAGTAATCCAAATATAACAAAAAGCAAAAGCCAAAGGAAAGAATAAAAAAAGAAGACATATGGTGTGATGGCCCCGCAGCCCGATTGATGATCCAGACCTCCATTGACCAATCGCATGATTCTCGTGGTCCTCTTGAAGGCACCAATTGGGTCAAGAAAACAGCAGTAGCAGCTGCAACAGGAGCTGTGCACGGTGTACCGGACAAACCATGATTTAGAAATGATGCGATTTTCATGATTCATCATCCTTAGGGTGACTATCGCATTAATCCATGGCCCAACTTGATCTATTACTATCTCTAATTGTCATGTCTCTACCATAATTTCTGATTAGAAAGTGCAAACCAGGATGGGAGATCGATGGGAAGAGCTGTTCCAGGTCTCAGCTCTCTAAAATAAGCATTTCACCACCTAGTTCTTGTCATCATTATGATGGCAAAGATGCCTCTCCATTGAATGTGGCCTCCTACTTAAGCCATCATCTACTATTTGATTTCTTATAAAATTGATTTCTTTGACTAAGTATGGAAAAAAAGGCAGATGGGAACATAAAGGACACCTTAGTAGCCTTCCCTCCTTCTAGATGGTTGAAGATAAGGGTGCCTTTTGATTTTTCTAGTCCACACATTCACCGCTTCGATCCCAGTCCACCTCCCACTGGCTCTTACTCCCAATACCCGGAAGATGAATAACCCTTTTTATAGCAAAAAACGAATAAAATTTGAAGAAGCATGACTTGTTAAATACACAAAAGAAGAAAAACTCATGCTGAAAACCGCTAGTCAGATCTCTACAAGGGATGACTTTGTCGAATATAATGTAGTTCCATGCATACCTGACCTACATTGTACGATAATGTGTTAGGGAAGGCTTTTAAAGACGAAGGTTTTCCGGAAGACGAGGGGAGTCAAAGGCTCTCAACCCTAAACAATCAGCATCCAAAAGGACGAATAACACCGAAACAGATGAAACACACGAAAAGAACAGAAAAGAAGAATAAAAGTAATGTCCCGTTCCAGAGGAAGAACTCGACAATATGCGAGAAGTCATACCGTTGATCCAGTGTTTAGGAGGCTGAAAGTGGTAGCCGGTCCGATGGGCATGCTTCACGGAGACGGCCGGGAGGGACTGGTACTCAGGATAAACCTTGTGGCGCGCCTCGACGGCGCAGTTCTCGTCGCCAAAATCGAAAGCTACGATCACAAGGAGAAGATAAAAGACCAGTGCAGGAGATTTTTGGAGAAACCGTGAAACGTCCATCGCGAAAGAAGAGGCTCAAAGGGAAGAGCGTGAAAGAGAGAGAAGTTATTACGGATGAGGTTGATGATTTTTAAATGAAGGGTTGCTCGCTTATTTATAGGGAGGGAGAGAGAAGAGAAAGAAAGTGTCGTTTAGATAAATAAGGAGGTTCTTTTGGATTATCCTCGCACTTATTTAGGTAGAGTTTTGTTTTTATCTTCGAGGGCTAACGACATTACATGTGTCGATCCTTAATTACTTTTGAATATTCCATAACCCCAGAGCGGGTTTTTTTTTTAAGTCCAATCTAATTCATAAGCTTTTAATAATGCCCGCTCGATGTAGCCCTATACTTGAAACTCCTAACACTTTCGACCGACGTGGCCATTTTGTTTACTTAATTTTAGGTTTGCCATTTTACCGTTCACGTGGCATCCACGTCATATATGTATGTACCGTTCTTTTGGCCCAAAAAGAAGGCCACAAAAATAGGAAGAGATTGGGAAAAAAAAAAAAATCTACGGATTTAGGGAAAATAATGTGGCAATTCATATCATTATATTAGCCCAACGAACACTGACATGGCATTTCACGTCGGGCAAATACAAGTGATGTGGCAATATGCTCGACGAACTACCTATATTGACCGGATTTTTTTAAAAAATTTTAGGAATCAAATTAAATAAACAAAAAGTTCAAGAGATTGCCTTGATTTAAACATTCCATGAGATGGTAGGCCTTAGATTTAGTTAAACCTTATATGCACCCTAAACTTAGAGAGGATTCCAAATTCTTCTTTTCAGTCTATTTATGGTTAAAATAAATCTATTAGTAGAAGCAACGTCGATCTTATTACACGAGCATAGGTTCGATTCCTCAAATCATCTATTTAGTGCAATTCCATAGTCGGTACGCAGAAAATTCTCTCCAATCATAATTAGAACTAATTTGCCTTTTTGACATCATAATCCTAATAAATGTTTTCCTTTGCACTCTTTTGATGTACATGAAAATACAAAGATGAGTGGGTTGTTTGAATGGATACAATTTGTCGTAATTAAGATATTGTGGGAACATATTATTATGCCGACATCGATAATGGCGCATTTTAATTGGTTGCAATCTATGGTTACCAAGGACGTATCTGATCTATCATAATCTCCTATTTGACCGGAATTAGCTTGAGGATTTGCTTAATTTCCTTGATATAAACTGTTGAGTGATTATCAGCACAAAGCGTGATTAGCCTAATAGACTTCACGCCTGCTTAAGGGTAATGAGTTCAAAACCCAAGAGCGAGATAGAATTTCGCGATGAGAGATATAATAGGTGAAGAATTTCCTTGGATAATTACTTAATTGCTTAATCAAACCTCGTGAAGTCAGAATAAATGATAAATTATTAGTTATAAGACAAAAATGAGCAGCATATTACTAGGGAAAATTGTCCAATTAGTTATAAACCTATTGTACAAATGGCAATCTAGCCTTAGTTTTTTTTATTTGGCCAACCTAGTTCTAAACATTTGCGTGAAATTCTATTTTAGTCTTTCCAACAAATTGTTGTAGGAAATATCTGACATGGCGGTGTGTGGCTGATGATGATTGGACCGATACATCAACAATTTTCGGTGGGAATTAACCGTAAAAACTATATCAAAATTTCATGCAAAATTTTAAAATTAAATTTAAGAAATTAACAAATTTATACGGAATTGGCATATGTATAACAAGTTTGGAACTCAATGGGTAATTTTCATGGAAAAAGTGAGAGAGGATACAACAATCCAACTCTGTGTATAGCCAAAATACTGAAATAACATATCAGTTTTGAAATTGGGGGAAAAACGAACCGATGGAAGAAAAATATGGTAAACAAAATTAGGTTAACCACGCCTTGGTTAACCCTAGGTTAATTACCCTTTTGGACCTTTGCTTATACCAACTATCTTCTCCAATTGTTTTCGTTCTTTTTTCTTTCTTGGTCAGTCCACTGAAGTTGATGAGTTGATCTAGGCACGTCCCCTTGCGGACCTTGCTTACACCGAACTGCCGATTATTTCTACATTCTTATCAGTAAAGAGCATCTATAACCTAGAGATTCGAAGCACCCGATTGCCACCAGTTTGTCGGGTTCATCATTTTTCCAGCACGAAACACACGTTGGTCGGCCTCTTTCCCGCTTCGAGGTTTCTGCCTTCGTTCACATGACAGTGACATCTCGACGTCGACGCTTTGGGCAGTATTGGGTGAGGGTCGTCAAAGTGCCTGAAAGTTACCTTAGTAAAGTTTTCTTTGTGCCTTTGACAGGGTTTTATGTCGGCGTGGAAAAATTGTTTTCAGCGTGTTGTACGTGGACACCTTACTGATGCCTTGATCGAAACTCTGGTCCGGATTCGAGACCACGAATGCAACTCGAGGAAGTATTCGATAGTGACCATTTGAAGATAGTTGTCCGACTTAAGAATAAACTGCATAAACTCTTCTCTACTCGATGTCATAACGACTCTAGGAATCATTTCTGCTGGAATCCATTAAAGCTCGATGGCCAACCCGATAGTGGTGGCGACAACAACTAGCCCCAAGCTAATTCTAAATCGCAACCGGATAGAAGTTTGATTAGAGATTTGGCTCGGGGTTCCCTTGCGAAATTCTATAAGGATTGGAGCGCGCATGAAAAACATTCCCAAAACTGGAGATAGCGATGCTCGATTGAAAAAAAGAAGATGCTACAAATTTAAGGACCCGGGTTATAACCTCGAGCGTCATATCGAAAAAGAAATCTAAGTCGAGCGTGACATTTTCTTTTGAAGCATATGCTTGATGAGCTTTGAATGTTACATGCAGATTCTGGTTGTCTGGATCCGGTACGCATGAATGGAAGAAGGTAGGGAAGAGAGGGTGGGTCGAGGGCACTGCTTTTCCGAAAGCATATTCATCCTTTCTAGAGAGAATTGTGCTTGTGTTGGGAAAAAAAACCTACGTATAAGAGGAAAAATATGCAATACCGTTTGTTGTAATCAGAAAAATAATAATTCGGAGAGAGCAATAACAAATTCAATAACGACCAAGCCAATATATAATTTTTACAAATAAAGATGTTGAATTACAAAGCAAATACAGACTTACTTGATTGTAATAAAATTATGATCACTAGGTATTCGATCGGGATTCTCTAAGTTGATAATAAACTTGCATATCAAAATATCGATAGTCAATTGACAACTTGCATTTGAATCGATAACTTCTTCATATAATCGGCAACTTCAATACAAGAGTTGAGATATGGCCAATCAAATCGCTTTAATCAGCAATTCAACAAAAGAGGTGAGATATGACTAACCGCATCTCTATGAGATGATTAGTTTCCGCCAACGATGCTAAACAGTTTCACAAACTATACTTCCCAAAATACAACACAAAACTGTTTGTATTAGTACCATATGAATATGACTCTATCAAATACTTCTAGGAACTGACACAATTAGAGTATTATTTTTGTAGTGAAAACTCCAGCAAAAGTCAAGGAGTGCTTCAAGGAGTTCATGATTTCTAATTTTGAACTGAGGAGACATGTCTATTTATAAACGAGGGAAATAGTTGCAAAAGACTAAAAGGACAAAATCTCAAGAGTCATGGTGGTTACGCTCAAATTAGTTGAATCATTAACCTTCAATATTAAATTCAAAATTTGCAGTAGAACGATGAGTCAAGAATCATGTCGATTATGCTCACATCAGTTGAATTGTTAACCCACAATATTAAATTTAGAAACTGAAACAAAAAGTCACGTTAAATGAAGGACACCTCACTAACGTTGAGCTATAGAAAACCGTAATAGAACAATAATTACAACAGCTTAGACACCGTCCAATTCATTTGTCAAGACAAAGGAAAGAACATGAGGGTGTGGATTTCATCGGGAAAGCGCGAAGTTATCAGATCAGGTGCTTCGCTCACTTCCACTTTCATGGGAAACATCACCCACGCTCCATGCAAGCTCCAATCCCCAAGCCCAATCCCTAGAAGGTCTTGACAGGTTAAAGTGCCGCGGCAGACCATAACCAACACGACCCTCCTCTTCTCTGGTCTTCGCCTTCTAAGTTTTGCTTGGAGACTTAGCACTTGGTTGACCATCTAATCTGTTTTTAGGACATCAGCTTGTCTTTAGGGCAAATTCTTACATCGATCCGGGTCCATATGGATCACCAACAAGATCGACCTCTTGTCTGGTCTTCGCCTACTAAGTTTTTCTTGGATACTTGGCACTTGGGGGACCATCCAAAGTGCTTTAGGACATCAGACTGTCTAGGGAAAGTTCTTACATCGATCCAGGGTCCATATAGATTTTTTTTCTTGCCACTGATTACGTGGGGCTCGCACGATCGAACAAAGTTGATTGTTTGGTGTCAATGGGCATCTATACAAATTTGATTGCCTGGCCCATATGCTCCAGCTATCCCCGTGATTTAATTTCTAATGGCAATGTCTGGCCATTTTGTCTATTGAAAGCACTGGTAAAGGACTTTGAGGGGTGGGGCAAAATTTTCATGTTTTTCATGTCTCTAACCCAAGACATATCAATTCAACTTTTCATATTTGGCAAGTAGGAAAAGCCATGGCTTAAAAGTGAGATATTATGCAGTGTTTTTGTGGGGTGAGGCAAAGACTTCGGAGGACTTGTACAAATGAACAGAGCAGAAAATGCACGCCGACCACTGAGCCTGCTGGTGATAGGAGTCCACTACCCCTTCTTGTCTGCCACTATTCTCGTGGATCACTAGAGCAACACCACACACACCAACACACCCCCACCCCCCCCAAAAAAAAAAAAAAAAAAAAAACTGAAAGCCCTTTGGATTGACACTGATAGAATCTACTGTAATTTCCAATGTATTGATTTCCTAGTTGGTATTCTAAAAATTGAAACTTTGACCCAGTTAACAGTAGGAAGCCAAGTTAATTTCACCTGTTTTTTCTATGGGACATTGTAGTGGAGTTTATATCTTTTTAACTGAATCTGGAATTCTAGTTCTTGCTGTTGGAACCGGTAATGGAGATGTTATGAGGCTATAGAACATAGAACTGAAGTTCCATGCAATGCCTCTCTATACTGCAAGACCGGGGCTTGTTTACAATGCACATGTGTTTTTCCACGCCAAACTATCGCACAAGGCAATAATCGTCAGATCAATGAGAATGATTGTCGACTGCCGCATGGAGATGGATTCTCACCCATCAGATTAGGAAAATTCATTGCGACAATTGGATCATCGTCGACAACTTTGCCCGGCGAAGTCGCTGTCTTTCCAGGTGCAAGTGACCATTTGGGAGAATTAAGCCACACAACATGAATGGAGACTACTATTTCATTATCCATTTCAATGTCGTCATTTCATGATCTTGCTTTTTTTTTCTTTGGGTTTGTCCTAATCAAATTGTGCATTTGTTTTGTGAAAACAAATGATTTAAACAATATTTTCTCAAAAATAATCGATTGAATCACTTAAAAAAAAAAATGAACGGAAAATATCTTTATTATACACAAAATTATTTAAATATAAATCATTTTCCATAATAAAAATAATTTTTTATTAATTAATTATTTCAAACAATACAAGAATTTTGTTTTTCTCTCTCTCTTATTATGCCTCTTTGCAGAGTTTAATCTGTTTTTTTTTTTTGTGAGCGTGGATGAAATCCGACGCCTCACCCCAGCCAACTCCCTTGCCATTGGCCGCATGCCTAGTGAGTCTCGGCTTGCCTGTCGCTGTCTAGAAAATTAGTGAAGAGAATTATGTCAGCTTCAGCTAGATAAAGGACCGATACAACCGCTGGAAAACTCTTGGCGAAACTGTCCTTTTGGTCCCCGGGCCAAACGTGATCTCTGATGGGACGGAACTGGTGCACATGAAAAATCTAAACCCGAAAAATCCAAATCATACCGCCCCGCCTGAAATGGCCAAGGCAGTCTTTGGGTCTATTTCAATTCTTGTTTTGGGGTAGGCTGAGTTTTTGGGCTTCACATGATGAAGCTCGCGATGGGGTAAACCTGCCCGGAATTTTAATATTTCTAATAAATACGACAAGTCATGGATATTTTCAGTTCCTGGGGTAAAGCATTTAATTCTTCAATTGCACCCGGAATTTATTTTAAGGACCAAAGAAAAGTGGTAATCAGAAGTTATAGTTTGTGTGCGAATCCAAAATGGAAATTATAAACTATCAAATAACTTGGTGTTGATTGCTTGACTCGTACATGAGGGTTTTGATTGATATTGAATACTACGATATAAGAACATTAAAGAAAAAATCGGGCTTTAGCCCTCACTGACTTGGTTCGGTCCAGGCCTTTCTTATCTTTCAGGCCAGGCTGAAAATATCTCTAATCCCGGCCCGGTCTGTTTGCTCCCCTATATTCTCTGAGCATAATGCAGAAATCAAAGCATAAAATGCTGCCCTTCGAGGCTGCACCAAAGCTTGCAGCAGAAGAGGCTAGAGAAAGTCAAAAAAGGAGCAACTCCCGCATTTAAATTCGAGAAGTCTGCGACAGTGACGGTAACCTCGTCAGCATAAGAAGGAGTGCTCAGGAAGGCATCGGCTATTAGCCGGCAGTTCTGCATTCATCTTTTGTCTACTGTGAAATTGGCGAAGAAGTAGTTGTAGTGCCGTTCATTCTTCTAGGGGAGGCAGAAAACAATCCGGGAGTTCATATTAAAACTCCACGCTGCTGCTACTCTTTCCTGCAGCAGGAATCTTCGGGTTCTCAGAAACAAGGGCTCATAAAGATCCACTGCAGCAAAATGTCGGGGAATCTGGGCCAACAATGGTGTGTTCACATCAAGCAGATTGAAAAGGACTACCCCTGAAATGATGAGGATGCGCTTGCACGCTTTGGTATACAATGGACCTGCTGAAGCATTCTAAATCCATGAGCTTGAGAACAGAATATAAAGGAAGAGTGCATTGAGAATTCTTCACCTAGACTGCAGTTCTTTTGTTAGCTATAACTCCTCGGACGTATTGCCACTTAAAAATTTCTTTCATGATTCCATTTATGCATCGACAAAAGGCTGAGTAGCCAAATATTATGCAGAGACGATTATCAAGCTAAAGAGAAGTTTCTGCTCTCCATTCATGACTTTAAACTACTTGGCATTTAGAGGAAGAAGGAGAGGCTTTTCCTCACAAAAGTTAGATTCAAATCAACTCATTTTCGATCCCTTTTATTAGAGGATAAAGTAGGAGTACTAGTAACTTACCATAGATTCCCCGGAACTGTAATAATATTTCAAACACAGGTGATTATCCAAGTTTCTATTACCAAGGCCACATCACAGGTATTTCCAAACTTAAAGTGGCAAGTCATTCAACTGGAGAATATGAGTCCTTCCACGAAGGGAATAACAATTAGTATATTCACATTGTGAGCAGAAAATGATAACTGCTACCTGAACATCCCCGAGCTGTTGTTTTTTAAGCTTGACTAGAACTTCTTTCACAAGCGAGCAATCTCACCAATCAAGATTCTAGCATCTCTTTGTTAGGAACATCAACATGAGATCAACCTAGCTAGATAACATTTACATCAGTGCCATGAGAGCCCATCTGCTTGAATCCTAAACAGTGGCTCCGCAAATACATTATAAAAAAAATGACATTAGGGGATGAAAGCATGGTACCTGAATCCTCACAAGTTTCTAACAGCACTTTGAAATGTCTCTTTTAATTATGCTACAAAATGAATCGAAATGCATTCTGGAGAGCCAACCAAAGTCTTTTGACAACTTCACTTCTATCATGCTCCACAAGCAACGAATTTAAATGCTTTTCAAGGAATTTTTTTTCCTCTGATTTCTGTTACCTCTCTTTTTCTGGGGACGAAACTGCCTCCAAGGAGAAGAAGTCGTAGACGTGCAGAAAGTCAAATGATCAGTTACCAATAATCTCCACAAGAACAAGCACCATCCTCAAAGTGATGAAACCTGTTTGCATCCCGGACTACAATCACCCTCTTAGTGACTGCTGATACAAACTTAATAAATGTGTGGCAGTCCCCACAAACCCTTAGATTTTTTGTGATTCTGATACAAGTACCCTCAGGAGTTGCAAGAAGGCCAAATGCAATTGCCAGTTTCTCACTGTGTGTCGATAGAATTCCGATCTTAACTTCCTCGTCAACGTCATGCAGTACAAAATCTGTATCAGGGACATAGCCAGCCAACTCTAATTTTTCAAACAAGTTCTTCAGGAGCAAGTAAATCTCCTGAGAACGTGGATGGTTAGTATCCCCAACAGCAAACCGATAAACCTTGTCGGCCACTTCAATCCAAGTCCAACCAGGAACTTTTTTCAGTCTCCGTTTGGTCATGAGGTCCCTAATCTTGGCCACATCTCCCCATCTACCAGCATTTGCATATATGTTTGAGAGCAAAACATAATGCCCTGGATTATTTGATTTCAACTCAAGAAGCGACTTTGCCGCTCTTTCTGCCAAGTCTATGTTCCTGTGTTTCCTACATGCTCCCAGAAGGGCTCCCCACAGACCTTCATCCTTCTCCACCATCATATGGTCTATCAAATTTAAGGCCTCACCAAATCTCCCAGCACGGCCTAAAAGATCAACCATTGAAGTATAATGCTGCACATCTGGTTCTAAACCATAATCATTTTGCATCAAAGAGAAAATTCGAAGACCATCCTCAACTAAACCTGCATGACTACATGCATACAGCAACGAAACAAAAGTGATCTTATTTGGCAAAATCCCACTACTTGACATCATTGGAAACAGGTCAAGAGCTTTCCTTCCTTGCCCATGATACCCATAAGCTGCAATCATGGCACTCCATGAGATAACATTCTTTTCCCTCATAGTCTCAAAAATTCCCCTTGCAGAACCGAGACAGCCACACTTTGCATACATGTCAATCATAGCAGTCTCCAATATCACATTGAGAGTTATATTTTTCATGCGTATATAGTTGTGGACTTCTCTAGCCTTATGTAAAGCACCGAACTTGGCACATGCATGAACAACATTTACCATAGCAACCTTATCGGGAACAATTCCTTCTCGTGTCATCCGATCAAATAATTCCAGTGATTCGTTAGCATCACCAGAATCTGCAAGTGCACCAATCATGACAGTCCACGTCACGAGGTCCTTGTCCGGCATTTCAGCGAACAACTGCCTCGCGTCCTCAATCACCCCACACTTTGCATACATTTCCACCAATGCCACGCACACGAACCGATCCAAATTCAACCCATTTTTCCACGCAACACTTTGAACCACTCGACCCATTTGTAAGTCTGAAGTATCTCTACAAGCCCTCGTCACCATAGGCAATGTGTAGTTGTCGGGTTGAGCTCCCGAACGAATGAGTTCCCTAAAAGTCCCATAACACCTGACAGAGTCGCCAACTTTAGCGAACCCACCAACCATCACACTCCACGAAACAGGGTCTCTCTCTGTCATTACACCAAACAGTGCATATGCATCCCCTAGAGCTCTATGGTAAGAATACATATGGAGGAGCTTGTTCACCACATAGAGGTTATGAAGCATCCCAGTGACGGCGATGAGCGCGTGAACTTGTCTGATCGTGGAAACTCCCTGACAGTTCAGTAGAGACGAAATGCAGAACTTGGGTACGGAAAAGTTCGCATCTTTACATTGTAGATGCGTACGGGGATTCAGCGAAGTTGCTCGATGGTCAGTAGAGTGAGGGAGAGCCTCGGGGGCTGGACGAGCCAACGAAGTCGAGCGAAAACGAAGCTTCCCATTGCTCGGTGCAACAAGAAAGCAGCGGCCTTTCCGTCTAATCATCAAATCCAAAACGGGTCCGATCTTCTACTTCAGCTTCGCAGAAAAGAGAGAGACACAGAGCTTAGGAAGTTGATTCAGGCGCCAAAAGGAGACTCCTTTATGTCGGGCTTCTCCTCCTCCCCTGTTTCTTTCCCCCACAGTTACTGTCCCCTGATGCGTAGCTCAAATATACAGCGGTAAAAAGCGTGATTTCTTGATTTTTCACGTTCGGACCGAGAAGGGAAACGTCGGGAGTGCAGGTCCAACGTCAAAATCACCTATATTTTGCACCAGAAAACTCCCACACGCATCCCCTCAAGAGTCAAGAAGATGGGATGCTCTTGGACTCATGTGAAGGAAATGGACAAAAGAAGTATTACGAATGGTAAGATGCGAATAATTGAACCATCACATTTTTTTCACGCATGCTTCCGATCATACGTCACATCTCTGTCCGAAAAATACAATTTTTTGGACATAGATATCATAAATTAAAGGGAAAGAAAAAAGCTTTTTTTGTACTGCGATTTGCAGAGCTTGCTTGATGCTACTGTGAGTCCGAAACTCATTCCGGGTCTCGCCAGCATTTGCGGTTCTGATATCCAAAGCCCCGGTCGCCGATGTCCGACGAGAGCCCCGACCCGCCGCCGCCGGAGCCGGTGACCCGACTCGTCGGCGGCACCGAGTACAGCTGGTGCAGGGCCGTCCCCGGCGGCACCGGCATCACCGTCCTCGCCCTCCTACTCGCCAAACCGCCCGACCTGTCCCTCCTCCGGAACGCCCTCCACGGCCTCCAGAAGTCCCACCCCATCCTCCGCTCCAGGATCCGCTTCGACCCCACCGCCAACGCCTTCTCCTTCGTCATCCCCTCGTCGCCGCACCTCGAGATCGTGCCCTTCGATCTCTCGTCCACGTCCCGCATCCTGAACGGCGAAGACGGTGGCGGGGGCGAAGGCGAAGGCGGCGGCGCCGGCGGGGAGGGGGACGCCGCCGGGGCGACGCCGCTGCACCGCATCCTCGAGCACGAGATGAATCGGAACGCGTGGCGCGAATCCGGCGACGGCGACGACGGCGACGGCGCCGGCACCGACGTGTTCCACGCGAGCCTGTACCACCTGAGCGAGGACCGGTGGGCGCTGGCGCTCCGGCTCCACACGGGCGCATGCGACCGGGCGGCGGCGGCGGCGCTGCTCCGGAGGCTGCTGCTGGCGGCGGGAGCGGCGGCGGAGGGGCGAGATGGGGACCGTGAGGAGGAGGCGGCGGACGCTAATCGGGGGATCGAGGAGCTGGTTCCGAGCGGGAAGGCGAACAAGCCGTTCTGGGCGCGCGGGATGGACCTGCTGGGGTACTCCCTCAACTCGTTCCGGCTCGCCCACCTGGACTTCGTGGACGCGGAGTCGCCGAGGTGTTCCCGGATGATGAGGTTGAAGATGAACAGAGAGGACACCCAGAGGCTGATCGAGGTGAGTTCCGATCGGCTTCCTTTTCCCCTTTTTTCCCTTTGTTCATGCACTACGTAGAATCCAGCAGAAACTGGAATTTGGTGTAATTTTCTTAGCACGACAGGCGGATTCCATATGAACTCATTCGAACATCCGCTCGTTATCCCGGATGAGAGGGGCCTAGAATAGTGGCCGTTTGGTTTAGGATCATGTGACATTGTCCTTGATCACCTTCCAATTCATCGACCGACGGATGGGATCACGCATAAGTTGACCATCTTGAAGGATTAGAATGCTTCGAGTACTTGTTTTTAGGCGTTCGACACGCTTTAAAATGACTGAATTGTGACCATTGGGTTAAGAGAATTTCTGAGTATTTACTACAGGGAAAGGGAGAACTCCCACGATCCCATTGTTCGGGTCCTAGCTATTAGCATTGATGAAGCCGCTATTGATATAGACCAACAGACAGGATGTGTGTTGTGTATGTAATGCCTCTAGGAGAAGCAGCGGGCATTCTCTGTGAGGATTCTCGGGTTGCCCGAACAGTTTGTATCAGATGCGAAATTTGTGTGAGTTCTTGATGGCTATTGCTGGAATAGGAAACGTCTTGCTGTCTGTAGGAGAGTGGATTCTGGTGATGCTCAACGTGTGATTTCATCTGTGGTATGTTTTGCTCATACATGCTAAGCTGCAAAGTACTGCAGGGATGCAAGTCAAGAGAGATCAAACTGTGCGGCGCTTTGGCTGCGGCCGCCCTGATCGCGGCGCACACCTCTAAGGAACAACCCACTGATAACAAATGGGAGAAGTATGCTGTCGTCACCCTTGTCGACTGCCGTTCATATCTCAACCCACCTCTTTCTGTTCAACACCCTGGTAAGCCTAATCGGGGTTTCTTCTCAGATGAAATCTTTTTAGGTACCTTTTGTCTGTTCAAGGGGAGTGAAAACTACTCGCTTGGTGTTATATGGTCTGCAATTGGCATTTTTAGTTCTCTTTTATCTTCTTTAGGCAAAGATGGAGTCCTGGGCTTGCTCTGTTCATGCTGCATCATGTGAAGCAATTAGAGCAAGCTAATCCCTCCGCATTTTTGTATGTAGCAAGTCATCGTACTTCATCTCTAACCCAAAAAATTGTTCATGCTCTGTTCGACTTCGATTCAGGGTTCTATCACTCAGCCATCCTCAACACGCACGATATAAGTGGAAGCGAAAAGCTATGGGACCTGGCAAAGAGAACCTATACAGCCTTTGCGAACGCCAAGAACTGGAACAAGCATTTCACCGACATGGGCGACCTCAACTTCCTCATGTGCAGGGCCATCGACAGCCCGGGCCTCACCGTGTCTTCGTCCCTCAGAACAGCCTTTGTTTCTGTGTTCGAGGATACCGTTTTCGATGAGTCGAATCCGCTGCATGAGGAGATTGGAGTGAGAGACTACATGGGGTGCGCCTCCGTCCACGGCATTGGCCCGTCCATTGCGTTCTTCGACACCATACGGGATGGAGAGCTGGACTGCCCGTGCGCTTACCCGTCTCCTCTGCATTCGAGGGAGCAGATGCAGAAGCTGATTGATGATATGAAGAGAATTCTTGCAGAAGCTGATTGATTGAAGAGGAATTTCACGCACTTGCACCCAAAACCGGCATGCGAACATCCTTGAAACTCTGGCCTATTCGTATTAGGACTCCAATTTGGCAATAATAACGGCTGATTGAAGATGTACATCAATAACACCGTCACGACCTAGAGAAGTGACACGATTCACGATTGATTGCATCGTATTAAGACTTGGTCCCCTTACCCAAAGACTTGTCCAACAACGAGACTGTTACAACATTTTCTCGATAGGCTTTATCCATAACCTCTTCAGGAGGCTTCAAAGCATTCCTTCAATTAACAGTACGAGGCGCATAGAACATTGGATTGCAGAATTAGCGTTCAATCGATCAAGTGCCCGACAAAAAGATTGAAGAGAAGGGCTAGTATCGTCACGCTGCATCTCCGGTGGAACGAAATGCGTGAGAAAACCCGCAAAGAGAACGCCACCTCCGATCCCACACGCATCGCGTACACAACTAAAATGACCAAGAGCAAGAAAGCTCCAATTGGATGAGTTCATTTACTTGGTAACTGAGTTTTCAGGTGTCTGTCCATGGGGCAAAACAGAGTTTTGAGCAAACTCATGGCAAGATCACGAAACACTGATCACGGAACCAACTTTTCGCCGATCGAAAGCTTCACAGAGACATCAGCACATGCACAAGTTGAACCGCTCAGTGGGAAATTTGAACCAAGGGAACAAACGAATGCAATTGAACCCATCTTTCGCAGCTCAAAGCTTATCGTCTCCAATCAGTCAATTCCGAAAGCTTGCAGCAAATGCCCCCCTCCCCCACCCCCACCCCTGGTTAGATTGGGCAATTGAATCCCGTCACAATTAAAATCAAGTGTCAAAAGAATAAACACGATCCGGTGACTGTCTAGCGGTGCAATGCCGCCACGTGTTTGAATAACTGCGGCGACTGCTGATCAGACAATAATTAATTCTTTCCCTTTGCTTAATCAATGATTAAAAAGGAGACTTGTATACATGTATTTGGCACACGTCACGAGTTTGAATCTCCACGGTAAGTTATAGTAAGAATGTTTCATGAGCCTGGCACTAATCAAGCAGAGACACTTTTACTAATTAAGGTGAAAAATCAACTTCGAGAAGATCTTCCTATATTAGAGGATTCACTTGTGGTTTCTACTTTTCTTTTGACCCCGTCAAAGGCACAAACCAAGTCTCGCCCTTTGGCTTTTCAAAGGTCTCCTTCATTTTATTTTATTTTTAATTTCTTATTTTTTCCAGTGCCAGCATCATTTGATTCATATGCATAAGCAAGAACTTGGGGAAAAGAGAATTATTATTAGCCGTAGAACGTGAACCCTCGCTCCTTCTTCAACTCAAACCCTACTTGTCCCAAGTCGCAAATGAGCCCACAGCCCCTTTTCTGCAAGGTCAAACGCGATCGAAATCGATGGAAATGGAAAGATGAGTTGACTGAATGTTTGCTTGCACTTTGCAGCTGAAGTCGCTCCATCGAATCTCCAAGCGATGGCGCACTCGATCGGGGGCGCGGATTCAGTTCGAAGTCCATTTGAACTTTTTGGGCCAGTGCCGCCCGTAACTTTCCGTTCGATCGAGTACTACTACTGATGTAGTAGTTGATTGCTTCCGGCTAATGCGCTCAAATCTCTATTCTTAGCCCTACATAGCGGGTGTCCTACCTAGGGAGAGTATGGGAACTCAATCATTCCGTTGACCATTTAAAGTTCGAAAGTGGGGGGACGTGATTACGGCGAAACATGAAATTAGGTTGGACTTGTAGGAGTAGGTTTTGCTCTAATTAGGATTATTTTCCCTCTTTTGTGAAATATCCGAGTTGGGTCGGGTGCCTACCCAACCCTGCTGGTCTCTCGGCCTCAAAGGGTCAAGCTCCTTGTCTCCTACCTTCCCCACACCACGGGCACCTCGAGATGCAAGTCTTGGAACAAGTGTCGATCTCTAGGCTCAATTTGAACTCTTATTTCTTGGTAAAGATCTAGAGATGTATTTTCGTGGCGATTGTTGGCGGTGAGAAATAGACGTTATATTCTTTACTGTATATTAGACTTCTCTCAATATTTCGATAAATCTCAACTGTTGACTTATGAAATCAAAATTATTTAAATGTTGAGATTTGTTGATGTACCAATAGAAGCATCGCGTGGGATAAAGGATCTTTATAGAGTTATCGTGAACACAAACAAGACTCTATTGGTAAATTGAAGAAACTATCTATAATTAAATCAGATTCATGAACCAAAGCACAAAACAAAACGCCAAATCCTGATTAGGCCTCGTGCTTGCTTTACGCCTCAATAGATTTACCTTCGTTTCCGACAACCACCTAAATAATTAACAAGAAAACCTCCCCTTCGCATGTTTTTTGGACATAAGGAAACACATGAAAGTTGAAGCAAATCGCTTTGTAAGATGATTTAGCTGCTAAGATTTTTCTCCTCACTTTCTTTCCCTCGTAAAACTAGCTACTAATTTTTAGCTCAACTTAGTTGACATCATAATGCGGTTGTAGCAATGCTCTTTTCTTCTTCTTTTTTTCGTGACCTGGAGGATTCATGAATGGAGAGAAGGTATAGCACTCACACTAATTTAAAAAGAAAAAAGTTTGACTATCCTAATATATTTGAAATTTTCTCATTCCTTCACAATTTGAACTCGACCATGAATTGATTACATGGTGGGAGCAGACGCTAGATCACATATGATACATTTCCAGCATGTTCATGACACTCTACACCAAGAAAAAAAGGGTAGATCAAAGATCATTTTACTTCCCCCAAAAGACTTTCAACTCCCTTACAAAAACACCCCTCTAATGCAAAGTCTCTCTGTTCAACATCTGGTAGCTTCAACATCCTTACGCTAGATGAACTCCTCCACCAATTTCCCAAAGTCAAACCTCCCATTGCATCCCTCGATGGCACCCAGCACCTCTTGGAATGTAGACACGCTGCACGGGACCACCAGCCGCTCACGCTGCTCGAACCCGAACTCGTTGGACGCCTTCTCCAGCAGCATTTTGAAGAGAGGGTGCGAGAGGAAGCTCGTGGGCACCACGAACCTCCGGTGCTCGTCTCCCACGTAGACCGCGAAGAAGCCGTTGGGCGTCTTCGGGGACGAGGACGCCTCTTCCTCAGCCTCGCCGAGCAGGAACTCGTGGTGCGTCGACTGCTCACAGTCTGCCCCGCCACCCTTCGTCTTGGCCTTCTTTGCTAGTTTCTTGAAGGAAACCATCTTTTTTCCCAACATATGTCAGTTAGATTGGGAAGGAAGGAGAGAGAGAGAGAGAGAGAGAGAGTTTTGAAGCGGGTGGAGAATTATAGAGATGGTGATCTGATGTCTAAACTATTGCTTAGAAGTAAAGGATGGGCAGGAGAGATTTATACAAACGATAGGTAATAAATGGCAAAGAAGGGAACGTCTCATCATCAAGAAGGGTCGACCTTTGACTTTTTGCAGAAACATATGAGAGAGAATCTCTGACCAGTAGTGGATTTTTCCTCTTTCTGACTTTCAAATAGATCGAAGCAATTTATAAATAATTCTTTTGTGAGATTTTTATATTTAATGAGAAGACAATGATGGAGGGCACCACATACAACCACCTTGCAGCACTTAGGGTCACCATTGTTGTGTTGATGCATTTGTTCTGTGGCTATGAAATTCTTTGCACTCTTTCGTTGGTGTCGAAGGAAGAGGATGATATTTGACATTGGTATAAATTTGAAACCACGAATTTTTATTTTTGTCTCATGTCCATATTGACATTTGACGAAGACCGTGGATTGTTGGTCTAAAAGGCAAAGTCCTACGAAATGGGGGTTACCATATTTTTTATTTTTGGGTCAACATGAAATGTGGGCATGTGCCTAAGATTGAGAAAAGAAGTGATTGATTAGTCCATTCTTGGACTAGCTTGTGTCAATGAAAGAATGCCAAGAATCATTTTATATAATTATGTCTTAAATTTTTCATACACGTATCAATTTACTATTCAAAATGACAATATATCTATATGAGTTGAATCTTTTGAAATAGTATTATGGCCTAGTTTCGACTTTTCTCGTAGCCCATTTAATAACTTGGCTTGTGTGTATTATCTTGCTCGTCTGACTACATCCATTCCGTGGGACTTTAGAGAAGGAGAAACGCTTTGTTTCAATTTAACTTGCGCATGACACGGCTGCTGATGTTTTCATTGACGCTTTCTTCGTTTCTCTTCTCATAATTATGGCATCATAGACTATCACAGTTAATACAACAAAATGCACCACAGGATCGAGATTAGAAAGTCGAATCGATAGGCTTAAATAGTAAAATCTCCTAGTAATAATTCAGCGTGCAATAGATGCACATCCCTCGTAAACGAGACCAAATTGACGCCGCACCTAGAGCACCAACCACAATGATCCCTCAAAAACGATATAATTAATCCTAAGACCAAGATAAAGCTTCCCCCCCACTCATCGGTCATGATCTTATCTACTTTCGATTGTGGCGGTGTTTGGACTCGGAGAGATGGGACGTCGCGTCCTTCGCGAAGGGCGAAGAGTACGGAACACACTGTAATATTCATCGATCGTCATTGTGTACCAAAAGTCCTTCAAACCCAAGATATACCAGAGTTTGAAAAGCCTTATAATTCTCCGGATGTCCCCCTAATTTCAACCTTAAACTTCAGTGGAAAGAGACTGAGAGAGAGATGGTGTGGCTGTTTGGGCGTGACAATGATAATGCAAACTGCGAAGCAAGTCAAAGAAGCAGTTGAAAATAGAGATTAAAAACAACGGCCAAGAAACGACATAAAATAATAGAAAAATGGAATTCCCGCTTAACTTCTGACGAGAAGAAACATCAACGATGGAGAACCGCTTTGCTTTGAAACGTTGCATGCAGAATTCAAGCCCCAGCATTGGCCACGAGAGAGAGAGAGAGAGAGGGAGGGAGGGAGTGGTTGGCGATGGAGGAGGAGCCTCCGCCTTGGAAGGAGACGACAAGCGAGTACGAGGGTGTCCTTTCATCTGTGTGAACGGGACGACCGTAATGGCGCACGCCACCGAAATAGCACGAACGAACAAGTGGGATCGAATGCGACAGGCGGAAGGGGACCGCAGGAGGAGTCAAAGGTCGTACATGGACGAGCTTGATTTTGTATATTTTCTAATCATCCTCCCCGCACAAAAAAGTTGTACCCTCTTATCCACGGACAACGTGATGATAATCCTTGTCTTATTATATGCTAAGCCCAGATCAGTGGAGGAACTTGAATTGAGGAAAATGAACAGAAATACTCGCGAAGTGGGTCGAATTTCTGCGCTCCTGTGGTCAGCCGGTCAGATCCTTCTAGAAAATTTAGGGCTACCTACTGCCAGATTCCCTTGTTTTGTTTCAATAGATTTTTGTGGCCAATGTTGAACATGGATCATCTTCTTCTATTATATTTATTTGATCGGGGCGTCTTTGAGGGATCCGATAGCTTATCACGCCATTCTATCCGCCAGCCTCCAACGCGTTCTTTGTCTTTCGAGAAAGAGAGAAGGAATGCTCGAGTGTTTGACCGGCCTGCTTTGAGTGTAAGTTATATAAACCATAATGTTTAGGAATATTTAAACATTAAACTGCGTAATCATCTCTAATAGATTAAGTAAAGTAAGAGGTTGCGAATTCAAATCTTTTGAGACAAGACTGGCAGAACATCTAAATATTAAACTATCTTATTTTGACCAAAAAAAAACATCTAAATTTAAACCACGGATTAATATAACAGTTTTTTTTTTTTTTTTTTTTGCCAAAAGATTTCTAAACATATTGTGCCGACGTTAATTCAATCACAAATTCTTGAATTTGGTCGATTTAGTTCTTTCATGATTTTTCAATAAAGTCGTTCCGGCCAATTTTAGTTGACAATTATTGATGTGACATTCTACGTGGTTGGATCAAGTGAGGGCAGCCCTTGCTAGAGCCTTAACGACCCCACTAGTTGGAACATCCAATGAAGGGAAAAAAAAAAAAAGAGAGAGAAAAAAAAATCAAAATTCAGAATTTTTTTAAAAATTGGAGAAATTATCGATGTCAACGCCAATCATGCAACATAAAACAGTCAATATCTTTAAAAAGCTTAGAATTAAATTAACAAAATTAAAATATTCATGACTAGATTAGCCATCATACAGTGGATTTGGGATTTTTTAAAATTAATTTCTCCTTAAAACGAGATGGTCCTAAACACGTGAGTATAGAAATAGGATGTTCTTTTTCTTCAATTTGTCTGACTTTCACGGACGATTTTTATAATGATAGAGAACACCGAAGGCTGGATTGTTCCTTGGAATATTCGATGATGACGTACAAGTATCCTCTATCTTCTTGTATAAGGAAAACGATTCGTTGAAATTGGTGACTACATTTCATCGCCAACTATTCATACCAAAACCCTCTTTAATTAAATTTGAAGCAAGAAAATAGAGGTTTATAAGATTCGGGTCAAATTTGTGTGTACGCGCGTGTTCTTACCTGACGCAATCCATCTCTTATTTTAGGAACGAATTTTAATAATTCTGCAATCTACCACTGGATCCCTTGATTTTGAATACCAAATAATTTCATGGATGGATCTCACCAATTTTATAATACTACTTAGATTAGTCGCTTCTATTATAATTATTCATATTCTTGAACATTTTCTAAAAAATAGAAAGCACTGCTCGATCTTTATTTTGCACTGAAGGTCTTTTGTCTCACTCGCTCACGATTCCTCTTGGCTCACCGACTCGCCTGTAAGGTGAGGCATGTAGTTTCAATCTTATGTGCTCGCAATGATTCTTTGATTCTATCGTGCGTCCGTGCGGATTCAAGGTAATTGAAGCTTGTTAGTTGTCGACACGGTTGTCACAAAAGTAGCATGCGACTGTTCTTTGTGCCGATGCCTATTGTGCTTTAGAATTGTCGTATCTCTTCGTAAATTACGAACGTTGGTTTGACCCGCGCCCAGCGCATTAATTAGTCACGAGTCACGACGCGTTTATGACACGTAATTATCGGGTTCAAGCTTAAGTTCGTGCCTGTTGTATCGCATATAACCGGTTCGTTCTTGAAAAATACAGCTCTCACATCACGTACCGGTCCACCCTCTTTTATGTTTTTCAGGGGAGTGGGTAATTAGTTTAGGCCAATTTTCTATATTTTATCAAGAAAAAAATTATCGAAAAAATCTTATACATAATATATGACAGCCAATTCAATCCTAAATTCTTCACAATTAAATCCTAAAACTTTTGACAATTCGTCAATTCGGTCCTAAATTTTTTGATCGTATCAATTTAGTCTACAACTTTAAACAATTTATCAAACTAGTCCTAAACTTTTTAACAAATTGTCAATTTTGTTCTTTTGGCAAATTTTGGCCAACATCACTGATGTGGTGGCCCAATTAGTGCCATCCATCCTACTTTCTCCCACCAACATTGACGTAAATAATTTATTAATTTTCCTAAAAAAAACAAATTGTTTATTAAATTTTTATTGTTTTTATTTTTTTTTCCTTTTCTCTTTTTACACACAATCGACAAGGCCGCCAGCTATTGATCGTAGGGGTGTGCAAAATACCGGAACCGCCCGGACCGCCCGAACCGGATCGGAACCGCCCGAACCGGCGGTTCTTGAGGGAACCGGTCCGGTTCCGGGTCCAATTGTTGAGAACCGGTGGGAACCGGTCCGGTTCCGGTTCCATGGGCGGATCCGCCCGCCCGCCCACCGGACCGGACCGGTACCTATTTATAATTAAAAAAAAAAAAAATACTAAACAAAACAAAAGTCGCGACTCGCGGGCCCTAATGCGCGAAACCCTAATTCGCGTCTCTTCTCTATCTGTTTCTTCCTCGGCCTTCGATTCTCTCTGTTTCTTCTCTTCGTCTTCGATTCATCCCCCAAGATCCACGCCGCCGCTGCTCCTCCTCCGCCACTTGTCTTCCGTTGGAGGGAGAGATCTTTGTCTTCCGTCGCTTTAAAGTCAAACAAAATCATCCAATTGATGGCGGTCTCGTAAAAAACGGAGGAAAGCTTCTCGGGTCCTCCAATTATTTCACCCACGAACCGAGAAGAGAGCTAGAGAGCTAGAGAGAGAGATGGAGATGGAGGGGAGGGCCGGGGTTCGCCGCCGTTCCTGGGGATGATAATGGTGGTTTTGGTTCAAGCGAGCAGCATGGTGGTGGCGAAAATGGCCAATGTCCGACGGGCTCAACAAGTACACCTTGGCCTTCTACTGTAATGCCCTCTCCTCTCTCGTCCTCCTTCCTTGCCCCTTCATCATCTCTCGCAAGTTCGTGCTCTGCTCATGCCTGTCCCTCGCTAGCTCCATTGATGGCGGGCGAAAGGGGGAGAAGGGTTTTAAGTTCTTGACTTGTTTGTTTGCTCTATTCTTGACTTGTTTGTTTGCTCCATTGTGGGAACCGTTGCATCAATTCTTGGTGCATTAGTAATCACCGTGTACAAGGGTCCAACAGTTCTCTGCTCGCCTTCGCCCTTCTTTTGTCCATCCCCGTCACCTTGTCTCTCTTCTCTCACGACAATTGAATTGGGTTCTCGATGGGTTTCTCCTCGTGAAACCAGAATTTTTGGCATCAAAATCGGTTCCATGGATCCACCCGAACCGGACCGGACCGGCGGTTCGGTTCCCGGGTGGATCCATGCACAAACGGGTGGATCCCTTTCCAATTTTTTGGAACCGGTCCTTAGCGGCGGTTCCCGGTTCTAGGTCGGAAACCGCCCGCCCTGACCATGCACACTCCTAATTGATCGAGGTTGCCAAGCCCTTGCCCACAGTGGGCAAGGGCTCGGCATCCCTCGCCCAAGCGCACATTGGGGCCCACGAGGGCTCACGACACCTTCATCAACCATAGCAAGGGCTCGCAACACCCTCAATGGCCAGCTATGTAAAAAAGAGAGAAAAAGAAATTAAATTAAATTAAAAATTCAGAATTTTTTTAAGAATTAAAAATATTGTCTATGTCATCGCTGGCTAGGCTACCATGTCAGATGGCCAACCAAAATTAGCTGGAATGACTAAATTGACAATTTATTATGAACTAATTTGACAAATCGTTTAAAGTTTTAATGCTAAATTGGTACAATCAAAATATTTATGACTAAATTAGTAAGTTGCCGAAGGGTTTTATGACTAACTTGACAAAATTAAAAAATTTAGAATTGAATTGACCGTCGAATAATAGGTTTATGACTTTTTGGATAATTTTCCCATTTTATAAAACATGGTAGTCCCTGGTTAATTTGCCTCTTGAATGTTCAGTTGTCTTAGGCCCTAGGTCAAAGGGATCCAACGTGGGGCAATACTTCCCAATAATCGTAGGTCGAGAAAATTCCATTCAGTCATACTTTTAATTAAGACAACGCTCGAGAATACCCTAATTCATAAGTCCGAGATTCACATCTATAAATTGAAAGATCTGAATCATCAATTCATAAATATGATATATGAAGAAATTAGATGCAACTCATGAAGAAGTCAAATAAAACATGTGAAGATTGTTAAAATTAATAGGTCTTCAAATCGTTTATTTGAAAAAATGAAAAACTATTATTATTGGATGATGATGATGCTTCTCAAAAATCGAAATTGGTCCTTAGCAAGACCTTAAAAGTCTATGATCACGAGGATAAAGCTAGGAAGGGAGTTGGAAAAAGATTCCCTCCCCACGGAGGGGCCCGCCAAGGGCCCCATTACGAGAGTCCCTCACCCCCCCGGCTGGAAAAGAGGAGGCTGACCGCTTAGATGCAAGGCTAAACCTCTTCAATGTGCTCCTCAAAAATCGAAATTGAGTCAATGTCATCCATCATGTACAAAAATAACCAAAAATTAAAATATGCACGCTATTTATATATATATAACCCACCAAGTACGACCGGAGAGATTTTGTCCGACCTGGAAAACATGAGTTTAAAACATTTTAGGCCCAAGATAAGGTTGTCCACGTGATGCTCATGTTTAGTGCAGCACGTGCGGGGTTGTCTTCCTCGCTACGTTAAGCGCTTCTGTCGTTTCAGGGGATACAAATCTGTCGTTTCGGAGAATGGATTCTGTCGTCTCTCCTCGTCCTCCTCCTAGAGCTACCACACTTCCCGAGTAAAAGGAGCTATGGCGCACGCAGCTCTTGCCAGGCTTTGTCCAAGACGAGTCCGAGCGATATTTGAAGCGCCCAACACAGGCATCGTACCCACGTACTAATCTTGTCATGTCGAAGCCAGTCAGGCCTGGGGGAGGAGCAAAGTGCCGAGTAATGGTAACCGGCATGCTCTTCATTCTTGTGATACTTTCATCCTTTTGTGTGGGCATCAAGAATATTGTTCAGAATTTTGATGAGCAGGGAATATGTGGATTGACGATCATATGAGAACGAAATGGTGCTTTCTTGTCTTTCGTGCACAAAAGGTTGCTCTTCTCTGTTTGTCGAAAGCCTGATCTTGTCTTTCGTGCACAAAATAGATTTCATCTCAGGGTGCACATAGTTTTTGTCCAACTATGACTATGCCGAGGGAATTCATTTTTTATGTTTGTGATTGACAGATAAGGTCTCTCAACCGTTGCATAGATTGACTTCTAAGGATGCACATAGGTTTCAATGAACTAGTTTTTTTTTTTTTTTTTTTTTTTTTTTTTTTTTTTTCAGTGTGTTTATATCATATGAATAGTGTATTCAACTGGGCAAAATATTACAATGCTATAAAAGTTTCCCATAATCGACACTCTTTTCTTATGCCCTTTTGGTATATATATGTTTAATGATGCCAAAACTGCAGCTCCAGAGGATCATCGGAGTCGACTGCTCCTGTGATTTTCTATCTGTTTCAACTTTATAGAAGGAACCCTTATACAAATCACTTGTTCAGTTTCTTCCGCCATGTGATCAGTGCAACGAGTTTATCTGTCGTTCCAAACACAAAAGCAGTAGCTGCAGAGGGCACGTTAAATCTTTCTTATGTTCATAATTCCATCACAAGTAGCCACCCATGTTACAACTTCAACACAAACTTGTCATGTTCATTGAAGCTGACAGTACACTCACAACTCTTTAAGAAGCTTGTATCTAGATGCAGTTTTCGAGTCACTTGCACATGTGCTGCGACTTCAGGGAAGGAGCAGTATCTTGCCAATGTGTTTGCTACTCTCAATGAGCCGGTGCGCTTCCACTGCTTCGGATAGAGGAAAACACTTGAAAACCACAGGCTTCACCTTGCCTTCTGCTATTGCCGGCCAAACATTCTGCTCGACCTCCTTCATGATTGCGGCTTTATTTTCTGGACTTCTGTATCGCAGGCCAGCAGCTACAAATGCATAATAATACCATCATAAAATAGTATACAAGCGACATGAAAACGGAGACAATGGCTATGTTCTGCAGAAGGAAAAAAAGTGAATGCAAATCTACTAGCAGAGAAGTTTCTTTTTCTATAAGTTGAGATCCACTCTTTCAAATGATACATGCATTAGAGACTAGTTATGAACTGAAATTAACCATAATAGAGCGCAAATGTTGGTTCACATAATGACCAGAAACCACAAGAAAACTGAAGTTAAAATCCAGTAACAATATAGCAGTTACAGTACCTTGGACTGTCAGACGTTTGGCGAGCAGACCTCTCAGATCGACCTGCGTCGCTACTCCGCTCAAAAAACCAATGATGAAGAGCCTCCCATCGAAATTCAAGCAATCGAGGTTCCTCTGTAAGTAGGATGCTCCGACGCAGTCCAGAATGACATCAACCCCTGTAATAGAAGCAGTTCTTTTAGTGGCAAGCCTTTTGAACAATTATGCTAGCCGAACACAAGCATCTTGCCATGCTGCGACTTCATTCAACGTCATTTGCAGACTAATATCTTGAAAATTTTGTAAGAGTGGTCAAAATATGAGTAATCAAGGAAGAAATCAATGCGATTCCTCCACACACTGCTTTTTCGGTCATATCATCATCTGATGAAGTTTCCATGCGTAGCTCTTTATGAAAATCTCGAATCTTTAATGTATCAGAAAGACGTCATGTAAATGATAAGAACTCTTTGAGCGTGGAGGCAAAGGAAATTACAGTCAGAAGAGGGCGTCATATACCTTTCTGTTCTGTTTCCTCCTTTACTCGCGCGACAAAGTCCTCAGTCTTGTAGTTGATGCATACGTCAGCTCCGAGATCCTTGCAAGCAGCTAACTTTTCCTCACTACCTGGCGTTCAAGAAATAGCGAAGATAGATCAGCAAGTGTAAAACTCGTACAATTAGTTTGCAAAAACGAAATTTTGATGTACCTGCCGTGACAAAGACTCGGGCACCATGGTACTTCGCTATTTGGATCGCGAATGTGCCAATCCCGCTGGAACCTCCATGGACCTAGACATCAAAAGGCATCGGTTCACAGCTTATGTAGTCATTTGTGTACGAGAGACTCATTTGGGCAAAAAGCATAATGGACGCTAGAACATCGGACGCTTGTGCACTCGCTTTCTATTACAGAACGGATTGTACTGATTTGATGATACAAGGACTGATGAACTTCTGCTGAAATGAAAACAACAAAAGAGTTGCAATAGTCGCTTCACTGAATGACTCCTACATTCTACCAAACTTAGATTAAGAATAAACGAAGCGGTGATGAAAAATTATTTCGAAGTAGATGCTTTAACTGAATATAATAGTCAGAAGTTCTAGATAATACACCAAATGATTCGACAAGCAAGCTGAGAAAAGTTACCAAGAATGTTTCTCCAGCGGAGAGCCGACTCATCATGAAAACAGTGGACCAAACGGTGCATGCCACCTCCGGCAAACTCGCCGCATCTGTGACGGAGATGCCCGGCGGAACCGGAAGCACTTGTCCCTCTGGTACAGCAACTTTCTCGGCATATCCTCCCCCGCTGAGAAGAGCACAAACCTGTAGTTAAATCATCCAAATAAATCTCATCACTCGTTGAACGAACAATACCGGGTCACAAATTCCGGAATGAACTAAAACGCAGGGGATCAAACTTTCACATATTCATCTTAAAGAACAAAATTTCGCACTCAAATTGGAATCAAACCCATGATCCCCGCATCCTGATCAATATCATGATTAGTGTCATTGCTCATGTCCTGTTCATATCATCTTTTAATTTGTCTTCAATCCTTTCTAATGAACTTTTGCCTCATCCTCAAATGGATAATGCAGAAAAAATTGCAGATCTTTTTCCGGCTTTTGGGTTTCTGCTCGTAATTTTTCTAGACATCGGGTCAGAAAAAGGAATGACATCACCATTTCAGCAGTCATGATTTTATGAGCAACGCCTCTGGATCAATCATCTATTGAATGCATCAAACGTCACCTACGGAGATAACTTTTTCTCACAGACACTGTACATTATTAAGCATCTTTTAAAACATTCATCATCCTTTGAGAACAATTAAAATTTCATGAATCACCCAAACAGGCAAGACTAAGCTCTCATTGAACAAACAGACAGCATCCCAGTACTAAAAGCAAAATTCGTTGGCCAAATCGAGAATCACCTGATCTCCAGTTCTCCAACGAGAGACATTCTTGCCTACGGCTTCTACGACACCAGAGCATTCAAGACCCAGGTATGTGCTCGATCCTGGTGGAGGAGGATAGAGGCCTTGCCTTTGATATGTGTCACCTAAGTTCAATGCCGAAGCTGACACTCTGATCACCACCTCATCTTCTTTGATCTCTGGGTCTCCCACCTCTTGGATCCTGAGAACTTCTGGTCCACCTTCACTTGTTATCACCACAGCCTTCATCCTCTTTCTCAGCACTTGTTGAATTTCTGGCTTTTTTAGAAAGATTCTGTGAGTGAAAAACTAAAAGGTCAACTTTGATTTATGACGGTGATATACCAAAAACCTGTGAATTTCATATACCACGCTTGAATACGACTAATGACTTCTGGACCTGCGTTAGGGAGTGCACAGACACTTTGTTCTCCAGTTTAATGAAGACCAATCGACCCAGAGAGAGAGAGAGAGCTTGAAATTAATCATCTATGATTGACCACTCTAGCAAATTGTTTAAGAATTCATCGTTTGAAAGGTCTATCGATGGTGACATCCCTCTTGACTCTTATTTGACGAATCAACATCATGACGAGGGCCAAAAATATAAAACTGAACAACTGATAACTCAAATGGAATCTTGCATTCAGCATAGGGACACTGATGTGGACGCAGGATCTGCATAAGTAGAATATACAAATAGCCGGCAGTGACAAGTAGTAGCCCAGAAAGTCAAACTTCAGGAGCGCCACAGAATTTCCACCTTCTCATGAATCTCAACCGGTAAAATAAGTTAAGGGGGTTAATTTGGTGAGGATAGTAAATTATAACTCAAGCCAACCATCCATTGGAGTTCATTTGAGGTGGAACACTCGATCTTTCCCCAGATCAACAGGAGCTCTTCTGAGTTGGCTATACCTAAGTAAATGAATTCAGGCTTGACAAAAATCTCATCAATCTCGTGGATCATGTTGAAGTCAAAATGCAGGGTCACAACATGAAACTAATTGCATTTTGTGGCATGAGGAGTCAAACTTGCTCCCTCGCCCATTATGCAACTTCGCCCGTCCATAGGTACATGATCTAATTTTCCCTAAAACCCCACCAAAATTCAAACTTTGTCACATTCCTTGATTAGCAATGGCCAACGGATTGGCCATTGCTGGCCCAAGCATGGCACGATTGGGCCGGTACCTGGCACGGTCCCCCATGTGAGGGACCGGGTCGGCCCGGCTCAGCCCCTTCGCTGCCGGGCCACTTTGCGGATGGGCCTGAGCCAGCCGAAGCCCAAAAAAGATGATTGGGTCAAATGTGGCCGCATGAGCCCAAAAAGAATTAAAATGGGGCCTTTGGCCACTGTGGCCACGTGAGAAACGAACACTGACCCGCGGCGGTTCAATCCCAGCTTAAGCTTATGACCCAAAAAAAAAAATTCCCAGCTTGAGCCGACTCCATTTATACAGCACCAGTACCCCGCAAACCAAAAAGATCCATCTACAAGGCAAACGAGCAAATCAAGTAATAAGAAACTAAAAATTTTAAAAATAAATTGTTCAGATAGGAAAAAACCTCACTTTAAGGGTTCATTTGTTTTGTGGAAAACCTACGTTTTAAGAAAATATTTTCTTAAAAATATTCACTTGTATTGCTTATAAAAATGTATGAATAAAAAAATATTTTCATCATCTACAAAAATATTTAGATATAGACTATTATGAATAACGAAATATCTATTGTTAACTAATTACTTCAAGTAATATAATCAATCATTTTTTAGAAAAAAAATTTAAATTATTCGTTTTTCACGAAATGGATGAATCCTAAATATTTTTACATCTCCCTTGATCTACTATTAAATCTAATCTAGATGTTCATGGTGCCGAACATTTCTGATTTGAGACCACAGGCTATCATTAAACAGCAAAAGTTACATTATTTCTAGCTCTGCTGCACTCTTTCAGTGTACTTCAGTTGGTCAGAGAGAGGGACTGCAAAAGCAGTGCATAACACCATTGTCTGTTGCCTTTCCTTAGCTGGAAAAAGTCGATCTTTTCTCGAGGAACTCTGCGCTGCCAATCGGGGTCGGGGGAGCTGCGTAATTTGAATTCAAAACAGTGGGATGATTTCTTAGGAGTCGCGCAACGGCTGTTTTTTTTTTTTTCTCTCTCTGAAAGCTGCTTTTTTGGCCTTTGAGCCAATGCACAGCGCAACGTCTTCCAATTCCTCACCACCTCCTCCATCGGCAGGAGGGCGTCCCCCCCCACAATTCGCTTTTCTCTTTTCTGCGTTTCCGAGGTCTTCTGGGACATAGGGCACCACCCCCTCGTAAGCAGTAAAGATCCACGGAAGTTGTCGCTTTTCCTTTCTACAACGGGCAAGTCATTTGACAAAATCTCCCTAGTTAGCTAATCCTCCTTTTTGATTTGTCTATCATGAAAAGAAAAAAAAGAAGATTTCGCCATCTATCATCAGGAGAATTTTAATCCTGCAGATTGAGGTTCACTATCTTTTATCGTAATATTACATAATCCTTATCTCAATGGTTAAATGCAGTTTAACATCTTATATTTGAAAAGATAGGTAAATAGTAAAGGTCCATTTGAATCTTTAGCCGGAAAACATAGATAAATCTAATCTATTTGGAATCTTCCGATGGGGTTCCGAATTATAGCTAGAAGCAAGAACGTCAATAATCTAGAGCATGCTTAGGTATTTGTCCTTGGGAAAAATTCTACTTTAAATGACTTGAATTAGAAGTCACCACTTATTTCATCAACCTCACTGTCCCCGGATCTGGGTCGCGACGCTCTTTTTCAGATTTAAACTGCAAATACTTGTAAAGAGCGTTTGTAATTTACAATTATTGTATATGATATATCTAATCTATTGAGAACAAGATCACATGCTTTGATCCATAGTTCAATATATATTTCGAGTAAAGAATTTGACAATTACGTCCATCAAGTCACAAAATTAAAGCCAAAAATCAAACGTCATTTGCAAGCAAATAAAGTCAAACCCCGCAATCGCATCATACAAACTCCAACATGGCCCTTACTCTCACGAAGGTAATAGGAAGCAAAAGAAATTTATATTTTATTTGTGGTTTTAATTGGAAAAGAGGGAATTGATTGATTGATTCCATCGTGGGGGTCAACGACTCCACCGGGCAGGTAGTCACGGGCTTCAGAATATGACGCCGCTCGATAGCATAAGAGTCCCGCTCAACACAGTGAAAAATCTCTTCATGTGCTCTTGTGATCATGCCAATTACTTCGATTTCTTTTCACTTTTTAAATAAAATTCGATCTCAATAATCGAACCCATCATTCCCCGTTATATAATATCTTCAGTGTTAGATTTCTTTTGCCTTATACCCTTCACATACGCATCTTAACAAAAATCTGTCATTCACGTGCATGTCTTCTATCTTAAGTTCGCTCCATATTAACCACACATATTCCTTCAACAACAATGTCATCTCAACTTGAATCTCCACCTTGGAGTGAAGAGTAACATCTACCCTTTAGACCCCACCTCAAGTCGCCTTGTCGTTTAACACCTCCAAGAAGTCACATCCGAGATTCCTTCTCTAGATGTTGATCAAACATCATTATATGTTGAGCCCACCAATCCACGGTTGGCATTGACACCATTTGTTGGGTCAATGCAATAGTCTGATACCTCGATCTGGGAATATCATTAAGAGGAAATCAATATCCGATCCAATCAACATATCTAGTTTACCTTCGCTAAATAACATAAGCTAAAGATGTATATATATTTTTTCTTATAATTTAACAGTACCTAATCTCCTTGCACTTAGGCTTTTGGACCCAAATGGTTCGCACATCGAGCCACCTCGTGTGCCGAGAGTTGGGTCACAGCACGAGCAAATCCCGGCCCTATGTTGCTGAAGGATGACCCCATCTTTCCAATACAACTTCCACAGAAACCGCAAGGGACGCTTTGGTAGACGCCTTCGTTTCATGGGGTCGGTCCCCCCTCAAGAAAATGACAAGAAGAGAAAAAATGAAAGAGAAGCAGGTGGTGTGATTGTCGCATCCACCAAATGCCCTTGGTAATAATCTCTTTTGCAAGTGATGTCAATCACACAGGTACTGAGGTACATACTCATGTTGAACTTTAAGTAATCATCAGTAATCGCATGATTTTTGACTAATGGCCCTGGAGAAGTCGCTTTCGCGGTGTACATGTACCGGTTCATAAAGCGAGTTTTGATTGTCTTCAGAGAATTTCTTAAGCCGCCGCTGGATATCTAGTCACTGTTGCTATCCATATGTCCAAAGCAACCAATGGAGCTCGATGTTTTGATCTTTCAACAGGACAAAAACCTATTCAGAATGATGAGCTTGATTGTCGTTACAACCACTCCATTAACAAAGCCAAGACGACATAGGCAGAGTGAGAGAAGGCAGCTCTGCCATTGAAGATCCAAGTGCAAATACTGTTCTGTCGAAACCCTCTGTAGTCAATGATGGACTCGCAGAACATCAATCGTTTGCCTTCATATCAAAGCTACGAGATAGGGGTTGATGACATAGAGATTAGTAAGGCACTTGAGTTATGCGTCATGATTTATCATTAATTATTAGTTTTCCTTATCATTCATCGTTATTTTTAAGTTGATTCAAGGAAAAAATAAAATAAAAAACTTATCATTTTCATTTGGTCGATCCTAATCAAAGAATTAGAAGGGTAAAATGAGGTCGGGAAATGCCGGTCCCGTCCCTGTCGACGCTCCAAACAGGATACAATGTGTCCTAGGACTAGTGTGCTGCTATGACGCTAAGAAGACCAAGGCACAGGGTTGTTGCGATGCAAGGAAACCGGTGGCCCCCTATGGAGACTCGTCCAAGACAAGATTTTTATAGTGAAGGACTAGGCGTGAGAGCTGAAGACTCTTATCATTTTGGCTAAGATCTCTGGTTCGGGGTCTCTTATCTGTCAAGACCGAGTCTCTGCAAGCAAAGCCTAAGCTTTTCCTTTTTTGTGGATTAACCCTATACAAGGCAAGAATCAAATCATGTCATTATCATGGGGAGGACGAGAGAACACCCTGTCATCCCTTCATCCTGAACAGAGACATGCCATCTTCCTTCAACCGCCTGAAGGGAATGGATTATTATATAAATTTCATGTGAAACGAAGAATCTTGAATGGACGTGTGTGGGAGCCAAGTTTGCGTCTTTAGTGAATTATTTCGGTATATGTAAAAAGTGATTGGAGATATCTCATATTTACTGAAAAAAATATGTAGCGGTCCAAATCTAATGTGCTGTAAGATTCGATGGAATTAGGTGATTAAGAATTTAGGAATATAAAGTTGGCTCTATTCTATCCAAATTATATTATTTTTTTCTTGAAAGAAAGAGTAATCTTTATCTCTACCCAAACCAAATGGACAGAACTGTTCCAATTGCTCGCAAGAGATGAGCAAACTTGTATGGATCTGATGACCCCACACGCACGCACACGCTCTCTCTCTCTGCTTTGATCCTTTCTTTATTTCCTATTTGTACCCTGTGGTCCGGCTATGTATAGAATATAGAGAACATGGACCAAATCTAGACCCTTTCTCTCTCTCTCTCAATACTCTTCCTCATCCTCTCTGTACCAACCAGCCACACTCTCTCTCTCTCCATATGGAAATCTCTTCTTCTACCGCTCCTGTTGCCGTTTCAAAAGTGTCCATAGCTGAGCCAGCCAAGAAAGCGAGTATGAAGAGTGCAGGAACAATAAAATACAGAGGGGTAAAGTGATGATAGTCACGTCCTACCATACAAAGACCTTACTTCAATCCAACTCTTGCTCCATATTCAATTCCCACATCTTGGCCTATCATTCAATTTGCAGAGAGAGACAGAGATAGAGAGCGAGACTCTTTCTTGGCCAAGAAAATATTAAATTTCTTGATTTTTCGTGGGTGCCTCAAGAAATGACCGAGGTACTCCATTCCCCATCTCACTTCCCTTCACCAACAAGCTCGGCCTCAGCTCCATGTGCGCCCCCTAATAATAATACCCATCATGACTCTTTCCACCACCAACACGGCCTTGGTCTTGGCCCTTCAATACAAGTCCTAGTAGCATCCCAACAACAACAGAGAGGGTTGAATACACGACCAACGCAAATAGAAGAAGAAGAAGAAGAAGAAGAAGAAGAGGAGGAGGAGGAGGAGAGAGAAAGGGACAGAGAGGGAGAGGAGGGAGATCAGCTGTCTGTATTGGCCCTTTTGGTGACTGCATTTAGGAAGTCATTGGTTGGGTGCAGCATTAGTGGGGGTGGGGGAAGCAGAGATATCTGTGCTGCGGCAATGGAGATTGGTGTGCCCACTGATGTTAGGCATGTTGCTCATGTCACCTTTGATAGGTTCGATGGGTTTCTTGGCCTTCCTGTTGAGTTTGAGCCTGAGGTTCCCAGAAGAGCCCCTAGTGCCAGGTGACTCTTTTTGAAAATTCTCTCACTGATGGGTCGATTGTTCTTCTTGGGAAGAGGCCTGGTTGTTTGATCAAACGCATTCTGAAGTTGGTATTTTCCTTTCTTGTTTGGGGACTTCGAATTTGGGGGTATAATACATTCTGGCATTTTCTGTGTCGCTTTTTGAAAATTGTGTTATGGGGGTCTGATGATTGTGCTTTACCTGGTCTTTTAAAATTGCATTATGGGGGTCTGATGATTGTGCTTTACCTGGTCTTTTAAAATTGCGTTATGGCGGTCTGATGATTGTGCTTTATCTGGTTTTTGGATATTGTATTATGAGGGTCTAATGATTGTGCTTTTCCCGAACAACAGGAGCATTCCAGTACAAATTTTTGGGTAATTCTAGTTCATATTTTGAGATTGATGTTCTCTTCTCATGCATGAATTTAGAAGTTTTGTCGGGCAGTCAGATACATGGATTCTCCCCCTTTTCCCCTTTCTGCTTGTAACTTGAATGGCTTTGTTGATTAGATTTCTTGCTCAGCATCTTCTCAGTCACCAGAATTTATACTTGAAAATGCTTCCTTTTTTTTTTTTTTTTTGTGCTTTTTTTCATATTGCGTTGTGGAAGATGATGTAGGATGCGGTTGTCTGACCATGTATGGCCTATCTGTATAAGTTTGCGGAAAGCAATTGTTTGTTCGGTTCAAATTTCATCTATCAAGTGAGCTGATTGTCAGTTTCCCAATCATCTCCTTGTTTTATTTATCTGTCAACATGTGTATAATTATCACCTAACACTGTGTTAACTTTTCTCCGAAGCAAAGTTATTTTCACCTTTTGCAAATTATTGTAGTCTATATCTAAACTCTGACTTCATTCATGACGTGTCATTGTTCAAGGGCTTTTGTATTTCTCCAAAAACATTAAGTCAATTAGCTGAGTCAGCTTTTTTGATTGCCAAATGGAGATGTAAACCACCATGAGTTGTGTTTGTCCGTGTTAAACTCCATTACTGAATGAACGATGTTGTCTGGCCTAAAAAAAATTAGCTCGCCCTGTTCTAATTATCTGCTGTTATTGTCCACAACCAATCAATGGCGTGAGTTTTATTCTTTACATAAATGATTTACCCGTCAAGGGTAGGCAATTTTACTGCAATTTTTGCGTGGATATATTGTGGTGGAAGCCATCTAAAATTGACTTTCTGGCCTTTTGATGTACTATCAGCTAGTAGACTAATCACTCCTTTGTTGGCATGAAAATCATCTCCTTGATGATACTTAATGATTTCAGAAGGATCACAACAACAATGATGAGAAAATCAGTTTAGCTAGCGAAATAATAGAGAAAAGTTAAAGCAAAATGCGTTCTTTTCTGTGTCATTGCAGTCTGGATCTTTCATTTTCCTCTGCTAATCAAGGCCTGTCCATTGTCATGTTGACAACCCCATGCAGCAAAAGGAAATTTCTTGTACCCTGGCCCAACAGCGAAGGATCATCCAAATTGCTTAATTACACGCTCTCTGCCAGAAAACGTCTGCACTCAGTTTTGTAGCTTTTTGTTGGCCAGATCAATAATGTGTTTGTCATTCCATATATGCAGCACAACTGTCTTTGGTGTTTCAACGGAGTCTATGCAACTTTCATTTGATTCTAGGGGGAATAGCGTGCCTACGATACTACTCCTGATGCAGAGGCATTTGTATGCTCAAGGAGGCCTAGAGGTACCTATATCCTCTCTTCTGGTTTAGAAGCTCTCGCATTCAATTCAGTTCCTTCCTATGAGTGTCTGCCTTCCTTGAGCATAACCACTGTAATATTTCTTTTGGAAGATTGCTGCATATTGAGGAAAAACATGTGGGGTCTATTGATCTCCTTAATTGCAATGTATGACCTTGTTGTCTTTTATTGTCCAGGCAGAGGGAATTTTCAGGATTAATGCTGACAATGGCCAGGAGGAGTACGTTAGAGAGCAATTGAACAGGGGAGTGGTACCCAACGGCATTGACGTGCACTGTTTGGCTGGTCTTATAAAGGTGACTTTTTGGCCTTTCGTTAAGTGGGTAGCTTTTGATTTCTTACAGAAATTACTTTCAAGATCAAATTTTTTATGTGTGCTTGTCTGGCTAGCCTCATGGATGCATTAGGTTACCAATTTTCTCACGTTGTTTATGTACCTGTATTTTCAAGGTCGTTAGGTTGGTTTGTGATTGAAATTTGCCGGTGTCTTTTTTTCTTGATGAATGAAATTGGTCTTTGTCCAGGCTTGGTTTAGAGAACTCCCCAGTGGCGTTTTGGACTCGCTCTCGCCGGAACAGGTAATGCATTCGCAGTCAGAAGAGGATTGTGCTCAGCTCGTGACGCTTCTCCCCCCAATGGAAGCCGCTCTCTTCGATTGGGCCATCAATCTAATGGCTGACGTTGCTCAGTTTGAACATTTGAACAAGATGAATGCACGCAATGTCGCAGTGGTGTTCGCACCCAACATGACGAAGGTGAGCGGAATTTGTTCTCAGTATGATGGTGAATTAGCATGCTGGTGCACTAGGGGCCTTTAAATTTGGAGTCGACAGGATCAATGGTCCTGCATTGATTGTCGATAGATTTACTCTAAAACCAATACGACACTCTGTTCTTATCAAATTTAAATGGAAGTCAGACTTTAGTGGGATCGCAATTCTTTGTTTCTTACAGAAGTAGGGTTTGTTTGAGTCATCTGAATGAGCACATAGTCTAATGCATTATTATGGTTGTGCTGTTTGAGCAGATGGCTGATCCCTTAACAGCTTTGATGTATGCTGTTCAAGTGATGAACTTCTTGAGAACTCTTATCGAGAAGACACTGAAAGAAAGAGGCGACTCCCCCATTGAGTATCCACCTCCTCTTAAAGCGGATCCTTCTGATGGCACCGGGCCGCAGAGTTCTTCTGTCCCATTGTCCGAAGAAGCCGAAGCTGAAGAGGGACGCAGAAAAGAGGAACTCTATGTGAAGGAAGAACCTGATGCAGAGTGTTCTTCTCGTTCTGCTGAACACGAACTTCTAACCGAAAGTGAGCCTCAAAAGTTATCCTCCATAGAGAATATAATCCCCAGTGGAAACCACGCTCTAGTCGACAGTTGCCCCTGGGAAGCTGTGTCCCAAATTCGATCGCTAAAGAGTGAAGTCTGCAATGGTCCTTCGGGCGGTTCAAACGAGGCCGTGCTGAGGATCATTCCGAAGAGCAGTTCCAATTTCAGGAGAGGATTGACGAAGGTGAAAGAGGGGCAGGTTGTTCAGAAAGCAACACCGGCTGAGAAGGGCAAAATCATCGGCAACATAAATCCGAGGGCAGAGTTAAGGGAGGCTTGGCGATGAAAGGGGGTCTGGTGGGTTCATAGGCAGGTTCGATCCGGGTCGGGGAAATCGTCCAACTGATCAAAGTTGGCATGCTGTGTATTGTCCTTTGAGAAGTGCTTTTGTTTCTAATCTCAACGTGTGCTTGTAGAAAGTGGTCTTTTTATCTGTTGATGTCCTGGAGTATCCCTCACATCGTGTGGAGCAGTCCCTTGTGCATTTCTAACATGGTGCTAGGCTTGGACTAGATCCAGTCCTTTCTTTCAGTTAACGTGAAGGCAAGCAGACCCTTGCTCCACGTAGACGTTGAATTAACAATACAATGAGTTGTGTTAGTTTATTCTTCGATATGACCAGTAAAACCATCGAACTGATGAACAATTTCTGCATCCGAAGACGAGGATTTCTGACCAAAAGATGGAAAAACGTGCTCTGAAGTTTCCATGGCTTGGAAATCGTAAACTTGCGTATGCAAAAATGCAAGACGCATGAATGAGAAATTGCACATATGATGAGTTCTAGCAAGGGATATTTCTTTTTCCCTCTCTGGTCATCAGAAAGCTTGCTTTAGATAGCTAAACTTGAAATACTGTACTTACCATGCGATAGAGTTGAAATGACAGTCAAAGCCCGAGTTGGTGGTCAACACATAAGGTTGTTTGCATTTAGTCGTAGAGGGACTCGAACTTGTGTTATGTGCATCTAATTTACATGCAAAACTTCATTCTTTAACCACTAAGCCAATTCCATAAAGTTAACAAAGAATTATAATACATCACTACATGCCCCATTCAAAAGAAGACGAAAAGTGTTTTATGACAAGTGAAAGGTGGGAGCGGGCAACGACAACTATTCCAATGGGCGTTATCCTAAAAGTCCCAAACACACTTTTTTTTTTTTTTTTTTAGAGCAAAAAGTCCCAAACACACTTTGAATTGTTCAGTTTGAGCCATACTCAATCTAAGAGTAAGCATAGGCCAAATGAGCTGAGCCTCAAGGAATTTTTCACCCCAACATGAACAGACCTAATGCGATTATACCAAAAAAGGCTTAGGCCAAACTAAATTTGTATAATTGGGCTCTATCGGAGCCCAAACTCGAATATTTTATTGTTTATAGGAAATTGAAAACAATGGATCAATTATTATGTTTCTAATCTAAATATGTAATTAACATGTTACTAATTCGAGACCTACAAATTGCATTGAAATAGACTAATTTCTGGTACTTTATTTTCAATAAAGGCGTGAATTTTGATCTAGATAGAGTTTAAGCACAGACTAAAGGTGTTTAAAGTCTCTTTCCGTCTCAAAATCACTTTGTTTCCATATGTTTTCGGCCACATTTTTGAATTCAACTCACATCACCACATCACTTCACGCTAAATTATGTTTTCTAAAATTAGTTGGGGGCAGAGGAGTTCATTTGTCCAAGAACACCCGTACAACGGGAGGCTCTTTTGCCTAGTCCTCCTCGTAAATGAAAATAGGGGTACATGATATCCCACCCAAGTGATGGTCCATTAATGACCAAATTCCTTGTCCAGCAGATATGTCCGTCAACAGATCACCGATTGCCACTGGGCTCTGGTTCTTTTGTGCGACAACATTGAGATTTCGCAGATTCTTCTCTATTACACCAACCTTTTTTCTAAGGAGCTTCTAGCTTGAGAAGCCGAAGTTTTGGCTCTACCACATGCTTGAATTAGCAAACTTCCCCTGCTCAGTCCATCAGCACATAGTTCATAAAAAGGTCTATGAAATATAAGTATACATAATTAAGATTTGAAATCCTAAGCAAATCGAGTTGCTTCTTGTCGCATTACGGCGGAGATGATTAATATGGAAGTATTCAGGACTGATGACGCCCGGATCGGCCGAGAAAATAAAAAAATTAAGACAGACCTAAAATCCCGGCTCTGACCTATTCGGCCTCGAAAATCGGGCTGGGCTGAGCCCAACTTTTTAGCTCCCATGATATTTTGCTCACCCCTAAGTTAGTTCCCGTATGCGTGTAATCTAGTCAATGGTTCATTCACATCTCGATTCAAACTCGTGAAATCATAAAGATGGCATAATCCCAATTCAATTATCATTAATTAACTGGGGGATGTAAGAGGGATTAATTAACTGGGGGATGTAAGAGGGACTGATCTAGGATAGCAGACCTTCTCCTACACCCAACATGTTAACTTTGTGCTCGTTCTCAAACCATTACGGATAGGGGTAATCGGTTTCAGGATAGATAAGTTTTAAATTTCTACCACGTACATTACCCTATTATAACTGGTTTTCTTTTTTTGGACTGTACACTACCTTGTTTGCACTGGAACCTATTTTGGAACCTACTCTATTTTTCAGTTCAGTTCTATGGTCTATCCTGTTTGTACTGTAACCTATTTTGATATCCTATAAGACTTCGAATTTTGCGTAAATATGTGAGAAAACAATAATGTAATTCTCTCTTACCAAAAAAAAAAAAACAATAATGTAATTCTCTTGATTTATATTGAAATATTAAGCACATGTAATGAACTTTTTAACTAAACATAAAACTGAGGATCCACAAGACTACAAGAAAAAAAAAAAATCAATTTTGAACTCACTTTACTTAAGTTTGCGTTGCGTCAGTGATGGTGGCAAGCCTTGTGACAACGAGATGAAAGGTGAGCTAAGTTGCATTCCTACAGGTTGCGACGTCAATGGTGGCAACTACAAAGTCTACAATGGTGGTCAGGAATATAGAGAGAGACTAAGATAGAGGGGCGACTAAGAAGGAGGCAGATTGCACGAAGAGAGAGAGAGAGAGAGAGAGAGAGAGAGGTGACTAAGTTTTTTTTTTTTTAAACACTAGTAAAAATCGATTCCAAAACCGGTCTAGTCAGCCTGATTCCCGAGTAGGCCTTTACTTGGAATTGAGAACCAAATTGGTTTCAACCAATTCCTAAAAAATGGAACCTGTTCCTATACTTATTTTTCAAGTGGTCCAATTCGGTTCTTAGGTAAATTCGATCTGATCGCACACCCCAATTATGGGTTTTAACATGACATTTGAAATTGGACTTAGCTGAGTGCCCACAAACTGTCTGAATAATTTCTTTAATTAATTAGCATTTCACTCTAGATATATAATTTTTCAAAGTTCAGGCGTCATCGTAAGATCTCCAATTTAAAAAATCTACAAAATCATAAGTATGATATTAGACATGTGGAGGGACATAAGGTTTTAGAATGAGAGATGGGATGGGCCCTTAAAGCTCATCAGAAGCCCATAAGTTCACGAGGCCCATCGTGTAGCCTCGATCGGAGACGGTTTCGGAGCGGAACCGATGAGCTTGTTTTCTCCGTCGGAGGCTCCGAGATCCTCTCCCCCTCCCTCTCTCAGCAGCAACCCAGCTCCGCCTCTCTCGCCTTCCCGCGACTCGCCAACCCCGAATCGCCGCCGACCTCCGCCGTCTCCGCCGCCGCCTCCGCCGCCTCCGCCGCCTCCGCCGCCGCCTCCGCCGCGAGCTCCCCGGTCGGCGGTCCGAAACCGAGGTGAGCGTCGCTTCCCCACTCCGCGCGCGGGCTTTCTAGCGTTCGCGAATTGCTTTGTTGAAGAATTACGGGTCGACACTGCTGTCTTGTCGCCTGGCTCATCGCTGGTCGCCGTCGCCGTCGCCGTCGCCGTTGTCGCTGTCTTCGTTTGCAGGTAGATTTTGTCCCCGCGGGAGCACGTGATCGGGAAAGCACCCTCGTCGCGCGCTGAATGATTTTGTTCAGGCGCGTGGTGACGTCCGCCATGAATGCCGTTTGCTTCCAGAGGACATTCGCCGCCGCATCGTCGCCGCTGGTCCCGGTACAACTCCCCTCGCGCATGTGAGATCCTCTTCCTCTTCATTACGTTGTGCTTCGAGCCCGATGGAGTTGAAAACTCCGTCACTGATAAATAGACCCCAGGAATTTGTCGGTATAATGCTGTGGAAATGAGAATGCAGTTTGTGGCATTCTGTCTTATTCTGGTGAACTATAATTTCCGTATGCCCTACAACCTTATGAATTAGCACCTTCGCTATGCGTTCCTTAATTACATTGGAGGCCTTGGGATGTCGACTGTGTATGCAATTTGTAGAAATGGGAATACGATTTGTGCGGCATACCCTTTTTTTTTTCATTGTGAATTATGGTTTTTATATTGGAATAACCTTATGATCGAGCCAGTCAGGAACTCCTCCTCTTCTTTTTTGATAGGGAGGCGCATCTCTGGTATGTCGTGCCCGATGAAGTGAAAAGCTCATCCCTTTTACACGATTATTTCAATATTTTATCACCGTGTGAGAAGGAGAATGTTTCCCGCAAGCGGGGGGAGCAGCTCCAGAAGGCAGCTTTGCTGGCCCGTGCCCTTGTTCGAACTACCATTGCAAGATGTAAGTTATTTGCTACTGATTCCTTATTTGCCCTCATCTCGTCTGCAGCTCTCTCTCAGTTGCAATCAGTGTCGGTGAATCCAATCAACTTTTTGCCAGTAGAAAAGAACTTTTACTTTACTTGTTTAATGCTTTTTTGTGGAGATTGTTTATTTCTATGCTGCTACAACTAGAGTTTTTATTTTTGGGTCGTAGTTGCATAGTTAGGTTCTGATCTTCCTCATTTAGTAATGGGTCAAGGTAATGCGATGAATTTAAGCAGTGAGTTTTTATATTAGATCAGATTAATGGCCAAGTTGATCCAAGATCCTTGAAGTTTAAGAAGAACATCCATGGAAAACCCGAGGTGAGTTTGTACTTCAATGGCTAGAGATTTTAACCTTTGTTGCAGCAACTTGTTTGGTGATTTTCTATACCCTGTGGTAGTTGGAGTGGAATGACGATCCATGCCAGAGGGCGTCAAGGCTACAATTTAACATCTCACACACTTCTTCTCTTATACTTTGCGGAGTAACTGTTGATTCACCGGTTGGTATTCTCTTAAACTCGCAAAGCAATTATAAGTTTCTGCTTCATCTTAAGTTTCTTTATAGTCCACTGATGATATTGATTCCCTGCAACTTGCTCTTCTAATTTGTAGATTGGTGTTGATCTTGAAGAAAAGCAAAGGAAATTGAAGAACGATATTTTAGCCTTTGCTAGGAGGTACTTCAGTCCGCATGAAGTGAAATTTTTGAGTTCAATTTCAGACCCTGGAGTTCAGCATCAGTATTTTGTGAAATTATGGACCCTAAAGGTACGCTGATCCTCTATATTATTGGAAGTTCCTAATGGTTTCTTAAGATACTTTAAAATGATCATCTGCTTCCGATTCTTTTTCTTTTTCTGTTCATTACTTCTAGTTTAATTTTGTGCCATGTGGCTTTCAACTGAGAAGATAGTTGTATCTGTGATCCATTTTCTTCTTCTTCTTCTTCTTTTTTTCTGTCCTTCTAAAGGCAACATGCACCTCCTTTCTGTGTTGTTTACTATTGCTTTTGCCTGGAAAATTAGTTGTTGGTGAATTGGTAATAATATGTGAATATATACTGTATTTGATGCTTCTGTGTTATTCTGACGTAAGGTGTGAAGTTTTGAAGAAACTGTGTATGCAAATGTTACTTCAAAAAGAATTGTTGCAAATGCTCCTGATCAGATTATTGACTTGATGCTGAGGACATAATCGTGTCACTTTTATGAAGATAATACTAAGTTTCACAAGGCTTAAGTAGCTTTTTCTTTAAAATCTTTGATTTATATGAATTTCTTCTCCAGGAATCTTATGTTAAAGCACTGGGAAGAGGCTTCTCTGGACTACCTTTCAAAATGTTTACCATACAGTTTGGGAATGCAGAGAAGGGAGACTCTTGTACATCTGGTGAAACAAATAACGAGGTATGAAAAGGAGAAGTATTACGGAACTGCCACCTCCTTCAGCTTTCTGCTTTGAGTTTTACTCACAAATTTGTGCTACCCATTGTAATTCCTGTTTCCCATCCATGGCCTAAATCTGTACATTCTGCTGCAAGTCGCATATCTGGAATGCTTTTCTTCATTTTCTTATGGTATAGCTGCTGAAATTACCTGTTTTCCTCGTGTTCCTGTTGAGAACTCAAATTTTGTTATTACAGGACTATGGCAAACGCAATAGCAATATAGAAAATACTTTTGATGAGCTTCTCATGCACTACGTTTCATGCCTTGAGATTCATTCTTCTATTTGCTCATTTGAAATTATTCTTCTAATTATGCTTTACATAAACCGTCTGAAAATGTTCTCACACACGTTTTTCCTTCTTTATGTGGATGGCCGTGGTGGGGTGTTTATCTGGTTTTATATGAAATGAATAAATCTCTCTATAACATGACTTTCTGATTTGATTCTATCCTACTCTGCTCATTTTCATCTCTACGATTCATCAAATGAAGCCTGTTCTTTGTGAAACCTACATTTAACTTTACAATATGCTCAGGGTGAGATAATTGTGAAATCTCTTGAGGACGTTAACAGCGTCAGCAGCAATTGGCAGTTTGCTCTGCTGGAATTAGCAGGCTCTCACTACGCCGCCATCTGCATGGAAAAGGATCAAGCCGTTGAAGGTAAGATCGTAATTCTCATTGTTCATCTGGGGGTAAATGCAGGTCTTTGTCATGAGTAGGACTAAATAATAGTCGTAATGGTCAATATTTGCTGTTGTTTACAGGCAGAGTGCCTACTCCTATGAAGTTAACCGTGAGGAAAACAATACCATACATGCGAGATGAATTTATTTCTGGACCTGATGTGGTTGTAATAAGTGGCTTGACTTGAGGACTGATAATTTGTGCCTTCAGTTAACAATTTGTTGCTACTCATGCTGCGCTGCAATGGTTGACAGCAAGAATCTCACTAATGTGGGCGTCAAATCCATAGTCCGTCTGATGTTCTTAATCCGCTTAAGAATAGAAGTGTATTGATATACAAAAGATTTTGTGAGAGTGTGGAAGGATGTATGCTCCCGTGTATTGACCGTGAACGGTTAAGCACGATATTACAAATCAATTACTAAACTTATAATTGCATTAACGAAGAAGAGAAGGCCAAATATAGAGTTTATGTTTCCTCATGCCTAACTCACTTAAAAAGCACAAACTTTAGTTCGGGTTGCAATTTCAGTCCCAAACTTTTTGTCATTAAAAAACTTTAATTCTGTGACAGTATCTAAAGTCTGGCTCTGGTCAATTTTTCGTTTAATGATGCTGTCAAAAATCCGACCTGCATTTCACGTGTACTTGGCGATTCACGATTCACACTGTATTGACATTCCACGCTTAGAGTTAATTTGACTCAAATTGACAAACCTAATTTTCTTGGCATTTTCTCTCCTCTCTCTGTCGCCGCCAGCGTCAACCCTGACTTGGTGTACTCCTGCTGTCGCCCATCGCCTCACATCCCTGTTGGCCCGCATGAGCTCAGTCACTCGTGACTGCCACCCATTGCGACCTTGGGCGACACCAGATCCAGGATTGCCCAAGGACGACAATGCCGGCACTCGGCTCGGCATCTCGGATCCAACGTGTTGAGCTCGGATCTCGCTAACAAACTGACTATGCATTTAAGCAGCTTCTGAAGAAAATCCATCAGAAACCAGTCTACGGCTATTCCCTTCAAAATCTCCAAAATCAGGGAAGTTCTTTTCCTCCAACTGAAGCAGAGACACAAGGATTGAAGGAAGAGATAGAAAGGCTTAATAGCGACAAGGAATCGGTGGCATCAGCAATGCAGGAATATGAGCAACTATTTCCGATCAAAATTCTCAATAATCTTGGAAGTTCCTTTCCATAAAACACTGCCAAATTACCAACTCGAAAGAACCTTGAAAGTCTCCTGCACTCAGGTTTGACAAAAAGCTGCCTTGTCTTTCCTAGCTCGTGTTTTCTTCTGAGTTACATTTCATCACTTCACCAATAATCTCGGCAAGAGCAGACGCCACCCTCGAAATGGTGGAAGCGAGTCGCATCTCTGACAACAAATTGACGATCTACTGCCTTGCTTACCAACTTTATAAACAAGTGACAATCTTCACAAACCCTGAGATTCTTAATCACAACGATCTCCCTCCCATGCTGCTTCGTGTTCAAGAGTGCGAATGCAATCGCCAACTTCTCACTGTGGACCCCCGTGCCAGACAGCCGTTCATCGTCTCTTCTTTCCAGATAACTCTTGTCCAAATTGTGATTCTCCTTTAACCAATCCTCGAGTTCGTTCAACATCCTGTATATTTCTTTCGTCTGAGGATGACATCTATCCCCTGCTAAGAAGAGATGAACTTTCCCTCTGTGTTCTACATAGCTACAGCCAGGCTCCTTTTTGAGTTTGCGCTCCCTCATCATCATGCGGACCCTAAGTATGCCATCCATGTTGTTAGCCTCGTTATAGGTGTTCGACAGTAAAACATAGTAGCCAATATTGGTAGGCTCAAGTTCAACGACACGTTCGAAGGCTAACTCTGCTAACTCTACATTCTTGTGGATTTTACAAGCACCCAACAGAGCACCCCAGACTGCACCATCGGGATGTACTCGCATTGTATGGATGAGATCAAGGGCTTTTTGTAGCTGACCTGCCCGACCTAGAAGATCCACCATGCAAGAATAGTGCTCTGGACCGGGCTGCAACAGATACTTCTTTTCCATCGCATTAAAGTACTTAAAACCCTCATCAGTCAACCCCGCATGGCTACATGCGGACAGAACACTAACAAATGCTGCTCCATCAGGCCTTATTCCTGCTTGCAGCATCTGTTCAAAGAGCTTGACTGCAAGTTCTCCTTGTCCGTGCATCCCATATCCACCTATGATGGCTGTCCAAGAAACAACAGTTTTCTCGGGCATGGCATCAAAGACGGCCCAAGCCTTTGCCAATTTGCCGCACCTGGCATACATGTTGACAAGCGCATTATCTAAGAACGGGTTGGAGTTAAAACCGCTCAACTCTATCTGCCTTTCTACTTGGCAGCCAATGTCGTAAGCACCGAGGAGAGCACAGGACGACAGAACTCCGACAAGAGTCACAGGGTCCGGTCGAATCCCACACGGCTTCATCTCCCGGTAAAGGTCTAAAACATGACTAGCGCATCCATGCTGCGCATATCCAGAAATCATTGCATTCCAAGTGATCAAACCCTTACAACTGATCGAGTCGAACAAAACCCGGGCATCCTCCACCGACCCGCATTTGACATACATGGTCAGCAAACAATTCCCAACCGACGAATCGCGGTCCAAGCCAAGCTTCACGCAGCAGCAATGCAGACACGTCCCGACGCCCAAATGCACCGGGAGGGAACAAACAGGGATCAAACCCAACATGGTGACCGAGTTAGCCGACACGCCCATCTCCCTCATCCGGCGAAACAACGAAACCGCATCCGAGAACCGGGAGTTCGACGTGTACCCAGACACCAGAGCGTTGTAACAAACGGTGAGGCGTCTCGACTGGGGACAATGATCGAACACCTTGCCGGCGTCGTCAATGAGGGAGCAGTGGGCGTACATGGAGATGAGGGAAGTCAGCACGAAGGGCTCGGCCTCGCACCCGGCCTTGAGGGCGTGCGCGTGGAGCTGGGAGCCGGCGGCGGGGAGCGAGAGGGAGGCGCAGGACTTGAGCGCGAAGGGGAAGGTGAAGGCGTTGGGAGAGGCCCCGGAGCGGAGCATCTGGCGGTACAGGGCGAGGGCCTCGCGGAAGCGGGAGTGCTTCGAGAGCTCTCGCAAGCGGGTGTTCCATGGGGCGGTCGGGGCGGCCGGGCCGGTGTGGATGCGAGCGGGTTTGACGGCGGCGGAGGTGGTGGGAGGAGGCGGGGCGCGGCGGCGGAGGAGGCTCTTCTTCTTGCTGCATTGCTTTAGCATAACAGTGCGAGTCAACTCTTCCCGTTCGCGTCGAATTCCAAGCGAGGAAATGCAAATCCGCCGCGTGGTGAACGGAGGGATGATGCAAATACCAGGAAAAATTCCCAAAAAAAAAGCCTGAAAAAATGCCAATTTCTCAAAATTCACCCAGAAAAAGGACTTTATCTCAAAATAACCCATATAGTGGGCAACTTCGTCTCTACAAAGCTGATTCGATATGATTTTAAATATGTGTCCCCTATGTTTTAAAAAAGAATTCAATTTTTTTTTTTTTAAATTTTAGGGCCTGGTTCCATTTTGCTGTAAAAAAGTTGAAGAAGATCTAATATATAATCAAAAAGATACTCTCCATCTTACCTTAGTACTTTCCTAACAATGTGCCTACTAGAACAAATGAGGAGTTAATACAAAGGATAAAATCGTAACTAAACATGGTTTTCAGTGGTACGTAACTTCCATGTATTGGTTATTCCATTGATCCCCATTCCATACACGGTTCCACTGTCACGGGTTTTAAAAATGAGAATCGTTCTTACTATTGTGTAATCGAATTTTCACTTCTTCAAAAGGAAAGACAAATTATATACAGATGCGGCGTGGGTCTAAACACTAACAATTACATTATGTCTGACGAAATTCTATTATGAAGAATATACTTTCCTTTCATAATTACATTATATTTGATGATCTCATCTCATCAATACTAATTTAGATGTGTACCAAGAATTCGTTAGTAAAAGGGAATGTAAAATTGCAAATCATTACTCTTTAAGTGATGACTTATGTATGTGACTCTTATATTTATGGTATTCCCCGATTGAAATTTCAACTATAAAAATGAAGCTTGTTTTCTTGTATATCAATGGAGTATTTTTGGGATAATGACATAAAGGATTCATGAATTTTGATCCGAATTGCAGTATGATCTTTGAATTTTTAATTTATTTAATATAATAAATATGTTTTTGTCCGACATGCAACATGGGTCATAGACTTTGGTATATATGAAGATGCTATAAACTTGAATTAATTTAAGAACGGTATTAACATTTTCATTGATGTAAAGCTAAGCAAATTGCTTCTTAGAAAACAAGGTTTAGATAAATTAAAAGTTTAAAAATCATATCGAACAAATTAAAATTTTAGAGACCATATTGCATATTGAGCCACAATTTAGGGATCATTTGTATCTTTATCTCTTTATCTCTTTTAATTTCACATAATTCCTCACTTTTCCAAAAAAAAAAAGGGCGGCTGTGGCACCCCGAACCCTTCGTAGGTCGCCACAAGCGCCAACGTTACAACTTATTACCTTTCTTCCTTGAAGAGGCGTCGTAATTAGTAGACACATTTTTTTTTTTTTTATGGTCCTAGCGCGACTCATTAGCGGAAGCAAAATAAAACATCACCATCTCTCCTCCTACCAAACCATGATACAAATACACACCACTAATCATCATGATTAAAAGACAAGCCACGACACTTTATTTACATATATTTTCAAGAAGGGACTTCTTTGGGTCGATACATCGGAAAAGCTAGGACTCAGCCATGTCCGGCCTAAAACCCCAAAAAGAACCCTCGACCCTCTACAACTCGCGTGCACAATCCCCATCATCAGCGTCGGCTAACGATCCCCAAAAATCCAGCTCCTACTCATCACGCACGGGCCTCACACCCAATCCGGTGCATCAGGCGGTGGCGGTGGCAACATCCCTCTCATCACCCCATCGCGACAAACGTGGACAGAGACGAACTCCTGGACGACCAGGCCCCCAGCCAGGCCTATGTCGTACATGACAAAACAACGCACTCATATATACGTCAATCCAGGCACAAAAGGACAGCCGAACTCCTCGCACTCAACCTCTACATCGGATGGTAGACCGTAAAATACACCCCGCGGGACGGCAGGGAGCGGCATGCTGCTAATCTGAAATGTTGGTCCCCAAAAAGGGTGAGTACAACTACTCAACAGGTAAATGAATCCAATAACCACTCAATGCATCATACAAGTCATACATGCATTGCAGGCATTACTTACCTCGAAGCCATGCGTATACTATCATGCATCATCACCACAATCATAACACATACATGTGTATCATCATGTCATACTCATATCATCGTCATCATGACATTATTATATCACACATGTCATCATCATCATATACATGACATCATCATACCCTACACATGTCATCATCATCGTATACATGACACCATCATACCCTACCCATGTCATCATCATGGCATCATCATACCACACATGTCATCATGCCATATCATATATCATTATCATATCATGCATACCATCATGCCACGGGTGATCATCATCATATCACATCATACATCATCATCATCATGCATATCATCATGCCATGGGTGATCATCATCATATCACATCATACATCATGCATGATTCAATTTCCACTTTTAACTTTTATTTTGATCACCACATCACCCTTCCTCGGATCATCAATTTCATCTCATATTTTACACTCGCATCCCATGCGAGAAAACCTCCGGCATTCAACCATTCCAGGCCACCGGGCATCCGGCCCCCACATTTCGAGCATCTCGCATCCCAACTGGCATCACGAGGCATTCCCCTCAAGCAAAGACCTCCGACAGGGCTTCCGGCACACCCAACTTTCCGGGCATCCTGAAACTCCCAGGGCCATCCGGCAATGTATCTCTATACATTCCGGGCATTATCCTCCGCCACAACAATCTCCTCATTTAACATTATCCATGTTCACCAATTTCGGTCTTAATTTAGCATGGCATATGATGTATTGGCAATCAACACTCATGTTCAACATTGAATTCACACATGCATCTCAATGCATACATCAAGACCTCATCACACATACCACATGGTGCAACTATTTATAAAATAAAATTCATGGAATTTATGCCAATTAAAATAATCCATTTATCATGCCCTTTTTACATTTATTTAAATTCTAGCTTGTGCCATTTTCAAAAATATTAAATTTAATTATTTATATAATCTCAAAAATCATAAAATTAAGGCAAGTAATAAATAAGACAATCGGGTAATGATTTCATGCAAAATACACGGCCAATAAAAATTTCACACAATTTCATAATTCACACAAAACAGCATATACTTTTCGGATGAAATCAGAATGCACAGTCTCCGAAGTAATTCGATTAAAATATTCATACGACCTCCAAAAATTACGAAATTGTACCGTGTTATAGCCAAGACATTTTCGTACATCTTTCATGAAGACTTCCAAGCCAGATTCTTTCTAGATTAGTTTCTACAGTCTCACGAAGCTTCTGGATCCATCACCGAATCGTCCAGTGCATACTTCTCCGAAATACCGAGTTTTTACCTACCTATTCTTCTTTGTTTCCTCTGAAATTTGGATATGTTCTACATCAAGATGTCCTCAACAATTTTTATGAAGAGATCTAAGTCAAATAACCAGATTATAGTCGTCATTTAGGTCCATGATGTCTCGGGTGTCCTGTAATACATCTCCAGAATTACCGTCTTCAAGATCTAGTCGATTTACTAGGTTATACTTGTTCATTTTGCTTCAAATTTGAGTATGTTGTATTTTAAGATGTCCCCTACAACTTTCGTGAAGAAATCGAAGAGAGATTCTTAGCACAACTCAACATGCAACCACAAATCCATCAAAAGGTCAGTGAAATCGTTCCAGATCTGAGGTCTCCGTAGGATGAGATTTTATCCCCTTAAATCTATCATTTTCCACCAAATTTTAGTATGTTGTATTTTAAGATGTTATCTACAACTTTCATGAAGAGATCGAAGCCAAAATCGGACTCTAAACATGCATGCAATCTCTCACAACATTCTGACTCGGGCGGATTCAAACAAAACAGCAGCCTTACTCAAGAACAAGCCATTCCAAGCTTCGGTTTTCCTCACCCAATCACCCAAAATTCGACATACATGTAACACACACACATGCAAGAGCAGCTAGAGGACTCCAACTTGCCTCTAGACCGGACGGACGACGGCACACGGCGGCGAGCACGGCGGACGGACGGCGACGACTCCTCCTCGGCTCCTCCTCCCTCTCGGCCACTCTCCCTCTCTCTCTCTCGCGAAATCTCTCTCTCTCTCTCCCTCTCTTGGCCGAATGAAGCAACCGGCCACTCTCTCTCCTTCCCTTCTCTTTTATCCCCCCATTTCCTAATCATTAGTAATCATTGTTTGCCACTCCAATTGACCAATGCATGCCATCCCTCTCTAAGCCAATGCATGAAGGCCTCTTGCCACTTGTCTTAATGGGCTTTTGGGCTTGGGCTGGCCACTCTTGGGCCTCCTCTTGGGCTGGTCGACAGCCCCTTTTCGTGGGCCTAATTGGGCTGGCCATTCGGCCCACTAAAGCTTAGGCCAATGGGCCTAAGGCCCAACCTAATTTAAAATTAAATTTTCCCCTTTTATAATTTCTTCTACAAATTTTAAATTTTAAATTCCACATGGCCAAAGTCGTGTCATTTTATTTATAGAAATTTAATTTATAAAGTGCATGGCCAAGCATAAATTATTATCATTAATCTATCTAATTTAAAATCTCATAAACACAAGCACAAATCACCTAATCTTAAAAGAGACTAATGGCTAAAGCATTAAACCATAGGTAATTTCATTACCTAATTAAAGGCTTTAACACACCTTATAACTTGACTTTGAATTTTTGGGATGCCACAATTAATAATGCGATTGGTAATAATTTGGGAACCGCCAAGATAGTAGAAGTTGAAAATTGGTGGGGGCAAATTAAATCTTGCTGCAAAACTAACATCCTCATGGGCATGAAAATATCACGAGTGCAGGTAAACTCGTGAGCCGTTGGAAACGCCCGGTCAACTGACGAACTCCCCTAGTCAACGTTTTCAACGGCCGCGATCTCGCGAAGCAAACTGATGTCGTGGGACGCGAAACACCGCGTCGCCAGGCAGCAACGAGATAGAACATAACGGATTTCCAGTGGATAACACGGCACTGCACAGTCGAAGAAGCAAGCAACGAACCAACGAAGCGGCAAAACGAGCTTCGCTCCGGGAGCAAGAGCAAGACCTCCGGCGGCGATGGAGGCCGTGCACATCTCTTCCGCCGCTTCCCGCCACTTCGCCGCCGCCGGCGCCACCGCGCAATCTCACTCGGCGAGCAGAGGCCTCCACTCTTCCAAATGCGCGAGCCGATCGCCCAAACTCTGCACTTCCTGGACCGGCCTCGGCACTTCGGCTTCGCTCCGTTCGAGGAATATCTTCGCCGTAAGTTTGTTGCTCGCGGCTGGCTCGATCGTGGTCGGGATTAGCTAGGAAGTGGCGTCGGGAAATTGTCTTTGGCGCGATCGTTCTTGTAGAACCTGCTTAATTTGTTCCCAAGAGTGAACTAAATGGTGTGAGCTAGTAGTAGAGTAGTTATCTTTGCCGTGAGTCGGTTCTGATGCTGCGTGAACTGCCGTACCGATTCTTGGTCGCTGTTTGGCCGTTGAGGAAAATTGACGTGGAACCTGTTTGGCTTGTTCGGAGAGAGGAAAATTGACAACTATGGTGTTGGTTTACTTTGCTTTCGCAAGTTTTCAGTGGCAGGAGTAGAGATTTTTGGGGAATTTCTTGGGGCATGAATGAAGAATTGGATTGGTTTTGGTTTTGGTTTTGGTTTTGGTCCTGTTTCTAATTGCTGTTTTCAATTGCATGCAGAGGGAGATATGGGCATTGGTGAACTCAAAGAGCGTCACTGTCAGGAGACATATGCGGAATGTTGTTCGAGCTGAAATGTTTGGGCAGTTAACGGGTGGCCTTGAAGCAGCCTGGAACAAGCTCAAAGGAGAAGGTTGGATTTATTTATTTTCCTCGCATTTTGGATATCGCCATTGGCTTGTTGCATATTGCTGTATTGGATCAAACTTGCTTGGCCAGAAGAAAATGCGGTTAGGCTTGCTGTCAATGATTGGACACTTGTGTGGAATATACAATCTAGACATTTACTTATCTCACCATGTTGTTTAAGCATTTCAATCTTGAACTTGACATCCCTTGCTATCTTTAGCAGCTTTTCTTATCACTAAATCAATCCCAAGTGACATACAATAGAAAGATTAAGCAATTTGATAGAATTTTGAGGAGAGGGGGTTGCTGCTGAAGTGTGCTTGTAGTTGAGGAATGGTTTTCTTGAGCAGAATCTAAAGGACCGCTGGTGGTAGCAGCCAGTGGAGAGAAGGCTCATAACATCTCTGCAATATTTTGCTACACCTTGAGCAAATTCCTGGTGGTACTCCCCATCAAGAACTTTTTTTACCGAAATGGCGAGGACTCCAGAATATGATGTTATATATAATTTTGCATGAGAAAATATGAAGGACAATGTAGTTGTTTTAAATGTGTATAGGGAGCACTTTCATTTCCTGATCTGAATGTCTTACGTTTCTCTCTCATCATTCACATCTCTGCTCTTATTATTTTTGCTGCTTTAGTGCAAGACACAATTATCTGTAATTTTTCCTGCTGGTTCCAATTAATTAAATCTGATTGTCACTAAAGTTGTTGGTAAAAGAGCATATTGTTAATATTGAGATCAAAATAAGTATATATAGGCTTAGTGTTAAGCCTTGTGCAATTACATTATTAACCCTAAATTGCTAACTCAATAGAATTATAAGTAATAAACCGAAAAGAAATAAGAAATTTCCAAAGGCATGTAGTGATCTGATGCCATATAGTTGCTCACATTTTAACTGAAGCTACCAATTTTCCCTTCTCCATCTTCTTGTTACCATGTAGCTGCATAGTCATTGAGTATGTTCTACAAAGACTGTATTAGTCAGTATGAGTGTGGGTATTACCTGAAAATCATACAAATTGCAGATGAATGAAATCACCTTTCAGCAAGAATAATGTGTGTGGACTGTAGTTTTCTACCAACGTAAAACACTATAGCATATAGGATTTTCCTTTTCTATAATTTGAGTTTCTGTAATATTTCTCAGTCAATGTTGACCTTTCAGCCCAGAGAAAAGAAAAAAAAAATCATGACTTTGATTCCAAGTACTGTGAGATCCAATTGAAGATTTTACATTATATGGGGTTGACTAAATGAGATCTGATGCACGGAGGGAATTGTTCCATATCCAAGCAAAATGTTGTCTTCAATTGTTTTCTCACTTATAGCTCTCTCTCTCTCTCTCTCTCTCTCTCGTACCTTTCTTTTATACTGACCATACCATGGCAATTTTATTGTAGAAACTTTGACAAAAGAAAACATTGTTGAACCCATGCGGGATATAAGAAGAGCACTTCTAGAAGCGGATGTGAGTGTGTTCATTTGTTAGCTTGAACTGAATTTTGTTCTTTGGTAGCAAGACGCATAACTGTTGCATCTTATATTCACAGGTAAGCCTTCCAGTTGTTAGAAGGTTTGTGCAAGCTGTCAGTGACCAAGCTGTTGGTGTCGGCCTTATCCGTGGAGTAAAGCCAGATCAACAACTGGTCAAGGTAGGATATCTATATTGTTTATGAAAATGTACTGGTTATTAAGTTGAAAGAAAAGTGAGCTTAGTTATATCTTTATTTCAGCTACTAATGAAAAACCTTTGCAAATATAGAATAGAAAGAAGAGGAAACAGAAAAAAATAATGTCATCATATTGTTATGTTATATTTTTCCTAAATTTTGGGAACATTTGCTAGCCTATTCTGTTCTCACAAGCTTTTTGTTAAGTTTTTCTTTTGGCGCAAAAAACTCTGATATATCTCTTGTATGATAAGACTCTTAGTTTCTCTCAAAGATCCAGAATTTCATCAGAGCTAAGCTGTCACTCTAATAAGGTTATGAAAATAACGTATAATGCTTGATGAAAGATGACATTTTATGATGACTGCGAAGGACACAACTAAGAATCATTATCTTCTTCAGATTGTCCATGATGAGCTTGTCAAATTAATGGGTGGAGAGGTTTCTGAACTGGCATTTGCAAAATCTGGCCCTACTGTAATACTGTTGGCTGGTTTACAAGGAGTTGGAAAGACCACTGTATGTGCCAAATTGGCTTACTATCTAAAGAAAGTGGTATCTCTCTCTCTCTCTCTCTCTCTCTCTCTCTCTCTCTCACATATCACTGTGTTGGCTGTTGCTTCCATGCAGTTATGGGGCAGTATTCTACGGGTTTGCTCAGATAATTAACAATTCTTTGGTTGCAGGGGAAGAGTTGCATGCTGGTTGCTGGAGATGTATACAGACCTGCCGCTATTGACCAACTTGTCATTTTGGGTCAGCAGGTACCGAATTCTCATTTGCGATCTATTTAACTGCCAAGTAAATGTAAGAGCTTTGTTGTTCATTTTTTTGTTTTTAATAGTTCTTGTACCTTTATCATGGACCTATGTTTTTTTGTTGTGGTCTATGAACGGTGCTACTATGCTGCTTGTAGTTTTGTTGTGTTGAAAGCATGAGATTACACTTTTAACTATTGGAGAAGCAACCTAGCCTTCACATAGAGAGGTGCTTTCCTGGTGGGCAAATTGACGGATGTTCCTGATTTCCTTCGTCAAGATGACAGACTTAGTAATTACTTGAAATGATGTTCATAAATCCTAAAGTTGAGTTGAAAAACGTATGGCAAGTCTGAAACTCTCGGAAGATTCAGTGTAGTGCTTCTTAGGCAGCATCTCATAAATTCCAACTAATATTGCCATTAATTTTGAGTCTATTCGTAAGTTATTTCTAAGGGAAAAGACATATTGTCTACTTGTTCTTTTGTAAAAGAGCATGTGATAAGTAAAGAAAGATCCTCATTATCTTCTTCTAACTAGATGGGTTTATAATCAATAATCATGCCAGTTCTTTTTAAGGACTAGCAAAAGACTAGGTAAGCTGGCATGCATGGCAAAGAGTACCGTCATCATGACTGGTACCACAATGATCCTTGAGGAAGTCTTAAGTTGTCAAAGCAGTAATATTTTGACTTCTGCCAATCCAAATTAAGAGTTAATATGGAAATCTATCGCATCCTTCTATCTACTAACGTGGATCTTTATACAGGTAGACGTGCCAGTTTATTCTGTGGGAACTGAAGTTAAACCTTCAGAAATTGCTAGGCAAGGTCTTGAAGAGGCTAAAAAGCAGAACATAGATGTGGTTATAGTGGACACCGCTGGCAGACTTCAGGTGCTGTTCTTTATGCATAACCAATCATATATGACTATATACTGGGCACTATTTATCATCGAGAAACGAAAATTTGGATACTGATTTGTATATTGGCATGTCTTTACCTTCTCTTTCTAACAAATAGATAGACAAAGCGATGATGGATGAGTTGAAAGAAGTGAAGCGTGCACTAAATCCGACGGAAGTGTTGCTTGTTGTGGATGCAATGACTGGACAAGAAGCTGCAGGTGTTCGAACCTTCTGACATTTTAAAATTTACTGTGCCATCTCAATTGCAATGGATTTTATAGTCCTGTGTCCTTTGTTTCATAATGTACATGTGAATAATTGTCACGCCACCTTATCCATTTTAAGTGGTATATATGTCTGATTTCATTATATGAACGCTGATCTATCACATTGGGGTGTCTTAGTTTTCAAGACGTGCATTGTTTTCCTGCTGCTGTTGTGTTTGCTACTTAGAGGACAATCCTTATATTGTAATGACTTATTAAAAGAAACGAAGTTGTTAAATCATTTTATGTGGTTTCATCTCCCTCTTTCTTATGCAGCCCTGGTCACAACATTCAATCTTGAGATAGGGATTACTGGTGCCATTTTGACGAAATTAGATGGAGATTCCAGAGGAGGCGCAGCCTTGAGTGTCAAAGAGGTTTGTCTTCACCAATTTTCTCTTTCTTATAATATAATATCACAGCATATGACGATCGCCCTTTAAAGTCATATGACTTCACAAGCTTTTACTTTTCTAAGCACATTTGGTGTGGCACAGCCCCACAAAAGTTAGAATCACATGCCTGTCAGAGGCAGTTCAGTTCCCTTCGCAGTTTCTACAGCTTTGTTTCTCTTGACTCTTCTATTGAGGCCAAAGTTCCTCTGGTAAAATACGATACGTCCATGGCCATCGTGGTTGGGACTAGGAGCATTTTGTCTTAAAACTGTGCATACCACACTGACTTGTTTTTCCCGACAGAACTGTTTCAACATGAAACAATCACGTTCAAAATTTTGAAGAAAAACTATCCAGAATATTGAAGTACAATGACAAGAAATCCACTCATATCCTCTTCTTTCTTGGAGGAACTCTTTTTGATTGGATGATATGCCAATGCACTTGTTTTACTTGGCATCAGGAATTCTAGTTTTCATGTATTTCAATACTCCTTGTGTAATTCGGTGGCTCCTCATCTGTACCTTTCTCTTTTTCCTGTATTCTTGCCATGATAGAATTAAAAGTCTGAAATGCCTGATATTACCGTCACATACGGTTGGTATTGTTCAACAAAAATATTTCTGTCTACTGATGAAGTAAGTTTCCCTGCAAACTCTCATTTCAGAAGTGTATTGATGATACTTGGATGGTGGCAGGTCTCTGGAAAACCAATCAAACTTGTGGGACGGGGAGAGCGTCTAGAAGATCTAGAACCTTTCTATCCAGATCGTATGGCAGGGCGTATATTAGGAATGGGAGATGTTCTGTCATTCGTAGAGAAGGCTCAAGAAGTTGTGAGTTTCAAATAACACTTTCTATTTGCGTGATATTCATCAAGACTATATTGGAGGAGAAGTACCAAAATATCTGAGGATCTGTCCCAGAAATGATGCATTTGGTGCTGCGTCCTCTTCCTTCATCCTACATGTTATGCTTTCTCTATAAAACTACTAGGTTCTCTTAATTTGGGTCTAACTATTTGGTTTGGTAGATGCGTCAAGAAGATGCTGAAGAATTGCAAAAGAAGATAATGAGTGCAAAGTTTGACTTCAATGATTTCCTGAAGCAAACTCGTGCTGTTGCACGAATGGGTTCAATGACCAGGGTCATAGGGATGATACCTGGCATGGGAAAGGTATGACGAATTGTGTATTTACTGTATCTTTTTGGCTGAGATTAATGGTATATCAGGGATTCTCCTAGGAAAATATCATTTTATGTGGAAACTGAAGATATTGGTTGAGTATCGAGTTGTAGAAGGATTCATATAGCCAAAATGGCATGTAAGGATGAAATGTTTTCAGCACTATGGAATAAAAGGATCCATTAGCTCATCCCACTTTGGGGGACAAGGATTAGGTTGTACAGTATGGAAAAATTGCAGAAAAGTGTTATGGACCTTTTTAATTCATCAAAAAGTTCTTGACAGTTTTGCTAGAAGTGAAATGTTATTCTCTGTTGGTTCTTAAATCAGAGTAAAAGGAAACAATTTGGAAAATATTTTATTTACCTCAACTTTGGCTGGAGAAAACAATAAAAGAATGTAGAATGTAGTGAGATATCTTATAGTGGACTGAATAGCTTCTCCTGAACCAAATGGCTTGTCGGTTTTGATCCTTCTTCTTTCCATTTAAAACCACAAGTACAATGCTTGATCAGATATTACCTAATACATTGCTCTGTTCCTGATTCTAATATCTGGATAGAAGCTCAACTAAATACTTGGAATTAAACAGGTCACTCCTGCACAAGTTCGAGAAGCAGAGAAGAACTTAAAGGTTATGGAGGGAATGATTGAAGCAATGACTCCTGGTTTGTACTTTTTCTTCTGATAAATCTCAATTGATCCCACTCTATAGATAACCATTAGATTTTCTGGAAGTACTAATACATGTAGGATTATATGAGGATGTTAAGGAAGAATCAATTTTTTTTGGCCAAAAGGGAAGTAGCAATTTTGAGGACAATGAACAGAACACAGAAACTGCGAGAAGCAGCAATTGCAAAGCTGCGGTGACTTGTTCATATTTTCTTGAATACGGTAGTTTGTAGGGCTTTCTTCAATTATACTGGAGCTTTGTGTGTTCTTCATATCTATCATAGTAAATCAGCATATATCAGCAATTCTAAGTTAAATTGCACTTGATGCTGTCATGCCACCAGCCCCCGATAGTTTCATCGATTGATCTCCCTTGCATGTGATGTGGGCCATGTCGCTCTCTGTGGAATGGGCACCATCACGCAGTTTGGACTCCATTTCTCTTAGTATACTTTTGCTTAGTGGTCAACTTGAAGCTGTCAATCTTTTTCATATGATCAGTGAAACCCAAATAGATTCAGTGTGAATATTGTCGTGGTCAAGCTGATCATAGAATTCATCCTCTCAGAAGAATAATTTCATTTCTCTATCATTTACTGAAACGGGTTCTGTCAAAGGTTGCTGATTATTCTGTCTTCTTTTAGAGGAAAGGGAGAAGCCTGAGCTTCTAGCTGAATCTCAGACTAGGAGAAAAAGAATTGCTCAAGATTCTGGAAAAACAGAGCAACAGGTAATTGTGATTGCTTCTGGAAGTTATGTTTGATGCAGCAATCTCACGTACCTTATGAAGTATTGTACTTTCCCTTGAATATGTAATGTGTCCATGCTTACTAAAACAAATGAAATCAACATTAGGTGAGTCAACTTGTTGCTCAACTCTTTCAAATGCGTGTACGGATGAAGAATTTGATGGGCATAATGGAAGGTGGATCCATTCCTGCACTGAACAATCTGGAGGAGGCACTTAAATCTGAAGAAAAGGTGACCTAACTTTGTTTTAGGGGCACTAATGGTTGATTGTATTGCCTTCTGGACCGTTTGGTCTCCACTGCTCAAATTTGAGATGCTTGCTATGCAGAACCTGGACTTGTATGGTTAAGCATGTCTGTGGCCAGTGGTTTGTGTTTGACCATGTTGAGAATCTGTTTCCATAGCATTACATTTGAAGTAATAATGACAAGTATACTTGCTTCTGCAAGCCTGTAACTTGAGGCGTCATATGACCTGTCTAAGTGTCATTGCTTTTCCCTAAAAGATTGTTAGTCTCTTCTTTTCAGCTTTCTTATTATTTATCTGAATGTGATTCTAGGCTCCCCCTGGGACTGCAAGGAGAAGGAGAAGATCGGAATCAAGGAGGAAATTCGCGGACTCAGCATCAACAAGGCCCGGGCCTCGCGGGTTTGGGGCCAAGTAAATTTCATTGTCATAAGTCACATGGCTACCCAGATTCAGTTTTGAGCAAGTCGAAGAAATGGTTCACGGTGTCGCTCCTAAAACTGCCATTGCCGGCATGGAATGAGGATGGCTCTCAGGACAAGTAGTCATATTTAAACGAGCAGCTGTAATACGGTTTTATCTTGAGAGTTTCCCGAGCTGTTATTGTATCCTCACATCGAATGATTTTACTCATAAATTTTTAGCAACTGGGCGGTGTATCTAACGTGTAAAAACGCGTAAAAAGAGGTCTCCTTGATAACATCAGCTCCTTATCGTAGTGCGTTGTCTCAGGTTTCCAATGGCGTGCTGAGTTTGGGGTTTATTTAAAAGTCCGACATCGTGTGTCTTTAGTAAACTGTGTACTAAGCACAATCTTCTGGCGCACGTTCCATGATTGATAAAAAAGCGAAAAAAGAAAGAGAGCAGTGAAAAGTTTTTGAAAAAACTTGGGTTTTGAAACGAAAGAAAACCCTCTGCTTCCCCGAATTGCCTCGGACAGCGAGGATACCCCGACCCTACCATGCACTGTGCAAAGGTCACTAGGCCAAACTAATTTCCAGAATGTCCATGCATATGGTTATCGAAATACAAGGATGAAGAAGGAATCGCTTTTATTATTTGAATACAGTAATCTCGAATTCTCGACCCAAGGAATTAGAAATTCGAGAGGAACTGCAAAAGGCGCGCGGTGTAGTTGTTACTGCAATGTGAGCTGCGAGAGGTAAATAATGCTCCCTCTTTTGCTTGCTCTACCATTTGCAAACATTCCATATGTCCAATGCACAGAGTACTCCGTTCCCAAATTATGCTTAATTTCATAAATGTATCATTAAAAAATATCATACGAAAACTTATAAAACTTAATGAACACATTCGAAGCGTAATTATCTGATTTTTCAAAATAGCAATTGCACACTTCATGAGAAAAAGAAAATCAGTACACTCACTTATCTGATTGCTTAATAAATGCTGTGAGAATAGTTTTTTACAAACCCTATTTCGTAAATAATTAAAATAGTAATTTTCTCTAGAATAAAACATTTCTTTAAAAAAAAAAGGCATAAAAGTGAATTGCTGAAGTCATGTGTTCAGAGTGAGGAAACTGCGATTTGCGCAAGGGGAAAAAATAGCCGGCGAACTCACTCGCATATGCCGTTGCCTTTCCCGCGCTCCCTAACTAACTTCCTCATTTCACCATGACCTCCTCTCTCCTAGTCCTCACAGCTCCACACCTCTCCTCCTCTCCTCCCTGCAAACTTCACCTCCGATCGACGCGCCTCCGCCTCCGCCTCCGCCTCGCAGTCGCCGTCGCCGCCCCTCGCCTCAACGCCGGAACCCTAGCAGCCGCCGCCGATTCAGTCGATCGCCGCCCTCCGTCGCCGAAACCCCCTCCCCTTCGCCTTCCCAAACCCCTCCCACTCCGGTCCCTCAAGCCCTACCTCCTCTCCCAGTCCGGGCCCGTCCTCCTCGGCTGGCTCTGCGGCGCGGTCTCCGCGCTCTCTCTCTCCAAGCTCGTCCCCCGGATCGGCAAACTCTCCTCCGACTTTGCTGGCGCCGATGTTTTCAGATTGAGGAGCGAGGGCTTCGCGCTGGGGGTTTTGTTGCTGGCTCGGGCCGTGTCGAGCTACCTGCAGCACGCGTTCCTTTGGGACGCCGCGCTGAACGCTGTGTACAGGGTTCGCGTGGATGTGTTCGAGAGGGTTCTCGAGAGGGACTTGGGGTTCTTTGAAGGCGGGCGTGGGGTTTCTGCTGGGGACATTGCGTATCGGATCACGGCCGAGGCTTCTGATGTAGCTGACACGATTTATGCTCTTCTTAATGTGAGTAACGCTGTGGCGATGCTTGTGCTAGTACTTGCTTAATAACGTATGATGAAGCGAATGAGTAGGTTGGGGGGCTAGATTTTTGTTTGGGCAGAGAAGGTGATTGCCATTTGTGTGGTGAATTGAGAAACTGTAAGGTTTTGGATAAGTCAAGGAAGAGTGGTAGAAAATTGGATGCGCGCTGACAGTGTAGGTTTGGTTTTCTTTTCTATGCTCGGTAAGATAGGGATGAGTTGGTAATGATGAAGTAATTCAAGAATGCTGACGGTTGTCGATTTACGTGCTTTTATTGCTTTCTTTTTCTTGTTGTAGACTATAGTACCCAGCACTCTTCAGCTATCTGCGATGGCAATGCAAATGTTGACTATCAGCCCTGCCCTCTCTCTTATTTCTGCTGTGGTGGGTGAGAATTTTTTCGGAAAATTTCTAATTTTACACTTGCTGATTTTGTACTATATTGACGTAGTCATGTTTGGTTGTAGATAATTCCATGCGTGGCTCTTGTAATTGCCTTTCTAGGAGAAAGGCTGCGCAAGATATCTAAGAAGGCAAATCTCAGCATTGCTGCTCTCTCTGCCTACTTGAACGAGGTATCCTCATGGCATAACTTAAATTTCACATGTGACAAACCTAAAGAATGCTGAGAAGTAAAATTTATATCTGTCTATTGTGAGAGTGACCTACTTAGAATAATTCAGCACAATTTGTTGCCTTCTTGAAAATGCTGTTTCTAGCATACATTATGTTTGACTTTTGGATCACTTGGAAGTAAGGGAACAACAGAGTTTTGCAAGAAATAGTAAGACTTTTTTCTGTGTGGATACCTTTTTAACAACATTAAGATTCTGGTTGTCAAAAGCTTAATTTCTTATGTTCCCTTCAGTTTTGATTTCTGAGCTGTAGTACAGGTATATATGAGGGCTGTCAGCTATTTGGTGTGTCTGGATGCAATTGTCGTTTGAACTCCATGTGTGCTTCCGTGTTTTCAATGAAGATGCTAACTAACTATCACACTTACCATGCTTGTGGCTCAGGTTCTCCCTGCTATTGTTTTTGTGAAAGCAAACAATGCAGAAGCATGTGAGATTGCTAGATTCAAGAGGCTTGCTTGTGTTGATCTCACTGAACGTTTGAAAAAAAGGAAAATGAAGGCCCTCATTCCTCAGATTATACAGTCAATTTATATGGGAGCTTTATTCATTTTTTGTGCCGGATCTTTGTTACTTGCAAAAGGATCTTTTGATGGATGTAGCATGGTTTCTTTCGTCACATCATTGGTTCTCATTATTGAGCCAATCCAGGTGAGATATTAGCAGCCACCCATATGCTCATTTCCTTTTTAGTTTCTGTTGTTCACACGGTTTTCATGTTTAAATATTCCATGCATCTAATTACAAGTTCTCTGACCTCGTATGTGTGAAGAAGTGATCTTCCAGCTTTTGTTTTCTGCCTCAATATTTCATGACTAAACTAGTTTCACTAATATCTGTGCATCACTTGTCATTGCTCTTTATACCCCTCTTAAATTAATTTTATCTGTTGTTGTTATCTCTGCTAAAGTGCTGTTCAACCTTTTAGCAGCTATCCTAAGCTATCAATCTGAAAATAAAGAATACCACAGGATGTTGGAAAAGCATACAATGAACTGAAGCAAGGAGAACCAGCTATTGAGCGCTTGTTTGAGTTGGGGAGGTTCAAAACCAAGGTACAGTCTGGGGTTTATAAGTGATACTTTGATCTTTTAAATGAAGACTTTTAGGAAGTAATTGGAGAGTAAGAATCTGGAGCACACAATGAAATAATTATGCCTCCTCATTGGTTTTAGTACTTTTTAAAGTGTTTTTTCACGTCAGCCCAGCTGGAAATCCTGGCACTTGCTTCATCTGAATAGCTTTTCTCTTGAAAGCTGGGATAAGGTGCATATGCTTCGATAATATTATGCATGTCTGATCTATTGTGTTAATTTAGAAAAATGTCTGATCTCTTTTATGGCACGTGCCCCTTCTCTTTTGATAAATAGTAATTTTAGGCACAATCAAGCACACAAGGCATGGTGCATGGTCAAACAGAAAGAATAAGAAAGATAGTTATCTCAGAATACATGGGAACTCATTTTCAAAAGGCTCTGTAAAATTAATCTTCAACTCGTGGATTGTCTGAACTCCCTGAAAAAGCTCATACTTCATGTAAACAATTCTACTTAATGCAATCTGGCACAGGCTTTCCTTATTTTTACGAGTGATGTGATTTGGCCAATAACTGGGAGAATTTTTCTGGCCAATAACTGGGAGAATTTTTCAATAGTTGGAGAAAAAGCATTTGATGCAGTAGTCACAATTTATTTGAGGGCACAAACCATGGGAATCTCCTCCTTGTAAATCGAGCAAAAAATTTTATATGCAATTAAAAGTCCATTTATGATTGATTGCACGATTGAACTAGCTTTTACTTCTGAAAAGTCAAGTAATAAGCCTTGGCAACATCATAAACATTTGAGATTCCTTTTGCAGAACTTTGTGGTTGGCAAGATCTTCGTGATTTAATTCTCTTTTGATATTTTCTTCCCTTTGGTATGCTTAGATGATGTCTAATTATTTACCTTGTAAATTTGGAGAACAGGTTATGGAGAAACCAGATGCAATCCATCTAGATAATGTGGCTGGAGAATTGAAATTTTGCCACGTCTCTTTTAGGTATGGTGACAAAATGCCACTTGTTTTAGATAGGCTGGACCTCCATATCAAGGCTGGAGAGACAGTTGCCCTTGTTGGTCCCTCTGGAGGAGGAAAGACAACCCTAGTGAAACTGCTTCTTCGTCTATATGATCCCTCATCTGGTTGGCCACTACTTTAGATGAAAATCTATCTTTGTTGACAAAGTGAATGTTTCGATGATGAGCTGTGTTCTTAATTATACTCATTTTTATCACTCTATGTAATCTTATTCAGTTTTCATGTTAACAGGTTGTATTTGTGTCGACAACTACAATATACAGAACATTCAGTTGAAATCATTGAGGAGACATGTCTGTCTTGTTTCTCAAGATATTGTAAGTAATTGGTGATAGAAGGTTTATTTTATATGTACTCAATAGTGTCTTTGTTCACATAAATGAGAAATAATTTTTAGCTAGAGCTTCTGCACTTTGTACTTGATAATACCCCGCTTCTCTGTAAGTGAAGTGGAGAGGATATTCCTCTGCTTGCCTTTTTTATATTATTATAGTCATCAAGGATGAGATGACTGTTACAGGGGGTTAGTCAGATGAAAAATGGTCTATTTCTTAGAAAATTAACACGGGTTTGTCTAGCTCCATGGCATAGTGCTGGCTTCTTTATTGATCTATCTGTGTGTGTATGTGAGTGTGCACGCACGTGCGCGCGCGTGTTTTGGTCCCTTTCTCTCCCTGTTTTTATGTTTTTAATTGTCTCCATCTTAAGGATGGCAAACTTGACTAACCTTCACACATGTCCAGACTCTTTTCTCAGGAACAGTAGCTGAAAATATTGGGTACAGAGATTTGATGAATGGTATCAACATGGATAGAGTGGAGCTTGCGGGACAACTTGCAAATGCTGATGAGTTCATTAAAAAGCTTCCTGAGGGTTATAACACAAATATTGGACCTAGGGGATCAGTTCTGAGTGGTGGTCAGAAGCAAAGGTGATGCTCACGTCAATAAGTCACCTCTGTTGTTGAATTAAATGACTGGCGACAGGAATGTAGCTTATCGCATCGTGGCAAATTCAAAGTGGTTAGTAAAAGAGTCTAGGTTGTCATGTTTCTTTAGTTTTTTCTCATTTTAAGTGCAGATTGGCTATAGCAAGGGCAGTCTATCAGGACCCCTCCATATTGATCTTAGATGAAGCAACTTCTGCATTGGATAGTAGGTCTGAGCTATTGGTGAGACAAGCCCTGCAACGGTTGATGGAAACTCGTACTGTGAGTCATATATCTAATTTTATTTCCCCAAGTTTTTCTCTTAACAGGGATGTATCCGGTTGTTTTCAGATTATCAAATCCATTTGTCAAGTATGTCGCCATTGTTATCCTAGGCTTCGTAGAACTTATATGACATGCGTGCTTTTGAGATTCCTGCTTGTCTGGTTTTTAGTCTAGTGACTTTTGAAGCTCGACAGTGCCTATTACTTTCCTTATGTCAGAACACCGGTTGTAAGTACAACGCATACTGCACATTAAGGTCCTTATAGAAAGTGGTGCCTCAATATTGACTCTTACTTGTTTTGGTTGGTGAACATTAATTAGTGTTGGATGCTATATGTGGTCCCTATGTAGGCTTTGCTACAGAAAGAGTCCAGTCTGTTGTCTACTAAACTTCTTATTACTTCTCTGAACAAAAGCATGTCTAAGCTGTAAATAAATCATATATAGGGTATATCCTTGCAGAGATGGGTTTCATTAACGAGTACCTAAAACCAGCAATTATGTCAATGCTAGCTCAGTTTCCCCTCATAAAGAGTTCTGGTGGCTTGGTAGAATTATCTAGTTAACTTGGAATTTAAAAACCTTGGGCAAGTTCATTCTAAGGGCCCAGAGTTGTTACAGTTGTAGAAGGTTGGGTTGGCCAACAAGCTTTCATATTGGCAAATGGTAAAGATGCTTGTCGACATGGTAGTCTTCATTACTAATGGAGATTTTTTTCTCAAGGAGTTCTCACTTCCTGCTTGGTGGGGATTAGAGAGAAGATAATTCCTGAAATCATCTTACCTTTTTTGTTTCATGGTAGAGAAGACTAGGCACCTTATGATAATTCCTAAAATCATCATATCTGCTCCCTTTGTTTTGCCATAAAATATATCCTTTGTAATTCTTTCACTATCCCAATTCATTGAGAAGGGAAATCATTTTTATGAACTTTATGAAAAAATTACTATTTTCACCCATTCTAATATAGAACTGGATTTTACAATTATCGGTTATGGTTGATCAGGACTTATGAAGTTAAGGTAGTGATATTAATTGTATTTCTTCCCATCTGGGGGTTCATGCTGGTTTGACCAATTCATGCCAACAACTTGAGTTCCAAGCTTCAAGGTTACCTCTTCCCTTCAAACCACCCCCACCCCCTCTCCAAAAAAAGGAAAAAAAACCAAAAAAACCCACCAATACTAAGAAAGTTAAATAAATATATTTGATCATTTCTTTATTTCAGCATAAAAAATGTTTCCCTGTTTTCAGTGTTAGTATTGAATTTTTCCGTTCAGCTTGTCCAAATTTCACTCCTTTTCTATGGTGATAGTGATAGTATTGGGCCACCGTCCCAGTTGCTAAGTCAGTTTAATGTCAATACTTGATAGGTGTTGGTGATTGCTCATCGCCTGGAAACAGTTCTCATGGCTAACAGAATATTCACTCTAAATGATGGGAGGCTACAAGAGCTGACTCGATCATCTCTTTTGGGTGGTCACCTAAACTCTCTAGAATCAGAAGGTCTCGTGATATGATGTAATTCTCTGGGCAACAACTATGAAGGTGCACAGAAATGGTGCTGGTGTCAAAAATTGCATTCAGCAAAGATGCTGGGATTCTGTTGTTCTAGTTGGTTAGTGGAAGGAGTTGGAGATTTCTTTGGGCAAAGCAGACTGAAAAATTATAGCACATGCTTATCAGCATTGAGTTATGCTGCATAAAATGGAAGCAGTGTAGCCACATTATTGAGACAAAGTACATCATTTGTTTTATTCTTGAATTTTCCTTTCCCAGAGGAAAAAGTGTACTACTCGAACTGTTCAGAGTTGCTCTGTTGAAGTTCACGTGACATCATATTCATACCAATCCATGAAAGTAATTGTACAGACGTGTACTCATTTTTGTACAGAAGTTTACTCATTTAGCTTCGCACCATCATCTTTATGGGAAAATTAGAGGATCCCAGACATCTGCTAACACGTTAACACTCTGGAAGTGTGAGCTTTGCTGAGCCTTACGGCATTTGTCTACAAGAGTAACCTTTTGCTGTTAACAATCTTGTACAAAGAGCCAACTATCCTTTTGCCTTTTGAGTGTAACTTGGACTGACAATCTCCATGGTAATTGATAGTGCTAAGGTAGCTTACCAAGTGTCAAAAGTGAAATCTCTCTACTTTTAGCTTATACAAGACCACTTAATTTCACAGTCGCATAAGCGTCCTTCTTTTATTAAGAGCTGAACAAACAAGTAATAGAAGAGAGGAGAGAGCCCTATAAGCACCCAAACTATGCCTCAAACTCTCTAACATGCCCATGAATAAGAAGGTGCTTATTGCTTATTGCTCGAAGAAAAGGGTCCAATTCGCATGTGGGACAGGTATCCGTTCTTGCGCGCTACTGATCGTCTGTTGTCCACAAACCTGGGAACTGGCTTCAAGTTGTCATCGAAATTCTGGTTTTAGTGTTCATTTTCTGACTATAGATAGAGCGGGAATTACTGACCTTTTCAGCTTGTCAATAAAGCACTTCCACTTTTTGACTTCCTCAACTTGCTTCCCTAGCCACCACTCGCCCTCGGGATCTCTTGGCCAATGTTTAGACAGCAAATATACAGAGACATGAAAGGAGTTTTCATCTTGATCCGTAAGATGTCTAGCCCGAACGAATTAGTTGGTAATAGAAATATTAGAAAAAGCCAGGGACGATACAGCAGCAGATTGATTTCGAAGCCCTCCAAAGAAGCCAATAACTGGATCAATATCAGAACAAGACCTTGACTTTGAATCTAGATGATTAACTGCGCGATTTGCTTGGCCCGGGAAAGGGAGAGTGGCTGAGTGGTCAAAAGCACTGGTTTGAGGACGCTTGACCAGCGGGAGACGGTGCCTGAATAATGGTCTTTCTGGGAATTGAGAATTGAGGAGTCACCCCTTGCTCTTGTTTCGGTTTGAGCTGATTGACGTCACCATAACTTCATTGCGCTGTAAACTGCTCAGGACTCCCCGTGGTTAGCCCCTTGCCCAGCTTTCTTGGCAACGAGGCAACTCCCCCTTCAGACAGGAGGTCTTCTGGTGGGGTTTCTTGGCACTCAAGGTTGAGCTCGAAAAAATGAAGTGCGGGTTTTGGATGGGCAAGATAATGAAAATGTATCAGATTGCAGCTCTTGCAAAAACCCCTCCTTGGCCTCGGGGAGTGGCCAGCAGCACAGAACTCAAACTAATCAAATGGCATAAGAGGGCTTTCCTTTGTTAGAAATGCACAGACAAACGTTCCAGAACTTCCAACCATAGAAAATGCAGCATGAGATGAACTTTTTGGAAGCCCCTCATAACAGTAAGCTGTTACATTGAGAATGGTTGCAGAGAAATAAACAAACTTCCATATCATCTATTGAAAGAGCCTTCGAGATGACCATAATCTCTTGCAATCAAAAGATTGTTACATCAGATAGTAATATAGAAAGAATCTGCAATCGAAACGATTAGCAAAACAGGAGGGACTCCTCAAGAACACACTCGCATCCCAACCAACCCCCACACTTCCTACCCCCTAATTCAGTCTTTACATCAGATGGAACAAAATCAGAAAATCAAGAAAAGAAAAACCCCAAAACGGAATTAGCTAGATGAATCCAATCCAGCTCAAATCAACTGCAAATGGGGCAATGAATCAACCCATTCTCATTGCACTCCCCACACCTGACAGGCTTCTTCTCTTCCTCATCAAAGACCTTGCAACTCCCACTGCATTCCATGCACATCACAAACCTCACTCCCCCACACCCTTCACAGCAACCCATTGAAGTCCTTGGAATGCCTTCGAGCAGAACCCCAAGTTTCCCTTCCTCCTCCAGCTTCACCACCTCATCAGCTCCTCCAATCAGCCTCCCCTTCACAAACACCATCGGCACCTTCACCTCCTTCGACCCCACCAGTTTCCTCAGCTCCTCCTTATACCCCGAGTCCATGGACACGTCCCTCTCCAGCATCTGCACACAGTGCGACTCCATCGCCGACCTCACGGCGTTGCAGTCCTCAAACGTCTTCCTGATTCCTCTCAGCGTGGTGGTGTATATGACCACCGCATTGTCTCCACCGGGCGGGCATTTTTGCTGGAACGCGCGGAGGATGGACTCGGGGTCCTTGAAATTTCTCTTTTTTCTGATCTTGGCCGATGGCGAAATCATCTTCTTGATATGCTCTTCGCCTTGAGACAGCTCTTTCTCGTACGAATCAAGCAGCGCCGGATCGAACAGAGGGCCCAAACTCCGCCGGGACGTGACCCCGTGATCGCTTCCGAAGCTGTTCCTCTTCCCTCCAAACGGAATCCCAACGGTCGAAATTCTCAGATTCTTCGCCGCTTTGCACGAACTCTCCAACGACTTGTGCGATCTCAAGGCCTCTTTCGGGGTGACGTCGGATCTCCCCGCGATCCGGTTCGACCCATTTCCTGCGCTCCCCCTGTTTTCCTTGCCTCCATAGGTGTTCGCCTTCCTCGGAGAGCCAATCTGGTTCATGAACCTGAGCGGGGTCTTCACGCCGATGCCCGTGAGGCCTTGAAGCAATCCTCGCGGCCTCGGGCTCGGGGTCTTCCTGTCCCGGTCCGCCGGCGCCGTTGCACCATCCTCCTCGAGGCCTTCCATGAGCTCCCACGCATTGATGACTTCAGGGGGTTCCTCCCCGCCGCCGCGAGCCGGCGACCCGCCCTTCAATCTCTTGCTCTGCGCAGCGACTTCTCCTCGCTGCAGCGGCGACGGCAACCCTCGCTCCTCGCTGTCCAGCCTGAGGACCCCATAAGTGCTGGAGGTGAGGGAGACGACGTGGTCGGGCACGGGGGCACGGCGGGTCGCATAGCGGCCGCCATCATCGGAGACGGCCTGCCCGTGACCGTGACCGTGGCGAGGACGATGCTGGCGATCCTCGCGTTCCCGTTCTTTCCGGACGTGCTTGGAAGAGACGCAGCCCATTGCTCCTCTCTCTGCAATCTTCTCCGGCTTCGAGTTCCTGAGCGGGTTTTGTTCAAGGTGTCCTTTTTTTTTTTTTTTTTTTTTTGGGTTGGGATGGTAACCGTTGGCCTGTCCGAAAACGGGCCCCAACGGTCGAAAATTCGAATGCGGGCGGAGGATTAAATGAAAATGTTAAAACAGGAGTCGAGTAGTACACATGAGCACGATGAAAAGTGCGTGTTTTGTCGGAAGCACCCGTGGCATTTATTTTCGCAGCCCCCGCGGCTTTTGGAAATTAGCTTTTTGGCCCTTCGCTCCGCGACAAATTGTTTACAAATTTGACTTTTCCTTCCTCAAGATCCATGAATACCAAACAAAAGACAATACTTCCGTAAGAGGCATCCGTCAGTGGCGCATTACCTCGAAACTCTTACGACTATTAGACTCACACGTTTTTTTCTTCTTGATATTTTGAAATTGGAATAACGTTTTAAATGTTGGTGGGAAGGTAAAAAGTAGTACCTTTTGCCTAAAGTTAGCTGTGGATAACCGAGCCTTGAAATTTTTAAAATTTGTTAATGTTATAGCGTAATTTTTTTTTCATGTGTAGAGATTTAAAGTATTTGAATGTTGGGTTTAAGATAATCAAAAGTAGAACTAAAAGAGTTTTGATTTGTAAGTTGTAAGACAGATTTGGGAACCCATTAGAAACCCTTCACAATTCTCTTGGTTTTTTTCTTTTTTTAAAATTATAATAGAGTACTGAAGTTATCTATGTGATTTTGTATGAACTGTAGAAAATAAAATTAATTATTACCCAACAACTTCTTCTTTTTTTGTGCAATTGCCAGCATTAAAGTTCTCATATAAGGATCTTCGGACAGTAGATTTCTTTTTACTACTGTTTAATCTTGAATTTTTACCATCTTGGTTCTTGTGTTCATGATTTTTCTAATTTGAGATTTCATATATATACACACAACAGAGGTTTTGAATGTGGCTGCAAAATCAAGGCGGTTTTATTTTAAATTTTAAGATAATTCATTTATCACAATATAATATTGGCTATAGACATGCAATTTGTGCACAATTACTTAGGCCGCGAGTTTGAAATTCCATGTCACAACTTGGGATGTTTTGGATAACGATCAGAAAATTATCAGAACTAGGTTTGGGCAAGATCGGAGAGCGTGTGAAATGTAACCCCTTTTTCTTCCATGTTCATAGTTTTTTCTTCTGGACAAGGAATATCACGGGTATAAAAATTTGTACCAAAAAAAAGTACTGCTATTCAAAGCACATCTACTTCATTGTCGATCGAAAAATAGAATTAGACTAGACGTCCTCTTGTGGTCTTATATAAGAACATTTTCTTCTATGGACGTCCCGTGGTCTTATTCTTATATAAGAATATTTTCTTCTATGGAAGATTCGGACAATAGACAATGCTGCAAGAAAGCCAGACCTTGAGGCCATCTCTTAAGATACAAAATTTGGAATTTTCTTAATTGTGCTCCCTGAAATATGACCGTTCTCCTACGACATGGTCGAGAAGTCAAAGGCATTTTTTTTTCTCCATTTCCGTTTCGTTTCTTTGTCCTGCGACGGAAGGACGGGCACACCTTGTTGGCAGCCTCTCGAAGCTCTATGCCTACTGCCTAGGGCATAAGGCAGTGGCGAGGGCGAGGGATGTGATCTCGTTCCTACATCCTAGCCCCGTGCACACCCTAAGTACAGTTCCCTATTAACAACCTTGCATAAACCCATTGTAAATTGAAGTTTCTAATAAGGATGCACATGATAATTATTATATTTTTGTTCCATAACTCTTTTTTTGTTCCAAATTTATTTATGGAACAAAAATCCCTTTAGTAAAATAATTTCATTTTTCTATTTCTAAAACGAATTTTTATTATAGAAATAGATTTGAAGTAGAAATGAGAAATAAAAAAATTTCTCATTGTTCATCTTCGCTACTAATCGGCCGTCCACCTACCATCGCCCGTTGTAACCACCTACTATTCGCCATCACCGCCAATCATCAGCCATTGCCGTCAGCCCTCGTCCACCGTCGCCCACCACCTTGCTAGCTAGCCTCCCTGGTTTGTCGCCATCTAAGAGGAAAATTTTTTATATTGTTATCAAACGAATTTTTATTTTAAAAACAGAAATTTTGTATTGTTATCAAATATGTATTTTTATTCAAAAATTAAAATTTAGTCAAAATGGTTATCATTCACGTAGTAAAAATTTCCTTTGCACCATGGGAAAATTAAAAAAAAAAAAAACAAAGTGCAGTGACTGCAGGGAAAAGGAGCAAGCATTAATTACATGGTACTCAAATCAAATGCTTGGTGAAGGCCAAAAGAGGAATCAAAGCGCCGATAGAGAAACAATCGAAAAGCGACGAAATTTGATTTAAGGCATCGTGGACTTTTCTTCCTCCGATGCTGGCCCGTCCTATCCTGTGGTTGTACCTAATTTGCCTCTTCGTGATCCCACCCCTTCACCTAACCATTACATCCAGGAGTTTAATTCTTGGTTGATTTCTTGAAAGCATTCACTTTGTTCCAATGTTAAAATTTGTTCCGATGGAGAAATCATTTCGTGGTTGTCACATGTCGCTTCATTCATTCAATAAGGAAAAGAAAACTATACTATAACCAGACCCGGTCGATCAAAAAGTTTAGGATTTAATATGACTTTTTGAATGGTAGATACAAAATTTCACTCATAACTTACTCACATCTTTTGCATAACTTGTTAACCTATAACATAGGTTCCATTCAATAACTTTAAGTTTTTAGAGATCGTGAATATGAACGGGTCATCACGTCGTCGGTCTACAAAGAATGGAGATTTGTTTCTCCAAACTTAGGAGCGAAGACGAAATGCTTCTCTCTTTTGTTCCCCAAAGTCATATTTACTGGTTGATCTTGAAGCATCAACCCTTATTATCATATCTACATTGAACAGACTGTTCCTTGGACCTTAAAAGGAGCAATTATGACATACACGGTCGGTGTGAATATCTTTTTCCACAAGATGCCTCATGACCCTTGACTCGACAGTTTATGGGAGAATCAATAGTCGAAAACCTCCGAATCAGGACGAATAAGACCGCGCGTGTAAAATTTTCACAGCGTTACGGTTGACACGTAGTTCTCTTATTAGTTTCATCGTAACTAACGAGTGCCCGATGACTAGCTCACGATGCCTAAAGGATTGGAAACACAATTCCACTGGTTGATAATATGTAGAAAGCGATGATGATTGAAGGAGCACAGGAGTCTCTCCGGTCAACCACCATTACCAAATCTCACGACTTGTAAAGCCCGCACAGAGCCGTGGACTGCAGGCCAGTGTCTGAATCTCGAACAGCGATGGGAACGACAAAGACATGCTATGAAGCATTCCTAAGATTATGATGGGGGCAAAACATGGGAAGACTCGAGTCTTCTATTTACCCCTTCGGTATCCGTTCAAAGAGAAGGCTTGAATTCCTTTGTCTACTTCAGCTGATCCTTTTGACTACTTCTGCTTTGGCATATATATATATGTAGCAGAAGTCCTCAAACTTTCAATCCTCCCAACTTTCTTTTCACTAGGCAAAAGAAGAGAGAACAATCAAGTGATCAGACTTTCAAAACGTACGATCAACGGAAAAATTTAATTGGATCAATTTAACAAGTTTTAGGACTCAATTGCACTTTCATGATAAGTTTTAAAATTTCCAATATACTCATAAAGAGAGAGAGAAGAATCATTCACCCCTTTGTTTGACATGGTAAACCGGTCGAGACAACATACTTTGTAGAGCCATGTCTCTTCTTTATCATTGATTTTATGACAACTTATATATGCAAAAGTAGACAAAGAAAGAGTCAAGTCGTCTATTGAATTTATCTGTTCAAAGAGAAGGACTGAATCCCTTTGTCTACTTCTGCTTGTCCCTTTGTCTACTTCTGCTTTGGCTTATGTTTATATGACCCTTCCTTTTCACTAGGCCAAAAAAAAAAAGGAGCAATCAACTCCTCGAACTATCAAAAAAATACAATTAACGGAAAGATTTAATTGGATCAATTTGACAAGTTTTAAAACTTGATTACATTTTTCATGATACATTTTAGGATTCAATTGTACTTTCATGATTAGTTTAGGAATTTCAATGCACCCATCTCACTAAAACGAATTATCCACCCCTTTGTTGGACATGATAAAACAGTCAAGACAACATACTTTGTAGACTCATTTCTCTTCTTTATCATTGAATTTATAACAACTTATTTATTTTTTCCCTCTTATTTCAAAAGCTCACTTTTTTGGTGAACTTACTTTTCATATTAAAGAATTTATTCTTTTTATTTATTATATTGGTAAGATACTTAACAAAGCATGTAAGATGTTAGAGGAGTATCTCGAATACACTAAAAATATTATGTACAATGAGATATCTTAATATTTTCACTTAAACAGTTCATGGAAAATAGTAATTTTTGTCAATACAAAATAATCATATTTCACACCACCGGCCTTGGTGGCTTCGCTGAATAAGAATCCCTTGCCTTGGGGGAAAGGTGAGGGAGTCAAACCCTAGTGGAAGCATCGGCGTCTTAAGCGTGATCTTGCCAGGTGGTGGCCCTCCATTAGCGTTACTCCAGGGTTTATTTGCCGGCGTAAGTTCGATGGGATTCCCTGGTATCAAAAAAAAAAAAATCATATTTCACTAGCAATTAAAAGAAAAAAATATTTTATTCAATGTTTTAATTTAATTAAATTTCATCTTCCAAAATTTCACAATAGAGAATGGAATTGTGATTTTATTATGGAAAATCTTCAAAGGTTTTTTTTTTTTTTTGTGGCTCCATTAGATCATTCCATTGTATGAATATGTGTGTGTGTGTGTGTATAAGAAGAAAATCGGTAAGAATGAGTTTGACTGTGATATACAAAAAAAAAAAATTTCTAGACTCTATTTGAAAATATCCATAAATTTGCCCAACAATGTTCAAAAGATGTAGGTTTCTTGTAAATTTCTCTTTTTAATGAAACTAATTTTTATCAAAGTAATATCTAATAATGAATAAAACATAGTGCCTTTAATATACATTACAAACCTACAATAGACAGAAACTAGACATATGAAATTCTTAATTTTGGCAAGTAGATCTTGTATGAATATAAAACAAACTTTAAAAAAGGAAAATAAATAAATTTGGATCACCATTTTAAATCGTAATTAAATAATTGAGGGTAATTTTTATTAGATATATAGGAAGTGAAATTAGTGCTACCCTTTATTAACTTTCTACTTTCGTCAGCTTCCATACATGACCACTCATTTTGCTTTAAATTCCAACTTAGCCCTCATTTACACATATACTATAAATATTCTAATGCAGATTAACTTTAAATAGTAAAAAGGTACAACCTACCAAAAAAAAAAAGAGGATAAAAAGGAAAAAAAAAAAAAAAGTCAGTTACCAACTTCGCACTAATCACTGCACTCGCGAAAGTCCCTTTAGCTGTACTTACCGTGCATCGACCAACTCTTTTATTTATTTTTTTGGGGGGGGATTTTTCCTTTGGTGGAAGCGCGAATTTAAGGCCATGCCTAAACACATTCGTTCAAACTAATTGATATTCCGAAAACTTGGTAATGCCCAAAATATGCACAATTGAAGCAGGGGGCGAGACTCGCGCACCTGCAATGCCTTAAGGTCCGAGCTGAGCTCGAGAGCTAGCGAGATCGAGCTCGACGCGTGTGGTACGCCGCTGATTTTGGGGCCCGCACCGTAGAAAAGCCGGGGGGGCATTGATCCGGACCCCTGTAGGACCGCGCTCTGAATGCATTCCGAGACTACAAGAAGATAAAAAGAAAGAAGGAACGCGGAAGAGAAGACCACACGAACCTTACGCTTTAACCCTCGCGCGGAAGGAAGTCGTGGAGTGTTGACCACGATGTATTAAAGACCGATTGACCGAGCGTTTGATTGATTGCCTTCCGGTCCCAGCCTTTGAATAAATAAATAAAAATAAAATAAAAAAAAGAGAGAGAGAGAGAAAGAAAGAACAACGAGGACGAGAAGAGGCGTGACTCGTCGACCGACTGGGACTCGGCAAATTAAACCGGCCCCCGACTCGGGACCCATTACGCCCATCCGACCCGCGAATCACGAGTCAACTCAGTCCAATTTTCTCCCTCCCACAGGCGGATATAAGCTCGGACGCTTCCTCACGCTTTTCGTCCCAAACACTCCCATTTCTCTCTCTCTCTCTCTCTCTTTTCTCGTGATGCCGCAGGTGGATCTGGAAGCCCTCGTCTCCGCCTGCGCCGGCGGCGCCCGCGACGGTAAGATCTCCTGCGAGACCGTCGGCGGCGGCGGCGGCGGCGGCGGCGCTCGTCGGGCGGACGAGGATCCTCCCGATCTCCCCCCCGATTCCGTCTTGCTCTCCAAGGACGCCGAGTTCGAGTGGTTCGACCGCAACGCCTTCTACGAGCGCCGGGACTCCACCAAGGCCAACTCCAGTCCCGCCGCCGCCGCCTCGAATCCGATCCTCAGCTCCCCGACGAACTCCAACTCGCGGCGGTCGTCGACTAACTTCAAGTCCAAGGCGTCGATCCTCGGCCTCCCGAAGCCGCAGAGCTCGTGCTTCGTCGACGCCAAGAACCGGCGCCCCTGCAAGGCGGGAGGCGGCGCGGGGTTCTTCCCGAAGCGGTCGGGATCGGCGGGCAAGGCCGATCCGCCGGCGGTCGAGCCGTCCTCGCCGAAGGTCTCGTGCATGGGGAGGGTGAGATCGAAGAGGGAAGCGAACCGGCGGAAGAGGCGCGACGAGCCGGCTGAAAAGAGCAGAACCGGGCTGTTCGCGAGCCTCTTCGCGATACTGGGAACCGGCTGCAGGAATCGGCCGGCGGTCCTGGCCGACGTGCCGCGGGCGGCGTCGCCCGGCTCCCGGGACGCGAGGAAGCACCCGCCGGCGAGCGGCGCGGGCGGGCCGCCTCCGGATCCGCCGGCGGAGGAGGGCGGCGAGCCGCCGTCGGGCCTGGGCGGGGTGAAGCGGTTCAGGTCCGGTAGGAGGCCGGACTCGTGGGCCAACAACGTGGCGTGAGGGGATTGGCCAGGGCGCGGTTGACACGTCGGTTGGCGGGGGGGGTGGGCCCGGCCCGGCCCGGAGAAGATTCATAGGTAGCCGCGAGTAGCTGACCGCGTGGGGCCCAAAGTCGTTGGGGGATGGGAACGGAACGGAGGAGGAGGGTGCGTTCGTTGGGATGACGTGGCGCGTCGCCAATTGCAAATGCCTTCTAGGCTTTTGGGGGAGAGGGGAAACTGAGGAGGCGGCGGCGGCGGCGGCGGCGTCGTTTTGAATGTGTATACAAAGAGCGAAAAAGTCTTGTGTGTATAAATCTGTTTTTTTGCCTTATTATCTTTTCAATTAGTGTGAGGATGTCATAGCTGCAATTTCGTGTTTGGTAATTCGCCTTTCCGATATTAAACCACAAAGCATGCGATTTCTGATAATTAGTCGACCCGTGGAGAGAGGCTACAGGCATTCCCGCGTGTTATGCCTGATTCCCAGACAAGAAAGGAAAAGGAAGAAGAAAACGAAAAATCGAAAGAGATGGGTTGGGACCATTTTGTGTTTTGGTGCCCCAATTTTTGTGTTGAGAATTTATTAAGAGGGTCAATGGGTTGAATTAGTTTAGTCGTAGGAGATTTGCGGATGGTTCTGGTGGGGGGTCAAGAAACCATTAGAATAAAAGATTGTGTAAAACAATTTGAATACAAAGCTATAAGCAGGGGTCGCAGTCGCAGACATTCGTATAAAGACAGAAGAGCGGTAAACGGTGTGGAACCAAAAAGCCTTCGATTGACTGTTGTAAAATACGACTATTAAAATTTTTAATTAATAATTCCTAATAATAATACTTTCTTAAACTTTGGAATGTAAAGAAATTGGATAATTTTGGTGGGGTCAAGATTCAGGGATGAACATGTAAAATATCCGAAAATTTGGGGCCTAAACATAATTCGAAAAAGTTAGAGCCCCCCTCCAGCGCCATTCATTAGAATAATACGATGTCTTCCCTTAGTTATTTCTCACCTTGCTTATGTAGCTTCCAATCTCTGTTCTCTCTTGGTCTTTTTATCAATTCCAAAAATGGAATGGACCTAAATATTTTTATTGCTGGGAGTGGGCTGAAATGCGGATCCAATCGTCTCGATTTCGAAAGCAATCAAGTCCCGAGAGATCTGCCATACGAATAACCCAACTAAAACCATTGGATTTCAGATTGGTCTCAAGCCCAAGGAACGAGGTACGGATGGAACTGAACCAAGTAGCAATGACAACTATCAAAGACTCAAAACAAACGAGGGTGAAATGAAATCTAGAGGGAACAGCATACCAAGATTTAAACTGGAAAAAAAAAAGAAAAAAGAATCCATTTAGTATTTGCTAGATAAGGTACACGGTGAAGAACAGATAGACAAGAGTTGCAACTCACGACATGCATAATGGCGCATGCTTACAAAAGTTCAACAGAGAATACTCTGAATTTTGTTATGTTCAATGAATAAGCAGTCTCAGTCTCACGAATAAGAACATAACAAACTAAGATCAAAGAAATCATAATCTACTACTAGATCAAAAGGTAAACGATACCTACTAAATTAAAGGGGCTAATATCAAAATCCTAATCAATTTTTTAAGAGAAAATAGCATCATCTAAAATATTTAATTAAATCTAGAGGACATATAGATAAGTAAAAAACCGTAAAAAGACTCGACCTCGAATTCTGAAGTGATTGACAATATCGACAAGAAGTTCTCAGAGAGCCAAGTCCCTCCTCACAAACAACAAAGCCAACAAGCCCCAAATAGTACAACCTCGTAGAACAACAAAAGTAGTGAACAGCTCAATTCTCACGTTGTAATGAAATAAAACTGCAAATTTTTATCATTTTATTTAGTTTTGAGTACTGTGAACCAGGCATAGTGTTTGATTTTACGAGTAGCGAATGGAATAAGAAAAGGAATAGTATTACAATATCAAAAATTACCCCTTGAAGTTAGAATTGCATTGTTTGGAACAGTAGCGAGAATACATTTAACATTAGTCATGACAATTAAATTATTCCGCAATAGGCGCAGACTATTCTTGCAGGCAAACAGGGTGTTAAGTCTTCTCAAAAGCCATTCTGAAGAGAAGCTCTTCTAGTTGCGACTCACAAGACATAATAATCCCCATCGACAAAGTACTAATAAGCCATTCTGAAGAGAAGCTCTTCTAGTTATGACTCACAAGACATGATAATCCCCATGGACAAAGTACTAACGACACATCCCACGTAAGTCCGAGCTGGTTCATCGCTAATTTTGCCGTACATCAGTAGGAATCGACACGGGGGTCTTTCAGTGAGGGCCTGCAATAGGCTATTGGAGCTGAGTTACTACCCTGTAAATAGCAAGGCGAGGCACCCTTAATAATGTACGATGTATTATTTTGCATCAATTTATCTCAACTTAAATCTCAACCGTTGGACCCGCTTTCACTCAAAAACTTAAACTAATGAATTACGGGTCAATTATGATATATGAATTACTCAATACCACACTAATTCAGTAATTCTCCCATACAGGACTTCTCTAATATAACTCATATGTGTATCCTAACAATCTCCTCCTCACGTGTGATAATGTTAAAATTCAGGTATCATTCTAAATCAACTTATCTCAACATGAATTTCTAACACCTAACTTTATCTTTGGTTTCTTTTTTCAGACCTAACCATGAAGTCTACCAATGAGCCCACGTTGTTTGAGATATTTATCAAATACCAATACACATTGAAAGTGGACCACCAATCAATCATCGACTCTCATACCATTTATTAGGAGCATGTAATATAAGCCCAATACTTTCATATTGAGAAATACTTATTTAACACAACTCACACATCTATTTCTAACAGATCTAACGATGGAGATGTTGCGCCACTAATGCATCTAGATCATCAACTCCGGTGTCTATTAGACAAACTCATTGCACACGAACCAATTTTAGACAATGGGCTCCTTATCTGTGACCCCAAATCTAGAAGCCATAAAGCGTCAAGTGGAGTGGCAGCGTGCTGCAGAAAATAAGCAGTGGTGTTTTGAGTTTTGTTGACAGAAGCAAACTTCTCGATAGGACCTGAGAAAGGAATATCTGCTCATCCGTAAAGTAGAATTGCTTTTACATTGGGATTTGCCATGGAAGGCTGGCTATTGCATTCGTTGGTGACTTCCATCCATAAAGTAGAATTGCTTTTACATTGGGATTTGCCATGTAAGGCTAGCTATTGCATTCGTTGGCGACTTACAATGCGGATGGCACCGGAACACCAGCATACATCTTCTCTAGATTTTTCATTTTATTTATAAAAATACTGTCAAGTTCTATTGTTTCAACTTCGAAAATATCTGAGTGCATGAGTGTCATAAATCAAACCTTGATCGTGTTTCTTCTTCATTCGAGTCGAGATAAGTTCTCTTCACATTGCGATTGAGTGAGCTCGTATTATAAAACGTCAACTTGTTGTCTACACGACCAAATACTAACGGGAAAAGTACCAAAAAAATCATAAACTTATTACATTAATATCAATTCAATCCTAAACTTTTCAATTTAATCAATTTAATCCTAAACATTTTTATATTTGAACAAATTTAGTCCATCTGACTAATTTTGGTTTGTCGGCATTGACGTGGATATTAGTTGATGACCGGATGCTAACATGGCAGTTTTTAATAGTTTTTTTCTTCTCTTTTTCTTTTCTCCCTTCTTCCTCCTCAGTCTGTCCTCATGGTGGTCGGCGAGCCTCCCACCGGTGGCCCTTGAAGCCCTCGTTGGTCATCGCCAGCCACTAGGCGAGGGTTGTGGCCCTTGCCCAGGGCCAGGGGCAAGGCGGCTTCCCCCAAATTGGTGAGGCCAGGCAAGGGTTACGACCCTCACCGAAGACCGACGAGGGCTTTGTGGCCCTCGCTCAATGAGGCTCGCTAGCTACCGGGAGTACCATCCAAAGAGGAAGAAGGGATAAAAGAAAAAGAAAAGAAAAAATTAATTTCAAAAATTTGAAAAAAAATTATTAAAAAGTTATGTCAGCGTTCAACCACCAGCCAACGTCTGACCACCGGCCAGTGTCCACGTCTACGTGTACTGGTCGGCCAAAATTGATCTAATGGATTGAATTGGTATTAATATAAAAAGATTTCGAATTGAATCGATTCAATTGAAATATTTAGAACTAAATTGATATCAATGCAATAGATTTAAGGCTTTTTATGTACTTTTTCAGTTTTCCCTACTAACAGTTCTTTTTCCCATACTTGGGCAAGTTTTCCACGTAACTCCTCGGTCGGGATCTATCGTCACCGGGTCATCTGTCTAATGGTCGTTGAGTAAGAGTTTTGAATTATCGGAAATGAACAATACTCGTTTAAGACTCACCGCTTTTGTTTATTAATACTCTACTTCCAGCAATTTTCAAAGAATGATCTTCCGCTGTCATTCTACAATCTGAAATGGCTAGAAAGAACGCAACTTGCTCAACTTCACGCACGAGCGCGCACAATCAGCCTACGGAACTGAAGACCGGAAGTGCAGAAAGACAGACGTTTGCATAATGTGAAAAGGAAAAAACACCCAGTCTCAGAAGATGTTCTCTCTTCAAAATCCACCTAACTGGGTAGCAATATCAACCAGCAAAGCATTCAGCGGACAGCGATATTTCGTCAATATGACTGGTCCATGGGCAGCCTCTCTCTCTCTCTCTCTCTCTCTCTCTCTCTCGCTCTCTCTGTGAAACTCTTGTTGCTTTCTCTCACTAGAATGCAAAACACGGTGTTCCACTAATGGAGAAACTAGCATTCGAGTGTATGTTATTGGGTGCTGTTGACGAAAACCAGCAAGCACCACGCTACAGTTTTTTCCTGGTGAACACTCCACTTCATGAAATGATTCGATGCTCTTGCTTCTTAAGTGGGCCTACATCATCCTTTCGTAATCCCCACATCACAGAACATCCAAAGCAACAACGCTGTAAATTAAATCCCGCTCCAGGATAAGCAATGGAAGTGTTCCCTGTTCGCAGCACTTTATTAGGCAGCTGAACACCAAGACGATAGCTGCAACGCAATTTCATGCCCTACCTACCTAACCCGAAGCAATTCTTTCTGTCACAAATATCTTGGTGGAAATTGATGAAGCAAAGAGGTCAACACTGCGCGACATAATTAGTCAACCATCCGTTTCTAAAGTTGGAGCTTGAGCGGCCATAGCGTGTCTCACTATGGTCAATGATCAAATTGAACTGGTCTGCATATTGTTTGAGGGGCACTAGCGAAGATTGATCCTGGCCCTACACAAGTTCCCCCTATGGGAACAGACTGAATGTAAGGAACCACCAAAATCTGAGTGACACCGAAAACAAAACTACACCAATAGTTTTCTCGACTCACTCATCTGCTGCTTGTGGACAGATGAATACAACAAGAAAAGATTGAGCTTATGTGTTCTAAGCCATTAACAAATGGATAATCATCCTCAAAAAACCACCAAGATGCATTCCAAAGCTAAACTAATGCACTTATATTCCTGTGGACTTTCAACTTATAGTGGTCTGTCCTTTTTATTCATCAAGTGGATAATTACCTCAATGATGGAGGTCAACCATCAAATTCCATGACAGATAAGTCCCATTCACGAACCAACAAAAAATCAGCACGATGGGTTCCAAAATGATCTTCAGTCCCTTTCGTAATCAAACATGCACTACAAAGTCATTATTTATATGCAAAGCTCCACATTCATCAGACTGCCCAAGAACTAAAAATTTCGGAGAAGCATTTCCAAGCACAAGCATGGGCAACTGCTTAGCTCTGAGAAAGGAAATCAAGATTGTGAAAACAGAAGGTAAAGTCCTTGAGTATAGGACAGAACTAAAAGTCCAAAAGGCGAAAGTTTCTTTTCTAGATCAACAGATCGAGGATTACGAGGAAGCTGGTCCTTCAAGAGTGAAGCTGATAATCAGCAGAAGAGAACTGCAGCAGATGCTACAGGAAGGAGCAGTTTCAGTAGGTGACCGGGGATTGCTGCTTCTCGAGAGAGAACAGACTTTGCAGAAAGTCAACATTGATGACAGAGGTCATTGCGAAGGATGGAAGCCGATATTACAAAGTATACCTGAAGTAGACTAGTATCTCTCTCTCTCTCTCTCAATGATATGAGAACGCCAAGTACAAAATGTTGCAATTAATGATGAAAGAAAATGAATTTTTAAAAGTTAGTTGACGTTGTTATGTAGTTGAGCGTCTCTTGTTGTAATCGTATCACAACACAAGAATATGCTAACAATTAGTCTTAAAAGATAGCCATGCTTTTCTGTGGTTGGTTCAGTCTCGTTGGGACAACCTTTCTCCGTGTGGATAGAAGTATGTCACAGCTAATCAAAAAGACATGAAGATGGAGAAGGCAAAAACATGGAACACGTGATATGACTATAAATGCCCATATCACCAAATACATGCTCAAGTTAACTAAATCATGCTAGCAAGTCAGAAATTATCAGTCGATGAGTTTGCTATCAATCAAAACTGTGTTTGCACCAGGTGATTAAAGACCAACTAACATACAGAAACGCCATCGTCACCATGACTAAAGGATACCTAGCTCAGCGCAACAGAAAAACGCAGCAGCACTTTCAACCTTGAGGGGCCTCTCCCCACTTGCCAACTTGGAGGAAAAGTTTAGATATGAACAAAGAAAGCACTGAACTCTTCCTTTAAAGTTTTGTCAATCACTTAATGTTTTTTTTTTTTCTTCCTTTCAGTTTGGCCAATCATGAACTATTTGAAGGCTCAATCACTAGCAATTGACTAACTATTCTTGATTTAGTTAACTATTACATCAATTATGACCATGCTTTAACACTTTGACAAAGGTTTGTCTTCTCGTACATTTTGTCTCCTTGTCTATTGTTTTTACTCCAAGAATTGGAGGATTTCATAGTCTCAATCCTTCTTGCGGATGTTCTTTACATGTATGCAAAGCCCCAAAAAGCCAGAGGTATAACTAAGTGATGCTTGATGGTCATTCTTAACCCTCTAAGCAGGTTGGGGGAAATATAAAAAATAAAAAAAGTACCAGACGGGGCCACTTTTAGGGACCCGTCTTCCACTTTCTTGTGGAAAGCTTTATGAGATAGACGATCAGAAAAAAAACAAGTGTAATAGGGCTATCATGAAGGCAAACAATACCATGGCTTCCTTTAGAGCAGAGCCCAAATGGATAAACAAAATAACTGTTTAGCCAAAGATGGATTTCACTTGGCAAAAGGATCCAAGAACTGAAGACTTAAGGAAGCCTATATGTACAGCCTAATATATATACATTAGTTATTTCACCTTCGACAAATAGCCAGTAATGAGAGGATGAGGAGCAACAGCAGAGCTCAATAGAATGCATGCAGACACTAGTAAATGCCACGTGATCATGGCTTAACAGGATGATCTTAAATTAAGCAGACACTGGCAATGATATTCCTAAGATTTAGTGATCTAAGGAAAAATTTAGACATTATTTACTATCACCACTATCAACCCCTCCTTTGAGAGCAGTAGTTACGTGCTTCTAGTGCACGCGAGCCATTTTTTGGGCCTTCTTTAGCAAGGAAAAAGTGAAGAAACATGAGCCTTAATCAATAGCGGGGCTGGTGCAGGGTATATCAACCATTGGATTATGTGCATCTCACTGAGGCCCACGTGATCCGACAGCTTAAAGTAGCTGCGCTCACGCACCAGGATCATGCAAGAAATTTGACTCCTCTGGTCCAGCAGTTTTAAAATTGGCCAAATTAGGTGCATGAGGCTTCCCACATTAATAGCTAGAGAACCAGATGATTGCACATTTAAGCATACAATTAGCTATGAAAGCGTTTCCATTGACATGATATTCAGTAGTCTTTCAGGTCATTCAGAACGCCCAGTTCCACATCGTCCTGCTTTACAAAATATATTTAGCTCAAAGCACCCACCTTTGCCTCTATTTATATACAGGTAGTTTCCACTTTACAAAGGATAAGAGGTTCTTTATACACCATTCCTCCAAGTTCTAGGATTTCCAGATAAGAGCTACTGTTCCTTCCTTTCCACCTCCAGTGCAACCTCATTACGACGTGTAAAAGGTAGCGTAAAAGGTGGATTGTACTGCAATCATATAACAAAAGATAAAAGATTGAGAACCTTTCATTACTAAAAAGTCTGCGGTAACAAGATCATCCCAAAAATTTATGCTGGACCTACCTGTGCAACTTCCACAGAAGCACCTTCTTTTACCCTGAACTCTCCATCACTTTTCAGAGCATCTCTAAGTTTTAACTCCCGTTGTATAACTTCTTCATCAGTAACAAAACCTGATTTCGAAGAGAGATGGACAATCTACTTATGATTTAGAATTCCTTATTACCAAAAACCCCATACTACGTAACTAGTGAGTGTCCATGTTGATTCTGAAGACAGATTGCCGAGAAGAAGAAAAGCAGCACAAATGGTGACTCAAAAAAAGTTGCGGGAAAGGGTGCATGCTTATCAAATTGCACACCTTCTACCGAAAGAAAAAATTGCTCCCCAGAAAAAGATGGTGTTTATATGTGCATATGACTAATGCATATATGTCACATGTCATATTCACTTAACAGTCAATATTGATTTACACATCACGCAGACTTCACTTATGACCACTTCTATTCATGCAATTCAGAATGTAAATCTATTTCCAAAGAGAAAGGAATTTCATTGAAATCAAAAGCTGCGTAGGTTGAGCTTTATCTGTTTATGGAGAGAACGAACCTGAAAAGGCAACAACAGCAACAATTTTCCCTGGAACCTCTTTAACCCTCACTGATGGATCTCTAGGTGATGGTATATTCGCACCATACTTTGAGGGCATAACAAAGGACATCTGCCACTTCCCTTCATTTTCCACCTACATTCAGTAATGAACAAGCAAACAAGTTTTGAATGAAAATGCCGAATCATCTCAGCATAAATACTTCACTGCTAAAAAGAAAATTAACACAACATCAGGTTAAGTTCTTAATAACCAAAGGAGGAGAATCTGTTATAATTGTCATAGTTCAACATAAGGTACTGGAAGCTGTAAAGTATCCTCTAAACTAATACTTAGAACATATTGCAGAGAAAAGAGTTTGAGATTCCCAAATTAGAGCTAAACCATTATTGATGTCAATAGATCGATGTGCCCCCCCAATGTCAAGAACAATCAGCCAATGCCCTTGTCTTTTAAAGAGTTAACAGGGATTGCATGGGCATAGACTCTACCACACTCCATCTAGCCAACAGCCTCTCTAAATATCAAAGTTGACGTCGACAAGGATATTGGACAACTCACCTTCTTTGTTATTACAGGTGTCGTCATTTCCATTCGCTCTCCATCAGATGGACTCTTGCGTGTATAAACAGGGGTAGTCATCTCCATTTGCTCCTTTGTTGTGTTCTGATTTAAGCAAAGATCCACATAAGCATATAAATTAACAGAATGGTCATTTTGGCAACATGATAGAGAAGGCAACTGAAAGGATTGCTTAACTACCTTACCAAAGAGGTACTCAGCCAAGACATTGAAGGATTGAGAAGCCCCGTTGAAGTCAAATCCAGTCTTTCCAGGCATAGTTGTTTCCGCTATGTAGTAAGGCTGTTCACATTCACAAATGCAGTGTAAGTAGCCACAAGTACCAACTGAAAGCGTTGACAAGAAGGCAAAAACATGAAAGCAGTGATCGGATAACAAAGCCCAGGAGCAGGAAAAACTCAACCAGAATCCTAATCACGCCGTTTATCGCAAGTACAACTAAATGAAGGGAACATAAATTCTCAGAGAGGAAGGACGTGCACGCCGAGTGCAGTTTATACCTCCACTTCTCTTATTTCATACTGGTCTCTCCTGCTCAAAACTTTGAACTTCACCGTCTCGAGATCCGGAACTGAAACAGGACAGCGTAACAAAACGAAAAAACCCCCATAAAACACAGTTTAGACTTCTGAATTATCCCAATTACACCATCCCAAGCTCATTTCCACCGCGAAAAGGCAAACTTGAGTACCTGCCATCAAAGCCTCCTCCAAATTGCGGCTCTCGAACCTCTTCGGGAACACGTACTTCGCGGTTTCGGTCGCCAAATCCACCAGAACTGCACCACAGATTACAGTGAATATTGAGCCCAAGACACACACTCGCACGTACTCGCGCTCGAGAAACGACATTGGAAAAGACGAGGGAGTTCGGTGTGAGAAGTTAAAACATGTACGTCGCTGGGAGACGGAAGAGGCCTGGGAAGCGAGGGCGAACACGAGGGAGACCCGAGCCTCGAGGGCGGAGATGGGCCGCCTGCGCGAAGGAGGAGAAACGGCGGCCCTGTCGGCGGCGGCCGTGGACTTGACGGCGGCGCGGCCGGCGCCCGTGGATCGCTTGGGGGATCGTGAGGTCGGCACGAGGGTGCTCGAGAGGGATGGGCCGAGCCACGACGAGGGCTCGCACAGAGACATGGTCGTCTAGGGTTTTAGGGTCTGCGGTGGTGGGGAGCGACGGAGTGTTCGAATTTCGGTTACGGCGGAGAGAGCGGCAGTTGCGGAGGACGAGTGGCGGTTATGGCTTTTTTCCTTCCCGGAACCGGCTTCGCTCGTGTAGCCGTCCGCGCGCGCGTATCGTCGGCTCCTTGATATTTTTCAGAATCTAATAATATGATTTCGTTTTTGCCCGAAATTTCTCGGCTATCGGTAAAGGACGAAGGACGTGACACTCCAAGGTGGTCTCTTCTGTTCCCGACCACAGGAGCAAGTACAACTTCTTGAACAAAGATGGGATGCGCCATCTTCAATCTTGCTGGAAGAGCAGCTCCAATGGGCAAAATGCGGCCTTAATATATTAGAAATGCTAAAAATGATCATTTAAACGCTATCAACAAGAAATTTCAGCCATATCATCACGTGAGTTTTATAGATAAAATTTTAATATAAGTTTGCATATTTTATAAACGTCGCACACTGTCGCTTTTTTTTTTTTTTTTTTTTTTTTTTTTTTTCAATCCGTTGACTCTCTCTTTGAGGAAATACACGATATTGCCACCAAGGAGGCTGAGAGGCGGATGAAGGAGGAGGTGCGGCGGGTGATGGAGCAAGCAAAGGAGCTACAGGCCGCCGCTACAAACGTCGCCCGCACATCGAGCGAGGAGCAGTCATTCAGCAGCGTACGCCCATGCTCGACTCGTGATTGGCAAGCTTGTTAAGTCATTTGCTTCTCGGGCTTCGAAGGGTTCTGGGTTCATGTATCCATGCTGATAAATCCTTAAGCATAAAGAAGACGAAGAAGAAATCAAACTCAATCCAAACTAAGGCCTCTCTCAATCTGGTTCAAAGCTCGACTGTCTACATGGTCTTTAGTGTAATAAACAGCCTCTTCTGAATAGGCGAGCAAGAACCCAATATTGGTAGTTGCATGCGATCATGTCCAATGGCTGAATCGATACTGAGAATCACAAGATAATGTCAAGAGATGATTAAACAGGCAAAGCCTGCTGCTGAGCATGCCATGCCACAACGTCTTTGTATGCCAAGTTGCCCCCGAAAATATCCAAAGCACTTCCTACCGTCACATCCACACGTCCCATGCCGGCCACTTTTATCCTCTCCAGATCTTCCATTACCGTGACACCACCTGCGTAGGTCACCGGAATCTGATGTCCAAAACAGGCTGGTGTCAATATTTGCATGCAGAACATGCATACTCGATGCTCAGCAACCAACAGATAAACAGCAAAGTGAAAAGAAAAGGAATTCTTTTCGGTGATGAAATGGAAACACGCACGTCTTGCTAACAGAGTGAGAAAAGAATAGCATTTCCACAGTTTCAAAAATGCACTAGGATGTTCCAAGAAAGAAAAAGGCCATCACTGACTTGCCACGTCTTAAAATCCACTGAGGCCTAGGTGAGGCTCACCACCAGACGAGTCAAGAAACTTCAGGTCTTGGTCTATCTATGCACTAAACATGCAAAATGTTTATCTTTATTGCAAATTGAATGAATTTCTAACACGAGTCTGGAAGGAAACATTATCAACCAAATGATAATTAAAAAACATAGATACCAGCAAAGAACTCGCCAAGTGGTAATTGACGTACTACTTACCGGAGAGTACTTGCCAAGCAAAGCCACTAGCTCTTCATCAATCCCTAATCTGTAGTAAACAAGCATTCAGGGTTAGAATCACAGAGATCAGCACATATAAAATGTAGTGAAACTCAAAGTTGCAAAGCACAAGGGGACAATTCACTCAAAATATAGAGAAAGTTGAAGTTGCAAAGCACAAGGGGACCATTGACATGGACAGCATGGACTCACTGCCCAACGGTAATTAGTTGAGAATCCGTGATAAAATTCCACATTTTACAAACAAATCGCAGAACTATTTTATCAGTACAATCAAAAATAATATTGCAAAGAACATGTCTATGTCCTCGTAAGAGTAAAGAGCATCCATTTGCTTAAGAGATTGGTAAGAGACGGCTCCTGGACTTGTTTAATGTTACTCAAAGATTTCTATGAAGGAAACTCAACGCCATTGACTGAAAAGAGAAATGGGAGTGAAAAATGAACTGAAGCATATTCACATTAAGAAGCCATGAGTCTTGACAACCAAAATCTGAATTTCATGGCAGATTAACAACAAATTAAATGGAAAACATTAGAACAACCAGGAACTTGTTTTCTTTATTTATCAATGAGAAAATCAAATGTGTAGTTGGTTAAGTAGATGTTCTTTATGTAGATTTTCTTTTTTTTGCATAAATGGTGAACAAAGAAGAGACTGATTAGCATGTGAGAAGAATGTTTTTCCAGTACCACTCTAGAAGTGCTTTGCAACTTAAAAAGAAAGTACACATTAAGCTCAGAACACCAACAAGGAAAAAATTGATAGCTTCTAGGTCAGTGTGAAGAACAATAATAAAAACATTTATTTTGAAAAAAATCATGTTTATCTTTTGTAAAATATCATGTCTATTGAAATATAATACTTTTTACCAGATTGACTTATTCTTATAATGGGGTCAAAAAACAAAGGCTCAGCATCAAGCACAGAAAACCAAAATTCCTCTTCCACCTATTAGTCCTCCAGCAGTAAGAATAATTAATCATGGTTCAAGGTGACTTAAAACAGTGACACCTAATAACAACTGCTATCTCTTAAAAAATGTTACATATGATAGGTTAATAGCAGTAGACAAAAACAAGACCAAGGCATTAATAGAGGTGCAGTTCTAAAGCAGAGAAGGGTTTTCCCTTTACAATAGGTGGAGAAAGGAATCAAAGGTACATACTTTTTTCCTTCCACGTCGACACCATGGACCAAGAACTCATCAGCATAGCTCGCAAGAAACTCTAATACCTTCTCATCCAGATACACATCACTAAATTTCTGCCATCTGTCAGTGACAATTGCATATTTGCCCTCCTGAACATAAACAAGCAGCGAAGATAACATAACTTCAATTAATGAACTCACTGAACCCAAAAAGAAAAAAGCCAAACTGAACATTGGCCTTGATGAAAACTTTGTTCAGCTAGTTTGACACACCCACATCTCAGCACATGACACTAACTTTCAGAAAGTTCAAGAAATCAGAAGTTCCTCCAAAGAAGTTATGCCAACTGTTTAAGCCTAATCTCCTCACAAAAGCTTAAGTTAGACAAAATTTATACAAAAGAAACTATATCGAACCTTCTTCCTGCAGCTAAGATCCAACACCAGATGGTCTTTTCCCACCACATGCACAAGATCCTTAAGCCTTTCAAGATCCATTCGTCCATTATTGAACACATACTGTAAGAAGAATATCAAAAGAAAAGAGCTCAATTGCACTCACTAGTACAGTTTTGATAACATGCGGAAGTATGACAGCTATAATGTTCAATTTCATTCCCATCTATCAGAAATGTGCAAACTTTTATGCTGCAAGTTTGTGAGTGTAAACAAGCATGGGAATGATACCATAGAAAAGCTACATCTTGTATGACCAGACAGTTTAAATCAACATGTTCATGTGAGATCTGGAAACTAATTATCCTTTCGAAAAGCCCATAACTACTGCTCTGTTTATCCCCTGCTTTCACTAAATACCTAGCAATATAGCGAAAGGAAAAAAGAACAAGAAAAGGACTGTCATATGAAAAAGGCTAAACATTTTTTTTCCACAAAAGAGAACAGGAAATACTAAAGTAAAAATGACGTACCGATGTTACAATGACATGGCTTGCCCCTTCTTCTATGTAATTCAGACAATTTTCTGAATTGATTCCACCTCCTACTTGCAGACTGCCTAGCATAAGGAAGTCCTCACCATAAGTTCAGCAGAGGAAACATCTGTAAGTTTCAGGCGATAGTATCCACCATAAGATAAGAAGGAATGTAGTCACAGGCTTTTAACCACCAAACCATGATTAATGAAGAGAAAGATGCTCAAAAATAGAATGGAACAATATCTTTATCCATGCCTTGCACACGTCAGAAAACATTCTCTCACTTTTGCATATAAATAGTCTGCTAATCTAAGGTGAAGTTATTGAGGAGAACAGCCATCAACTTAGTACCTCATAACCCCAGATTTTCATTTAGAATCACGTGGAAAAGCATGGACATTTTCTATGGCCAGCACTAGCGAAACAAAGGTAGCTGAATTGCAAAACAAGAAACAAGAGGAAAATTCATTTTATAATTTAAGGACAATCTATAAGGATGGAACGGGAAACACCTAATACTCTCTTGAGTTTGTTTTTGTAGCAAAAACCTTAAGCTACAGTACAAATTGCATATAAGCAACTGTGCAAGTATGTATAATTAATGACAAAAAAAACTCAACCTACCAGGATATGCATGCAATGCTTCAATTGCTGCAGCATTGCTTAGAGGATCTGCTCCAAGCATGATTACATGACCACCTGCTAGCCCATCTTCTTGGTATAATTTTGCGTACTCTGCTGAAGATACGTCTGATTCAAAATTGGTCACAGGAGCAGATTCATTGCCCTTCAAATCACAAAGGGTCGACCCTACAATTTGTTTCACTTTACCCTGATAATAATACATTGAATTTGATCAACTGGCTGCTACAATGACCAAGTGAAGATGCAGATTGTGTCCACGGAAGACCTCACAACAAATGATGCACCTAACTGAAAGGAACAAGCAACATCCTCCATTCAACCATAGCACTGGCCTTCTTAACCCAATGAAAAACAACAGGCAACAGAACAGGTCAAACAATGATTTAAGCAAAATTGACTTCCGAGGCAACTTAAAGAGGCAAATGAACTTATTCTCATGGAAGCTCTTGGCATAGGTGCAACATATGGAGCAGTCAAAGATGCAAAAATGTGGATGGAACAATTGACCGATGAACTAAGTCAATTCGAAGCGAATAAGGAGAAACAAATTAGCCATTATTGACTCCTAAAATCAGATAAGTCAAAAGAAAAAAAATTTACTTCCGGTGACAACAACACCCTTATGCAAAATCAAAGATGCATTTCGGGGACAACCAAGCAGTCTCCAGCTGGGAATTCACCATTCCTGAAGAGCAATGCTAGACCCACCAATACCCATTCAAATTTTGACGCAGCACTTCCGAAACAAATTTCCGAAGCAGTTATTCCTACACCTATTAAGCACCACTCCATGAAAGCTCATAAAGATAGAGACTTTGATAGCAAAACCCCCGCAATGTTTTTCCCCCCTTTTTCGCCCCTCTTAGAAGAACAGATACTCTGAACATACATGAAGTGCACTAACAACAAGCAACCAAAGGAAGCTACTCCATCGAAACTCAAGACCATCATAAGGTCCTTGCCAAAAGGGAGCACCTTGTGTATATCGATGCAAGGACGGAATCGAACGGCGCACCGCACGGACATCCGCGCGGAGGATCCTGAGCGAAAGCAAAATCAAGAATAAGATAAATAAGGACTTGAGGATTGCGATATGACCCAGAAACGCTCGGCATTCTCGCACAGCTAGAGACCGTACGTACTCGAAATGGATATCCTCGGGGTACAACGGCAGCCGTCGCGCGAGCCGATCGAGGAGCGGAAGCCGAGACGGGGCGAGCTGAGATAGGGAACCGAGCTGGCGCGGAGGCTGCTCATCCTCATTCTTGTAGATTGTAGATTTGAAACTGGAAAGACGGAAGCTTCTTTTGCCCTCTCTCTGTGGGTTTCGGTTTCCTCCTTTCGGGTTACCAGGTACGATGTCGAACTCGAGCTTTCGAGGTTGTCTTCTTTATTTGCTGTCGGCTTGCTCGTCGGAAGAACCACGACACGAAACGGGAAGGGAATTCGTCGTCCCAGTCAGTTTTTGTAGCCGTCGCCGTCGCCGTCGCCGCCGGTGCACTACTATTTTTCAATTTTCATCCCCTCGTCCGTGGAAAATCTTAGTCTAGGGGAAAGTGTGAAAGATAGTCCTACATTGGCCCCTTCAAATCCCTAATTTCGTTCATTTAAGCCCTTATGCCTTTTGAATCGGACTGAGTCCTGTCCCTATAGTCAATTTGATTTGTTCGTGACAATCAACTCGGTTCCAAAGCATATCAGTAAGGCCCTGTTTGCTTATGTTCTTTTCTTCTGTTCATGAACACAATTTCCGCTTTTTTGTTCTGAGGAATCAAAAAATAATATAAACACGTTTGTTTATATTTTTGTTCTAAATCTATTTTTTTGTTCTCGAAAACAAATTTAAAACTAAAACAAAAAATAAGAAAAACTTGTTTTTATTCCTAAAACACTTTTAAGAAACGATTTTTTCCTCTCTTTTCTTCTTCTTTTCTTTTCTTTTTCTTTTTCTTTGATCGGTCGTCGGCCTTAGCCATGGCCGGCAAGGCCGAGCGTCGCCGGCCCTTGGCGAGGCTCGACCTTGCCTTGGCTAGGCGAGCTCGAGCTCGCCCAAATTTGGCAAGGCCGAGCTCGCCCAACCACCGGTGAGGCTGCCGGCCCTTGTCGCCCATGGCGAGGCTCGAACCAGCCAAAAGAAAGAAAAAATAAAAAATAAATTAAAAAATTAAAAGGAATAAAAAAATTATACAAATTTATTAAACGTGTTTTTGTTCTTTTTCTATTCCTAAAAAATTTACTAAACATGTTCTTTTGTTCAAAAATTATTTCCTAATGTAAAATAGTTTTTCTATTTTTGTTATCTGAAACATTTTTAAACGAAACGTTATTAAACGTATTCTAAATGACCCCTCGCAGAGCTCAAACGGCATGACCCATGCTTGAGCAACTTCTAGCGAGGGTACATGCTTAATCACGGAGCTACCATCGCACGAGGATGCGACTCTTGCCCTTACTCACAAGTAAAATGGCGCCTGCTACTGCTAGCCCTTGCCGGTGGATGCCGAACAGGCCGCACCAAGGGTGCAGGCTAGCGAGGCGAGGGTCATGGGCCCTCCGACGGAGGGGTGAAGATTGGATAGCACAACGCTAACTTGATTAAAGAACGTGAATTCTCGTGAGCATCTAACGCATGAGTGGAAAATGGCAGCGAATGGGGACTGGAAAGAGACAATATGACCATTCACTTGCCCCATGGTCCATTCAGCAGTACGTGTAACTCATGTCTTAGGTTCTATTTGTTAATTGATTCTTTTTTTTTTCTCCAGAGAGCAAAAACAAAAGGATAGAAATCCATTTGATAATTTTTTATTATTATTTGAGAATAGATTTAAAACAGAATCAAATAGATTTAAAATAGAATCAAGTAAAAAAAAAAAGATTGCTTTTTATTTTCTAACAATTTCAGAATCAATCCCAATCTAGTTCTCTTTTTTCTCTTTTCTTTTTTCTTTTCTCCTTCCCTCTTCCTTTTCCTCCCAGGCGATCACCAATCATTGCCGACCACCGTTGCCACTGCCACTACCGTGGCTAGCAACTAGTCACAAAGAATGAGGAAGAAGAGGAGAAAAGGAAAAAGAAAAAAGAAAAAAAAAGAAGCATTATAAAAATATTAAAAATTAAAAGAAATAAAAAAATTAAGAATTCTCCTAAACGCATTTTTATTTTGAAAATAAAAATTTTGGACAATTGCCAAATGTGTTCAAATATTTGAAATTATTCCCAAAAATAGAATAAAAAAATCATTCTTAAGCGGAAATTATTCTTGAGAACGAATGATTACCAAACACAACCTTATAGAACTCACCTCTATCACCATTGGTATAGGTAATAAATGATAATTTTGTTTTTTTAAAAAAAAGGTTATACAAGCTGCATATTTAAAAATAATCCTAAGTTGTTACCCTCGGAGACATACATTGATCCCAATGTTTCGTTTAGTGGTAGGAACATGGTATAACATAAAAGAGTGGCATCTCAAATCAACACCTTTGTTGAAACTTTTAAGGGGCATTTTATACATGTTACTGGCAAAGGACTTTCCTGTTGTATCTTTTGCCTTCAATTGGCTGGATTGGACGTGTTAGCACATCTAAATTTTCACGTTGGTTTTAAGGGAAGACAACTGAAACTCTTCCACCACTACTTTTGTTTATGCTTCTGTGGAGATACAGCATGAGAAAATAGAACATTTACTGAGTCAAGGTGCTCCACAGGCATTAGGAAAGTAAGAAAATCAACTACGACCAGTTTGTGAAGGGTCGGGCGAAAAAGAGGAGAGCAGCCATCCACTTCATTAACCAAAGTCCTCTATCAAATATACTCAGCGGCAAAATGCTTGCCGATGACTTGCCGACATAAATATGCATAGATAAAAATGTATGAAACAGTCTCGAGAAATATTTGCATGTTCTCTTAATTGGGAAAAGAAAAATTATTGATATCAAAGTCTGGTCATGTAAATGCTGAGTAGTGAAAGTGAGGAAGACTCGGAAAACCATCGATGCATTCCCCCATTATCGTTGCATCCCCATGTAACGTATGGACTCCATAACTACTACCCTCACTCAACATCGAATACGTCTACAGCCCACGAATCATCATTACACACTCGAAATGGCACGTGCGATATATGCAGCTGAAGCCTGAAACTCACAAGGTGTTATCCAAGTGTACCCTATCGCCCGATATAAACTTCTAACATGGCGAAACAATCCCAAGCTCAGACTTCTAGAGTTTGTCACCACGCCATTTATCACATGCCAATAGCCCACAACGGCAGATGACCATCTCCACGATCAAAGTACAATAGTCTATCTCTTTCATCCAAAGAAATAAGATAAGCTAACTTTTGGATGAATATACTGACAAGTAGTTAAGGCTAACAAACTGTAGCCAACCCTCAGACTTTTAAACGTGTTGATGCAGCTCAAACATGTGACAGCCAAAAGCTGCACCATACCATCATCCGATGGCCGTCCAGATAGAACAAAAGGCAACTCTAATACCTATAGAAAACGAAATACTACCAACATTTGGCTACATCTCAAACAAAACCTCAAGTCACGTAAGAACTATACACGATTTACAAAACTTAAACCTCTCCTGAAAGGTAAGAAGCGGAAATCGCAAAGGAGGCAACTTTTTTATGGTAATATAAACACATCCTAATACGATCAAGCTCTTGGAAAGCGTGATCGCCCCTTCTTCTTTAGGAACTCAGGGATCTCCACTGAAGTGCCTTCACCATATGAAGAGGGCCGCCTATTTAGTCCATCTCCTTGTATCTGGCCTGACTGTATTTTCAAAGAAACGAATCAGCTTCAGTACCAAAGCAAACATGTGTAACAAACAAGCACACAAATGGAGATACAAGAAGATAAAGGAACAAAATCTTCAGGTATTAGATGGTTGGGGAGGAAGGTAGAAACCTGAAGCGACCTTCCTTCGCTTTCTTCTTGGCGTTTGAATCCAGTTGCAATCAAGGTAATGCTGACCTGATGCAAAACAAGACAAATGTCCCATCAGAAAGTATTCTTCTCTTCATTGACATCTGATTGCAAGCAAGAATGACCAATCATACTTTGCTTCTGTGGAATACATTCAGGCGGCAAAAGCATACGTTACAAGAAAAATGGGGAAGGGACGAACCTGTTTGTGATCTTATTAATGACATACACGCAGGGTTTACCAGTTCTAGGGATAATAATACCTTTGGATGTCACTCCAAAGAACAAGATAAGTGCACCGTTAGCCACTATTGTGCCTAAGTGGAATGTTTACCATAAATTTGCTTTCTGTAAGCATATCTTCGTAATAATGCCTCTCTATTAGTGCTCAACAAAATAGTCCCCGAAATGCCCTTACCTGGCCAGACAGTGATGGATCAATCACTGCTCCAAATATCAGATTGGCCGTTGGATCCACTAGGTCATATATGACCTCAGCAGCAGCATTGACCTGTATGATGGCCACATAAACAACAGGACAAGGGAAAGTCAAGATCAAGATTTAGCAAGCAAGTATTCTACAGCATCGAAAAGATCAAGGGACCAAATTGTTGCTCAATGAGGGCCCAACTTTCTAATTTTTCTTGCAACAAAAGAAAAGAGACTTGGGCATTTTGGAAAAAGATATAATAATAGGGCCATTGCAACCAAGTTATCGCTGAGCTAGAGACTTGGATGCACCCAACCTTCATCAGTTGGATAGACCCAAGAATCAAAAGCCCAAACTGCGGCTAATCCTTCATTCATGATGCATACAGCCCAGATAGAACAGTTCACTTCATATTATAATTTCTTTATGCTGCTACTGACCATGCTTTGCACTGTGCCTTCGAAAATGAAAGTAGAAGCGTCTTGTTAGCAAGCATATTGCTCTTGCTAGTAAAGAAATTTAGCAGAAGTCTGTGCCACTTATAACACCTACTGAAAGGCTTAATTAGCAGAAGAAAAATAAATGAATCATATTGGGGACGGAAAAGCATTGCATTTCCAGCTAAGCTTTCTCACCAAAAAAAAATAAAAATTGAAAGTCAATAATAACAAATTGCCAGATAATGTGACTCATATATTTAAGTGTCCTTGTGGCCTGAAGAGCCAGGGTTGAGGATAGAAAAGCAAGGGGGAATGCCTCAAACTAAGATGGTAGGGGAATACCTCAAACAAGGTCAGGTCGCTTCCACCAGTTATGTTCCAAACTATTCCAGTAGCCCTCTCAATACCAATATCAAGTAATGGAGATTGGATGGCATTTAATGCAGCATCTCTTGCCCTTGTCTTCCCTGACAGAAAAAAAGAAAATGACACCCAAGAATATTAATGAGTTAATCGAGAAAGCAGAAGTGGCTTTATTAAATGACGCCCATGAAAAGAAAATCATTCTTTTTCATTTTCATTTATACACGACAAGTTCCATTATCATATACAATTTTGCTAGAACGGTAAGAGAGTCCATGTGGAGCTCTTGTGCACATGAGAATAGGATGATGAGGCCATCTATCACTTAATTCTAATATGCTTTGCATGCAAATTACGCATGAGTCTCTACTTCAAGTTTGTATTGCACAAAACAGTATATAGCTAAGATAGTTGGCTGCACCATTTTTTTTGTTTTGTTTTTTTTTTTTTGGGTTTAAGGGAAAGTTTTTAATTTAAATTCAAAGACCCCCCGGTTTCATAACTAAGTGCAGTTCTACTCACTTACAACAAGATACATCCAGTATAATATGGATTTGTTTGGAATCATGCTTGGCATATCTTAAGATCCTCCTATTGATTCTTGGCAATCAGCAAAACCAGCCATCGGTCAGAACCGCATTGCATTAAAAAGTCTGTATTTTCTTTCTTAGCAATTAATTCTTGGATTATATTGTAAAATAAGTCATCCATTTCATGGATATATATGGCTTCACAACATGGGCAGATATATTGCTTCAGTAGAGCTTCATGCAGATTTCATATTCTATGGTCAACTGAAGCTTATGCTTCATGAAAAAGGGTATCTGTCTTGCATATGAAAGTAATATAGTCAACTTTGAGCTTTTTGTGTCATCCTAGTTCTAAGAACTTTACTATCTTCTTGAGAATAATCTCTGAAAGAAGAAGTCAAAAACTTTTAGATAGCTAAGTTGAACACTACCTGTTGCAGTCCCTATCCCCATCAATGAAGATCCTGCATTAGCCATTATAGCCCGCACATCAGCAAAATCAACATTGACCAGCCCCGGTATCTGCATGTAAGATGATTCAGCATCATATAGAGTAAAACAACTATGCCAGTCCATAAGAGTGATAATTTCAACGAAAACATTAGTTCATCATCTGAAATGGATGATGAAAAAGGTTTTGCAAAAAAGAACTGTTGATTCGACCAAATCACAGTGGAGGACAAATGAAGTCCTGGTGATTGGAGGCTTAGGATGACCAAAGTCAACACCGACAAAGCTATGCTTAACTTAGCTATAGAATGAAGATGAGCATATACAACCTTGGGGAAAAAGGAATTAAGTTTAGTTTCTAGCCATCCAAGATTAAAAGAAGGAAATTGTGAAATTGTAAATGCTCTGCATTAGTGGCTATAACAATATCTTTGTGCTGCTTCTTGTGCAACAGGGTCAGAGAAGCAATTTATGATTACCAACCTTCGCATGATCTTTGAACTGAGCTACAGAGAGATTTGAATCAGAAATGTCTGAGAGAGTGTCCAAGAAAATAAAGAGTAGAAAGGGTCAATTTGCAAGAGCACATTGTTCTATGTATTTATTTGTGGTGAGAGTGAGTAGTATAACAGCTAAATGTAGTTTTATACAATAAATATGCAATGTGTATAGTAATTGCAAGACAGAGATATGTTTCGCATAATTTGACATAATTTGGCATGTGCGCATGTTGATTGTCTTATATAAATTTTCTTCTTCTACCTCTAATAAGTTGTATCGGAGCCCAAAATACTAAACAAAGTATTCTTGCCACAACCTTTAGCATGAAAGGACTTTTCAAACTTCTCAATAACAGGGACCAAAATCAGAAGAGGAATCATTGATCTGACTCCTTCATATGTGTTTAGAAGGAGATCTGAATAGAAGGGTTCATATTCAGTATGTCTTTTCAAGAAAAATGAGACTTGAAGCATCAAGCACATCATGAACATTGACAGCTCTTGGCATATCTCCTCTTCTCGTCTTGCTAGTATGCTTCATCTAAGTGACACTGAGTCTTGAAAGAAGGAATTTCGCCCTAATTATTAAAGAGCTTCCAAAAAGCATCTCATCATGCAGTGGCTGTAACTCAACCTATAATCCCAAACTGTCTGTATTTCTTTTGAAACTTCCATTTGTCCAGTGCATTACAAAAGAAGAGAAACTAAAGAGTCCTCAAAAGAGGTGGTAGTAGTCTATACCGTGATTATGTCAGAGATTCCCCGAACACCTTGCCTAAGAATGTCATCAGCCAGATTAAATGCTTCTGTGACCGGGGTCGATGGCGAAACTGCAGTCAATAACTTGTCGTTGGGAATAATAATCAAAGTGTCCACATTGTCTCTCAGAGATGCTATTCCTTCCTGGGCTTGAACAGTTCGCTTTCGTCCTTCAAAAGAAAATGGGGTTGTCACAATACCAACGGTCAATATACCCATTGATTTTGCTACTCCTGCAATTATAGGAGCACCCCCAGTGCCGGTTCCTCCACCCATTCCAGCCTGCACACGATAATTAAGGAACAAGGAAATCAAATAAACATCTACTTTACAATATGGGCCATTGACTAATGATATTTAATTGAAGTGGATATCATTGTTGCAACACTGTTCCTAATCACCATGAAAGGTATAATGGAGGATAAATCAATCCTCGATGATGATGAATAAGCAAAAGGCACAACAGGATGTCAACTATGCTAAGTAGCACATTAGTCCATCCATATTATCACTCTCTATGTGCATTGCCATCCAAATCAACCATATCTTTAAAGTAATTATTTAGTGCTAAGGTCAAGGTAGTTCCACACAAAATTATGTTTCAAGTGATGATTGATAACCACCATAATATTGGCATATCAAAGACCTGGGTCCTAGATACATCAACGGAGATGGTTCTTCAATGAATGGAAATAACATTTACTAGCTCTATATATAAAGTTCATCACCATTTATGAATCAGGATGCAACATTTAGAGCCACTTTATAAGTCCTCAACAGAAAGAAACAGCGGGGGAGAAAATTTACACGACAATTTGAAAACACTCTGCATATACTATCTATAGTAGACTGGAACTGAAACTGCAAGCTGAAAGATAGATTACCATGTAAAGTACAACCTACCGTGACAAAGACCATATCTGAGCCATAAAGTGCCTCTTCTATTGCTTCTTTGCTTTCTCTGGCAGCATTCATGCCAATTTCAGGGTTCCCCCCTGCTCCAAGACCTCTAGTCAGCTCTTGACCAATCTGCAAACGATTATCAGGAAACACAGGAGACATTCTCATGGCTTGGATATCTGTGTTCACGATCCAAAACTCCACGCCCTTCATAGCACTTTCTATCATGCGATTAACTGCATTTGACCCACCACCTCCAACTCCTATAACCTTGATCTTAGCTTCACTGTGATTACTTTGGTTGGATGTGTCTCTTAAGCTTTCCACCACATTTCCACCCAAACCATCATTCTGTTTGTTTGCTGTGTTATTTCCCTCGCCTTTATTCCCTCTAAGCATGGCAACTTCAGGGTGTGAATTCAGAAAGGGATCTTTACTTTGATATGTGCTAACACTATGAGAGTTGGTCGAACACATAATTTGAGGCAGAACAGACCTCGTGTTGGCACCCAGAAAATTATTCTTTGTTCCAATCATCTTCCCGGACTTCACTTCAAACCGCCAATTCTCCACCAACACTCTGCCTCCTCTTAAATTCAAAACTCCCTTACGGTTTCTACCAACCGATGGTGCAAGATTTGTCGATAAACAGGTCGACATGTCCGAATGGGTAGAAGGATGCCCTGGATATGTTAAGGTGGCGAGGAAGTTTCCTCCCAAATTCAACAGACAGAGAGGCTGAAGTTGAAATTGGCAAAATACAGATTTTCAGCAGACACCTGTGTAAAGATAGCAGAAAATTAACGACAGAGCAAGAATAATCTCATCAGCGAAGCTATCAGCTCACACGATTCATCAGAAATTAAAAAAAAACAGTCCTCTCCAGAGAATCGAGCATTACAGGAGACAAGCAACTGGCTTTAATTCCAATGACCATTAATGTCCTCTACTCAGAGTCGAAAAAACAATAGATAGCTCGAACCGAACAGCGAATTGCACTAGTTCCCAAAGAATGACCGCCGTTCCTACAATCCGACCCGTGCGCATGCCCCTCCCATCTCCACAAGAGCTTCTCCTTAACACGAACCAATCTAGTCCGAACTAAGAACCTACATTAAGGAATAAAAAAATAAAAAAATAAAAAACTAGCCTCCAAATCCGTCCTCCATTCAAGCAACCGGCGACTCAAGAGAGAACGCCGCGCGCGCATAAAAAGGGAATCGAGAATCGAAGGGCCGCTAACGACGCGCGCTCCTCCAACCGTGCAGCATCGACGAAGGCGAACGGCGACCGGCCGGCGAAACGAAACGAAATGCATTGGTGAACCAGGACAAACGACTGCCGGAAGAGAGAGAGAGAGAGAGAGACCTGAGGTAGTTGCAGCGCTCAGGCACCGGGGAGGGCAATGCAATTCGGAATCGGGAGATGGAAATGAGGCCTTGAGGCGCTTTCACGAGAAGCGCAAGAAAATGGTGGAGGAGAAAGGAGGAGGAAGGAGGAGAAAGTGGGAGTGGAGAGGGACAGGGAAGTGACTCCAAAGCCAACGGAGAGGAGACGTTTGCTGCTTTGCGCATCTTTCTTTGCTCATCCGTTCGTCGGTCGGTCTCGGCCATCGCCTGTCGTTAACCCACAGGGTTTTAGCTGTGGGCCGGGCTTTGGGAAGGGACTTTTTGGGCCGGGTTAGAAGGGGAATTTTTTTTATTTTTTTATTTTCGGAAAATGATACAAATAATCTCTGAATTTTAATTCAAATGAACTTTTAATTTATTCAGTACGGTTCTTGAACTATAACCAAATGTACAATATGGTCCGTAAACTTTCAATTTGTTCAATGTAATATCTGAACTATACAAAAATGTTCAATGTTATCCCTCAACTTAAATTAATGGAAAAACATTATTGAATATTTTCATACAGTTTGAGGACTAAATTAAATATATATTAAAAGTCTCATTATCATGTTGAACTAATTAAAAATTTAAGAGTCACATTGCATGTTAGGCTAAAATTTTATAAATTACATTGAACAAATTAAAAATTTAAATATCACATTGCACATTTAATCAAAATTCAAGGACCATTTATATCACCATCTCACGTTTCTTTTGATCAATGTCATAATTGTGATGTGAAATGACAAGAGTGTCAATTCATGTTCACGTTTCCGTGTCAGTGTTAGCATCAATTTAAGGGCATATTGGTCAATTCAAAACTGACACGTTTCATTAATCATTTCAGGAAAGTTCAACTAGAACACATGATTATGTTCATTAAATAGGCAATACAAACATCCCTAGCATAGCATGTCGATAAGTCGAATTTGGCCAATCCAATCCGAACGTGACACTACAATGCAAATAGCATTTTGAGATGAGATTTAGCAGTTAAAATTATTTTTTTCACGAAATTGACGTGTTTAATAAGTTAATATAAATGCTTAAGCACAACTGAATTGATCAAAAAATATAAATAAGATCATGAATGTCTTCTTTTGCTTTCAATTACGGAAAAGATCACAATTTTAGTACATTGTCAACCATGATGTGATCAATTTCTATTCTTGCACCGTCTCCCCCACACATCCTATTTTGAGGTCTCTTTCGGCCAATGCAAGAGAGGATCTGCACGCATTGAGGTTAGGCTTTATCATTTGTTGACTGGTTGCTATCCTTGAGTTCTTCTTCGTTTCATTACCAATTTGGTTTTCATCAACACAAAAAAGAAATGTTCAAGCGACAAGTCGACAGTTTGGTCGATAGAAACTTGTCAAAGGTGATGAAGTCAGATGAAATCATGGACAATTTTCAATCATTTGTAGGTGGTGCAAATTTAGGCGATCCACTACCTGTCCCGCTAAATGTTTATGCATGTTACACTTATAATATATGCTCCAAATTTATATGAGATTTTGACATCGCCCACTATATTTATTGCCACCATTCACTTTTTTCCTCGTGAAAGATGGCAAAGTTGTTCGACTCTTTCTTAAATTATTTGTTTTTTTTATCGGTCATTAAAGATTGTCATTGATCGGAAAGTCGTGCATGTATCTTTTCTTTATGATTGATAATGTCCTACTCACCACGTTGCAATGAAAATAAATAAGATCATAACGTAAATAGAAGATATGCAAGTTTATTTAGACATGCTTTCACCCACAGTTACTCGAGTAGACATTAAATGGAAGATGTGACAATAATAGATTTACCAAAACGAAGGGACAAACTGAATGTGAATACGAGGAATTGGTCCTCTTCCCTTTTGCTTGACTAAATGTGACTAAGGGCCTATTTGTTAACTTGTCCAACAGTGAAAATTTCTATTCTTTTATTCTCAAGAGTAGATTTGAAACAAAAATGCGTTTGGTAAAAATTTTGTTTTGAGAAACAAATTTCTATTATTTTATTCCGGAAGTAGATTTAGAATAGAATCAAGAAGTTAAAAAAAGTTGATTCTTAATTCCCGGAAACAATTCTAGAATTAAACACCTATTTTCTCTCTTTTATTTTATTTTATTTTTCTTGTTCTTCTTCCCTCTTTCTTCTTCTTCAACTGCCGCTGCCACCGCCATTGTCGTCCATCACGATCCGCCGTCCATCGCCCACTACTGCCAATCGCCGGCGATCGGTCCGGCAAGCTCATTGGAGGCTTGCCCCGGCCACTAGTGAGGCTCGGCCGATGAGGCACGGCCTCGTCGAGGACCAGCAATGCTCTGGTGAGGTTGCCAGCCCTCATCTAGCCAGTCACACGGTCCTCCCAAGGTCGGTAACCAGCCACCTTGAAGAAGAAAAAGGGGAGAAAGAAATGAAAAATTAAAATAAAATTATTTAGAAAAAAAAAGAGAGAAAGATTTGAAGTAGAAATTTTTATTACAATATCAAAAGAATTCATTCCTGATCGAAATTTTGAATAGTTATTAAACGAACTTAAAATCTTTAAATTGTTCTATGAACAAAAAAAAAAAAAAAAAAAAAAAATCATTTATGATCGGAAATTGTTTCCGGAACAGAAACCTTACCAAACGCATCCTAAAAAGCCTCCATTGCCTTTCAGCGTTAGACGTGTTGCAATTTGATTTTTGCCGAAACTAAAAATTGTCCAAGTGTTGTAGCCGACAGCTTGGACGACAGGAACTTGTTAAAGGTAGTAAATACAATTATCCAGTAGTGGAGTCGACGTCTTTCTATCATTTTTACTAAAAATATGTATAAGAACATGTATATTTTCTCGTGACCCAAGATAAGGTCCGGCCAATTCTTATAATGTAGTGGACAAACTTTTCTAACTGTATTTGGAAGTGCTGCAAATAGAGGAAAAGAGGTGGAAGAACCAAGCAAGCAGGAATTGGTATGGAAAACACAACCTTTCCACACTGATATTTATTACGAAAATTGTGTTGTTTGGTGTAGAAATAGAACCTTTACAGGGGGAGAGAACTACGTTATTTCTTGTCCGCTCTAGAATATTATACACCTCTGAATCGCAGTAAAACGGTATAAGACGTGTATTGGCATGTAGTCAACAGGGTATGGTGCAGAATATATATGCAGACAGTTGATCAGGCTATGATCGATCAGAAGCCGGGGGAGATATAGGAAAGTGAGGATATGTACGGTGGACAGGTTCAGACTACGTAACGGCGAAGATAATCTACTCGAGCCGGATGCTTGAGCTTCATGAGCGCCTTCACTTCATGCTTGCGGACCATCTCCCTGGATATGTTCAAGTTCCCGGCGATCTCTCCCAACGTTCGGTCACCTTTACCATCGAGCCCGTACCTCTGTCTGATGACTAGACTTTCCTTGGGCTTCAAGGAGTCGAGCTGCAACAAGAAGATATGCTGTCAAAACCATCTCAAATGAGGACCAACAAGCAGAAAATCTTTCAGCCCCATCTAGCGTGCATCGTCAGAAGTGGCTATAAATAGCTAAATCGTTCTTCCTACTATCAACGATCCTGTATCATTTAACATTAGTTTGAGTTTTGCTTGTTTGTTAGTATAGCCAAAGTTGGATTTAACATGTCATGAATCTAATCAAGTGGTCTGGTGGTATACATAATTTCTCCGCAGTCAATCTCCGATGTTATACCAGAGTACTTTCACATCCGAACAAAATCAGAAATCTTATTATGCCACACACTTCCAGATTAATTGAAGAAAAGAGTAGGCAGTGTTGTGCAAGCTTTCTATGATTACCACATCATCAAGAGCAAGCCTGAGAAGAGCCGGTTGCCTCCTATTGTCTCCTCCAACTCCATCAACATCAGTAATTCCACTAATGAACTCTTCTTGTGTGACCGAATGCCTAGAATGAAGAGAGAAAACGGGCCTTGAGGCCCTCATAACTTCGTGGTACCTCTCAGGTGAGATACCGACTTTATCAATTATCTCTTCCTCTGTTGGCAATCTCTGTAGTTGAAACATCAACTCAAGTTTTGCTCTTTGGATCTCAACTCTGACCTGCAAAATTATCAAACTCATCAAACATTTCAATCATTTCAGATTGGCAAACTTTAGGTGTACATTCCACTAGTTCCACAAAAGTTTCTTGTCTCTCAAACTCATTACTGAGCCTCCCTCTTTGTGAAAGGCAACATGAGACTTCGAATTTGCAATTCAAATGAAAAACAAGCACCATTTGCAGTCACAGCAACTTCAATCACTTGATATGCTCCGTAAGCAAGGTCTGTCAACATATTTTAGTCTTCCATGGTAACAACTGAGACACTGTCTATGATGCATGAGAGATCTCAAACATTAACTTGCCCGAATCTTCTTTCTAGAGGGTACAGACAGCAAGCATGCATCCATGCTCATGAAATACATAAAACTGTTAGGCGGTAAAGGAAAACAGACTTACCGACTCAAGGCCAAATGAGACACGTGTGAAGCTAGAAACGGTCATTGAACGTATAATGGCATGCCTGATCCAGAAGAGGCTATAAGTAGATAGCCGGAATCTCCTTTTTGGTTCAAAACGGTCAATAGCTGTGATAAGTCCTTTTACCCCAGCTTGGCAAAGATCTTGAAACTTCGGGCCATTTGCAAAGTCTTGAAAATACTTATTCATAACAAACAGGACAAGCCGAAGATTATGCTGCAATAAATGCTAGAAGTCAATACACTTTACTTAATACATAGGCATATCGTTCATACTTAAAACTGCAGAGATCAAAGTAAATCTAAAGACAATCCAGCTACTACTTGTGCAGCAAACTGTTAAAAAGAACATTGGCACCATCCTTTGACCGGCAAAAGACTACAAGGGAATAATGAGTAAGAGATAACTACGACAGAATGGGACCACAATAAAAACAGAAGAAAATTATAACATCCTTGGGCAGTTTAAACAAATTGAACTGAATTAAACAAGGTTGTTCAATTTTGGAGCTCCTCAGGAGGGAAGTCAGACATGAACAGGATTCTAAAAAAGTTCCTCGTTTACCAATTTATGCATTGTACCATGCCAAAAAGTTAGGTTTTCCCATTTTCTTTCTTTTTAATTCGCAATAAGCAGATATCCATAAATCAGACGAAACTTACGAATAAGATCCACGGCCAACAAGCCTTGGATACAGGAACCTAAAACTCTAAGATTATCAAGTATACCCATTGTGGAGGATCACTTTAGAGTATACCCATGGTGGAGGATCACTTTTAGCGACAGAAATAGCTCAACACACATTGAAATGTTAACAGTTAATTCCCTCCTGAAGTTCTAATATCCTCACAAGCATCAAAGCATCATCAACTTTCTATAAGAATCCGATCACTTGCATCCAAATTTCAGGGGATACTTAAGATCTAAAGAAGTAAGGAGAAGTATGTACCTTAATAAGTTTGCTTCTGGCAGCATGACCAACCTCCAACTGTCTTCTTAATTGAGCTACGCTCATATTTGTTGCCTCAGCCATTTCAGCTTCTATTGGCTCCCTATCCAAATCATTTCGTAAATTTTCCTTCACTTGAAGAAGAGCCTGAAATTGAGTCGACCCAGATTAGCATGACAGCACTCCAATTTCAATTCACCAAAGGGATAACCAAATCTAAATCAATCTCACCCATGACATGGACCAGGAAGCTTTTTATGTTGTTTTATCATTCAGTTGGACTGCTAAATGATAAAAAGTCTCACCTTCATTGGTTGCATCAACTTGAATAACCAGGCATGTTCCGTAGAAGGAAGAACAGGAGGAATCTTCATCTTCTTCCAGTCCAAGCTGACCAAATCGGTTGAAGCTGAATAGTCCCTAACAAGCTTCTCAATCTTCTCTTCTTCATTCAGAACCTCTCTTTTCCTCTGAACTGAATAGGTCGCTTGTTCTTCCTTTCTCCTTTTTATTGTGATCCTTCCATCCAGGCTCAAACGTTTTGCATTTCTATTCCGGGTACGGACCACTCTTTTACTAGTTTTACTTTCTTCTCCCTTATCAACATCCTTAGTCTTCTTCGTCCTCCGTCTGCGTCTCCTCACACCATGATCAACATTTGCACCATAACAGGTTTCTGCCGCAGGTGTCAGCTTGTATATATTCTCAAGTTTGGCCGCAGCATCATTATAATCAACTTCCAAGGTAGACGGAGAAATTTCATCTGTACAAACAGCCTTTCTCGATGGTTTTCTTGCATTTTTCTGTTTCTTCCGTTGCTCCTTATTGGTTTCTACAGGATGGTATGTCTGTTCATGATGCGTCAGCAAAGCTGTGTTATTGTTCTTATCTGCTCTGAATGCTATGATCAAGGGTCTTTTTGTTGCAGATCTGCTAGTTGAAAACTTCGCATTAAATCCAAGTGGTGTGCGAGAAGCTGAGCTTGAGATAGTCACAACTCCCATTCCAAGTTGTCGGAGAGTATATAATTTGATAAATGGAAGCTTTCTCTCTGCAAAAAACTCTGCTCCAGTTAAACACATAAAATGAGATTTTAATTCCTGAATTGCAGCAAACTTTATGAAGCATCCACACTTGTCCAAAGAGAAAGGCACGCCAGGCAACTATCTAAAGTAAAGGCGCATAAAAACATGTGCAACTAGACATGCGGAAGCATTTTGGCCCCAGAAAAAAGCACATGAAATTCTGTCAATCACTTGCACTCATTTCAGGCAAAAAAAAAAAAGTCTTGGGAAGATATGCAGAAAGCGCAGAAGGCAAAACAAACCCGATCCACACTGAATAAAAAATCAGTACTTTTTCATGTGACCATTTTCGGTTGATGTAACCACAAGTCCTTTTGCACATCGAAGAAAGATAAAAAAACAAGGCCGTTAGTGGGAATCAAACGAGTGTGAGGAGTTCAATTCCAGACAAGGGAAGAAACATGGTGGCGAGAAAAATCAAGTGGACCATGCACGGTGGGGTTGTCTGAATGAAAGGTAAGTTGACTTGGGACTTCTGGAAGGACATGGTTGGGCTGGGAGCAAGTTCAACTGGTTAAAGTAAAATGGAACTTGATTCCGCTGCCAAACTAGGATCATCGTTTCACTTCCCCGAAAATTTCATTTAAGCAAGAGTTGCTACCTGTCGAATTACACGGGAGAACTCCTACACACAACAACTCCACCATATAACAAAAGAAAAAAAAAAAGACAAATTCGCCTGCTAAACCAGATGCATCAATCCATCAGTCCAACCCGCATCACTGGAAAAAAGCAACCAGCAACACTCGCAAATGGCGAGCAGACCGTGCACTCTCTCCCTCGTCGAGAAAACAAACTGACCCGACAGAAAATAAGTTCACCACTTCCCTCGGAAGTGCAGAATGCGAATGGGACACAGCTAGCGAACCGAAGCGACACAACCGATTCATCCGACGGACGCAAGAATCAACGAAGCAATGCAGAGGAACTACTTCAGATCACGATCACAACAATAACAATAACAACAACAACAACAACAACAACAACAACAACAACAACAAAAACAACAACCGAAGATACCTTACAGCGCACGTCTGAATTTCGCTTCGAAAGACAGAAACGTCGAGCTCGAATCGGAGCAGAGAGACACGGGAGAGATTCTCCGGCGAGGGAGATTTTTGGAGTTTAATACCGCACGAAGCAGGAGTTCTCGAGATCACCATGTCCACAAATTAAACCGCCGCCCATGAACGAATCGACGGCCGGGATTCATGGCGCGAGAAATCGACGGCAGATGCAATGCACAAGTCAGCGCGGGGGAGAGAGAGAGAGAGAGAGCCAAGAATCTGCGTGGCGAATTTTGGAGGAGGAGAAAAAGATATTTCTTTTTTTTTTCTCCTTTTTTGGGCGTGGAAGCTGGATTATATTTCATGGATTAGATTGATTAGACGCGGTTGGCTATGATTGGTGCGTGTGTTACACGAGTTTGTGGGTCCCAGGCGCTTGCCATGCGCACGTAGCCTAACACCGGCCACTTGAAAAAGTGGAATTTCTTTTATACATTTTCGAGACCCTTTTTTATTGTTTTAATTCTGGACGGTGCGGTATTGTTTTTCACTCGTTAAATTTTTGGGTTCTGATTTTGAGACTCTCGGCTCAAGGAACCTATAAAATCGTAGCCACTAGAATAAATTTTCGAAACTCGACCATTGAAAAATTATTTGTCGTGGATCTTTTAACTCTGATTAAAAAGAAGACATTTTAAGTGATGCTCCATCTTGCTTCGCGAATTTAACAATTTTTGAAAAGAAAATAACAACATTTTTATATGTTTAGCTCAAGTTTAGAAATGAATTGAAAAATATTTTTTTTCTCATTTAAAAAGGAAAATCTGCTCTTATTTTCCTAAATAAACATGCATTATTCATGTCGCGACCTTCCCGAATTTTTTTTAAGGAGTGAATTACCTAAAGAAGGCTAATGGATTCTTTAGTCCAAAACTCGACGGACCCTCCCAAGTCCTACCAATCGCGACTGATAAAAATTAACTCATTTAAACACGCAATTATATTCATTTGGAGCCGCCACTAACCAATTAGCATTAGAAACCCAAGTAAAGTATGGGAGAATACTTTACTATTGCGAACTGTAGATTCATAGGTCAGGGGACCTGAGTTCTTACGCTAGATTAGTCTAACGCCCTTTCGGTACCTTTTATTTTAATTTTTAAAAATATTTTGCAGGCAATGTTGATTAATTTAAACTTAAGCTACTAACACGCAAATGGTAGTCATGTGCTTGTTGTAATCAATAAAATAACATTCAATAAAAATAAAAATGCATGCCCTAAACATGATTTCTAAATGACATGACACCTAATTTTTATTATTATGCAATCTTAATCTAACTTAATATACATGAATTTATTTTAATGACATGCGAGATGCAATTCATATGATATGACTTAAAATTATCACTATATGTATGCAATCTAATTTATATAATCCTAAATATGCATGTACTACATGATATGGGATGAATGACATAATAATTCTATATACATGTTCTTTTTGTGATTTTTTTAATGATTTTTTTATTACACATATGCAATCTATATTAACAATGATGACATGAAATGGGATTATGTGGTGTGCATATTATGAAACCTATGCTAAATGATAATGATATGAAATGAGATTAATTAACCTATAACTAACCAAGGAAATGATCTTTAGTTTTTTTTTTTTTTAATGTTTTAATGACATAATGCTTTTTATTGAAAAGAAAGTAACTTAAGGGTGCAATGATCATTTTTTAGCATTTTCCTTTTTTATTAAAAAAAAACTATAACTCACATGACATGCATGACATTTTTTGTTCCTCTTTTGTTTTACTAAATGAAAATTGACTTAATCTAAAAATATCTAAGTGTGTTGCTTTAATATGAAATGTGTATGGACCTAAGTACCTGAGTTCTAGATATGACAATATTTTAATTAATAAACAAATTCTAATTAAACCTATTATACAAATTAACTAACATGTACCTAATATTTTTTGATTTTTTATTTGAAATTCGAAACTAATAAAGAATAATTAAACTATCTAAAGTGAATAATATTCTAATTTATTTTAGGAATTAATTTAACTTAAACTACATCTTATCTTAAAAGCTATAAAAAAATCAAGACATGCCAACAACATTTAAAATCGGCCCTGACAAAAATCACCCATCTAAAAGTATAGTCTAAAAATTATAATTCTATAAATGCAATTCTAACCCTAAAAATATAGTCCTAATTTACTAAACCTAAATGCGCTAATGCAATATTTAGATTTTTATGCACTTTTTGATTTTTTTTTTTAAAATTTTTTTTAATCTTTTTTATCTTTCCAAGCAAGTAATTATTTTAAATGAAGATAAGAATTAAAATAACCGAAAAATAATCCATTGTCTCACGGATTAAATTAACAATTATTTTAACCCTATAACGTTTTAATGATTGAAATGTTATCAAAATTTCTAAAAATTAAAGTAATTAAAAAAATGACCCGACGTCTTACGGGTCAAATTAATAACTACCTTAATTTGGAATAAAACCTAATATCTACAAGGTCTACAAATATTAACATACAATACTACAATTCAAATAATTAAACTAAAAAAAAAAAATTTAACGTAACAGGAAATAAGTAAAAAAAAACTACCTAAGGCTTGGAAAATGGGAGCGACAACGGTGCTTCAGTGATGGATCGTGGTGCGGGGGTCCGGCGAAACACAGCTGACCCGCAGGCTTTGGCACGGGAGTCGGGGTGGACCGGCGAGGTGTCTGGCGGCTGGGTCGGCGAGGAAGGCTCGCGAGCTGGTGCTTCGGAAGCACCGGAGTGGAGGGCTTCCGCTCAGTTGCAGCGAGCTGGTGTGCAGCGATGGTTTGCGCTTCGCGGCTCCTGGGCTGACAGGGGAGGAGCAGAACAACACCAGGCCGTCGGTGTCTACAAGCGAAGGTGGCAACATAGGAGTGTGGGGGCGCGAGATTGGGCACGGCAGCAGCAATCGCCGGGGGAACAAGGAACTGCTGGCGCCTTTGGTGGCTCAGAACAGCACGAGCACGCGGACGAGGCAGGGGTGCGGCTTCACCAGGCGTCGGGTCAGGGGCGAACCTGCAGAAACAGAAGCTTCGTCGTGGCTGGGAGATGAATCGGCGGACAGGAGAGCGTCGGTGCGCACGTCAGGTCGTCTCGGTAAGGTTTGCGGGGAGGCCGGTGGCTACGTCGGCACGGGGAAGGCGTCGCGAGGGGGTTTCACCGGCGGCGAGCTGAGATGGTTGGCGTCGGCAGCAGGGAGCAGTAGCGGAAACTTCACGGGTGGCGGTGGTCGCGGTCGTGGAAGCAACAGCGGCGTGGGGGCTTCGCGGAGGAGGAATCCACGAGGAAGATGAACAGTGTATCCTATTTTCTTCTTTTTTTTTTTTTTTACTTTTTCTCTCCTGACACTCTCTCTCACCTGTCTCTCTCACTTTCACTTTTCTGCTTTCCCTCACGTCATCTCTCTCTGTATCTTCTCTTCTCTCCACTTTTTTCTTTTGACTTTTCTCCCTTTCTTTACTTTCGTGTCTCTCTCCTTCTCTCAATGGCTCTACGGACGGTTCCTTCTCTCCCTTCCTTTTTTCTTCTTTTTCTTCAGCTTTCTCTCTCACCTGACACTCTCTGCCCCTTCTCACCTTCTTCACGTCACCTCTCTCTCTATTTTGCCTCTTTCGAATATTTCGAAAACTCAGTCCAAAAGCCCCCCCCTCGGTTCCGAAACCTCGCCATCCTTTTATAGAGGAAAGACTCGAAATCGTTGAAGATCCGGCGATATTCACTCAACTTCTTCAACAAAGAAGTGGCTCCAAAACATTTGGCTGTTGAGTTTTTGAATTCAATTTTTAAATTTTTTTTTTTTAAATTTCCCTCTAATCAAAGATTATTTTCTATTTCTATTTTTTAAATTAGGTGTCAACAATTCAACACCTGAGTTACTAGGGCATAGGCAATTAAGGCCCTGTTTGTTAACATTCTTTTTTTCTGTTTATGAACAAAATTTCGTTTTTTTGTTCTAAAAAAAAAAAGAATAAAACGCGTCTTTTCGCGTTTTTGTTCCAAATCTATTTTTGTTAAAACACATTTGGAACAAAAACGAGAAATAAGAAAAACATGTTTCTTATTTTCTGAAACAATTTTTAAGAACAAATTTTCTTTCTCCTCTCTTTTTCTTCTCTTTTTTTTTCTTCTTTACTTTTTCTTTTTTCTTTGGCCGGTCGCCAGCCTCGGCCATGGCCGGCAACCAACCGTTGAGGGCCGATGACACCATCGAGGGCCGGCGACCTCACCGAGCGTCGCTAGCCCCCGGCGAGGCCGAGTGTCGCCGCCCCTAGCGAGGCTCGGGCTCGCCCGGATCCGGCGAGCCCGAGCTCACCCAACCACCGGCGAGGCTCGCCGCCTTGCGACCGAAGGCAGGCCGAGCCTCGCCCAAATCCGGCGAGCTCGAGCTCGCCTAGCCAAGGCGAGGCCGAGCCTTGCTTTGGTGCGAGGCGAGGCCGGGCGAGGCCGCCCCCCCTCGTCGGCCGAGGCCGGCGACCGGCCAAAAGAAGAAAAAAAAAAAAAAAAGAAAGAAAAATAAAAATAAAAATATTAAAAAATTAAAAGAAACAAAAAAGAACACAAATTTACCAAACATGTTTCGTTCATTTTTATTCCCTAACAAATTTACCAAACTCCTTCTTCCATTCAAAAAGTGTTCCCCGAAGCAAAATAGTTTTTTCTATTTATGTTCCCTTGAACAATTTTTGAACAGAAACGTTACCAAATGCACCCTAAGAGATCAAGCATGAGCACTGGGAGTCTTGAGCCCAATCTCTGTGGACTTATATTGAGAGTTGAGGAGTAGGGCACAAATGCTTGGGCTTGCGACAGTCGAGGCTAGGCTATGACCATAGAGGCTAGGCTTGGGACCACAGAACCTTAGCCCCAATTCATGAAGGTTGTGCCTAGACCCCAGAGAACAAGCCTGAGACTCTAATGCCCATGCTTGGGTCTTCAATGCGTAGGTCCACATCCATCAAGACAAAGGCCCAAGTCCATGAAGGCTAGGCTTGGGTCTCCAACGGGCGTTAGGGTTCTTGTGCCTAGGTGTAAAGGGTGCGTTTGTCTGTGTTTTTGTTCAAAAATTATTCTAGGGAACAAAAATAGAACAAACACTACCGCCCGCGGTGGCTGCGCTGGTTAAGGCTTGGTACCCCATATGCCAAGGGGGAAGGGTTCGAAACTCCGCGTGCACCGATACTTCAGTGCAAACTGCACGATTTACCTGTGGCTGGGTCAGTAGTGGGGGCCCAATTCACCCCAAGGTTTACTCCGCCGCGAAGCGGCGCACGGAGGTTTCCTGGGTCACAAAAAAAAAAAAAAAAAAAACAAAAATAGAACAAACTATTTCTATTACGGCGAACAATTTTTGACCGGAAAAAATGTATTTGGTAAACTTGTTCCTAATAAAAAAGAACCGAAACATGTTTGGTAAATTTGTGTTCTTTTTTGTTTCTTTTAATTTTTTAATATTTTAATTTTCCTTTTTTTTCTTTCTTTTTTCTTTTTTCTTTTTTTCTTCTTTTGGCCGGTCGCCGGCCTCGACCATGGCTGGCAACCGGCCGACGAAGGCTAGCAGCCTCGCCCAGCCACGGCAAGGCTCACCGGCCCCCGGCGAGGCCGAGCCTCATCGTGGTTGGGCGACACTTGGCCTCACCTTGGTTGGGCGAGCTCGGGCTCGCCCAGATCCAGCGAGGCCAAGCTCACCTAGCCACCATCACCTAACGATGGCTCGGCGAGGCCGAGCCTCGCTAGGGGCTGGCGACGCTCCGGCGAGTTCGCCGGCCCTCAATGGCATCACCAGCCCTCGACAGCTAGTCGCTGATCATCAACGGCCGGCCGCCAATCATGGTCGAGGTCGGCGACCGGCCAAAGAAAAAGAAGAAAAAAAAAGAAAAAGAAAAGAAAGAAGAGAGAAAAATTGTTTCTCCAAATTATTCCGAAAACAAAAACATTTTTTTTTTTTATTTCTTGTTTCTATTCCAAATGTGTTCCCGGGAACAAAACAATAGATTTTGAACAAAAATGCAAACAAATGCGTTTTTGTTTTTGTTTTTTTGTTACCCGGAACAAAAAAACAGAATTTTTGTTCATAAACAGAAAAAATAAATACAAACATGTAAGCCCAAAGTCTATGGACCTAATCCCGATGTTAGGGACTTAGGAATAGGCATTAGGTTTTTGTGCCCAAATATAAAATCTCTGTCCAAGTGTTGATGTCTTGTCATGTTTTAAAAAAAAAATGATTTCTAATTTTGAAAAAAAAAGAAAATCATTTTTCCTAAATTTAAGCATTAATTTTTCATTGACTTATTTTCTTTAGCGATTTAAATATCGAAAAATGAAGAAAATGCCATCAAACAAATGGAGTTTAGATTCTTCCTTTGTTTGTTACTAAGATAGCTAACACAGAACGAAGGCATGCTCGGCACATATGTTTACGAGTTTTAAGAATAATTAAAATTATTTTTTTTTGCTTTTATTTTCTATAAATAACTGAAAATAAACTTCATCATGGTTATTTGTATGGTTGCTGAACATAATGGGAAAATATCAAAGTTGAGACATCAATTATAGAGCATCAAAATTGAGAGATCTTATTGCATTTCTTAAGTTTTCTTGTTGTTGTAATAGCTGAAGATATACACATACCCTCGTGAGTGAAATCTCTCATCACGAAAAACAGGCAATCTTCCAATTTTGAAGAAGAAGGATAAAACATTTTGAAGTGTTCTTGCAAGTCAGATTAATTTTAAACCACAAAGTAACTTTAACACTTAGATTTTCAAGTAGTCTCTTTTTACTTAGAAAATAAACTTTCACGAGTCTAAAGAAAATTTGTGGTTTTTAATCATTATTATATGGGAGAGGATGTTTCCACATCCTATATTGCTCACACAACCTTTGTAGTGAACCGGAAAAAAAATATAACCTTAAAAAATGATTATGTGAATTCAAATCTTTTCCTGACCAAAAAAAAAAAAGCGAATTCATATCTGTTCTCTCTCATATTTTCAATTTTCACCTTCCTTTCGAAGATTAACCCATCAATAATCCTATGTTTATCTTCTTTTTTCTTTTAACTTTTTTTCCTTTGATTAAAGCTTCTTACCAATTTCACTCTGCAAACATAGGATAGTGACGGAACTTCCATTCGAACATGTATTCATGTCCAAACGACTTTCATCCATGAATTAACATGGTCCACCTTTTTTCAGATACAATTTGTTTTTTAAGGAAAGTTTTAGCAAATATGTTGGGAATAACTGTAATTAAGAAAAGACATTAGAAAATGTGGTTAAGTGGGTGCATGGAAGATTTTCCCAAAGTCGATTTGCTCATTAAAAAATGATCAGTTCAATTTTTCTTAGAATTAATACCCTGAAAAATCTCAAACTAGTACACATTTAACAAATTTACCCTAAACTAGTACATTTGTGAAGAAATAAATCCTTTGTTTGTTTCCGTTAAATTTTACTATCAAATTATTGAGTTGAACGACACGTGACAGTGAACTAATGTATTAGCTTGGGATTTTACTATATACTTGTTATAGTTGCAACATTTTTGTAGTTTTTTGTGTTATTAATCAAATTTAACAGATGGTATATTTGTCACAAATATATCAGTTTAAGATTTATGGTGGTCGAACAAATTAATTTAGGGTAAATTTGCCACAAATATACAAGTTTAGGGTTTTTTGTGATCACTTGGGATAAATTTATCATAAATATACCAATTTAGGGTTTTTCGTGGTCAAAAAATTAATTTTGAGTATATTTGTCACAGGCATACCAGTTTAGGGTTTTTCAAAATATTAAGCATTTTTCTTATCTTAGGCAAATGAAATTACAAATTGCCTAGTCAGCATTTTAAGGTACCAACTAATCAAGCTCACAACCGCATTAAAGGCTAGTTTGGTCGTCTAAATTTCTAGCTAGAATAGGATTGTATATGACAAAATATGAAATTAGGAGATTTTACTATATCATATCTACCGTTTGGTAATTACAGTAATAAAATTGGATATATCCACATCATATCATATATATTGCTTGGTTAAAATGACATATCAATATAAATTAATCACATATTTTATAGATGAATATAGTAAAAATCTCTCGTAACACTCTTGTCAACTTTATTTTTATTTTATTTTCCTTTATTTTTTATTTCTTTCTTCCCCTTTCATCATTCTCTAATAAAATGTTATTAATTGAAAATTGTACCAATATACCTAAAATAGTAAAATACCTATAATACGTAATAGATATAAATATATTTATATTGAATTTTATATTATAAGATAGAAGAACATTTGAATAGATAAATAAAAATAAGATTAAATTAAAAAATAATTTTTTGTATTTTTTTGTTATTTTGAATTTCTTATATTAGAATTCAAATACTAGAGATATGCAAGTCGTCAATGGGGGAAGATAAGGTATGTTTTCATATACCATTTCACAAGAAAAAAACCAGATACTCTCTCGAGACCTTTTGGTGTCACATACCTTCAATCTCGTCCCCAGAACGCAACTAATGCACTTAATAAAAAGCAAGGGAATTCATCGAACGAGCTGAAGAAAAGAAAGATAGGATCGTCACCCCTACGCCAAATGACAAGGATCTAACGTTCGGGCGGAGCGACAACGAGAATGTCCAAACCAAAGGGGACACCAACTGCCAACAGTGTAATTGAGCGACTCTAACAATGCAGAGAAAGAATAAATAATGCTGTCGGGCAGGTGGACTCGCTACATAAGCATTATCTAGCCTAGGAGGTACGTTTTCATTTAACACCTGGCCATCCATAAGTGGCAAGCTAGCTAGATGTTATAGATGAAGATTCATCTCCATGCAATCAAGGTAGCTAAAAGAACTAATCGCAGCGCAAAGACCAGACTCCTTTTATAAGAATAATTGATAATATGAAAAGCCAATGGCATTCATGTAGGAATTGGATCTACCAGAAAAATGAGTGACTTGTGGACAGATTAGACCTGAATTTTGCTTTTGTCTTTCATGGAACAATGGCCCCAGCTCTGGGGAGACTTCCGTGGATGTACAGATTCATTATGATGTCTACGATCAATCGCATGCTCACCGGTGGAAAGGAGAATTTGATAGGCGACGTATAAAGGTAAAAGTAAGATCTCAAATGGTGCACAAACTTAATTTCTTTTTCTTTTTTTAACTCATCTTTGATATCATTGATTCAATGGCATGTTATTTTAGCAGTAGTTGTACAGATATTTAGCAGCAACAAAAGTGGCTTGTGGCAAAAACAATCGTACAATTTATGTATGGCAACATGCTATAACCTTTGGACATCTCTATACCTTCATTTCGAAGAAGGGGTTTTGTGAACCAATCTAGCCTTGCTCCTTAATTCGTGGATTCATGCCCCAATGGCTAAATCATGTATGCCGCAGCAGCAGCAGCAGCAAAAGTGTATATGAGATTCAACACTAAACTAGTGGCATTACGCTGCTTCGAATACGACCATTACTGATTTTGGTAAAGGAGTCTGCTCTTTGCCCTCTGCCTTTTCATTCCACTATCTAAGCAAGGTCATTCATATTTCGATGGCAACAGGACAATTATAATAAGAACTCAAGCATCTTAGCACATTCATACATACGTACATCCATATAATAACATAAATGTACGTATAAATTTCACATGAAGTGTATTCATCCAAAAGAACAAACGGACAATGCTACACATACCAGGGAATCCTACCACTCATCAAATGATGTGGAAATTTCCAATTGGGTGTTTAGAGAAATCCATCATTTAATCTACGAATCTCACTCATTTTAATATTCGATTGAAACTTGACACATCCCTTAAGAAGTAAGCTTTAGTAAGATTGCTTTGTACATCTTAGCATTTCCCACAACAAAAAGAGTGGAATCAAGTACTTGTTTGAAGCCTTGCCCGGCATGATACATCATTTTAAGAATCATAATCTACAAAGACGGTGTGCGAAATGGTGCTTTTGAAAGAAGAGGATGTAAACTAATATCATGATAAAAGTTGCAGAAGGCTTTGTTATATTTTTCCTTCGAAAAATAGAAATAATTAGTGGGACAGCTTTCACTTATCATCTTCACCTTCTGATCATAAGATAGGCGAAGGCAATGGCAAGCTTTATGCTTCCATCGTCATGCACATGCACAATGCATTTCTGCATCTCTACTTATGCCAATGCCAGTGGCTCCACCCAGAAGAAAATGATCATGACCAGACAACTTCTAGTTTGTCCCGTTGTCAACATCGTTGCTTTTCGTGGTCCCTAAAGAACCTAAACATTTATTCAGATAATTGTCTGATAACTTGTGCCAGTTCCAAAAAAAATTTCCTCCAACAAATCGGCAAGCTATGGCAAATCCACAAACAAGTAAATGAACTAAAAATGAGAGTAATTGGGAAAATCATGTGGAGGTAACCAAGCTGATGGTAGAATCTCATTACGCGATTACTCAAGAAAGGCATTACACTAATTGCTCAATGAGTACAAGATAAAGACTTACATGCTGGTGAGCGGGTCACAACAAATGCTAAAGTTACGACTGATCTATGATGAGTACTCTAAATGAATGTTAATGAGAGAAGGGTGGTGAAAGGAGCCTTCCCACATTCTTCTTTATTATTAGTAAAAGAGTTTGAGAGAGAGAGAGAGAGAGAGAGAGAGAGAGAGAGAGCTACGATATTAGGGTTGGGACCGTCGCTAAAACGTCATCACCAGCACATTAGCAGAAGGTTTGCTGTATCTGCTGAGCGAGCTCCTCTGCACTAAGTTGGCATTCGACTCCAATCTGTGGAAGAGGGGAAAAACCAAAACCGCAATCGTTAGCTGTGGGAGTAAACATTGTCATTTCTAGCCAAATGGGCAACGCCCAAGAAAAGCCAGATGACAAACTCCCTTTCCATAACTAGGACGCGGGATTGTCCTTTCAGTGAAACATCGTGGTTTCCGAGAGTCATCATGAAGAAATAGACTTGGACATCAGTACCTCTCCCTTGGTACGGCCATGTCAGCGGTCATTTAACTCTATTTAAAAAGGAAGCGATTTCGGTGTACCGTGTTAGAACGCGAAGAACAATCATGAAACTGTTCACCTTTTTACAATTGTCTGGCTATTGATTTTACTGTTTATTTTTCAACGGATAGAAGCGAGTCCTGGCATTTTCTTTTCTTTTTCTTTTTCACATTTTCCTTGTGGATGATGTCACGCCCTAGTAACAGATCGTGGAGCATCGACAATTTATGGGGTTGAATGAACCGTGCAGTTATTAGGGCTTCAGGGAAAAAACATGCCTGGTAGGGAAACGAATTTATGAGTCCCCCGCCTTCCCAGCTAACCTAAGGGAATCTAGCTAGGTTTTACTGTTTGTGTATTCAATGAGCGACAAATCAAGGTATGTCTGTCTTCTCACTCTTTTGTCTTCTTTCTCGAAGCCATACATAAGCCAAAACCTTGATCCCCTAATGACAGTCTTGCTATAACCACGTACTCTGAGTGGTTTTAGAAGCTACTGTCTAGGATTCGCGACGATGACTAATGGCTCTACGATGATTCAAAAGGGTAAATATTCAAGTAGGCATGAGATTCTTGCCACTGATTAGTTCTGTCCACCGCTTATGTACATGCTAAACCTTGTTTATATTTAAAGTGACATGTACCTAATATCTATTGTACACATCATTGTGAAAAAATCAAGGATTTTATTGCCGAGCATCTACGGTTCTAGATAGCTTGTTTTGCACGTACTTTATAGAAGGGCTTTCAAGTTCTAAATGTTGATTACGCACTTCACAAACTAACATACTAACCAGCAGCACTCTATAACTAAATCCAAATTTTAAACGAATCACACCCAACTTTTTTCTGCTCTGAGTAAAACCTAGGTTTTTTTACTCATCGACAAAATCAAACTGTGATGAAATATGATTAGCATCTTTTCTCACAGAAAATAAATGCACACCCAAGTGAATTTTACTCAAGATGAAGAGGAACTCTCTCCTATACACTTTGGTAGAGCAAAGAAACTTACCTTGATGGTGAAGGAATGAACCATTGTGTTCTCATTGACATAGCCGATGCTAACGTGGAGAATCTCTAGGGATAAGTCCTCCAAGGCCGACATTATCCTCAGTGCCTGTCCAGGAATCCTAGGAGACACCGTTTTCAAAAGGACATTGGCACCCGAGAACTTCACCTCCACCTCAGCAACGGCGGATTTCGAGTTGGCCACAAGCTCATTGCTGTTGGGGAGGATGCTGTTCTCGATGGATGAGGACGTGGACGAAGTCGGCGATGGAGAGGCGGAGATGAAATTACTGCTCTGGTGCATGTTCTTGGGCTTGTAAGGGCTGGTGGGTTGTGGGGTCCGGGGGCTTATAGGTAAATTCACAAGCGGCCTAGGGCTGAGCGGCGGTTTGTGGGGGCTGAGCACCGGCGGTGAAGGCCTCGGGCTCAATACTGAGGACGAGGATGGCCTTGGGCTGCTGATCAGGACTTCGCTGTATGCTTTTCTTTGCTTCTTGGCTTCCAGCGATTGAAGCAATTGTTGTAGCTCGCTTATGTAGTCCACCACACCTCCAATTATGGAGGCTTGGTCTCCCTGAAAATTAAGTTTGCAAATTTCACTTGACACTTTACAGTCGCTGATGAATTGACCATAAGTGTTCATTTGGGTTATAATTAAAGGAACTTTTTGTTGCCAAGATTACGGGCCAAAGGAGAGAAATTAAACAATGGCATATTAATTTATTCCTTCAAAGAAGATGATGAAAGTCGGTAAAAATTACCTCCTGGATGTCAATTTTTCAAAAAGAAACGGTGGTCCCTGAAAGTGGTTGATAACTAAGTTCTTAACTTCTTCTCTTCTTATTTCCAAAGACAGAATAAAAACAATTCCCAGATGCAACTCAACGTTTCCTAGAATGAACTTATCTGAGAAAGATTCCAACAAATTGTACTTGCGATAAACCAAACCGGAGAAAAGCAAAGCAAACAGCAAAGTCTTCATCAGCTTACCCGTTTGACGTAGAAGCAAGGCATTAACGACCGCAAAACAGACAGGTGCTCGTTCATTTGCTTCCGGCGATTACGCTCCACGGTGATGTGGGACATCCGGTTCTGCTGTTGACCGTCTTGCTGATTCTCGTAGTCTGAACAAGAACCGCCGCCATTCATGACCTTCTGTCTCTTGCTCTTAGGCGAAGAAGCTTCGTCACACTCTTTCGAGCCAAACACAGCAGTCTCGTCCAACGCCGGAAGAGGAGGAGGAGGAGGAGGAGGAGGAGGAGGATTAGCCGGCAGGGGGAACTCAGCGTCCAAGCTCTCCAAGATACTGAAGAGATCATCCCCCCCGGCTCCTCCTCCGAAGGTGGTGTCGACAAATTCTGGATCTTCAAAGAACATGCTGTCGCACAACATCTCTCTCTCTCAAGAAGTGAAACCCTTCGCTGGTTTTTGCTGGCTTCCGAAGAGAATGATACTGAGACTCAGAGAGGGTTTGGGCTAGCTAGACAACTTAGGTAGACAGGTAGGAAAGGGATGTGAGAAATAAGGAAAAGGACTGAGATGGGGGCATGAAGATACGTGCGAGATTTTTGTCGAAATAAAGAAAGGGAAATGGGCATGCCAATGGCACTAAATATGAGGGTGACTAAACTATCACCATCAACATCCTCCCTCTCTCTCTCTCTCTCTCTCTCTCTCTCTCTCTCTCTCTCTACTGTTTTCTTTCCTTTTTTTTTTTTTTTTTCTTTGAATACTGGGCTTATTATTTACCGTTACGAGATGAGGGAGTACAAAGGGCAGGGAGTTCTTCGCAGCCTAAACCGCGGAGGCTGCAAAGCGCAGAGGCTGAGGGGAAGGCGGAGCTACTTTTCACGGAAGACCTAGAGTGACAGAGATGGGGACTCGCTAGGGTTTTGTGAGAGAGAGAGAGAGAGAAGCCGAGGGAGGAACATAATTAAAGACTCATATACTTGATAATATCATAGTAATACCATGGGATAAAACCTTTTAGCTATCTCAAGCCACCTTAATTATCGTAGAGCCGTCCGTACGAGGTGTTTAATTCGACCATTGTACAAGGATCTCCATTGATAGTTTTTTTTTTTCATCTATGGTGTTAGCACAAACATCCATTAAAAATTCAGTTATCTCGACCAACATATACACGAAACAACTATTTTTACAAATCATATTAGAACATTGATATGTATGCTGATAAAACTTAGAAATCTATGCACTTGTTATTCATTTCTTGGATCTCGAAAATTTTTCCATGAAATTATGATTTTCAATGCCGCTAGTTCTTGATGTGGTTCTCAAAATGAGTATGCCATTAGTTACTTGAGAGATCCTAATATGCCGGATCTCTCAAAATTCCACCGCCTTCTTCCTTTCACGATTGTCAAGTGGCTTGCATGTTGAAAGATTCTGATTTTTCAACATAGCTCTCATGTAAGATAAAGCGTTTAGAACCAGTATATCGCAATGAAACTTCACAGATTAGTCATAAGATAAAACATGGTGGCGTATCAATTCGTCGGCCTACTTCACTAAACCAAAAGTAACGCGGCATCTCGCCAAATCATGCGAGACCATGTTGGACAATAAATGTCCTTGGCGCCGTGATTGGCCCCAATCCTTCTCCTCCAGCATTTAAATGGGATCACACGCAAATCTTTCTAGAGCGAGAGGGGCGAGTAAATGAACAAAGCAGACAGCACCAGCAGTTATGGCGATTCAAATCGGGGTTGCGCATTTGTTTTTATTCATATGCCTCTGATTCTCACCTTTAAAGTCGATGGATGTGGACGCACCGGAATTGAATTTCTGCTGCTTGTTATTGATGGAAATCATGACCCCTTTGCCCTGTAACGTTTGGTCTTTGGTTTTGCTCGTTAGTTAGGGCATACTTATTTTCTCGAACGGCCACAGCATACTTGAATGTGCGCTTGTCTGCTTTCTGGCCACATAGGATGGTCGGGCTTACAACGTTGCAAGAACACAACAAAAGAAAATTGAAAAATGTTAGGCATGTTAACATCAATTCAAAAGGTAAAAATACTAAGTGCCGTGCTAAACTCTTATTAAATGCTGAATATGATTTCAAACTGAATCTCATGAGCTGAAGTTCTCATCCAGTTCTTCTCTTATGTGATTTATTATGTACTGCATCGTCCATTAATGAATGGATGTATGCAATATTTTTTTTTCATTTTGGCTATATGCATAGACAAGCCTGCAGCCGTTGATCCTAAATGAATGCTCCACTGCGAATTGCAGAATGATGTACAGAAATTTTTATGTACATAACATTCGCTTACTCCTAAAAATTCCTCATTGATGATGCAACCGGAGATTGCAGCCATTCTGGTCCTAATGGAAAGAAACCAATGGAGAAGCCTGCTTACGTTTTGGATTATGTACAATGCTATTAATTGAACTCTTCCGTTGAAGTTATTTTCATGCTGAAAATTATTTGCAAGTGTACTAAGGAAGAAATATCTAGGGTTTTACTTTTCAAGCACAATCAGGGTAACTTTCGACTTGCACAAGTTACTCTAGATATTTTGTGACTGCAATTTTAATTTAAACTAGATTAGTAGGCTTGGCATGGATCCGTCCACAACAATTTGTGTCAATCCAATTTCTTTAAACCATTTATGTTGTTTATCGGCATTCTCTAAAGTTCATTGTGTCTGTTGTTCTTCCACCATCCATGCAAACCTAGCAAGTTACTGTGATACTTGTACATGATTAACACAGCATTAAAACCAGATTGGATTTATGCCGTGCATAGAAGAAAACTCGTATATTTAATTAAGGAAACTGATCGAACAAATGTTTTTCTTTAACTTAAAGTTGTGCACATTTTAACTAGATAGAAAAGGGAAGCTCTTTCTATCTTTTTTCAGATAACTACATCATTAGAGGCTCACATCACTTGAATACGAATTTCCAATGAGTTCATATTATCCATGTGCTCTTCTCTGCCAACTAATTCAAATCATTTTTCATTCGAAATTTTTGCAACAATTACATAAGAGAGCGTCACTTCATTGAACCGATTCATAATCCATTGAAATTATTTCAGAAGAACTAATTTCAGCTTAATTACTCTATGATTACAAACCCACTTAGCAAGCATGATAACATTAACTAGAACATGAGTTGTGGATATGTAGTCAAAATCGATACTGCCCTTCTGCTTTCTGATCACATCAACGACAAGCCAATTATGTGTTTCTATTCTGGTTCCAATGATGATGCCTAATTATGAGTAATTATGGAAAAAACTGAAATATTCGGTGTCAATGGCTGCTCCCATTCATTTAGAAGGGAACAAGAACTTAAATGGCAGCAGGATAAACGCAGTCTTTTACTGTTAGACTTGTGGGAGTGCAATAACTTTTGGTATGGTGCCCAAGTTCCCATGCAAGATTTGCAGAAAGTAAATATACTTTACTGCAAAAGGCCATGCGACCTTAGCAATGACATTACATACATCAAATTAAAATTTCGGTGACATCGAGGTAATATATATATAATGCGCTTCTCAGAGCTAGAGCAGAACAGATAGTTGGAGGATGTGTATCGTAGGAATCGTGAACAATCCTCTTTCATAATTAATGACATGAATAACCGAGAATCTTTCCATCTGGAATGCTAGTGATTGAATTATTGTTTGAGTTCTGATAACTAATAAATGTGGAAAATCTTTCTAGATATGGTATTATATAGGACATGTCTCTGGCCCGTTGATATTCATGAGATTTTTTCTTTTTCCATTTAATGTGTGTTTGAAAATATTCCTTTTTAATTGGTTTTGGATGACAACAAAACTGATTTGAGTATTTAATAGACCTGATTGAGTATGGATCATAAAAAGAATACGGAACTATGTACCTGAAGAAATCATTGGCAACCAAGATCTACACATGTATAGGAAGGGATATGTTAATGACTAAAGAATGTTGACACAAATTGTAGAAGCAAATGTAGAAGGATACTCGTCAAACAAGTGGATCCAATAAAAAATAGTCTCACTTTTAGCAACTTTTCTCCTTAAATTGTTAGCTTTTGAAAAATGGGTTTCAACCCGAAGAGTGGGCTGCTCCCTTCACCAATTCATCAAGTTAGTGAGGAAGTTTGACGGTCGGGTTATGGACCGAGGCATGAAGGTATTGATGAAAGTTTGGATTTACTCAAAAGTGCAATTTGTCGTAGTAGTATGAAGTTGCAAGCCAAAGGTTAAAGAAAACCTAACAATGGAGGAAGCAGAGCGAACGAATAGAGAAAGTCACGAGTCACAAAATCAAAGAGGGAGAGAGAAGATACTAATCAAAGACCAAAGTAGGCTTAGCTTGACTTTTTTTTAAATGAGTTGAAAATGGGTCTACAACCGACCCACTAAAACCCATCTATTTTATTCTTTTAACCTTAAAATGCATTATCACTCGTACTTTGAGTTTGAAGTGACACACTGAAATAAATGTAGATTGAAATAAAGATTTGTGATCCATTTTAGTAGCCCTTCCTAAAAGCCATGGAACAATGAATCATAATGACTAAGAGTTTCCATCTGTAGATTCTAACGGTTGGGTTGTCAAATCAAAAGACCCAGCTCATATCATGTCCATAGAATCTGGACATCCGAGTGTACTGCAGCAATAAATCACGGCCATTTGGAGATTGGCGAACAAATATGCTCGAACCGGTCGGATTAATTGGACATGGCGGCTTATGGATCCAAGCTTAACGTTCAAATTGGAGGCCTAATACCAAACGACGAGCAGATCTGGGTAAGTCGCTGAGTGCTTGGAACAAGAGAAATCGAAGTATATCAAGTTGTTGAGGTCATGTTGTAATTGTATATTTTAGTCTTTGAGCGCATTTCATACTATATAATACCAAGAAAAATCTCAAATTCGTATATTTATAACAAATTTATCATAAATTAATTTATTGATCATAAAAATTTTTAAATTAATACATCTGTAACAAATTTATCTCAAATTAATTGATTACCAAAAACCCCAAATTAATACGTTTGTGACAAATATATCATCCATTAATTTCCGTTAAATTGGATTAATATCACGAAAAATCACAAACTAGTATACTTTTGACAAACAAAGAGTAAAACTCCAAACTGGTACACCTATCGACTATCATATGTCATCTAGCTAAATAATTTACACCTATCGACTATCATATGTCATCTAGCTAAACAATTTGACTTTAAAATTTAAGGAATTGGTAAATTTATCATAAGTGTACCGGTTTAAGGTTTTTTGAGGTCAAAAAGTTAGTTTGAGGTAAAACTAAATATATTAGTTGGGTTTTTTGTGGTATTAACCAATAAAAGAATACCTACTCCGACCCTCTAATTTTTGATATAATAATCGTCAACCAATTTTTCACATAGACCATCACAACAATCTCCATTAATGCTTTCAGTCATATCCCGTCGAAAGATCCATTTGAACCAAATGATTCAATACACATGCAAATTGAATTGCATGTACTTTTATTTATTTTTCAGAAGCATTAAAATTGCGAATAACCCTACATTTACTGAAATTGTTTTGCGAAACCCGTGTATCAAATGATATCCTGAACTCTCATTAAATGTGGCACGACTCCCTTACTTACAGACCCTCTTAAAACCTGACTTCACTTAATCCACAAATTTTGTAAATTAATTTCAGTACATCTAACACATAATCCAGCCTTCAGATAATTAAGCTTCTACCATAAGATACTACTCACCTGGTGAACACAGAGCAATATGATGGATTTACACTAAATAAACGAGACGACACATTTGTATTAGTGTTATGGATCGCAAATATATTTGCAATAAGTGCTTTTCCTTGAATAGAATACAGTGAAGAAAGATCCATCCTCTGACAATCGAGATGGATGAGGTCATTTCCATGAAAGTTTGACATGTCAAATCTCGATCTCCCCTTGTGAAGACTGGGAGAGTGAAAATGCTGATGCAAATCTTTTCTGCTCTCAGTTAGGACCAACACAATAATGCTGCATGGCATGCAGGTGATATATCTAACATGTGATGTGATCTCACGGCTCCACCTGATGCATCGCCCTTTTTGTTTTTCCGCAGATAGAAAAGGTCTGGCGAAGGCTTGTTTTGAAGAGGAAACTAACAAATAAAAATACGTAACTATATAAAAGAGAAGTCGAATATAATAACACAAATTGTTTGGTAATCATGTCGCATTTAAGACATAATATTAATACTTTCACTTTCAAATGGATATGACGTGACATAAATTACAGATGATTAAGTCATGTTCGTACTAATTGCTCGTTTCAGTGATTATACAATCAGGTACGGTGTAAGGAAACTGTCTGAGTATGTTTAGTCTATTCGGCTGTCCAATTTAATGTCATTAAGAAAGGCAGGTCTTATGCAAACGCTTATATTGCGAGCGTAGAGTGAATTTATGTGGGCTCTCGTTTATGGGTAGGAAGCAGCTCCTTCTAGCTATCCAATATAAATACTTGTCCTTTCTTTTTGCTTTCTTGTCAGCCTATAAGGACTAGGCGCCTCAGGTCTAGGAGACGAGCCACGTCACGCATTAGGCCATCGTCTGTTTGGATGTACTCCATAAATAGATTGTCTGGAAAGGAGGGGAAAAAATGCAAAGTCTTGCAATAGCCCTACAAGTTACTACGCAAATCCTTGTATGGTAAGGTGGGACAAATTTTGAAGCCATGTTGAGGAAGAAAATTGAATAGAATGGGGTCCTCCAAAGAGGGAGAAAAAGCCAAAAAGCCCTCTCATTCATTCCATTGTAGACCCTCTCTCTCTCTCTCTCTCTCTCTCTCTCTCTCTCTCCAGTCAGTCTGTAAACCTCATTCAATTCAACCACGCATTGTATGAGCGGAGGCATTACTGCCAACATCTTGCATGCATGCAGGGAATGCTCCACTTGCCCCTCTCTCTCTCTCTCTCTCTCTCTCTCTCTCTCTCTCTCTCTCTCTCTCTCTAACGCTATCATATCGTATATCTTAAATGATGTGATTTGTCAATGTATGGTGTGTACGGTGCGTATAGTATATGTCGATGCCAGAGTTTGTGTGTCGTTCGGCTTGAGGTATCGCCGCTTTGGTTCGCCTGACGTTTTTGTACTGAAAAAAGGGTTTTTGCGCCAGGATACGCCATGGACACTCGTTCAGAAGTCGCGGTCCTCTTCTTCTCGCTCTCAGTTCATGTCAAAATCATCCTTCATTTTGATACGGTGTGTGTCATGTTTCACATGCAAAGAGCCCATATGAGATGTCCATGGATGACGCCAAATGTTATTGAGAGGTAGAATTAACTGTTAAATAAAAGCATGATTTATTATTTATATATTCTAAAACTCTCCCCGTGCATAAGTTGAACTTTGTTCTTATTTTGAAAAAGTTAAAACTTAGGACCCCTTACTCTGATATAATATGAGATTTTATAATATTACTATTGACCGTTTCTAAAAATTTAAATTTTAAATAAAAATATAAATTATTATTTAAATATTATAATAGCAAGATATCATGAAAAAATGCGTCTTGCCAAAGGCACTCAAGAATGAATGCTTACAGGAAAATGAGTTCAAAAAATATCAACTTCGTCTTTTACACAATACATCATACACAATCCATCATATAGCACGTCTTTATATGATGGGGTGTGAGTAAATTATATATTTATGGTATATATACATTTTTTACAATACCATTCATGTTTATTTTATCAGTGGTATAAGTTTGGATTTTTTACGACACAAAAAAAGTTTAGAATATATTGTATCATACCGAGTAAGTTTAGCGTTTTTGGGGACAAAAACAAAATCAGTTATTTGTGTTATAGTGAATATAGTTTAAGATTTTTTTTATTGTAATATTAACCCACCCGTGAGCAGTTGCGTTGGTTGAGAATCTCTCCTTCATCGTCGAGGTCAAGGGTTCGAAACTCTTGGTTGAGAATTTCTCCTTTATCGTCGAGGTAAAGAGTTCGAAACCTGCAATTGTTAACGATTTAAGTAGGGGCCCTAGTGGTGGAATGCTGGGCTAGTCTCTCCTGAGATATAGGAGCCTGGTCCTCCGGTGCCGTTCGAGTACGGGGGGCCCGTGGTGGTGTAGTCCTCCCTATTACAAAAAAAAATCTAATTGATTAAGGCTTTGAATTATTATTATTATTATTATTATTATTATTATTATTATTTTGAATTCAATATATGACGTCGTACAAAAGCACGGACGGTCTGTCTGTCTCCTCTCTCTCTTTCTCTCAGTGCTCTCCCAGTTTCTGCCAGATCAATGTGGACCGCACGATGAGAAGAGTCGATATTTTCTCGCGAAAACTCTCGTGTTATCGGGGAGGGGCAGGATGGTCGGGCGCCTGGCGGGAGCGATGAGCGGTCGCGATCGGGTGCCGAGGTGGGGTCCGACCGGGCTTGATTGCGCAGGAGATTCGCGGGGCCCGCCGGTTTTATGGGATGTCCCCCGCGACCATCCTGACGATGCTTCCTGCGGCCGTTGTAACTTTGTTGGGTGCGCCCGCCTCTGAACCGAACCGAACCGCCGGTTGCAATCGAATGGCCATCGAATCGAGTACGTCCGTCCGCCCCCGATTTAATTATGATTTAGGATCGGGTCATTGATGGAATGCCCAATGGGCCTCGTGAGTCACGTGGCGGACCAATCACCGACGGGCCTCCTTTGTGGATTCCCGTCGCTTTTCGGGCTTCGTGGGCCAGTCGGTTTTCTCGAATTTGAGGAAGAGTTTCGAGGTCCTTGGAACGGAGGGCGAATGAAACGTTCCCGTCTACTCAAGTCAATTATGAGAGGGGGCCATATTTTTTTGGACTCCCTCCGACCACGGGCTCCAATTGGTGAATTACATGCATTGCATGGACACCGCTCGCATTTGATTTTGGTTAGTTTTGCGTGTTGCCGACGTTCGTGAATTCTAAACCCTCCCATCAGCAGTATGATTCGAGGAAAGTGTTCTCATTTTTATGTTCTTTCGGGATGATGATACTTTGCATAGGGCTGTATATCTTGCCCTATCGCTGGTTAGAGGATGCTTTTGATTTGGGGATACAAATTTCGCACATCACCCATGCTAAACTTTACTAAATTATAAGTGAGAGAACTGTTCATAACTTGTCCCCATCAATTATAATTGTTGGAGGTTCCCTCCAATCAGTGACGGAGGAAAGCACCTTCCTTGTACAATTGGAGTGTTGTGCTCCTGAGCACCTAAAAACCTAACCAAAACATGAGATGGACACAACAATTTCACTGTTCTTTGCTTGCCTATCATCTTAGATTCTGACCCAAAGAAATTGAAATATAGGTTTCTCTAAGATTAAATTTTGTAGCATTACTTTCACTGGCAATTTATATATTAGATGAAATTACTATATAAAATCTAACTCGGTGTACCATAAAAAGCGAAATGAATGGACAAGAAAGAGAGAAGAGGCGGTACACAAGGCATCAAAGTTTTTTAACACAGGCCATAAAACCAGAGTACAATTGTATGTGACCCCAAAATATAGTTACAAAAATAGCAAGAATAAACATTAGTTATCAGTAACATACTTAAAGGTCCATTTATTTCAAGGAAAAGTGATTTTGGGGAAATTGTTCTATAAAAAACTTTCTGGTGTCTGGATGACTGAAAGTTCATCGATCTATAAAAAACTTTTCCATGAGTTAAAAAACAACAAACTTAGATGGGGCAAAATGATTTTCCAAGGCAACCAAGACGGAAATGTTGCGTTCGACGAAAATCATTAGACGACACGAGCAAAGCCGCGGTTCGTAGTTATGGTAAAAGACAAAAAACTTGCTTATGCCCGTTGCAATTTCTCATAGTTTAAACAACAATTGTAATATGCGTTTTTTTTTTCCTCTTTGGAAGTTCTACGGCAACGCTAGTGTCGAAACCTTATCTTTACTACGACCTTAGACAGCATTTTTTTTTTTCGAAGCGTTACTTTTAATAATGATTTCTGGCAAGTGACAAATAATATTATTTTATCACCTATGAAGAGAGTAAAGAAGAAAATATTGATAGAATTGTTTCGAACAAGCTTCAAAGATTCGATTGGTTAATCCTTCTATTTATATTCTTAATTAGAAATTGTAGAATCGGATGAAGAGATAATATATGGCCTGGGGATAAGCCATGCAAGTAATTCTCTCTCCAATTAATTAAAGGTTCAAATCTCGTAATTGGCATCTTCTCTATAATTAACGGTAAAGTTAAGTCATTTTAGACAGCACTTCATGGAAGCGTTGCCTGAAAATCTGGGCACCATTGCTTATGTTGTTCGTTTTACATTGACGAATCGGCAATCCAAGATGATACGCAACGCTAATTACAAGTGCTGCTCATTAAAAACGAAGTGCCGCCTAATGTCGACGAAATCTCGCCCTGTCTTTATGGAGCGGCCGTTCTTTCTTTTTCTTGGCTTTTGTTTCTCCGACACGATATGGACATGGTTGAGAAGCAGTTTTCATGCGAGGAATTACGATGAAGGATAAGCAAAGGCCGAAGCATATTCTTATGTTTAATCTAAATATTAAACAGGAATTAAACGGAATATCCATTGAAGTACCACGCTCGATTTTCTTGTTGTACCCCCCGGCACATAGGTTTATACGCCCCTCCATCCGATAAGACCGTGAAGTCCCACGTCGGTCGCTTCAATACACATCCTATATAACAAAGCCAACTTCACCACACGGAGAAACCCCAAGCACACCATCCTTCGCAAACCCCAATAGAGCAAAAGCCATCGTCAATGGCGAACAATCTCGCAGTGCTCCGTGCTCTCGACACCGCTCAGACGCAATGGTATCACTTCACTGCGATTGTCATCGCAGGGATGGGGTTTTTCACCGATGCCTACGACCTCTTTTGCATCAGCGCCATTACGAAGCTCTTGGGCCGTCTGTATTACTACGATGGAACCGGTGCGCCGGGTAAGCTGCCCCCTAGGGTCAACAACTCCATCACCGGCATGGCCCTGGTCGGCACCCTGATGGGCCAGCTCGTCTTCGGGTACCTTGGTGACAAGCTTGGCCGGAAGCGGGTGTACGGTGTGACCCTAATCCTCATGGCCACCTGCGCCATCTGCTCCGGCCTCTCCTTTGGCTCAACGGCCAAGTCCGTCGTCACGACCCTGTGCTTTTTCCGGTTCTGGCTCGGCTTTGGCATCGGCGGGGACTACCCCTTGTCGGCGACTATCATGTCAGAGTATGCGAACAAGAAGACCCGCGGATCTTTCATCGCGGCAGTCTTCGCCATGCAGGGCGTGGGAATCATCTTTGCGGGGCTCGTCTCAATGACCCTGTCGAGGCTCTTCATGTGGTGGTATCAACCCGATTCGCTCGACAAGCCGCCGACTTTCATCGCTCAGCCCGAGGCAGACTTCCTGTGGCGGATCGTGCTCATGCTTGGCGCCTTGCCTGCTGTTCTCACCTTTTACTGGCGGATGAAGATGCCCGAGACCGGTCGTTACACGGCCCTGGTGGAGGGGAACGCCAAGAAGGCCGCAATAGACATGGGTCAAGTCCTCGACATTGAGCTCGAAGAGGAGCAAGAGAAGGTGGCGCAATTCAAGGCGGCTAACGAATACAAAATATTCTCGAGTGCTTTTTGGGATAAACACGGTCTCCACCTCATAGGCACGATGAGCACTTGGTTCTTACTAGACATCGCCTTCTACAGCCAAAACCTGACCCAAAAGGACATGTTCCCAGCAATGGGTCTCATAAGACCGACCCTTCATATGACTGCTCTTGAAGAAGTCTTCGATACCTCGAGAGCCATGTTCCTGGTCGCGCTGCTAGGCACGTTCCCGGGTTACTGGTTCACGGTATTCTTAATCGAGAAACTCGGGCGGTTCAAGATCCAGCTCATCGGCTTCTTCATGATGTCCGTCTTCATGTTCGCAATCGCCCTCAAATACAAGGACCTCAAGGACCCGAACAATCACGAGGGATGGCTGTTCGCAATCTTGTACGGGATGACCTTCTTCTTCGCAAACTTCGGCCCCAACAGCACGACCTTCGTCTTGCCCGCAGAGCTGTTCCCAACCCGGGTCAGGTCCACATGCCACGCTCTGAGCGCAGCAGCAGGGAAGGCGGGCGCTCTAGTCGGTGCCTTTGGGGTCCAGTCATTTACGCTGGACCAGAAAACGAACAAGATCCGCGGCGCCTTGTTCTTCATGGCCTTCACGAACATGCTAGGGTTTTGTTGCACATTCCTGGTGACGGAGACCAAAGGGCTGTCCTTGGAGGAGATATCGGGCGAAGACGACGGAGAGGACCATACCGAGGAGGGGCACTACTACAAATAAGATAGCACGAGATCGCATGGTGACGATATAGGGTTTTGTGGAAGAAGAAGAAGAAGAGGAGATCGATACGCATGGACCAATAATCGGGAGGAGAAGCCAATAAAAGTAGCACGTGTATTAAACGGGTTTGATTTCGTCTTATGGCGTCCTAAATGTTACCCAATCCTCTATACATAACGCACAATAAGAAACTCAAAATGTATGGACGTTTTGTTTGCTATATGAGAGCTCAATAAAAAAAAGGTATTTCGTCATTTGCATCGTCTCTTATTCGAGCTAGGGTTTCTTGTTTTCTTGTTTTTAACGGTGGGGTCGCCAGCTTTATCAAGACAGGAATAATTCGCGTACGCAAATGGCGGGCAAAACGACGCATTTGGGTGTTGTAGAATATCTAGAGGAGAGGAGAGATGAGGCTGAAGCTTCTTTTTCATTCAAAACTTTGAAGTCTTTTACAAAGGAAAGTACATAATAGAAATACCACCAAAATAAGATCCATGACAACCCATGATCTGCATAAATCAATTACTCCACTAACTTCTGAAAATTAAGACAACTGACAAACAAATTAGCTAAATGTGCAGAAAAGGAAACACTTATTATTTCAACAATCTCTCCCTTAAACTGATACTTGCTAACATGTAGTTTAAAGCCTTAACTGTTTTCAGCATGCAAACACATAGTAACCTTTTGAGCTCACAACTTTAAAACGCGTTACACAAGGGCAGAGGGCCATCCCTCAGACCTTCCCGCTCCCAAGCCATAATATTGTCCGCTTTGGAGGCATGGCCCACCGGCCCACCGGCCCACCCTCCCTCACAGCTTTGTTTTCAGCGCGACGGAAGCGTACGTGAAACGCGTTACACAAATTAGAGGGACTCAAGCCTTTATAAACTAGCCCGGGACTCCCCCCTAAGCGATATGGGACTAGAGAATGACCCCTTCCCCTTCCTTGCGCACGTCGTGGAACCGAGGCGCGGACGCACCACCATCCCTCCTTCCCGCGCACCGTTGCTTGGGCTGTCACAGATCAATTATTCCATCATTGCTAAGATCTCTCAAGAAATAAAATTTCACATCATCGTGCTTGTTTCTTCTATGTAGCACAGGATTTTTGGAGAGTTTGATTGCTGAGTTATTGTTGCAAAATATTTTAGTAGCTCTCGATCGTTGCATTGCAGCTCCTCAAGAATTCTCCTTAGCCAAATAGTTTGACAAGCACAAGTTGTAGCAGCAACAAATTTAGCTTCTATACTTGACAAGGTGACAATTGGTTGCTTCTTGGATGACCACAAAATAGCACCAATCCCAAACACAAAAGCATAACTCGAAATCTTCCTCCTATTATTTTGATCTCCTGCATAATCACTAACAGTAAACCCTAACAAATTAGACTTTTCACCCTTCTTGTAAAGTAGCCCAAAGTCTTTAGTTACTTCCAAGTAACGAATGATTCTCTTAGTAGCTAACAAATGCATTTTTGTATGATTCTCCACATATCTTCTAATTAAACTCACATAATACATTATATCTAGTCTTGTTCCAGTTAGATAGATCAAAATGCCCACAATTTGTTTGTAAAGTGTATTGTCAACCTTCTTCCCTTCATGGTCTTTGTGTTACTTTAAGCCAAAGTCAACTAAAGTGTTTATATGAGTACAATCCTTCATCCGAAATCGATCCAAAATTTCTCCCACATATTTCTTTTGAGAAATAAAGATCCCATCACCCAATTGTACTACCTCTATGCTAAAAAAATAATGCATTATACCAAGATTGAACATTTCAAACTCATCCATTATAGACTTCTTGAATTTTTCAAACATGACATCATAATTTCCAATAAATATAAGATCATCAACATACAGGTAGACAATGAACATTTTCCCTTTATCTCCAATCTTAACAAAAAGTGTATACTCAAAGAGATATTTCAAAAAACCAACTTTAAGAAAATAAGTCTCAATACGACTATACCAAGCCCATGGGACTTGTTTTAGCCCATATAGAGCTTTTTTCAATCTGTAAACTTTACGCTCATTTCCAATCTTAACATAACTAGGTGGTTGTTCGACAAATACCTATTCATCCAAATACCTATGCAATAATGTTGATTTAATATCTAGTTGGTAAATAGGCTTAGAATTCTGTGCTACCAATGCAACCACCAATTTGATTGTGTCATGTCTTGCAACTAGAGAAAAAATTTATGTATAGTCGATCTTGTATTGTTATTTGTACCCCTTGGCTACCAAGCATGCTTTGTACTTGTCAACTTCATTATTCTCTTTTAGTTTTGTTCTGAAGACCCACTTTATACCAATGGTTTTGTGTCCATTCGAAAGATTGGATCGCTCCCAAGTATCATTTCTTTAAGGGATAAGTGCATTGAAAGTCCTAAAATTTGTCATGAAAATGCAATTAAGTCCTAAAACTTTCAAAAAGTGTAATTAAGTCCTAAAACTTATCACAAAGTGCAATTAAGTCATAAAACTTTCAAAAAGTGTAATCAAGTACTAAAACTTATCAAAGTGGTTCAATCTAAGTCATTCCATTGATTGTACTTTTTGAAAGTTTTAGAATTCGATTGCACTTTTAAAACAAGTTTTAGGACTTTATTGAACATTTTGAAGTTTTAGGACTTAATTGAACTTTCATGACAAGTTTGAGGACTTAATTGCACTTTTTGAAAGTTTTATAACTTAATTACATTTTCATGATAAGTTTTAGGACTTCTAATGCACTTATCCCTTTTCTTTTAATAGCATCAATTTCAGCATCCATCGCTTTTTATCATTTTTCTTCTTTGACAACACTCTCAAAAGTTGTAGGGTCATAGTCTTAAAAATAAAGCAAAGTTAGTAATTGAATCTTCAATTCCAGTTACCTCATAATCTTCCATCCAAGCAAGCCTTCTTCTAACACGGTGAAGAGATTAAGCTTCTTCTTCATTAACTTCAACGACTATTGATGAAGTTCCAGTGGCTATAGAAGGTTGTATTTGATGAATTTTCAAGCATACAAGGTACTGAAATATGCTCCAGTTCAGCATCATTATCATAAAGGACATGGGTAGTCTGCTACTTATTCCAATCCCAAGTGTTCTTTTCATAAAAAAATAACATCTCTGTTGGTCACAATCTTCTTTGTTAGTGGACTGAATAATATGTATGCTTTGGATGCTTCACTTGCACTAAGAAAGACAAATTTTTCAGCCTTGTCATCAAATTTCTTCCTTTTCTCATCCACGACATGGGCATACGCAATGTATCCAAAGATTTTAAAGTGATCTACAACTGGTCTTCACCCACTTCAAGCCTCTTCAAGTGTCACATTTTGAATAGACTACTATTCAAAACATGAATGCTCAAATTTCCTACTTCTGACCAAAAGATCTTTGGGACTCTTTCTCTTGCCAACAAGCTTCTCACCATATCGAGAATGGTTCTATTTTCCCTCTCGGATACACCATTTTGTTGCGGTGTATATGCAGCTATAAGCTCTCTTCGAATGCCATGCTATACACAAAAAACTTCAAATTCTTTTGAAGAATTTTCGCCACCACGATCTGTTCGAAGAGTCTTAATGGTGTTTCCTACTTCATTTTCCACAAAGCTTTCAAGCTTTTAAATGTAGAGAAAGCTTCTAATTTTCCCTATAAAAAATAAACTCAATTTTTCTAGAAAAATCATCAATGAAGGTAAGTAAGTATCTTTTACCTCCATTAGAAGATGGGTTTATGGGACCACAGATGTCCAAATGCACCGGTTGCAAAACATCCTTTGCTCTCCATGACTTGTCTTTGGGAAATTAAGAATGATACTATTTGCTAACAACAAATTTGTCACAAACTCGAGAATAAGTAGTAATCTGAGGAAGACCCATCACTATGTTTTTCTGTTGGAGGGTCTTCAATCCACCAAAACTCAAGTGGCCATAGCGAAAATGCCAGAGGCATGAGAAATCTTTCATTTTAGCCATCAAACAAGATTAAATCTTTTCAATCTTTAATGGAAACAATTTGTTTGAACTCATCTAAATGACTGCAATAGAACTTCTAACAAAATCATAAGTTTCACAAACACCCTTATTAATAATGACAACATAACTCTTTTCTTATAACTAACCAACACTCAATAAGTTACTTTTCAAGTCAAGAATATACAACACATTAGAGATTGTTTCCACAAAATCAATCTTGGTTCTTATTTTAATATCACTTTTTCACATCACTTTCACAGTAGAATGATCCCCAAAACTCACAGTAAAATGAAAATCTTCATTTAGATAAGAAAAAAAAAAAACACTTACTCCCACTCATGTGGTTACTGCAACTTGTATCCACATATCAAATGTCTGACTTGGGTTTCTTTTCATCTTGAACAGCCATCAACAACGATTCCGTTTCATTCTTTTCAAGAAAATTTGAACTCTCTACATTTTTTTTTTATCATTAGGTAGCCTAGTATAAGATTTAGATGCATGATGACCAAATTTATGACATCCAAAACCAAAGCACTCTATCTCGGATTTGTCAAAAACTTGTCCTTTGCCTTTGTCTTGAAATTGGTCATTATTGGCTTTGAAATTCCTACTAACATCTCTATTTCCTCAATCTCCCCTTCCTCTACCCCTTCCTCTGAAATTGTTGGAATGAGTATTGGTAGAAGCCTTCAATGTTTGCTCCTCTACTATTGAATGTCTATTCATCTTCCATTCATAGACCAATAAGGAGCTTTGCAATTCATCAAAAGAGAGTGCATCTATGTCTTTCAACTCTTCAATTAAGCAAACAACATAATTAAACTTTGGTGTGGGGAGCGCAAAATCTTCTCCACAATGGTGACGTCGTCTATATTTTCACCATGAGATCGCATCTTGTTGTTAATCTCCATTGTTCTAGCACAATGGTTGGTGACAGATTCTCTAACATTCATCGCTAGTGTCTCAAAATCCATTCTCAAGACTTGAAGCTGTGCATGTTTCACCCTAACATACCCTTGATATTTCTTCTTCATAGAATCCCAAATATCCTTGGAAGTTTCTTTGCAAAGAATCATTTACAAGATGGGATGATCAATAGCCTGAAAGAGATAATTTTTTGCCTTTAGGTCCTTCAGCTTTCTAGCTTCGAATTCTACTTTCTAGGAATCTGTCAAAGCCGTGCTTGCTGGTGGCTCTTGAATTTCATATTCAATGACTCACCAATAGTTCTTTGATCGTAAAAAAAATTCTCCATTAGCATGCTCCAATGACCATGGTGACCATCAAAGCATGGGATGGTTGCTTGCACAAAATTGGAATCTGTGGTCATTGGATAGATGAAAAAATAGATGAAAGAAATTTGTTGCTACTTCACGTGTTTTTCGCTCTCAAGTCTCAAGGCTCTGATACCACTATAGAATATCTAAAGGAGAGGAGAGATGAGGCCGAAGCTTCTTTTTCATTCAAAACTCTGAAGTCTTTTATAAAGGCAAATACACAACAGAAACACCACTAAAATAGGACCCATAACAACCCATGATCTGCATAAATCAATTACTCCTCTAACTCCTAAAAACTAGGACAACTGACAACCAAATTAGCTCAACGTGCAGAAAAAGAAGCGACTATTATTTCAACATTGGGTGCATGGTTGTCTTTCCTTTTGGCCGCCACACAGGCTGTATGGCAGCTTATCTTACATTGCAATCGAGATGAACGAGAATCTTGGCCTTTCATGGTGATTTACGATGAATGATACCACAAAAGGCTGTGTTTCCATTGCTTATCATATCTGCCTCGTATATTAGCTTGTTATATAGACTAGGTATAGACTGTATGGTATACGTGAGTCCTCATTCAATCCGAGGTTCTGGACTATGTTCAGAACTAAGTGCTCCTACCAATTTTAACTATGGTAGATCCATCACTTGTCCAATTCCAATCACAACAGCATCCACAATATATCTCACAAAGAGCTAGCGACACAATAATCGCATGATTTTCACTCTCATCAAGTTTTCGACAGTAAAAAGATGAGCGTCGCTCTCGAACTGTTGACCTTTGACTTGTTTTTCTTTTTTTAATGTGTTCCAGATTACAGGCTCATTAGGTCCGTCCAATGGCAACAACTAGCCCTCGGGCCTCACATGGCCTATCTCCATTTCTCCGAGCTCGGTTCAAGAAAATGAACGTCTACAGTCTTGGTCCGAAAGAGCTATTCGTAAATGGGCCGGGCCTCTCTTTTAGGTCAATCTCATCTGTCACCCGTCGTTGACTTCCGATTGGACAGAAGATGATGAAACCGTGAAATTACGCACCTCCACAAGTATGAATAATTAAGGTTAAAAAATAAAAACTGGTCTAATAAAACTTACACCATATCACTTTTATATTTTTTGGATAATGACACAAATGGTCCCTAAACTTCAATGTCATTCATAAACTTTTAATTTATTCAATGTGATTCCCTAACTTTTGGCACAAGTTCAATTTAGTCCATGGACTATATGAAAAATGTTCAATGTAATATCTAAACTTGAATTAATAGAAGAATAATGTTAACTTTATTCATATGGCTCAAGAGTCAAGTCCAATATGTACTAAAAGTTTCATAACTATATTGAATAAATTGAAAATTTTAAGATTATATTGAGTAAATTAAAAGTTCATAGATCATATTACACATTTAGTCACAATTCAAGAACTGTTAGTATCATTATCCCTCTATCTTTTTTTCTTTTTTTTTTTTGCTATAGCTTAAATGTTATTACTTGAATCGTCCGAATAATCCCAAAAGATTTATGTTACAATCTTGCCGGAGGACAATGTAGACATGTATGTATCGTGTATATCGTTCTACTTCTTTCACGATGCTGTTCGATTTGTCCCGAGAAATTTCATTTGAACATATCTTCCACGGTCAATCATGATGTTAAGTAGATTCGTCTTCCCATGCTTTAGTTGTTGGTCGGAGTTGGTGAAGCCGACATTGATTCAAAGAGCGATTTTTCTGCATGGTGGGACCATTGGCCGATGACTACCTCCACATGGACTATGAACACAGCCCACCATAGTTCCACGAAATTTATGGAAAATGTTCTTTATTCCATAAACAAATCGCCGGAAAGGGCCGACGATAGTAGGGATGGCTAGCAAATGATCGGCGAGGGTTGCCAAGCCAATTGACCTTGTCTAGTAAACCATAGGCGATGGTCGCCAGCCCTTTTTGGTGATGGCAGGGCGGCAACGGCGACAAGAACATGCATTTTGTCTTCTTTCTTTTAAAAAAAAAAAAAGATTAGCTTACTTTTTAATTAATTTAAATAAGATTTGTATTATGAAACATATTTGGATCAAAGTGATGTCGTTTTACTTTTGTATTTCATGTTTTAATTACTCATCGCCACATAAGAGAAAAAATATTAAAAAATTAATGTCAACCAAACAATTGTTCGTATTGTTTGAAATAATAAATCAATAAAAATATTTCAATTACTAATCTGAATGATTTCGGGAGGATGAAAAAAAAAAATGTTCATCAATTTTTGTAAGTAATTCAAATAATTATTTTTTGAAAAAGTATTTTTAAAATTATTTATTTTTCCTCAAACAGAACCTTTAAGGTTTTATTGATTAACGACGAGGATCAATGATTATGGACGACATTCAATTTCTAGTAAGATCGAAGTCATCCTTAGACACTCACACCCAGCCAATGAAGAAGCCCCAATCTTTAAAAAAAAAAAAAGAAAAAGAAAAGAGAAAAAGAGGAAAAAGGAGGGGGCGGGGGAGCGGGTGGGAGAGAAAAGAAGCCGCCTTTCCCAAAAGCACCGCGAGGGGCCCGCATCACCTGCAGCGTCGGTGTCCCCTAAGTATGATGGACTCGCGGCCCCCATCTCCCTCCACCCCACCCCCCTCTTCGAGCGGGGCCCACCCTCCCTTCCCTCCCTCCCTTCATCATTCGTCGTCCATCGCTGTCAAACGTGGAAGGAAGGGTCGGAGCTCCGATTGGGTGCGGAGCCGCGCACCGTCCCATGCCATACGCTCCCCCTCACGTGCTGCCCCACCTGATGATCTGGGCCCCACGAGAAAAGTCTCTCTTCGCATCATGTGGGTGGGAGGAGGGGCGTTGATTAGTCCCCGCGGCCCCCAAAGGCGGATCCTGTGGGCCCCGCCCGTGGATTCGACGGCTAACCGTCTTCTAGACGACGGCTCCGCCGTTTGATTAGTCAACGCTTCCCCTGGCTAGAAAAAAAAATTAACAATGATCGCCATGGATTAAGCATGACTTATTATGTGAGAGCATAATTCGCCTGATTTGGGGGGGTCCCCGGGATGATCTTTTTTTTCCGGTCCTAGGAATTGATAACAAAACGGAATTGAGTTCTCTAATTTTTGACCCACGCCTTTTTAGAAATGTATCCAAAGAGAATTGTAGCGGGTTCACGGGGGACTTTTCCTATTCCTGTAAAGGCCCACCCGCCGGCCCTTTTTTTCTCAAAAGACGAAGAATATTTTTCGAATTGCTTTTCATTCACCGAAAAGAAGGTGAGAATGAGTCGGATACGTAAGTATGCATAAATACGAGTCTTTGTTAGTTTGGGAGGACGAGAATATATTTACATAAACTTTGCCATATATCATCGATGCTTCATCAAATACTTAGAGTGGCTAGAGGGCTGCACTTGGCTTCACCTGTGGGATTAGAGTGGTTGTCGAGCAACCTGTTTCGTTCAGTTCTTTATCATGGTTCGAAAAATGAACTTCAATCGTCCATGTACACAATGACTGCCCATGAGAAGATAGCTCGTTCCTCCATCATGTAGAAAAAAAAAAAGAGGGGAATTAAATGGCTATCCGACCATAGCTAGCATTCACATCGAGCTAGGGAGATCTAATCGATCGATAGACTGCTAGAGGGAGTTGGATAGGGGTGGACAGGATTAGCTGCGCAATCAATGGGTTGTCTTCCATAACACCATCAAAGCGAACGAAAACATTCGACAGGAACTGCTAAAAAGCCCACCGACATGGCATGGCAACATTATGGGTGACCTAGTCTCTTTGCATCATCGTCATTATTGTCCTCCTTTGGCTTTGCCGCATTACAACATGAGAGGAAATTTACACCCACTTTGAATTATGATTGCGCTTGAAGGACCATTAGGTAAGGACATGACAGCCACAATTCTACTGTAAATGAGAATGGTCCAAGTGAGCGGTTCTCGCCTTGGAATCGGGAATCGTCCATCATCAAACTATCGGTTCCCGGCTGAGTCTATATAACTAGTCCCACCAAGCTTTGCACACTCAGTGCAACATTTTCTAACAAGTCAAAGTAAAGCAAAAAAACAAATAACTTTCCTTTTCTTAATTGTAAGATTAGTAAAAAGATTAGGCTCATATTAGAAGCTAAGAGTCGAGGCTATAAATGAGAGATTAAAAGGCAACTCAAACGAGGAAAGAATGAGATGAGACGAGCACTCAGTCAATGAGTCTTAAGTTGCAAATTAGGGATTTTAAGGGTTTTTATTTTTCTTAATTTTTTTGTTAGAAATTTTTCTTAAAAATTAAATATATATTATTGATCTAGTCCAGATGTGTGATTCCATACTTAAAAATGTCAATTCCGATCCAGTCCAGTCCAATTCTGAGGGGTTCCCAATTCTTTTGCATATCCACAAATTCTACAACTTAAGAAAGCCCTAATTAAGGTCGCGCTGAAGAATCCTATCTTGGGTTTTGGAAAATCTGCTGGTGCGTTGGGACATCATGGCGGCTTATCAGCACACGAATTAAATACGCGAGACATATGATTCAATGACCCCATCAAGAAATCGTGAGCAATTTCGAAATGACACGGGATGGCGAGTCCATACGTAATATCATTGGGCTAGATATCATTTCGGCTTGTCTCTTTCCCCCGAGTTTATACTGATGCTGTCGCCCCCTTTGACACGCTTTTTGCCCATGTGTAGTGCGGTCTTGGGTTTTCTATTGTCACCCATGCATCATGCCTCGATGTGGTAGATGATCAACCTAAAATCATATTGATGAATAAGAGCTAAGGTAATCTTGTTATCTATAATGTGACCCCACATTTTTTAGGGATATGATTTTTAAAATAACAACTTATTATTAAGCATTAACCCCCTTTTCTCTTTTAAGTAACAATTATCTACATACGATTTCCACATTCATACCCCTCCATAACAGCTGCCCATTTGATAATTGCCTTCATAGGAGGCAATTTATAAGGACGATCGTTCATTTACGTAAGTACAAACTAACAGAAACCCTATCATTCAAAAATACACCATCAATATGCGAGATGATTGGGTTAGTAGAGTGTGTCCGTAATTGCAATTAAATCTTCATGGATTTCTAACGAACACAAAATCAAACAATGGCTGAAAGTCAGATTTATTTTTTATCATGTTTTCCACATATGATTATAATTGATCTCAATGCATAATTGGAATCGTTCGTTTATGTCTAGTAGCTCTGTCTCATTTAAGATTAGGGTTCATTTGTCTGATGCCCTACGATTAGGCGGGGGCAATATGGAGCGGCTTTAAAGTAATTGCTAGCTGCATGATGTAAAGGCGTACGAACTTTGTGTGCTGCGCCTTTTAGTTTAGCTCCATCGTGGGTGATTAGCACATGGTTAAAACACTATCTATGCCAATTGTTTATTGCAAAGCGTTGTAAATTATTGCCCTGCCAGATCTTCAAGTTAGAATCAAAAACCGACTTGGGTCTTTTTCGCCCATGTCGATTTGCATCTTCACTTTTCGAAAACCTGCGAGTTGCAGTTCAAGACGAGATAAAAAGCTCAAAAGACTCGTTGGCCCCTCTTTCCAAGAGAACACAATAAGAAAAAGCTACCCCACACCACCTAACTAATCCAAGCTCCATTGTCCCCGAATCCAAAATTAGCCACCATAATCGCGGCCACCAGCGACCTAAAGATGTGGGTGGAGGGGATTGTCGCAAGTACGAGCCACTGGAGATGGCGACTCGAACTAAGAAAGCACCAGCCATGGCAGCCGAGTTAGGTGGTGGCACTTAAGCGGACAGGGATTATGGGTGGGAATTTGATATAAGGTGTAAAAGTGAGGATGATAATTGATATTTTCTCTATAAAAGTTCATTGATTACATAAAAATATTTAAGTTTCACTACTTATTGAAAATCTAACAATTGAATCCATTAAGGTAATTTTACCTGAAAATCGGCGAAGTAGACACTAATTATCTTATGTGACATGATTAGTGCTAACATTTTTATTTTTTATTTTTTATTTCCTTTTTTCCTTCACTGATCTCAAGCGAGGGCCACTCTCACTTGCCTCAGGCGAAGGACGCCTCGACCAAGGCTAACAAGGGTAGCTTGAGGCCGATGAGGTGGAGGATCACTTGAGGCCAACAACAAGGAAGGTCCCCCTAGCCCAGGCAAGAGTAGTTGTTCATCACACTAGGCAAGGGCTTGCCCTCACCAGACCAAATGAGCGTGACCCCCGCCCTAGGCCAATGAGGGCGCACCTTGCCCAATTTGGCGAAGGTGGCCATTGCTTGACATCACTGGCCCAAGAGTGGCGAGGGCTGCCCTCGCTTGAGGCCGGCGGAGATGAGGCTTGGCAATGGCCAAAGCAAAAGGAAAAAGGGAAAAAAAATATTATAAATTATTTACATCAGTACTCATTGTACCACATAAAATGGTCAATATCCATTTCAGCGATTTTTAGTTAAAAATGATCAAATAGACTCAAGTGACAAAATTTGAAAATATTTAAGACTCAATTGGTAAAATTGAAATTATGACTGAATTAACAAAATTGCAGTAAGTTTAGGACTTCTTGGATAATTTCCCGAGGAAGGCATTATATTCAAGGAAAAGTACAAAAAAAGTATGAAACTTATTACATTAGTATCAATTTAGTCTTAAACATTTTAATTAGACTAATTTAATTCTAAACATTTTTTTATATTAATACCAATTCAGTCCATCTAACCAATTTATACCGAAAATCGTTAACATGGACATCGGCGATCCTACATGGCATCATCGGTGCTGACATGAATATTTTAAAATATTTTTTTACTAATTTTTTATTATATATATTTTATTTTATTTTAAATTCTTTTTTTTTTTTTTTTTCCCTTTTTGGACTGTGACCGATACCAACCATGGTCAGTGACTTATCACAAGTGGGGCTGGAGAGGGCTTGACCCTTGCCTCCTTAGTCTAGTCTGGTGAGGGCCACCCTCACCCGGGACGCAAAGGTCTTGCCCTCACCAAATCCAACAAGAGTGACCCTCGCCAACCCCTACCTGTGGCCGGTTGTTGACAGTGGCCGGTACTAGCCACAGTCCAAAGAAAGGAAAGAAAAGAAGGAAAAGAATTAAAAAGTAATTGAAAAATCTAAAAAAAAAAAAGTAAAAAAATCATTTTAAAATGTCCACATCAGTGTCGGCGATCCATGTCACCAATTTCTGGATGGACTGAATTAATACCAATATAAAAATGTTTAGAATTAAGTTGATCCAATTAAAAGATTTAGAACTAAATTTGTACTAATACAATAGTTTAGGACTTTTTTGGTACATTTCCCATTATATTTATGGCACATGACTTCATAAAATTTGGTTTAATAATCATTATAAAAGCTCTTCGATCTTTTAATATTCCCTATTCTATACCCTAAGCCCGAGCTCACCTTATTCAAACCTCCAAAAGAACGGTGCTTAAAAAACACGTCCGAGCATCGCAACTGGACACGTTGAAACTTCATGCATGGAAAGGCTCGACGAAACCCTAACGGGACTTCCAATAATCTCGAGACGAAGTCAAGACAGCAAGAAACCATTGAGAAACCTAACCTTCCCTTAAATGGTGGGGGACCAAGAACTTCGAAAAACTAATAGAGAGAGAGAGAGAGAGAGAGAGAGGAAAAAGAATAAGGGATAGCTGCTCCAAGCATGAATGAAAAAGGGCGCATAAAAAATAGCAGAACGACGAAAGACACAGCGTTGTCGTCGATCATTAAATTTGAATCGCCCCAAGAGGGTGAGCCCCAGTTGCAGAAGACGCAAGAGGGCTCGCGTTTTGAGTCGTTTTCTGCAGATTTTCTTCTTCCCAATTTTAACCTACTCTGAAAGCTGCAGAACCTAGGTAGGCCTCGCATGGCCACATATGCTTATCTTCCACTAAAGTTTGGCGTCTCCTTCATCCCTACATAGCTCGCATTTTCTGGTTCTATGTTTCCCGGGTGCTTGATATTTAGCCGAGCGACTCATGTGCATGACGCGCCTATTATAAAAATCCCATGACCTACGCGACTTGCATACTGGCTGTAGATGCACTGTGTGCCGCTCGTAATTTGCAGGATTTGATAAGATAGACTTTAATCATGTCTAGGTAAAATCTAGGTTCTCTAGGATCTAGCAAGCGTGATTCATTTGTTTTTAAGTCTTGGAAAAAAGTAAGGTTGGAAATGAACGATGGTTGCGTACGCTGATGGTAAGGTTAAGATGAAATAGGTTCCATGGTGAGAGTTTGTTAGTATATTGACATTCCTACACAAAACAAAAGGCCCGACCGACATATTAAGAGCTAAGATATCCAATCTTCTTAAATACTACAAATGGAAGAATTATCAAAAAAAGTCATAAACCTTTTTGTAATTGTACCAATTCAGTCATAAACTTATTTTTTTAGCCAATTGAGTCTTAAATTTTTTATAATTGCATCAGTTCAATCCTGCCAGCCAAAATTGGTCGGCTGGCATCCGGCATCTGGCACCGGCCATAAATTTTTTAATAATATTTTATTTCTCAAATTATTTTATTAACTTTTTAAATCTTTTTTACCTTTTTCTCTCTCTTTTTTTTTTCCTCCCTCATCCTTCCTTTTGGCTCCAGCAATCAGCCAGTCCTCACCGGTTGTCGAATTAAGGAGGCTGGGCAAGCTCGCCTCGCCGTCACTTGGCGAGGACTCCCTCGCAGAGCTTGCCCCGTCGGATCTGGCGAGGGCTCACCTCGCCAAATCGAGCAACAGCAAGGCTCCTCTCGTCGGACCTGGCGAGGGCTCGCCTCGCCATCACTAGGCAAGGACTCCCTCGTCAGATCTGGCAAGGGCTCACCTCGCTGGACCGACGAGGGTTGGCCGGTTGTCGGAGGACATAATAAAATTTCATTCTTCCCCGTTCACGGTAGACATGGTAAAAGCAATTTGAGGGAGGAAAAAAAAAGATGATGGTTTAAAAGCATAGTAAAAGCAATTTGCGAACTGAATAATTATGCCAAAAACATGATGGTTTAAGTGATTCTTGAATATGAAATTTCATTCTTCCCCGTTCACGGTAGACATAGTAAAAGCAATTTGATTAAACAAGACCAGCTACACCTACATAAGTGATTTAGCATTGATAGGTCATTATGAAACTTTTTAGCAATAAATCCCTATGTATGCGTGCAGATACAGACGTACATACATACGTGCATAAATACAAACTCGTTAGGGTGAAGCAGTTCTTTCTTATCGGAAGCTTGGAGAGACGTAGGGTGTTGTTGTCCCGTGGCCTCAACGTGGTATGCGACCAAAAAATCTGTGCCCTCATATCTTCCAACATGCGGACTACTAAACAAAGCTCTGCTACGCATTCCCTACTCGCGTTACGCAAGAATACAATCCCTGTTTCGTCTTCTTCATTTTAAAGCCATGCATGTCTGTCTGTGTATCCGCCAAAAAAGCGGTTTAATTAGTCCTTTGGATGTAGCAGATCCAGAAGGTCGTTTGAGGTGCGAGAGTGCGAGAGACAGTGACGGATGATGGATTTGCTGTTCAACGATCTGATTTCTCACAACTTGTTCTTATTGTCTGGGATACATGCATGTGACCTCATGTCGGCCAGCTGCGCCGCTCCGGCTCTTAGCCTTTATTCTCCAGTTCTCTGCCGGAGAAAACGAAGGAGGACAGACATTCCGCTTCCGCTTTTTCAAGAATGCGATTAGGAAAGGATTTGTAATAGAAACACCACGGCCAGCTAGCGTGAAATACATAATAATTGAATGAAAGATTTCATTTACTAATGGAATGAATAAGGTTATCAAATTTAACCGAACGTGTGTACATACCATCAATGCCTTAATCGCGCTTGTGGATTAATCTAATGAAAAAGTCGAACAAACACTTAAACGAAGTGGAACGTAATTCCAATAGAGTTTGGGTTTTTTTAATATGGGACTAGCTATATTGGCAGTTGTTCTATAGCGCATACGACACATTATTAAAAAATGTATGCAATGCCATTGTACCCTTTTTCTATCATATACTTAAGTGGGGGGAAAGTACTAAAAAAGTTTTAAAGATATTGTATTAGTACCAATTCAATTCAGTTATAAACTTTTAAATCTGATCTAATTAGTCTTAAACTTTTGTATCTGTGCTAATTGAACTCATCCGGCCAACTTTGTCCAAAAATTGCTAACGCGAATGCTAATTATCCTACATGGTGCAGCCAATACTAACATTGACATTTTTTATACTATTTTTACTTTTTTCTTTTATGTTTTATTATTTTATTTTTTCTTTCGTTCTTTTTTCCTTCCATTTTCATTTTGGTCGGCAAGAGTCACGTCCCTTGCCTAGGTCCTTACCTAGAGCCAGCCAAGTCAAAATGGCCCTAAGGCAAGGCCTTCGCAGCCAGTGAGGGCCTTGAGCACAGCTGATAGTGTCGCACAAGCCCTAAGGGAGGGCCTTCATGTCCTCACTAGTCATGAGTGAGGTGGCCCCTGCCAACGAAAGTAAAGGACACAAAAAATGATTAAAATTTTAATTTTTTTGAAAAAAATTATTAAAATTTATACACGTCAATGCCGGTCATGTCATATAGGATAGCTAATGTCCACATTACGATTTTCAGTAAAATTGACCAAATAAACTCAATGTGCACAAATGTAAAAGATTTAAGACTAAATTAGAATAATTTTAAAGTTTAAGAGTAAGTCGGCGCTGATATAATTGGTTTAAAAAAAAAAAAAAAACTTTCCCAAGAGATGACTAATGCAAATGTCACGGGGTTCCTTGAGAGTGACTTGAGCAGTGACGATCTCGTGGAGACTCGACGAAACGTGTGATGTTCAGCATGCCTTAAATGTTCATTCACTCGACCAAAAATCAACATGCCATGAAAAAGATGACAAGGGTCCAGCCAAGTCAAGATCTACTAGCGCAAGTGCTCGATTTGATATTATCCTTTAATTGTACACGTGGAGCGCATGCACAGTTGAAGGAAGTGAAAGTGAACAAACACGGAGAGAAAGTGGAGGCGATCGATTTGCAAAAAGATAGGAGCGGCTGCCGAAGAAAGTGCATTAGTGGAATTTATCAGCAACAATAACGGCGGCTCTTGTGGCAAAGATCATGGGTTGATTTTTCTTAAACAGAATCCTCGACTTTAATAAGTCTGATCTCAATTATGATTCGAATTTATTTTTATAAAAAAATTTAAAAAAAAAAAAAAAAAAAAAAAAAACTTCGTTCTTATCTTAAATCCACTCCCACCTCAATAAATCGTAATTGGTTTCTTCAAGATTATTAATATCAGATTATTGTTGTTTGATATAATAGTAAGAGCATTAATGAAGACATAGACTCTGATAATAAACCCCTAGCTTGTCTTGATGTTGATGTTGATGATCTTGAATGAACTTGTGACAAATTTTGGACTAAAATGACAAATTTTGAAATTTTTTTAGATAAAAAGAAACGTTCGGAACAGAATTTAAATTAGACTTAAAAATTTGAGATTTTTTAGAAAATTAGACCCCTTTATCATAAAAGAGAGCTCGACACTTGAAAAAGAGAACACACACGTGTGAACACTCTTTCTAAGAGCTGTCTATTTTGAAAAATTTCCTTACATTTTTCAACTCCTTGCACTTTACATTTCTATGTACTTTTCCTTTTCATGCACTTATTTTTCGTCTTTTTGGCCAAATCGTTTTCATGTTATTCAATTCCATACATTTTGACTCAATTTAAATGTTGTTTTCACTGTAATTACTTTCCACCGTACACAAATTTCTAAAACTCAGCCACCATCCAAATTTTGTGCATTTGTCAAAAGTCTGGATTGATCACCGCACATCAAATTTTCGTCAACATTTCTTTTGGTACTCTTGCAAAACGATATCCTCTGTTAGTCTTAAAAACAAACGGTGGGTTCTCCATCACAATTCTAACATTTTAACCCTTTTAATTGGAAAAATGATGAGCTGACAGACTGTTAGTCTTCAAAAATAAATGGTAGGTTCTCCACCACAACTCTTTCCAAGAAATTAGCCGGTTTTCTTGAAAAAAAAAATTGAATTAGAAAGTCTTACTTGGTGCGATCTCCTCAAATCCCACACCCACTAAGTAAGATTCCTTAAAGATGAAGAAAGAAAAGACAATATAACGAAATATATAATAACAAAGCAAATCAAATACCGAAATATTGATAACCACAAGCAACAAAATGTCATCACTAGCAAAAAAGAAAAAAAAAATTGATAATGTCATTAGAGAGATCCATTAAATTTCAAGGATATCTACTTTACCTGTTCCATTAATCATTTTTTTATGAATGACTAGCAACTATTTATAAATCATCATCCTTTGACTCAAAATTATATTTTCCGAAAAAAAATGGATATTATCCTTAGATATACACTCTGATTATAGAATATAATAGGCAAAACATTTGTAAAGCAATAAAGATGGCCAAATGCAAAATGAAACGGGCGGCTTCTTTTGCACTGTTATTGAATGAGAGTAATGGAACAGTTATGATAGCAAACTCCTTTTTTTTATTATCCTCGAAAGAGCACGTAAAATATTATAACATATTATGGTTAGGTGTGCACCTTATATGTCCTCCGACAGCAAGATATCGTTACACCCCATTGAATAACTAGCAGTCCTCTTTGTCTAAACATAAAAATGAAAGAAAATGGTAGTTGGGTGAGCATCTTTATAGATATTTTTTTAATAAGACATATATGTAGACTTCCCAAGATACTTGAAAAGGTGCTTTGACCAATGTTAGGAAGAAACAGGGAGAAATTATCCAACTATTTCAAAACCTAGTACACGAATGCTAAACTTCTTGATTTTGCTAATTCAATTTTAAATATTTATAATAAAAAAATTCCAGAATAGTCCTTCTAATCATTTTTTGTCGGGAATCATTGACGTGCCGATGATGACTGGACCGCCACGTCAACAGTTTTCCAATAGAAATTGATTAGAAATGCTACATTAGAACTCGGTGCAAATGTTTAACACTAAAATTGGAAAGTTTAAGATTGAATCGACATCCGTACAATAGATCTAAGATTGATTAGGTAATTTTGCCAAGGGTAGTGAAGGCAATGTAGCTCCAAACTCACAAACATTGTCACATAAATAAGAGAGATATACATGAACCAAATCCACGAGCACTTAACAAAAAGGTTGAATTGATATATATGGATAATGGTTCTTTGTGGCGTCCATTATTGGATGGACAGCTACTTGTCATCGGCCGTCGCGGAAGAATTTTCCACAGGTCAAGACGAATTAGCAGTGGATTGGAGGGGAGGATTGAAAAGGATGTTCCCTACAGTGGCGAAATTACCCAAAAAATTGAAAAAAAATGAAGACCATGATGTTCATGTTTCGCAAGCAAACACCGAGCGAGGGCGGCTGCCTTCGTTCCTACTCGTTCGCAAGTGGTGGGTCAACAGGTGATGCAGCCATTGACATGCTGCTGGCCCCCGCCAATCGATCACGGCCATCGCCTTTTTCTGATTCGTGATTATCGCGACGACAATAACACTAATATTAATAACGTTAGGATTAGTCTATATTTTATTGTTGTTGTTGTTCTCGCTGTCTGTGCCCCGCAGATGGCTAAGGTATGCATTGATCATTTCAAGAGAGGTGTTTGACTTTGCGAAGCGGCGATCATATCAGAGTTGATCGAATCATGATCAGTATAGATCTGAAGTATATAGAGAAACTGTTAGCATGACTTTCAAATTTATTACCAAAAAATCGATACCGTCTCACGGGGGAGATGTCCGAAACTGCAAAACTTGCATGGAAGTAAGATCCTAAAAACTCATAACTATTGGAAAGCACTACTTGTGAGGCAAGAAGGGCATGCACAATCGACCAAAGCTCAAGATTTTACTTACTTCATCCAAGTTTTCAGGGATACACCCGCCAAGCTAAATCTGTCCAGTATTCGGGAACAACAGAATTCACAAATTGGGGATCGAATCTATCATCTTTTTTTCCATAGTGTTCCCTTATTTATTGTTTGAATTATAAAACGTGATTTTTCCGCAAGTCTTCTTTCTCAATTGACTTATGGCTTTAGCGTATTGCTTGCTTTCGAATTTAGGTAGCCCGTTAAACCCAAGGTCAGGGACGAGAATTCCCGTTGACCCCACAAGACATTACATCCATGCACATTGCCGGCAACAAAACGTGGCCCGAATAAACAAATGTATGCAAAGGATGAAAGCAAAAAGGGGGGGAAAGGCATGGGGACGCATGCTTTAGCGTATTAGTCGTGTCGTATTTTCTGCGTCCACCGAAGAAGCCAATACGCACGGGGTTGTCGCATTAGGTCTCGCAGTCACGTGGTCAACTTTGCAGAAAACTAATCGCCCTCCTTTGCCCCGATGACCTTAAAATATATCGAAAGGGCGTTTCAACGGTCGATCTTTTGTCCACGGCGTTGTCCTGAATAATGGCGAAGGAAGGGGGGGGTGTGTGTAGAGCAGTAGCAACGGGGACCGCCGTTGAATCGTGTGGCCATTTAAGATTCGATGAATCTAGAGCTGTTTTAGTTTGTAATCTCTGTTCCTTTCAGGTTTAATTTACTTTAAGACCCCTCAACTTTAGATTTAATCTCAATTCTATCCCAAACTTACTTTTCTTTCTAAGAAAAAGTCACAAATTTTCAACATAGCCACACATCAGGCTCTATGCCCAAAAACCACTGCTAATTTCTTCAAAGCTATTAGTATCAAGGTCAGTTAGAAGTTTATTATCAGGTTGCTTCTTCACCAAAATACTCATTTGCAGCCTCCTAATATTGATAATTTTGAAAAAATTAATAGAAATTTTTGGACGCGTGGCAGATTTAGGACTAGAAAGTTGGTGATTTTTTTTAGATAAAAAAAATTCAGGATAGAATTGGGATTAAACATTAAAATTTTGGATCTTTTGGGGAAGCAGGCCCTTCTTTTTATGGATATTAGAAGTGTAAGATCAGAATATAATACGGTTCGGAAGCAGCTGTCATTCCTCTAATCCCACTCAATCCGCGTCCTAATCACACCGCGCACGCCGACCGGGCGACCATTCCAAGTGTCGCACTTCCCCAATTTCGCCAATATTGACCAAGAGCCCTCACGAAAGCTGACCCGTCTGCAATGCCCCGCACCCAAAATGCTCACGATCAGAACAGCAACTCAGGCGCTCCCCAATCATGTCTACTAACTCCAATTACGTGGCACTTGGGGGGGACGTTTGGTGCAGAAGAACCATCTCCTTTGCCCTCATCCCATCCCCTCCTCAATTCGAACCCTAAAATATAAAAGAGAGAGAGGGGAAAAAGAAACTTCCGTCTGGCTCCGGACACCATCATGGGGTCGCATTCAGCGCACAATTCAAAACTTCTGGTTGGAGTAATGGTCAAGCAAGAAGCAGTGCCTGGTCTTCCCACAGTCTCTCCTCGCACGAGATCTAATAATTATAATTTTATCTACGCCAAATCAATGCGACCGCAAGGGAGAAAAAGCAGATTGCCCTTTTGCTGGGAAAATTTTAAAAAAAAAAAATTTAAAAAGAAAAGGACATTCTCGAATCTCGACCGTCGCCCGGATGCTTGCTTTAGACATAAAGGGCGTCGGTTTAATCAAATACTTAAATGGCTAGCGAAAGTAGAGTCTGTCTTAACACCTCCCATGCAAAGTCAAAAGCCCCCTTTGTCCCCAAGGACGGAAAGCGTACCGTTTCGATTCATCGGCATGTTGTTGTTGTTGCTGCATCTTGCTGGTGAGAAACAATGGACCCCTGGGGATATTTGGTAGGTTGAGGTTTCAATGGAGATCCAATCATCACGCCCTTTAATTGCATCTGCCGGAACAGGTTGAAAGTTGGGATCCTTAAGGGGCGTCATTAGTGAGTTCTTGATGATGGGCAGACTTATAATCACCTCAATCATCATCATCATCGCATTCCGGTTAATGCATAGTTAAAAACTCTAATGACAGAAGTTGTTGCTTTTTGATCTTGTGGGGGGTGGGGAAATTCGAAAGAAATGAAGAGATGGGCATACGGTCAAAAGGGTCGACGGACTCGTCCAAGATACTGAGAATGGGGCTGGCAAATACGAGTGTGGAGAATGATTCCTGGGATGGTGTTTTATTTGACTTTCCCAGCCAAGTGGGTGGAGATAACGATGTGTTGTTCCCAACCAATCCGGCAAAGAGTAGATGTTCTCCCTCTATTGAAAATTCTTCGGGGCACCAAAAAAAGAAAAAAAAAAAGACCCATGATTGAAAACAGAAGTAGCTATCGCCGAGTGATAACTATATCAATAGTCCAATTATTCGTCACCCGTCAAACAAGCAATCGTCAAGTGGGCTTGTCGCCTTTTCAATTCCGATTACCCCGTTTGGGAACTATTCATTCTTTCGTTCGAGCTTTTCGATTCTTTCTGAGGACTAATGTGGAACGGTCTTTAGATTGGGGGTAGAAAAGTTTTGAAATCGAATCGAGTGGCTAGAAGAAGGACTCGGGGAGAGCGTTGACAAAGTCAACGATGATGCGCAACAACGATTTCCCCTCATTAGCTTTGTGGTTCAAACACAATTTCGGATGCCGTGTGACTTTTTTTTCGCCTCGGCGGCAGCAGGAGTCTTCGCAACAGCGCCCTCCCACAGACGGCGAAAAGGGGTGGGGGCCAAACGAAGCTTTGCTGTCATCCACTCTCCTCCACCACCAAGGAAGAGATGATTTCTCGCTTGCAGGATAGAGCAGAGCCTCCACGTAAGAGCACCACCACGACGAATTCGAGTCGAGTGGAATCGAGGTCAAGTTTTTCGATTGTCTTTAACGCCGAGCGACGCGGTAATCATGCCTATTCAGCGTTAAATTTATTATGCGGCGGCTATTTAAGTTTTAAATTTTTCAATTGTATCAATTTAGGCTTGAATCTATTCCACGATTATCAATTTAGTCTGAGCTTTTTGTAGGATTTTGTAGGGCCACTACTAACGATTTTTTTAATTATTCTAATACCTTTCAATGATTGGGTAATGCAATTCTTGTAGGTAATTTTGGCTAGAAATCGTCGAGAGACTACTTTAACAAATCATTAAAAAGTATTAATCTAATACATTTCAACGATTGGGTAATGCAATTCTTGTGGGTAATTTTGGCTAGAAATCGTCAAAAGACTACTTTAACAAATTATTGAAAAGTTTAAATCTAAATTGGCCATAATCAAAGGGTTTTAGAATTAAATTGATACAATTAAAAAAAAATTATGATTGAATTGATTATTATACAATAGATTTAAGACTAAATTGATACATTAAAAAGTTTTATGATAAAATTGGCCGCCGTACAACAAATATATGACTTTTTGGACAATTTCTCTCTTCGCAATGTTCGATGGAGCCTAAGTCAAGCTTTGGACACGAGTCCGTCGGTTGAGTCGAGCCTAGTAGTCCATGGGGTCGACGTGACTTTATCGACCGGTTGAGGGCGGAAATAGCAAGTATGGACTATAGGAAAGATGAGGAGAAAAAAAGGGGGATCTTTTTGAGAAAACGAAAACGGGACGCCGTTTCATACGAAGTCGCACCGACTTGACCCGATCAAAAAGCTCGGCTCCAACCGCTAATCGCGCCTGCTCGTTTGGTGCGCCTCCTGAAGAAAAGGCTAAAAAAAAATAATAAAAGCGGGGGAGAAAGGAAAGGAATGCCACTGTGTACACGATTGAACGTAGACACGTAATGGACTTTCCATTCGCCACGAAGGTAATTACGCCGATTAAAAATAAATACATTAATAAAGCCGGAGCGCGCCACGTGTGAAAAGCCGGAACAAACGCCAAACGGAAATTACATATATTTTTGCGAAAACGCTGTCCCTCTTTTTTGCCATTGCTCCGTCGGCGTCAACGGTTGTACACTCTTCACAAGACAAAGGCCGCATTACACTTCGACTTTTTTTATTTTTATTATTATTCTCAGGGGAGAAAATAGTACATAAAATCAAAATCTCGGCAAATACAAAAACCAGCTCCACATCATTCTCACTCTCTCTCTCCTCCGTTAACTTTGACGGAGATCTTTCAAAAACAAATAAATAATTTTAAACAAACGCTAACGCTAATTTTACTGCTGGTACTAATTACTAAGCGAGCCCCGCCGGGGACTTCTCCGCCGCCGGTACAAAATCTGCCAAAATCCGGCAAGTCAACGGCGGCTGTGCTCACTCTCCAAAACAACAGCAACGCTGTTGTTGGTCGCGCTTCTCTCGCGCACTCAAAGGACGGCGAAAGGTTCCGACGAGAACCAGTCGCCGATCTCGTCGAAGTAGTTGTCGACCTGGCATATGTCCATCGGCAGCGACCCGAAGTCGTCCGACGAGGTGGCGTCGAGGAAGACGTCGCTCGTGAAGACGTCGCTCGGGTCGTCGCTCAGGCTCAGCATGCTGTTCTCCGGGAGGGCCGCGGTGCGCGTGTCCTCGAACAGCGACGGCTCCAGCGGGGAGTCGAAGTTGTTGTAGAAGTTGTCGAGGAACGGCAAGTCCAGCCGCAGGTACTCGCTCGAATCGGCCAAGCTCGTCTCGCCCTCGCACTCCGGGTAGTCGCGGGCTTCGTCGGCCGGCTCCTGAGGCGGCGGTCCGGCCGGGTCGGCATCAGCGCTGTTGTTGGAGTGAGTCCGGAAGTGGAAGACGGAAGTCGGGGACGAGAGGTTGTGAGACTCCTCTCCGGACTCGTACCCGGAGAGGGAGGAGGCCGCGAGGATCTCGTTCTCCGGGGTGGGCTCTTTGCTCGGCGACGGCGTGGCGAAGTTGGTCTGGGCGTCGGGGCCGCGGAGCTTGAGCGCGGCGTTGTCGTAGACCATGGCGGCCTCCTCCGCCGTGTCGTAGGTGCCCAGCCACAGCCGCACGCGGCGCGTGGGGTCGCGAATCTCCGCGGCCCACTTCCCCCACGGCCGCTGCCGCACGCCGCGGAACTTCTTCCCGCCCGCCGCAGCCGCCGCGGGAGAGACCTTCAGCGAGGGCCGCGTCCTCAGATCGGCCGGGGCCGACTCGCCCCCGGAGCAGCTCCTCCTGCGGCCGCCGCCGCCGCTCGAGCCGCCACCGCTCCTGGAGGAGGCTTCGAACTTGATCTCGCTGACGTAGCGCTTCACGCGCTGGCGGCGGAAGAACGACTCGGCGGCGTCGCCCTCGTCCTCGTCGTCGCTGGACGAGTCCGTGGCGTACGGGTCGGTCACCGATATCCGTACGGTCCGGGGCGGGTTGGGGACGTCGTTCCTGAGCTGCTTGGACAGGAGTTTCCGGGTTAGGCTTCGGTGCTCGGTGTACTTGATGGGGCATAGGATGCTCTGGTCCATTTTTGGCTATGGATTCCCTCTCCGCACTCGCATCAAACTAAGGCAAAAACCCCGAAAAGGAGAGAACAAGAAGAAAGAAGGAGTATAACGGCAAGCTTCGGAATAAAGAGCCCAAAGAGATGGGGTGGGGGCAACAAGCAGAGTAGAGAGAGCAGTGAAACGGAAGCTCTCAAAAGAACCTCGAGGAATATAAGAACGAACGAGAGAGAAAACCCAGCTAAACCTTTGCCAAAACTGAAACGAGAGAAAAGAGGGGGGATAAAGAGGCCCTTTTATTAAGGAGGGGCGGGTAGCTTTTCTCGTGTGTGGAAAGTTCGCAAGGGGAAGGAGGTGGCCTCAAGATTTTTCCAAGATAGCAGCAGCGGCAGATGCTATTCACTATTGCACATGTATAAAAAACATCAATAGTGCGAAAGCGTCTCGCAGCAGATGACTTTGACGCACCACTTGACGGGGTGGGAAGGGGAAGACGAGCCGAGCCGTCCAAACTTTTCTTCTCGGTCGGCAACCTCTCGAGAGGAGGAGGAGGAGGAAAATGCTTTCCAGGTGCGACACACGCGACGCAACAGTAAGTACCGGGAGGGAGGAGATGAGGACGAGGACGAGGACGATGATGACTCGAAAGGGAGACAAGGGCTTTGTGTTCGTGATGGGTTTTAACGGTGATAGACTGAGAATGCACTGAATTCGCTGTTTTATAGCGTCCTGCAGCCGAAACAAGGCGACAGCCCCCCGCCCCATATTTATTATTAACTGAGTTTTCTCTTTTCTTGGGAATTTTCTTTTTTCCTCCCTCTATCGGTTTGGTGAGAAATTAGGGGGGGGGTCACGTCGGGAGGACCGGCCCGGCCCGACCGGGCGGGTCGCGGCAACGACCACGATCGCATCCCGGGTCTCCCCGCCGCATCCCGGCGACCCCTCGCGATCTCGACACGTGGCGACCCGAATGGGGCCCGGGGCGAACGGGTCGCCAATGAGAGCGATTCAAGTGGGCGGTGAGTCAGCATAGGGGGAGTGCTTGTCTCGGACACCGTGATGGCAGTCACGTGAGGCCCAAGATACCCGGCCCTGCCCACTGCCCACCACCCGGCAAAAATTTAAAAATAAAAACCGAAAAAAAAAAAGAGGAAGAATTAGTCGGTCAAATCGTTTTTGGTTACTGCCACATCACTGCTTTGACCGGAACAGTGCTCAGAGGGGGAGTTCACTTCCTTAATTACTCCTTTTATTACCCATTTCAGACCCTTGACAATGGCCAAATGCAGTGCAGTCGCGAGGTCATACCGGTAATTTCAGCGAGCCTAACACTTCAGCTTGAGCTGGCGAGAGCGTGGCTTAACAAGTCGCTTGGTTTTTCACCGGTTTAAAGCGTCGAGCAGCAGACTTTTTTTAAAAATCTACTTTATTGCGATTAAACTCCCCTGATTGAAAATTTAAAATCTTATTTTAATATTTAATATTTTTCTTTTTTACTTTTTTACAGCTCGGGAGTAACATGGGGAGCAACCTAGAATTTGCCGCCAATTTAACTATTCGGCTTTGTACTTCGTCTGGGTTGTTTCTGCTTCAGTGGTTTGTAACACCGAGATATGCGAATATCACGCGCCGATTACCGCCTCCTGCCCCCCACGCGCCGTAAATTTAGCGAGGAACGGGATTTTCACAAATCGTAAAATTTTTATATTATATTGCTTCGTGCTTTGTCGAGGAGAGGACATTATGTTGTATCGGGATGTTATCTATGGCGCTGAAAACCCCAAAAACCGTTTTTTTTCTCAAAGTTTGAAAAAAAAAATTAAATAATTAGTCATTAGACGTCCTTTAGAGAGGATTATCAAGGTGCTAATGAAGACATAATCTTTACCGGTGACACGTGATTAGCGACCCCAGAAGTGTACGAAAAAAAAGCGTGGTGAACCGGCCAAGGTAATGGAAGGTAAACAGTAACACCAATTTAATTATTCAATTTGTGATGTCTTGTAGTTTCATGGGATCTGACTGGCGCATCATTTGTCCACGGCTTGAGACTTGTCCGTGAAGGTTTTACTCTTCAACGCCAGTTATGTTCATCATTTCGCAACGTAAAGGTGAATTTTTCATTTTATTTTATTTGGGGGGTTGTTGGTTTAAAATGGCTGTAGAAATTATTCTGGGCTATCATTCATGAATTCGAAAACGCAAATAGCGAATGTAGGTTTTTGGACCTTGTATCATTTTAAAATTTACCTATCTTAATCATTCGAAGTTAGAAAAGAGTGTAAGTAATGATATAAATAGAGTGTGGAAGGTGTGGCTACCTTGTTAATAATAGATGTTGACGAATTGGGGGATTGAGAAGAGCCCAAACATTCCCCCCTGTTTACGAAGTATAATCAAATTTTAAACTTTTCAAGTTGAAGGCGGTCATTTGGCTAACTCGAATCAAGCCAAGTCCCCAAGCTAGGCCTAACTGATTGCTTGCACTAACCCCTCAACAAATGATACAATATCATTTTTCTTTTTTTGAACCGTGTGAGACTTTGTGAAATTATAGTCGATTCTTTTAAAAACTTAAACTACTAGATGAAGGTGTTCTTTAATATTTAATTATTTTAACACTTCCTCTTACGCTTAGTATGGTATTTTTATCTAATACTAAACATAGACATATTTAATTGGGGAGCCAAATGTGTTCTGGAAAAATTTGAACTCATGACTTCCAATTCTAATACTATGTAAGATTTTGAGAAATCACATTCGATTGTTCAAAAAGCTTAATTTATTAGATAAATACGTGATTTAATATTTAATTACTTTAACAAATCGAGCGAGCCTAGGTTAAGCGCAATCAGAGTGGGCTAAGCTTTTATCATAAAATGCACAATTGTTCATTTGCCGGGATCGACGACTCATAATTGAGACTACTTTTACACATATCAAGTGCTAAAATTTTAGTCAAAGATATAGCCGAGTCTTAAACCTTTACTCGAAGTTGCAAATTATTTGCAATCGAATGAGTAATCTAAGATTGCTGTGCGGGTAGTGGCAATTTCCTGCAGAAAATGATAGACACAAATCATTGATTGTGCTTATATACATTGGAAAAAGGAAGAAGAAAAAGAAGATTTGAGGTTCAATTGCATCGATTAGAAAAGACCCATGGCCTAATTGTAAGGGATTGTACATGAATAGGTGAATGTGTCGGTTTTTAACCCCTCTTTTTAACTTTGTAATAAGTCCAAACGTGTTTGCCTCGCGCCTATCACGTTGATTCACATGGCTGCCACCCATCCATTCCACGCAAGATTTTCACAACGAGATGTGCCAATCAGTGGCTGAAAGCGAAAGCGCCATTGCCCATTTTCTGATCTTCCCGTTTCCACATCCCCTGGTTAAAGAGCGCGTCGCCTGTCCACTGCTGCCCCACCCCCACCGTCGCAGTTTCTTTCTTTATTTTTTCAATGTCCGTTCAATTTGTATTTTCCTATCTGTAGCTACGTAATTTCACCGAAGAAAAAAGATAAATAAATAGAAAGAGGGAAAAATAAAATTTAATAAAAGGGGGAAATTGAAATAATTGGAATCACCCACCGACTCGCGAGAGCCAGCCGAGTCGCATTTGCTAGTACACGACGCCGCCCCTGAGTGGACGTCGCAGAGGCGGCCTGGGCTGCGCTCCGGTGCGATCGCGCCCCGCGCTCGCCCGCTGCGCCCGCGCCAGTTGCTCGCCGACATCTAACGGTCAACGACGACGCCGCCCCCCGGGAATCCCTCCCGTACTCCCTCGCTGCTTTCGCCAGAATCGTGCGGCCCGATGCGCCCCTGCATTTGCCCCCCCCGGTCTGCCGATTTGATTTCGGCCAATGCTAATATCTCAGACTGTAACTCCCGAAAAGGAGAAACGTGGCTGAGGAGAGGACGGTACGATCAAATCTCGAAGTCCGATTGCCAGGGCTGTACCGCCCTCGCCTTATAAGCGAAACATGTATCAGTACCAAAAAAAAAAGTAACATCAAAGATCAGAGAGGATAAGAGAATTTACCCAAAAAAAAAAAATCTAAAAATATCCATAAACAAAGAGCAACTGATTGCACGTCGTCATAATTTTAATAATTTATTTTCCCTTATAAAGGGTTTGAACGAGATGGCAGCCTACTTCACCCAACATATTATTGGTAGTTTGCTGTTTGAAAATTTTGCAATTATAATGAGCGTTTTACTAGGTAATTGTTTGTTTATTGCTCGAACTATGCAATTCTAGTAGATGATATTTATGATCCAAATTGGACGTTATTGGTTGATGAGAGAGATAATCGCCACAATGGATAGTTGTGCCTCATCCTTGTTCCCATCTTTTTAATCCATAAAAACAAAACAAGTATCTTTTCGAGAAGCATGGTGTTTCGATGAGCATATTTCGTTGGGTTCAAATTATTTAACATTTCCAATTACGCGAGGTCTAAACAAAGGAAAATGAAGAAGGATGGATAAAAAAAATTGGAATGCATTTAAATTTGTCATTCAAATGAGGGATTCCGAAGATGAAATTACGTGTAGCATAGGGAAGGGAACATGGCCAGAAATTTTGTTATAGCAGCCCCTTATGTAGAGCTTGGTCTTTTACATGCCCTTGTCTTGTATTAAATAGTTCTTGATAGGTTTTGGTAGCTCAAAATTTAGTTGTGATTGCCAAATTCCATGGATTGGAACGTGCAGTTGGGAGTTCTCCGTTATTCCCCAATAAAAAAGGCTGATAAAGACCATTATGCTAACATCCCTACAAGAAAACCTTACGGGCGAAGTGAAAGTTATATGCGACGAAACATCTCTAGTGGTGAATAATGCAACACGACGAAGTTGTCGTAATTCTCGAGGCAACAGATCACGTCCATTTCGCCAATTTGGTTGGTTCTCGATGTCTAGACTATATAAGACCATAGTGTAGCTAGGGCTGCATGTTTTACTACATCCTTTGACTCCGTTGTTGGCATCGACCAACATGCCTCTGCGACCGGAGGTCTCCAAAGTCCGTGGAAGTAAACACGTAATATAGCGGCAAGAACTAGATTTTTCCTTGGATTACACTCCTGTCCGGCATGTCGAGCGCAGTGCTAAGAAATCCATAACTTTTGAAGCAAACCCATCAGGGGAATTTAATCTCCACGTTAAATTAATTGAGGCGATGAAGAGTAAAACGCAAGGAAGCGCTGGAAATTAACGCGACGTGTGAATGTCTGACCGGTCAATTCCCTTATCTTTGGACACTTGCTTCGAGCTTTTGGCAGGATGATTGTGTATGAAGATACCTATTGTTCCTACGAACGAATCAATGTACGAGAGCAAATATACTTCGGCAATAATGCCTTATACCGAATCGATCCAGTAAGATACGTGTCAGTCGACGGAAACGTAGGAAATTCTTGGATGCTTCTAGGCCGGACAAATCGGCAAATGGAATGGTTTGGCTCTAACTTGGAAAATTATCCAAAAAATTATAAATTTATTACACTTTTAGCAATTTAATTCTAAATCTTTCAATTTCGTCAATTGAATTTTAGTACTTTTCACTCTTTCTCAATAAAAAATGAAAAGGAAAAAAAGGAAAATGAATAGAAAAATAAAAAAAAAAAAAAAAAAAATATGAAAATATTATTTAAAATGTCAACATTAGTGCTTGCCGTACTACACAAGATGTCCGATGTTCGCATCAACGATCATTGCCAAAATTGACCAGATGAGCTCAATTGGTAAAAAAACAAAAATGTTTATAATTCAATTGATAAAATTAAAATATTTAGAACTGAATTAGTAAAAATATAATAGGTTCAAGATTTTTTTGAACAATTTTCCTATTTTAACTCGGTCACGTTATTGTGGAAATCAGGCGATGATCAAACATTCTTCATACCTCGATTCCGGAGCAATCTCCGTTGCTCCGCAAGGTAATATGCGAACGTGAAAGTCGAAGTGAGAGGACGTTTGGGATTTGATGACATACCACACGTCGCACGAGCATCGTAAGTGCGTCAATTCCCTGTTGGGATTCATTTTCAGAAAAATCGAGAGTACTATTATGGTTAAAGGTCGATTAGTACAGAACATGAAGAATTCCTAATGATTTGGTCGATGGGTCTTTCTATGGACATAAAATTCATGGAAAAGAAAAGGGGTCAAACGGATCGCATCGACCCAATAACGGAAGACCGCTTTTGTCGCGCACCGAGAAAGGAAGAAGAAAAGAAAACCAATGCAATCCACGAAAAAACCTAAGTAAATGCAGCACGTACGTACGCTCGTAGAAGCCTAGTTGATTCAATTCATATCGGAGCTTATAGCTTTACCTTGGACTCCGCTCCCATCGAGCCAAGCGAAACCAACAACAAGGACGGACGGACGACAGGCTACAAAATAAACTAAACACAACGCCAAGTTCGACGACGACGGATCGCCAGTTGTCTCTCTCGTTTCACCACTTCCCGGTCGTGAGCACTGAGCACGCTAAGATCAAGAAGCGCCGTGTCCGAAGAGATCCTCCTCGCTAATCATCTGATCAATCATATACGAGAAGATCTACCGCCATATCCTAGAGAGAAAGCCCCTCGATCCGAGGGCGAACCCGGGAAACCCGCGCCCGTCGGACTGTTAGCTGCGTACAAATTTCCAAATCACGGACGGGGGGGGCCGACGCCCGGCATCGACACGAGTCAAGCGGGACAAGCCAAGTAGCTAACCCAAGTTGACAATAATGGAGCGCCTGTCTTTTTCCTTTTCCTTTTTTTGGGTGGGGCGCTAAAAGGGCAATAATGAAGCTCGAAATATGGACTTATTAGTGATGAAATTTGGAAATTTGGGAAGAGAGATTAAATGTAAAAAAGGAAGGAACGGGCCAAGTCTAACACGACACTGAAGCTTTTTTCCGTTGCTGGGGAGGGCAACATGGGGGACCTTGGGGTCTGCAAGTCTATGCAGCAAAACAAGCGCCTCAGCTCGAACTTTGATGGACGGGGGTGGGGAGGCAGATTTATCGAAGTGGGTGGAGGGGGTGGGATTAGAAAAATTCATCCCCCCCGAAGCGTCCGTACGCCATGATAATTTTTTTCTTCTCCCTCGCGAGGGCCGGTCTGTCACCGCCAGCGTCTTTTCGAAGCGAGAGATGCTCTCTCTCTCTCTCTCTCCCTCTCTCGCACGCTCGCTCACACGCGTACGCATGCACGCACGTCCGTTGATGCCAATCATGGTCGTTGCATCTATAATAAAGATAAAGCGATCTCAGATTTCATCTAAATTTCACCTGAAACCTGGAATTTACTCATCAAGACAGACTTTTTAAATTTTCCGAACTTGAAACCTAATCTGTCGCATATTCTAAAATTGATTCAAAGGTCTATCCAAATTCCTCTCGTATTCTTAATTAAATTATTGTAGTAAAATCATTACTTTAATGGCCACGACTATAACTTATATTTATACAACGAATATTATCAAATATCAATAAAATAAAAGTCTCGATCATGAATATTACTGGAAAATGGAAACCTAAACTAGTGGTTTCAAATTATGTACTTATCATTAGATGTCGTCGAATGATGCAAGATCATATAGAGACATAAATGAAGCTAAAACAAAAAAAAAAATTATTTTAGGTTTCGGGTTTTAATTATCAAAATAGATTTTCTAATTTTTGAAATTTGGAACCTACCTTACATATCCTAAAACCTAAAATCGGATCAATTCCTATTGATCTAGTTCTCAAGTTCTTGGCTATACCCTAAAAGCATACTCACCCCTAATCTCTATCAAGTCATGCCTAGATTTTACTAAGTGTGGATCAACCCTTTTGCCCTTTTTGATCATTTGAGCATTCGAAAGTGTCAATTCAAAAATGTTCTTTGGTTCGAACTAAGCATTCCATGGATTAGCACATTGATTTATAATTTAAATAGTGAATGGTCAAGATAAATAATTTTGTACAGGCGTTAATTCAAAAATATCCCCAAACAACTACATAACTCTAGAGAAATCCTCTCGCGCATTGTGGCTTCGAGGCCATCCCTAGACAATCTTGATACGACCGGCACTGATGCGTGCTTTGCTGCCATGCACTGCTACGTCGGAGTGCATGCTCGGTAGCTAGATAATCTGCAAACTTCCTATTTTCGGTCTATGTCATTGCCATCGTATATGCATTTTGAAGAAGGCAAAACATTAAGTAGCATATCTCTATTTAATTAAATGGAGTCCTCGTGAATCATAGCAGGAGTCAAAGACCCCGAAGTCGTGCCGAAATGACTCTAATCGTGTCTGCTCGTGTACTCCGTTCAATGGACAGACAATGTAGTGCGTGACTTATATTTATTAAAACGTCACTGAGATTATGCTTAGGTTTGAATTTTAAAGTGAACCTGGTTTTTAGGGTCCTGTCCATGCCGCCTCCCCCTAGTGGGCACGACCCCATTTAATATATGATTTATTGACTATGCTTGTATATCTACTCTCGAATAAGAAAATAGTTTGGACTGAGATTTGGAAAGAGACGGAGGATTCGACCGCTCCTAAAATACTTGGACGTGGGTACAGCTGACATGGGTCTCGCTGTGTTCCTCATCAATTCGCTTTCAGCTTTTAGCTAAGGCAGTCCAATGGCGTTGGATCGGATCGAGTTGAAAATGATTAGTCTCAAACCGATCAATTTAACTCATTTTCATTGATTTATATGTAATACAAATTTAGTAACTTATACTCGATTAGGTCAAACCCATATTAGCCCATTCGGCAATGTTTAGATAACCTATATTTGATCCATCTCATCATACACGTTTTCAACCCATTTTGATATCTCTCGCTTTAGCAAGAGAGAATTCGGTCAACTGGACTTCAAAACTCTTAAGTTGCTTGTTTTGATAATCAAATTGCGAGGAAATGTTATCCATAACAGCAAATATGAAAAGTCCACTTCTCCGTAGATTTGAGTGATCTCGTCATTCGAAATTTTATTTATTTATTTATAGTTAATGAAACGACATGAAGTCGATACGCAAACGATCTTTTTCATTTTAATGAATATGGACGAAGTTATGGTCAGTGGTCACCATTTAAGATGCATGCCACGTGTCGAGAAGGAGGCCGCTAGTTTATGTATTCTTGATGGGCGGCGAAAAATTATTACATATAAAAAAAAGAAACTCAGGCGACCACATGTGAATTTGGCATCAGCCTGTCGGGAGTCAAACTGAGTCTCGAATGAAGAAGCTCTTATGGACTCAGTTGTGACATGATAGGCCCAGTTCTTTCTGAGCCCATCTTCAACACGGATCATAAAAAAGACCAGACCATATTCAATCGGGCCATGCTATGTCCTTGAGAAATGTTTGGAGTTTTGGCAGGCCTACTCGAAAGTTCAAGGGAAGTAGAAATGAGATTTGAAATCGAATGGAGCATAGGATCCTTCAATTCCCGTGTTTTGTTTTGATTGAGGTCGAGATGTGAGAATGCAAGAGAAGTGACATAAAATCATATGTCACCAACGCTTTTAAAAAATGTATCGAAAAGAAAATAGTCGGAACACCGAGAAATTATCATCTTCAGGTGCCTTATATACCAAGAGAGGAATGTGCACACTTGTGCTCTATGAGCACTTGAGCCGGCTTTTACGCACCTAGACAAATCCACTCCTCAAGCAATCAAAAGCATTCCTCTTTTCGATTAAGATGAGCTGTCGTCCCTTCCACAACATTTCCAATCCCAATGCCGTAAATAGAATGAGCGAAAGGATCTTAATTTTGTTCACATAGCATATATATATAAAATTATGTGAACATCAATATAAGCCTCGAAAGTAGCATTGCCTCATTGGATTATATTAATTGGTGTCTCATGCCTCATTAAAATAAGTAAATAAAGAAAATTTAATTGTAATATTTTTCTTAAAAAAATAATAATATTCGTCACTATCGAAAAATTGTGGAAGATTATCCAAAATTTTACCAACTATGACACATATACTACAAACTTACTTATGTAACACATATACTTCAAATTTATATATTATGATATATTTATTCCCAACCTTTTTTGTGATACTAAAAATCCCAAACTTATGCCTGTGTAACACATTTATCTCAAAAATTTGACGTCAGAGAAAAATTTTGGGATTAAAATTTAGGACAAATATATCATAATTGACAAAATTTGGGATTTTCAATAGCTTTTTTCCTATTTTATATGTTTCGTCGAATTAATACGTTCCGCTCACTTGTTGCCAGCTCAGCTGTAGCCTGTCGGTAAGAGAAACAGGGGAGCGCCAGCTCAGCGAACGTGCGCCGGAGAGCACCATCCATCCATCCATCCAACCGGGAGGAGCCGCCACCGGGCAAAGCAAGGCAAAGCAATCATTTTCGGCGTCGAAATCCCGAACTCACTGAGTCGAATCCCTCCGCGTCGCCCGACTCAGCTCGCTCCCTTCCCTTCCCTTCCTCCTCAATCCCATGGCTAACCGGTACAGATCGGAGCTGCGAGTCCGGATCGACGAGCCCCCGCCCCCGAAATTCGACGCCGCCGCCGACGACGATTCCCCGGGATCGCGCGGGATCGACGGGGACGACGGCGGCGGCGAGGGGGAGCACAGCGTGCGGTTCAAGCCGTCGGCGAACAACGTGACGGAGGACCAGGAGCCGTTCATGGGGTTCAAGGTCCGGCGGAAGGCCTCGCTCCACCGGGACTACAAGGGCGACTACCTCGACGTGCTGTCGCACCCGTTCCTGATGAAGATTCTGCAGAAGCAAGGTCAGCTCTTCCCGTCGCCGTCGCCGCGGTCGTTCGATTGTTTTGCGTCCCCTTGATTTTTGGAATCGATTGGCTGTGGCGGCTGGATAGCATTTTTAGATTCGCGGATTGGAGTTTGGTGCGTGATTTGAGTTTGGAGGTGAATTGATGAGGTCGATGTTGTCGAATCGCGGCTCGCTGAAAGTCGGGGGGTGGTGTCGTTGGTCTATGGTTCTGGCGTGTTATTGTGCTGCTCTCGGGATGTCGGTAGTGAGGTCGGATAGGCGAGTTTGCGCATTAATCATTGCTATCGACTGATCGAAATTTTTCTGGCGAAACAAGTGAGAAGTGGCTCTTGGAGGAGTTTGTCGAATGCAGAATTGAGTGCTTGAGAGAGCGACCATAGCTGTGTTCATGTTTTATGCGAATTTACAAAACTGTATTTGAAGTGGTGAGGTTTCTCTCAGGAAGTTGGTAGTGTGGGTTTGGATAGGCGATTCTTTGCCTTAATCGTTGCTATCCGGTGGTCGAGTTTTTCTGGCAGAACAAGCGAGAAGTGGCTCTTGAGGGAGTATGTCAAATGCGAAATGGAGTTTTTGAGAGATGGACGATAGCTGTGTTCATGTTCGTGCAAATTACAAGCCTGTAGTCTGAAATGGCGAGGTTTCTCATTGAAACCACACCTAAACTCAAAATTTCGTTCGACATTGACTGAAGTTTTTTGATGGTTTGCTCTGAAAAGGGTCCATGCGATAATTCACAGCACATCACCTATTCCTGTAGTTGATTAGTAATGGCATTTATTAAAATTGTTACTTTAGCAAGCATACGTAGTATTGGGGACCATACGAAGAAACCAAAGATGAAAATCATTTTAATGTCCTGCCCTGGACTGAAAAATTAAAACGTACTTGTAGCAATCGCCTGAGTCTGTAAAAACTCGAGCCACTGTTCTTCCTTCTGCTGCTTAATGACTTCCTTTGATGTTAATCTTCAAAGAGATCTTCAAAGATTATTGCCTTTTCTGCACAACCTGGAATAGCTCTTTCTCATTCTTTGTTTTCCTATCCAAAACAGGAATGTTAACTACATATAAGACCCAATTGGTTAGGAAACTTGCTCTTTCCTTATTTTTCTCTTGCAGGATTAACATCCATAAGTCTCATGTTGGCTAGAAATCAAGACATACTTAACATCTAGGAATGTAGCATGAAAATCACATTTATGATGCTACTGTGTACTATTCATTTGTTTTCTTTGTCTTTTGTTGTTAGTGTGCCTAATGATTTTTTGTTACAATAATCGATAAGCTGAGTGAACAGGCTTAGAAGTAATTTTTCTAATTTAACTTCCAGGAAGATACTAAACTAGGCTGTTTGTGTGACATTGTTAAAGTAGAGCTTAGTTGATCCATGGTGTTTCATATGTTTTCATCCTCTGGGGGGCCAATGGACAGTTTGCTTTTGTGTTAATTTTATAGTGTTCACAGATTTCTCAGTTCATTTCTTTGTTAATCATCTCTTTTTCCAGGTGATAAGCAAGTGCTATTTGCTGATAAAGTTTTGAAGTTCACTGGCTCGGGGAAAATGAAACGACGTATTCTTTTGATCACCGACTTTGCCTTATACATAGTTGACCCTGAAACTGATGCCCTCAAACGGCGGATAGCCCTGGCAGCTGTGGAGAAAATGTGCTTGAGTGAACTGAGTGATAACTTCTTTGCGGTTATAGTTCCCACAGAATATGATTTACTCATGGCTAGTACACGGAAAACAGAAATTGTTACTGTGTTAGTTGAAGCCACAAAGAGCGCATCTGACTATGAACTTGAAGTGAATTTTTCCAATAGGTCAGCATTACTCTCTCTCTCTCTCTCTCTCTCTCTGCACACACTCTTGAGTTATACTGGACAGGTAGAATTTTAATTGGAATACTAGCTATTTGTTGCACCACTTCCACAAAGAATTATATCAGACAGGCATTCAGCCTTGGGACATGGCGTGCCTCAAGTCCTGATGGTTCAGCTGGATTAGGAATCTGATGGGCTCAAATCTTGCTATGCTTTTAAGTACTGTCTAGTTTATATATTCAGATATTTTATCCTATTCAATCTGAATATATAAAATAATCAGCTCAACGCGTTTTGCAATCATGAATGGTTCTTAGGTCAATGTCCCCTTGCTTCAGCTACTTAGGCCTAAGCCATTAATTTATAATGTACTTCTGATTCTGTAAATTTTTCATATGGTGAACAGTCGCTTCTTTACGTTTCAAAAGCATATAGCAAAGAGTTTTAGTGAAGATAGAATGTTGGATGGTCTTTCTACTTGTAATATGCATATTAATGTAAAGTTTGTGGAAGCAAAGGAACTGTTGGCTGAGTGGGTCATAATATTAGTAGCAGTTTGGAATGAACTCAACACAGGGTGTTTAATTTTGTCCAGGTTTGAGTACAATGCAGCTGCCGAACTGGTGAAAGAAATTCAATTTGTGAAAGTTGAAGGTATGTGGTTAAGTTATTGAGCACTTGGCTGGTCCCAGTGTCTTAACTTTTCTTTTATCTGTGCTGTTTTTTGCGTGCTCAAAAGTCCTGGTGTGTGATTTTCAGGTGGCGTTAAGACAAAAATCACGAGGAAGTAGACTGCATTTGATTCTTTGCACCTATTTACCCACATCCTGCGAATGATCGATGATTTTTGGGCCTAGGCAATAGTTCACACGTCACCAAACTGTCTGCATATGATTTTGGTTTGATGTGAGTGGTGGCTTTCATTGGAGAGCGGGAAATGGGCAGATAACAACGTTGTTTTCAAATTGTAAACCAGCAAATCATCCATGTATACATGTAACTTTGTCGATTAGTTGAGGATGTCGAAAGGAGAGTCAGGCATTGTACAATACGTACTTTTTAGGTCTTAGGTTTTTGCGGAAGTGGTCTCAAGTGGGAAACGACTAGGGTCCACAAGGCCCTGATATTCTTATGCTTCTATTTGTGTAAGCTCTGCTCTCCAACATTGCTTTTTAGGACTAGAGTGTGATTTGAAATGGAGGGGATCGGTCGTTTATAACTTTCACCAACAATTGACAAAATTCTTGATAACTGCCCTAGAACTACAAGTGTGACAGGATCCTGTAAACACGAGTCGTTTTTTTCCGGGCGAAAGTCGGAAACGTAATGACTTTCATGTCTACAAGAGTCGTAAGTTTTTGAAGCTTGTGGCGTACTCTTCTTCAATGACGGTTGTATGAAAGTAACGAGAAGTCTTCGCTAGTTACCTCCCAATCCACGGCAAAGGCCGAAACGTCAAACGTCTCCATCCAATATGACAGCTCTCAAACGGCAGCGATTTAGCTAATCTTAGTTGTCTCTTATATGCACAAAGCCAATATGACAGCTCTCAAACGGCAGCGATTTAGCTGATCTTAGTTGTCTCTTATATGCACAAAATGGGAAAGTTGTTTGAAAAGTCCTAAATCTATTAGATTTTTATCAATTCAATTTTAAATATATCGCACTTTTACTTGGCTGACGCTCAGCGAAGCTGCCTTGGCTTGAGTGAGGGCTAGTCTCGCCAAATCTAGCATGGGCAAGGTTGACCCTCGCTGGGCTGCACCTAGGCGCTGGCTCCCTCGTTGGGGGTTACCCTTGCTTGATCGGGTCTCGTTTGTGGTGGGCAAGGACAGTCATCTAGTTGCGGCCGGTGACCAGCCATTGCTTGTGGTTGGTGGTTGGCCATCGGCAAAAGGAATAGAAAAAAGTCAAAATGAAAATGAAAAAAAAATATATATATATATATATTATTAAAAATTGTCTATGTCAGTGCTGGCGGTTTTATGTTACACTACCGGTGTCCGCGTCAGCGTTTTCTAGTTAAATTTGGTCGAATAAACTCAATTGGCAAGAAGTAATAAAAAAAACTAAATTGGCAAAATTAAAAAGTTTATGATTGAATTAGCAAAAATATAGTGAGTTTAGGATTTTTTGGATAATTTTCCTTTCACAGAACGAATGTCTCAGTAGCCCCTTGTTCTCATTGCAGATTCGAGCAACCACCATCGAGTCCAATTGCACGGGAACCATATTCTAACAGATGAACACAATTGCGAGGATCAGATCCTATCTTACAAAATAAACTACTGTGCAAAATGAAGCATGTAGTGGAATGTCACAAAAATGGGGAAACGAAAGCTACAACGACAACCTGTGGAAAAAGCTAATAAATGCCACTGTGAGGCAGCAGCAGGAGCTCCTGCTTGAGACTATGAAGCCGAGGAATCTGCTTGGGACTGCATAGCCGAAGACATCGCAATTTCAGATAGTTGCAGCATAGAAGATTGTCCCATTTCAGCTACTGCGGCCGTCGCGGCAGGTGAAGTGGACCCCTCCGATCTATTCTCCAAGGACGGCCGGTTTGCGGAACTTCCTTGCCGTATGTCCTCCAGCAGCTTTACTACCTCAGGCATCTTGGGTCTCTGCTCAGGCCTCTTGACCACACAGGCCATACCCACCTTCAACATCTCCACCATCTCTTCCTCTATGTTGGGAAACCTCAAAAGCTGCACGTCAAAGACTTCGGCGGTCCACTCCTCCCGAACCACGGATTGCACCCACCGAACCAGGTGGATCGACTCGTTTCCGTTGGTCGAATGGAGTGGCGATTTCCCTGTGAGGAGCTCGAGCAACAGAACCCCGAAACTATAGACATCGGATGCTTGAAACACCTTCCTTGTGTCTATTACTTCAGGAGCACGGTAGCCTGCAGCCCTTGTGGATGTAGGTGGGATGGGGTTTATTATTGTTGCTAGACCGATGTCCGAAATACAACCGTAACCTTTCTCATTAAGGAAAACATTCGATGCCTTCAAGTTTCCATGGATAAATTTCCCGCTGTTTTGCGTGTGGACATACGCGAGACCTCTGGCCGCGCCGATTGCAATCTGCATTCTGATGTCCCAGCCCATAAGGATTCTCTTTTCCCCTCCCCTACCTGCATAACGATTCGATACAGTGGAAATGAGGGGACATAGAACTAATCCTCTCTAAGCACCTCAAAATAAAATGTAGACAGGATTGGCGATTCAGTATTCAGTTGCCATTGTAAGAATTCATTTCAGATACTTGACATTTAATAAGAAAGCATCTTGTATTGGTCCAAAGATAATATTGCAGATTACGACCTATATAATCCACAAAATACCAAGTGTTTAAGTTAATCTTTGCACCAGAGGAAACCCCTTTTTCCTTTAGATAAGAAAGTTGAAAACAAACACTTACTATTGCACTTGATATGCGAGTAATGTTTTAGCAAAAACCATCTGGAGTCTATTACAGATTGGAGACACTTCGACAACAGAGTGATAGCAGTAAACAGGATACGGCATTATTCAAGGACACGAAAAGTAGTGACGAGATTACCGTGTAATACAGAGGACACGCTCCCTTCAGTGTAGTAATCATATATCAGCAGCTTCTCTTCCTTTGAACAGTAATAACCCCTGAGAGGAGCGATGTTCTCATGCCTCATTTGGCTAACCGCCTGCATCTGCTGCTCGAACTCCCTTCGAGCCACATTAATATCCTTCAATCTCTTGACTACTACGATAGTCGCATCCTCTAAAGCTGCCTTATACGTTGTCCCAAACGTGCCTTTCCCAAGCACCTCAGCAGATGCCCTTAACAGGTCATCCAGGTCAAATGCATAATTACAACCCTTGGTAAAAGCAATCTTGTTATCCTTCTCTCCGCTTTCAGCTGCAGCCCCATTCTTTTTCAATGAGCCTTCTTTCTTTTGGGACTTTTTGGAGGACGTCTCCTTGTCTTTGTCAGGATTAGAGTAGCAAAAAATGATTACAAGAGCAGATAGTATGAAACCGAGCACACAACCGCTGAGTACAATACCTAGTAAAGCTGATTCGCTTAGTTTAGAGGATTTTTTTGTTGGCTGAGGATTGGGTGGCTCAACTGGGGAAATTGAAGGAGGAGCAATCTCTGATGAAAGATTATTTCCCGTGAATGCCGCACTTGAAAATCTTTGAAGTGACGGAGGCACCATTCCAGTGAGATGATTGTTGGCTAAATTTAGCCCTTGCAAACTAGGAATGTTGAGGTCAGGAATTTCACCTGAAAGCGAATTGTTGGCCAGATTCAAATCTGAAAGATGTATAAGATTGGACATAGAAGATGGGATACCCCCGCTGAATCCATTATTCGATAAATCAAGTACTGCTAGGTTCTTCCAAGCAGAGAAATCCTGTGGCAGCGGACCTGAGAGGCTGTTGAACTGTAGATGCAGCTCTGTCAAATTACTGAGATTCGAAAAATCAGAAGGTAAAGGACCTGAGAAATTGTTTAGTCTGAGACTAATAATCTGAATTGCAGATAGGCGACTCAAAGTGTTGGGTGGTATAGGACCTCGGAATCCAACTCCAGGCAATCGAAGGGAAATCACTCTTGAAGAATCAGCATTACACCCCGCTCCAGTCCATGATTGGCAAACCGAGGAGTCCTTGTTCCAATTGAGCTTGTGTGCATGAGGAATATTTTGAAGAAAATCCAGCAGAGCTTGCTTGTCTTCAACCAAGTCAGCAACAACACAACCGATAATTGCTTCTAACAAGAGAATTCCCACAAGTATGAACAATTGCCGACCCATGATTCCCCTCCGAAGCTGAAATACAACTTCCAGAAACTAATTTACAATCAACGATTGAACCTTTCCTGTCAAGTTTAAACCACGTTCTCGTAAATTTTCAGCATATACAAATTGCAATCACAATCACAAAGGCAGAAGTGAATGACCTGGGAACGAGTAGCAGAATTCGTACTTATCTCTCCAGACTTTTCTTTTTCAAGAAATGCATAGTTGATCATCTAGAAATGCTATAGCAGTCAATGACTTCTAAGACCAAAAAAGTTTCCATACAAAGTCAGAAAAACTACAAGCGTGTAGAATCTGACTTTTTTGTCCGGTCATTAGTTTGAATCTTCTTCTAGATGCCAAGAATAAAGTAACGACTGAAAACTACAATTGACATGACGAAAAGCTAGACCTGAAAAGATGCCTTCCTTTGGGTTTATCAAATTCTACAACTATAGCTTAAAAGTAAAGCTTTAATTCTGACATACTTTTTAGCAGTATCATCAATAACAGAAAGCATAGTTCCTTGTATGTCATCGTACTACTGTGGAATGGGGTTGCTAATGTAGCTTATCCAATCCAACAGTCGAAAACAAGAATTGGAAAACATTTATTTTCACATCAGAACAGGAGCAGAATTGCCAGAACAACAAACAGAGACAAACAACCAAAAATGAACTCAACCCAGAAACGAGTCAACAGGGATTTCGCAGAAAAGCAAGAGCTTCAGAAGAATTAACTCGTTCACTGAATCATCCAATCAAATTCCCATACCTGACATGAGGCTCTTCTCTCTCCCTCGTCTGTACTTTCTTTCTTTTTTATTTTGGCAAGAAGCAGAGAGAGAGAGAGAGAGAGAAGGAGGAGGAGAAGAAGATGAAGCAAACGAAGAGTGAGCTGTTTGCTCCCTCCAAATGAAGCATCACATGCGAGCCCGAACCATCGGGTGATTATAAAAGAGGCTCAACCCGATAAAATATTGCGTATCTTCGTGCGCACGAACAGGGAGCTACATGTGGAGACAAGGAGAGGGGGTACGCCGGGGTTGAGGGGAAGAGAAAATGACGCATCTGCTCTTGGATTCGTGCGATTGCGTGCTCTCGAAAGGCCAAAAATTTATTGCTCGGAAGTAATCTCCCGGCATCCATTCGAAAAAAAGAAGCGATTTTGAATGTTGGGTATTCAACTTTCCCCGATCCCGATCGCTTTCCTAGAGGTTTCCCAGTAAAACTCAACTACTCCCGAGCCTCCCACGTTTGAATAATATATCAAGATCGTGCAGCGGTGCGGGCGGCGAAGCTATCGTCATGGAATTTCATTATTAAGTGCTTTGGTGGACGGATCTACCATCATCAGCGATGGAGACTTCGAAAATGCTTCGGTGGGATAAAACAAATTGCGGATCGACTCGGTGGTGGCGTTATCTTTTACGGGGCGCTGAAATTCAAAGCACTGCTCTGCTCTTCTCCTCTTGGGAATTAGGTGGGGTTAGTTGTGTGGCTTGAATTAGTTGGTCCGCCTCCACGCTGTTTCGGTTGGCCGTTCATGTGACCCGACCCCATTCGACAGCACGACCCTCGGTATCTCTTCCTCGGATGCGCACGGTGTCCGATTCAAATCGATCTGGGGGCGATCCGTTGAGGATTTGTTTTGCCGAAGTAGATTACTATCGTTGACTTTGTGTCCCAGAACAACAGAGAGTTTTGAAGTCAAATTTCAAAACCCAATTGCTGCAAGAAAAAACAGATAGGTTTGGGAGTCATATTTCAAACCCCAATTAATGCAAAAGTAGACACAACAACGGTGCGATGCAATTCCAAGCAACACCCGCGCGGACCCCACAATTTTTCTGCTCAAGATCGACATATCTTAGGTGGTTGCTATTGCCATTGTTATCAGCAACGGCTTTTATTATATACAACAATCAACTTGCACATCTCTTGCTTGGAGAATAAGCACTCAACTCCGTTTTTCTTGAAATATTAAGTCATGTATAGGGTTGTCAAAATGGGCGACAACCCATCTTTTAGCTCGTATTTATAGAAGTGGGTCATAAATTGATTATTTCAAACTTAAGATATGGCCATGATGAGTTTTGCAGGAGGAAAAAAAAAAAAAAAACCAAGCTAGATGTGGGTCTCGGAGGGAAAAAAAGCCCATTTTCAACCTATTTTCCATAGTAAAATAGCCCTCTTTTCTTTGATAAAAGGAGAAAAGGTGAAGGCTGCATTTGATGGTGCCCCTCCATCATCAATGGCGGTGCCATCTTCCACTTTAGCAAGTCCGCCCTAGACAGGCCCATCGAAAGTCTTTGTTAGTTTTGGAGTCATATTTCAAACCCCAATTACTACAAAAGTAGAAACAACCTTAATGCGATGCAATTCCAAGCAATGCCCTTGCGGACCCTACAATCTTCAGCTTGAGATCGATATATCTTAGCTAGTCACTGTTGCCGTTGTTATCAACAACGACTTTTGAGATGTAAAACAATCAACTTGTGCATCTCTTATTTGGAGAATAAGCACTCGATTTCAACCCCGGGGTTGTCAAAATGGGTCACAAAACCCATCCTTCAGCTCGTATTTGTAAATATGGATCATAAATGGATTATTTCTAACTTAAGATATGACTATAATGAGTTTCATAGGGGAAAAAAAATTCCAAGTAGATGTAGGTCTTGGATAGAAAAAAACCCATTTTCAATCCATTTCCCACGGTAAAATAGCTCTCTCTTCTTTGACAAAAGGAGAAAGGGCGAAGACCATGACCGATAGTGCCCCTCTACCGTTGGTGGCGGCACCACCTTCCACCGTAGCGAGTCGGACCTTGATAGGCTCATCGAAAGTCTGTCCATATTCTCTAGCAAGGTCTGCCTAAAGGTCTCCACAAGCCAATGAGGGACAACTGTGGCATTGGCTTTGAGAGACTGCCCGAGAAGGTCTCGATGCCTTTGGACCTCGCTAGGACAGAGTCTAGGGCTTGTACATTCCACAAAGGGTGGATCGATGTCAACAAGGAGATGAAGGGGTCTTCATCGGTTCAGTTCCACTTGAATGTGAATGCGGACCTCGACTCTCGGCTTGTGTTCGAAATCAATTGAGAGCTTGAGTGCAGCCCCTAGGCATTCTAAATGTTGGGTAACGTTAGAAACTCTTCTTCACATGTATCCTTAGTGTTCGAGATTAGTCTTTGATTCTTTCTATTAGGGGGTGAAGGGATGTTCATTTCGCACTTGGTGGAGGAAGGGCGGATTTCATCTCTATTTTTTCTTAATTTTCATGTCCTCACTATTCATATTGACTGACCCATAGAAATAATAGCGCATCCCATTTTTGAAATACTGATAATGCAAAATCATATGTTTTCAATTCTTTTAGCAATGTAAATGCGCAGTTATTTGGAAGCTTATATAATACAATACTAACTCCATGAATCGATTAAGTTTATAATTTAGAATGGTTTGCACCCATTCGATGAGATTTGAACAAACATACGACCTTCAGTTCTTGACTTTCAATTTCTTCACACCAACAATCCAAATTCTTATACAAAATTTTCAGCTTTACAGTCCTTCGGGACCGTTGTCATCAAATATAAATAATCCCCCCGTTCAGCAGTAGGTGAAGGGGAGGGAAGAGCAGCATTTTTCAATAAATAAATAAACTTGTAGAAGGAGTATCAACAAAATCAGAGTGGCGCAGCGGAAGCGTGGTGGGCCCATAACCCACAGGTCCCAGGATCGAAACCTGGCTCTGATATCTAATACTAGAGTAGCTTCCCAAAGTCGTCACTACTTTTTTCTCTCCGTCCTTCTAAGCTCTCCACGACGCCGTTTTCCCATACGAAAGTATACCGATCGGTCCAACCAATGAAGTCGCGAAACGTGTCGGTCCCCGCGATATATCGCCTCGACAGCGGGGTGAGAAAAAAAAGAAGAAAGAAAGAAGCATTAAAAACGAAAAATACAAAAGGCCATCGATAATTAATCTCCTTCTTCTCCATCTCGTTTATTCGAAGGAGAAAACAAAAAAAAAAGAAGAAAGAATGATAAGTTCGTGCGCGAAGAAGCGCAAGCACCAGAAAACCCTAACCCCCAAAATCTCGCGATAAATTACACGAACACCCGGAATCCCCGCGCGCCTTCCCCCACTCTTCCTCTCCATCTTCTCTCTGGCGAGCTCGAGAAACTCCTCCGTAAGCTCCTTCTCCCCTCTTTAATTTCTCGCTCTGCGTTCCTTCCCTTTTTCTCAATTTTTCGTTCCCCACCCAATTTTCCCTCCAAGCTGCTTCCGCCATGTCCGTTCGGAGAGCTCGCTCGCCGTTTGAACTTCGTTTCGTCTTCGACCGTCTCGGTTCGATCTCGCCGTCCGGCCCGAACTCGATCGACGAGCTTCCTCGGAGGGACTGCCGTCGCTCGCTCCGCCGCCGCGGAAGTCGCCGGTGGCCGGAACGGACCTCCATGCGAGGGAAGGAGGGAGGGAGGGAGGGAGGGAGGGAGCGATCGGTTCGGAGAAATGGAGGCGTCTTATGAGGATACGCAGCAAGCACTGAGCTGCGCGTGACTTGGATGTTAGGGAGGGATTTTCGTTTCTCGTTAGCTTCCGATCCTTCGCGGATGTGAAGTTTCCTTGTGTTTTTCTTGAGAGCTGGTCGCTCGATATGTTTGAATTCGGTTCGTCGTGTTTATTCGCCGCGGGCTTGAAAACGCATTGCTTGTTCCTCGAGGTACTCGTAATTCGACGAATTGTCGCTCTGGTCCGGTCACTGCGATTGCGGTGTGAAGAACGAGCTGATTTCCTTGTAACATTTCGTCTAAGTTTATCAAAATTGAGCATTTCTTATTTGCTGCTCATTGAAAGATCACCGTTTCACCTCTCATCCAGGTTAAATCGCCGACCCAAAGGAAGAAGTTCTCTGCATCATAAGTAAGTTCGAATTTTTTTTTATTTTTAATCTGCGTACCGTCTTCCAATGGTTAAGTTGCTTATCTCTTCTTTGTTGATTTCTTAATGTGGATCGGGAATTAGTTCAGTGAGATTGTTTCGTGTTTCATTTACTGACAGTGGTGCGGGAGAAAGATGTTTGCTGGGAGTATGCTGAGAAGTTGGATGGAAACAAGGTAAGATGCAAATTTTGCTACAGGGTCTTGAACGGGGGCATCAGTAGGTTGAAACATCATCTTTCTCGACTTCCAAGTAAGGGCGTGAACCCGTGTAGCAAAGTAAGGGATGATGTCAGTGATAGAGTGAGATCGATAATTGCGTTGAAAGAGGATGTCAAGGAACCATCTAACTCTAAAAAGCCAAAGTTGGCGGTACCCGAAACTAAGCCTCCAGGGAGTATTTCGGCGAATAAAGTTTTTACGTCAGTGGATGTTTCGCCTCCAATGACGAAGGTCTTCTCTCCAGTCTCACCTATGGGTTCTTCTTGTTTAAGCAACCAAGAAAATGCGGAGAGAAGTATTGCTCTGTTCTTCTTTGAAAATAAGCTGGACTTCGGCGTGGCTCGATCTTCATCCTATCAGTTAATGATTGATGCAGTCGGAAAATGTGGTTCTGGATTTATCCCTCCGTCTGCAGACATGTTGAGAACGACATGGTTGGGAAAGATCAAGTCTGAAATAAGTCTACAGTCAAAAGATACTGAGAAAGAGTGGTCAACCACAGGTTGCACTATCATTGCAGATACATGGACCGACAATAAGTCAAGAGCATTTATCAACTTTTTAGTTTCATCACCGTCCAGAACCTTTTTCCACAAATCTGTGGATGCGTCCTCTTATTTTAGGAACATCAAATGCCTCACGGACTTGTTTGATTCTGTGATCCAAGATTTTGGACCAGAAAATGTCGTGCAAATAATCATGGACAGTAGTTTAAATTACACCGGCGTGGCCAACCACATCATGCAGAACTATGGGACAATTTTTGTATCTCCCTGTGCTTCTCAATGTATGAATTTAATCCTGGAGGAATTTTCCAGGGTAGATTGGGTGAACAGATGCATCTTACAAGCACAGACTATCTCAAAGTTCATATACAACAGTGCGATGATGCTAGATCTCATGAAGAGGTTCACGGGGGGACATGAACTTATTAGGACGGGTATCACAAAGTCCATATCAAACTTCCTTTCGTTGCAATCTATACAGAAGCAAAAGACAAAACTGAAGCTTATGTTCAACAGTCCTGAGTATTCTATGAACTCGTCATACTCGAATAAACCCCAAAGCATTTCTTGTATTGCCATAGTTGAGGATAATGAGTTCTGGAGAGCTTTGGAAGAGAGCGTTGCCATTTCCGAGCCATTCCTTAAAGTGCTGAGAGAAGTTTCTGGAGGAAAACCAGCTGTGGGTTCGATATATGAGCTAATGACCAGGGCTAAGGAATCTATCCGGACGTACTTTATCATGGATGAAAACAAGTGCAAAGTTTTTCTAGATATAGTTGATAGAAAATGGAGGGATCAGCTACATTCACCTCTGCATTCTGCTGCTGCATTTTTAAACCCTAGCATCCAATACAATCCAGAAATCAAGTTTCTTGGATCTATAAAGGAAGACTTCTTTAAGGTTCTAGAGAAGTTGCTTCCAGCGCCTGACATGAGACGTGATATCACCAATCAGATCTTTACCTTCACAAGGGCAAAAGGAATGTTTGGCTGTAGCCTAGCCATGGAGGCAAGAGAGACAGTTGCACCTGGTGAGTATATTTTTCCCCCATTAGAGAATACATTCTGTGTGCATTTAAGTGACTGAGAGAGATGTCATGCCCAGTTATGTTATTCGACTCGGCCATGGGTCCTGTATGTGTTGTCCCTGAAGATGATGACATGTTTTTCTGAGAAATTCAAGCCCATTATTTTTCAAAAGAGCGTTTTGATGTAATCACTACATTACTTAGTGTGAAGCTGTTATATTATAATGTAGTTCTTTATTGTCAAACCTATGCATTATCTGTGTACACTGCTTTTATATTAGTATAGATCTCTCCAATTATGCTTGCTGCCACATATTACTAATCCTGTCCTGAGTGATTGCAAGGGCAGCCTCTTTCTCACTACAGTATCCACCAGAACAACCTCACAAGAAATGTCGAGCAATTGAGTGTGAAAATCTGATGCGATAGATAAAATAATCATTCAGGAATCGATGTTCCACATTTGGCAGCTTTATTTTTTTTTCTTAACATTAAATTGGCAAGCTATTTTCCTCTTTGCTTTCTCCTGGGTTTTGCATTAATGAGTGGTGTGGTGACTTTTGCCTTCTTTATGGATATGGAATCCGTCAAACTCAAACAAATACGGGACTCAACATTATGGGCTTGATTTGCAGGACTTTGGTGGGAACAATATGGAGACTCTGCCCCGGCACTACAGCGAGTCGCCATAAGGATCCTGAGCCAAGTCTGCAGCACTTTCACATTCGAGAGGAACTGGAGCGCGTTTCAGCAGATCCACTCAGAGAAGCGCAACAAGATTGACAAGGAAACAATGAACGACCTCATCTACATCAACTCCAATCTCAAATTAGCGAGGCAGATGAGATCTCCAGAGGCCGACCCGATTCAATTCGACGACATCGACATGACTTCAGAGTGGGTAGAAGAGAGCGAGAACCCGAGTCCGACTCAGTGGCTCGATCGGTTGAGTTCTGCTCTGGACGGAAACGATTTGAACACTAGACAGTTCAACACGTCGATCTTTAGTGCAAACGACCATATATTTGGATTGTGATATTGTAGCTGTCGTCAGTTTATTGTACATGTAATGTTCGTATGGTAGATCTAGCTCTGTATCTCGTTATAGATGGAGGACATTAGTTGACTTTGGCGCTAGTGCTCATAACTCAAGCTAAAACTAAAGCTCAAACTAAAATTAAATTTATCTCACGCTCAAAAGGATATTTGGAAAGACAAGCTCTGAATTTTTTAACTTGGGAGCTAATACAAATGAGGGAGGAGGGCTATGCTCAATGGTGGTTATAAATCTCTCCTCGATCATGAGGTAAATATTGCATTACCCAACCACTCGCATTCATTACAAAAGTATATATTTAGAGTGTCGCCTGCCTGTGAGAGTATCCTAAAACACATAAGAAAATTAAAGGATTAGTAGCTTTGAGGTCTACCTGTTCATGAATTAGTGATGGTCCTTCATTCAGAAAACTTCTCTGCCGAGTGTTTTTTGGGGCTGTGATATGCTCCCTCTTGGGAAAAAAAAAATGAACGAATCTAGGAATAGGAAATTAAAAAAAAAAAAATGATAAAATTAGCTGATCTTGGATGAATGCAAAATGTTAAAAATGTTTTTTTTTTCTTCTAATTATCACCATGAAAATCAGTATCAGTCAATTAGATCTTACATCAAGGAAAATTAGTCAAGTAGTCTTAAATCTATTATAATTTTTCCAATTCAGTCATAAATCTTTTGCAATTATACCAATTCAGTTCATCCGATCAATTTTGTTTCATTGACATTGACATGGACATCAACTAATGTTGATGTGGACAACAACGAGCGCTAATATGTATAATTTTTTAATAATAATTTATTATTTTAGAAATTTTATTTTATTTTATTTTCTTTTGTTAACCAGCAACAAGCGCCGGTGAGACTTGTCCCTATTGGCCATTAGCAACAATGAGCCTCACCCTCCCCATAAATGAGTGAGGGCTCGTCAGATCTGATGAGGCCACAACCTACTCGTGACTAGTGAGGCTTGCCTAGGCTAGATGTTGTGCGAGGCCGCATTGCGACCTTTAACATGGCCTTTGGCGAGGACGAGCTTCGCCAACCACTAGCAACCCTCACTAGAGGTTGCGGCCTTTAACAAAGTTGGGCCTCATCCATGGTTGATGAGCTTTAACCCTTGCTAGATTCAACTTCAGTGAGTCTTGCTAGCCTAGTGGGTGGCTTGGGCAAGGTCGCCCAACCACGATCGGCAAGGTCCCTTGTTGGTCTTTTCTCTGGTTGGAGGAAGGAGAAGGAAGTGAAAAAAGAAAGAAAGAGAAAGAAGAAAATTAATAAAAAATTAGAATAAAATAAAATATTATTAAAAGTTATCCACGTTAGTATCGGCTAGTTGGCGGACATTCTCATTAGCGTTGGCTGGCAAAAAATGACCGGATGGAGTAAATTGATATATTTCTAAAAGGTTTGGAACTAAATTGATCGAAAAAATATTAAGGATCGAATTGAAAAAATTATAATAGATTTAGGATTATTTTGATAATTGTCCCGTCCCCATTGGAGAGGACTGGCCCACATTGGCGGTCCTGGGCCGGGCCCTAGCTAGCTGCCTCGTTGGCCTTTTATACCATCTCCTTCCGTCACGCTTCTCAGAAACTCCTCCATTCCATTCCTTCCTCTCCTCCCTCTCGCGCCAAGTCGTCGTCGTGGTCGTCGTCGTGGTCGTCGTCGTCGCCGCCGCCCTCCTCGCCGCCGCCGTGAAGCCCGATCTCCGATGTACCCGAGGATCGGGGGCCACCACGGCAATCCCGCCGTAACGGCGGGCCGTGCCTCCTCTTTCCACCACGCCGCCCCTCCCGCTTCCGCCGCCGGTAAGTTTTTTCGAGCTGCTCCTGAGGCGAATTCGTGGTCTTTGGAGTTTGACGTCTGTCGGTTCGCTCTTGATTGGTGCTAGATTCGATCCGGAACATTGATGCGATTTTTTCCTTTTCTTCTTCTGATTGGCGATGATATTGCAGCAGGATTGGGCATCAGGGTTGCCGTGAAGCCGGAGTATCGGATAACGCCTCCGGTAAGATCGGTTGGATGAGAATTGTTTTTGTAGTGCATTCCAGCGGCTTCACACGCGAAACGATAGTGGTTCTGATGAATCACTTTAGGCTTGTGCTTGTGGTGCTTCTGATCGTTGAGTTGTCTAGGGCTGGATCATTGAATTCGACTCAATTCGGTGTGTGTGCCTCTTAAATTGATGTTTTTCTGGTACCCAATGAGGAACGCATCAACAGCGGAAGCGGAATCTCGTCAGATTTTAACTTTCTGGCTTGTGTCTTTTGTCATTGTCTTGATCAAGGCTTCTAGCTACATATTTTCATCGACGAGTCATTTCTAAAGATGTAATTTTTGTATCTTTAGAGATGTATCGGATGCAATCACTTTTGAAGCTAGCTTTAGAGCAGATCATGTGATACGTTTTGCCTTTCAAGTTTCTGAATGGCCCTTTCTAGTTCGACTCGACGATAATTGAGTTGTCTTCGACACTGATCGGTTTCAATATGTCTTCACAGGGGCTAAGTTTCACTGCAACTATAGTGAAAAATAATGATCAAGAGGACTCCACTTAAACAATCTTTTAGTATACAAATCTCTGTTGCTGATTAATTACATTTATGTAACTCGATTATGTATTGTTGCTAAGTTATAGAGTCAAGGAAGATTCAACTTGCATTTTATAAGAGAAACAAGATTAGTTTATACCTTTCCTGTTGCCCAACAGTTCTTGTATATGCGGAAGTTTCATAATTCCATCACAGAAATCATGCAATATGTTGCTGACACAACTTTGATCATTCAAATTGTAGCCTCAACTGTTACCACAAATGGGAGATATACCGCGAAGCAACTTTCAGTTCGACTTTGATTTTGAGAGGAAAGTTCTAGCTGAATTAGAGAAGGAAACCCCTGATTGGAGCAGGCTTGGGCTAGAAAATCTTCCATCGAGGAGTTCAGAGGCACCGCCTCCATCAGTATGTTGCTCATTCCAGGAGTCCGCTCCTCTTTTCAGCTTCATTGACTATCAATTTGGTTGTATTCCATTAAATGCTCAGAGGGGTGCATGTTTAGGGTGACATTTTTTTTTTGGTAAAAATGTTTAGGGTGACATTGCCTTCTATATAATTGATTTTTGTAGCCTTTACAGTAAGAATCAAATGATTAGGGGTAAAATTAGTCTTCTTTGCAAAATAAGATAAACAATTTGGGACTTTGTGCCACAAGATCAAGAGTTGCATGTCCATTCACAAAGTTGTGCCACTCTGTCATGATAGTTCATAACAAGTTATCTGTAGCATGGAGAAGTGAGAGGTTGTCGAGTCTATTGAACGTAAATTCCCCATAAATACACCATGTTTAGGCTCCCATTGTCTGATTTTGTCCTTTTCTTTACTTTCAATTTCCCCATATCTGCTGCTGGCTGTGACCAAAATAATTCATATTTGGTTCCTAATTCCAGTCCTGTCTGCAGGTTTAGAATTTTGATTAGCCTTATAGGTGAAATTACTCTCCATACCTGTTGCCAGTACCGTGTGATGCTTTGTTATCCATGTAAATAAGTTAATACAATGGATGTAACATAAAAAGTGTCATCTAGCAGTCAGTATTTTTTAACTTAAGATCAATTAAAATGATGTGGACGAGCTTGTCTGTACAGGGTCCTGCAGGAGATCCCATAATCAACAAGTACATCTCATCTGGATTAAGCCGAGAAGCTGTTCCTCTTGCAGTGGCAAACTATGGGGATAATCCAACCAAGGTATGTCTGAGTTTTTATTTGTGTTAATTGACCCTCACGAACTTCTTACCGTAGTATCCATTTAGAAGCATCTCCTTATTTTCTTTATTATGTGCACATCCTTGATTCCCTAGAGCACACCAGTACGTTTCCACCAGTGAGTGCAATCCCATCTCACCGCTTTTTTATTTTTGCCGTTACCTGTTGAACACTTTGTAATGAAGGAGTGACCAAGTATTAGATGAATTTAGACCTTCCAGAACCTGAAGCATTGGTAGCATGGCCTTGCTCTCCAGGCTAAATGCAGTCTAGTTTGATTGTAGCAGGTGTCGGTGGTCATTATTGTTAAAATTTAAGTAATTAAGGAATAATCTGTAGTCATCCTCTCCTTGCATTGGCAAAAGGGTTGTGTTTACTGTAAGCTTGATTGGGACTGCATGGTCAGATTCCTTGCGTTCCACTTTTTCCTTACAAATTCAACGGTCCGTGGCAGTCAATGATCGGTAATTTGGGCAATAGTCTGTACCCTCTCCTTGCATTGGCAAAAGGGGATGTCTTTACCAACCGTCTCTTGTTTCTCTTAACCAGGTTAGGGAATTTGTCAATGGTTATACTCGCCTGCGCGAGATGGGATTTTCTTCAAGCAGTATTGCCGAGGCCTTGGTCAAGAACAACAACAATATGGATGAAGCATTGGCTTACTTTCTAAATAGTTCATCATGAGTACTCAATAGTGGATGTCTTCATGTAATATAAATCTGTAATCGTGGGGACACCCTTCTCTGGAAATAGTTGTGTGACTTTTGTTTGGCTTCAAGTTGGTTCATGTAAATACTGTTTAATACGTAGAGGACGACAGACATTTTTTTACTGTGGCGAATAGCGACGTGATATTTCTTCCAGGATCCAAAGCAAGTTACTTTGACGACTTTGTAATTTACTTTAAAATTACTAAGCTTTCTAAAGCAGATGAGATTGGATGACTAGTCTTTGATCTTATCATGATCTAAGTTTTGTCAAATGCATCGAATACTAGATTGAATTGAAGATAATAACCAAAAAAAAAAAACCAAATAGCAAAAGTTCTCGCACATCACTTTATGAACTTATCCATTTCTGGAAATTTTTTGGCGCGCCACTGGCATGTACGGACACGACTCCATATACACAGCAAGAGGACGTACTTTACTGTTTGATGTAACATTTGGGCCCAAAGAGTAAAAATTAAAGAACCTAGCGTTGGGCCAGCGACTAGAGGCTGAACTCAGCCCCTCCTCAGCCCAAATATACTTCACAAGGTTTTCTTCTTTTCCCTGTTTCCGAAGCCTTCTGCGATTCAAGAGGGGAGAGGGAGGAAATATAGCATGGATAAATCGAGAGAGAAATCACGGTGGTTGGTTGGAAAAGGTCGATTGATGTCGGAGTTGCGCTTGATTGGTAAGTGTTTTTCCCTCTTGCTAGTTAGTTTTTGTTTTAGGAGTCAAAATCTTTGCCCTCGCTATGTCTGCTTTGCTAGTGATGCTCCGGTCGAGATTGAGCTGATCAATGGTGATTATTAGTCCCTCACATTTCTCGGAACTAGTAGGATTTTACAGATTGCGATTTTTACCTCGTGTTTGAGAGAGATTTATTTATTTATTCTTTCGTTGAAATCCTTGGGAAATGCTGCACAGGAACTCAACCAGCGGCATTTTGTGTCCAGTTGTGTCTGTTGCCAACTAGATTTTGGGCCGGCAAAGCTTAAGGTCTTTTTTGGTACTTCAAAAGAGCTTTCTCGTGAGAAATAGAGGAGGGTGCTATCAGAGGATCTTTCTGATAGCACACATACATACATATGTTGGGTTTAGATAAATTATGAGATGTATATATGCTTTTTGCAAGTTGCAAAAACTCTGCTACTGTAATTAATTCGCTGATTTATCATCTGTATATACATATACATGGAGATATATGTTTTGATATCAAGTCGATATTAGTTTGTGTTTGAGACTGTAACCTCTGGGTGGAGGGGCAACCAAATCATTTCCCCATTTTTGTTGGAGTCGGGATGTGATATTTGACAACTATAGGCAGCTAGAGAACGGGGATTGTCCGCTTTAAGCGGTGACACAAGGTGATCAACATAATGGATATGAGACCGAACGCAATGTAGAAAATTAAGTCTCGAAGTTGAAGCATTCGGAGCAAGCCGAGCGCACGAACAGTCCGTTTTGGGTCCCGACGAGTGCCGACAACATTGGATCAAGCTGCTGTCCATATAAACAAGTGCTCATCTTAAGTGCCAGATTTGACGCTTAACGACATGATTACCCGCGACTAACTGTCTGCCGATTCAATCTCACGCGACACGACGCCTGTCTCAGAAGTAGCGGAGAGGTGGGAATGCGCGAGCAGAATCTGTGTTGGGCCGAGGCCGGAGTTTCCAACATTAACCGGGGGCCCGTCCGCATCTGCATGAACGAGACGGTCTTGTCTCGGAATGCACGTGTGTACATGCATGGACGGCCGAATTTGCATCCGCGTTCAAAAGTTGGAAAACCATCGGTTCGGACGGAGACTGTATTTCGTGATGCAAAAGTCTCTACAGCCCTCACAATCTGTCTCTTTCTACATTATCTTTTTGGGAATTGAGGTCGAAGTTGAGGCACCGGTTTCGTGGCCCGAGCCATTGTCCCTGTCTTATTGTTGCGTCTCGTTTTCTACATCATCTTTCAACCACTACCTCGTTCCTTCTTTCATTTTCTGTGTCCCGTAGTAAGTTGTCGTGAACCAGATTGTCGTCTTCTTTTCTTCCTTTCATTTCTTTTCTGCGCCGTGAATTTCATGGAAGCTGCTCTGCTCGAACCCTTGGTTACTACCAATATGAAGATAATCGCATTCTCTGTCCATAAAATCAGAAATGACACGATGAACCGCGGGGCTAATTTGCTCGGCATCAAAATGGGTATATTTGCTTTTGCGTTTATCTAAACGAACGAAAAAGAGTAATTTTGCCGAGTCATTTCTATTTAAGTTCCCCACGTCACATGAATATTGAAACTTGGGTGATGCCTCTTTTTTTTGGGTTATTTTCATTACATGTTTTACAAGGTTATTAACAGGTGATAACCATCCACGGATTGGCAATTTTCTTTTTTGAGATCGCCAGATTTGACTGATATAATCAGTGTCTTCTCACGGCCGCCTTGAATTGTTGTTTAGATCCACGAGTTATTTGGGTACAGTCCAGGTGTTCACTTAACCCGTGGTTGGCGGTAAAAGCTAACTGATTAAGGTCAAATCTGTCGCCTGAGCGTGATATCTAGCATTGATTGTTGTAGTGTAATAGGGAAGAGCCACGGGATCGAGTCCAATAGCGACAGCCAACGATGGCACTCGAAGGCTGTTTCACTTAATTGAGAGGATCCACACTTGGAGTGCGCTTACATCAATGCATCATTGCCGTCTTTCACACTTATATCATATATTAAATTATTAATCCGAACCAAAGTGTCCCGCCCAACCACTCCCAAGGACATGTTTGTAACAGTTGGAAATAAACGCTTAGAAAAGATCTTTTGTCTCATGATATCCTGCTCCAGAAATAGCATGAAATAACTTCAAAACTAATATCTTCAATCCAATTCAATGCATGTGAACTCGATTCTAATCATATGTTTGCAGCTAGACTTGGTTAAGCAGAAAAGTTCGACCTAACTTTAATATGAAATTTTTCAACGGCGTGTTGATTTTAATTTGGTTGAACTCTCTCTCTATTTTTTTTTAAGGCCTTTCTCAAGCTCGTCAATTTGGCCTTTTGTTGTGGTAAGTATGGAGATCTTGACTAAGCAAGGGATTGTTTGCCTGCCATGCTCAAGGTTAGCAAGGGTTAGCAGTTAGTATTAACGAAATCATTTTTCCTAAAAGTTTAACCTATTAAGAAACAAATTAACATTATTTTAACAACATGTGTTTTAATAATCCTCTTGGTGTATAAGATGATGTTCTTATGCAAAACGCATGACATAAAATTAATCAAATTGATATAATTGTATAACAGGGCGTTTTGTAAGATTCAAACTTGTGATCTGTAGATTTGATACCATGTTAGATAATTATTTTCCTCTAAATTGTTAGGAAACAAGTTAGCAATGTGCTCGTAGCATATATCTTAACTGCTAGGATGGAATTATTGTTCTAATTTACACTTCAGTTTCTACTATTAGTGCGAACTTTTAAGCATTCCATTACATTGATGCAGAATAATGAGCACTTCTTTCATGCTTCGAGAGCATGTGAATCCATTCGATCTTGACTGTCGAACGATGTTAGTCTTACTCTTTTCGTAGTGCGCCATCACTCTCTCTCTCTCTCAGTTCTAGTTTGAAGGGATGTTTTTGGACTTGTTATCACTCTTTCTTTTTAATTTCTTGTTCCTCATGAAATAATATAAATTAGTGTGGCCATGAAGGATGTTAATTACAATTTCGGTTTTTGTCGTATGCTCCTCTATTTCTTTCGTTTCATGGCGGGGGAGAGAAGTATACAAGAGCAATCTTGGGTGTACAAAGAAAATACACAACTCATACATTGAGTTTACATACACAAAAAAAGCCCAATAGAAAAAATAACAAATGAAGACGATAATGAATTTCTATATTGTCAGAATAACATTAAAACAAGATTAAGCTGATAGGTGGAATATTACTAATGCGGCTGGATGCTCACGCGAAAGTAACGGAATATGGTTTTGATATCATATTAGAAAATTCAATCCAAAATCTTAAACTGATAAATGAAGAAAGAACATTTTTGTATAAAGAGCATATAAACCCTATCGTCAAGTGACATGAGCTGTTTCAACATGTACGGAAGTTCATATAAAGAAATTTTAAATATTACCGACGCATTTTAAAAATTACCACCATCACTTAAAATTACCAACCATATTTGAATTTTTGCTCCTGGTATTTTAGGATATTCGATTAGAGAGTGGTTTTTATTGGTCGACTATGCTTAGTCAATCAAGAGCTAGTCGACTATGCTTAGTCAATCAAGAGCTATCTTACTGGAATGATATTCGATTAGAGAGTGGCTTTTATTGGTCGACTATGCTTAGTCAATCAAGAGCTATCTTACTGGAATGCAAATCTAATTAGCTTTCTAACGAAAGAGATGTCAAGGGGCCCGCGTGTTTTGTACGTTAAATTACAAGGCCTCGTGGCAACGAAGAAAACCTAATTAAAGTCTTGGTTTGTGTGCGGCTTTTTATAAATGTTGCTTTGTGTCCTTCGCAATTGGCTTAATAATATAAGCGATGCATGGCCGTTGAACTTATGTTTTAATAATTAGAAGTTATAATAATTCGACGATAAAAATAAATAAATGATTGACACGAGAAGCAGAGAGATATTCATACACAAGACCGCAAGATTCATTCAAAAGCTTTATGCACATCGATTGCTTAATGATGATAGTAACATACATGTAAATAATCACGGAAAGAGGGGAGAGACATATAAAAATCCAACGTGTGGGTTCGTGTTGAATATTGAATTCAACGAGAAATCGACAACCAGTTTACAAGCTTAATCGTTAATACAATCATCTCTATTTAAATCATCTATAATTAACACAAAAATTTGTTTCCTTGACCATCAACTCAGATTGGATAGGACCGAGCAAGACATGATTAAGGTAAAATTTGCTAGGTCCTTTTGGTTGGTAACTATGGGTAATTGACATAGGCGATGAGGAGTTGCCGATGGATGGTATAAGAGAAATTATTAAGCGTCGAGCCACAAAGTGTCGATAGGTGAAACTCGCTTCAGTCAATAAAAGAATTGAAGTTAAAGTGAAGATCAATGAATTGAGAGAGAGATGAGTGTTCAAGTCTTGAAGCATGCAATTGTGGTTGCAATCATAATGACCCATTCAATTGCCACGATCACCAATTAGTAAGAGTCGTGAATCTTGAAAGCCACAAATAATAATGGCCGAGAAACATAGGCTGTTATACCTATTAGAAAGAGGAATTGCAAGCTACCAAAGAAACCGTTGACATGGGGCAAGTGATAAGGCCATCATCGTCAAGTAGTGGGTTTTTTGGTAACCATTTGTTGCTGGACTCTAGGAGTCACATACAATGTTATTTGCTTTCTTTGTAATCGTTGTCAACCGTTTCTAGTAGGTATAAGTATTAGGATTGTAAATTGAGCAAGAATCGGCCAATCAATCACCAAACACCAATTTTATCCTCTCCTTTACATTTTAGTATCCTTTTACATGGCTGGTCAAGATTGTCTCCGATCTTCATACCTTTAATTTTCTTGTTAATCCGCATTTCCTGTCCAAAAATTTAACAAATGACCTTTTACATCCTTTGTTAATATCTAAATCAATCAACATTTTGAAATGTACTTTGTCGACACTTTTTGGCGAAATATCTTGGTGGCGCACCCGATGACACTTATTTGTTGATTTGAGGAAGTTACTGCGGCCATGGACACCAACAAGAGCTGGACAGTGATGGTGCTCCTGGCAATAACAACCCAGTCATGAAAAGGGAATGAAGTTGCCACATACTTTGGATCTTCAATCTTTAACTGTACAGCTAATGAAGGCTAATGCGAAGGGGCGAATCTTCTCTGACGTCTCACTGAAGAGCAGTTAAGGGAAGTTGCATCGAACCCTCATATAGCGGTCACCATGAGAAGGTTACTTGAGGAGCGGTAGAATATCTTGACTAATCACATCATCAGTTACATGTCCAATGTGATTAAGTTGGTTACGATGCTGTGAATGACGCCTTGTCCAAATTGGGAGCATCCAATCTACTAATCTGCAGAAGGGTATGTTCCCAACCCTCCTCCTTATCCTAATGTAGGTTGCGCTAATCAACCCCCCATAAGAATTATGGCAAAGACCTGAGTTCTCAATCAAGGTCCAACAAATGGGAACGATATTGTTCAAGAGAATCATGCTGATAACAAAGGGATCGCAAATCAAATTGGTTGACGGGACAGCTTGGGTCCAATGGGTGATGTTGGAGATGCTAGGCCAACAGTTAGTATAGTAGCATCGAATGCTACCGTCCCTAGTAGATCTAATCTGTGGATTGATATAAATATAGAAAATCCAGTATGACCAACAGCACCCCTAGGTCGCAAGATGGCTAACTAAGGGTGCGTTTGAGAAGACTTTGGGAAAAAGTCCTTGAGAAAATGTAAAGGCCCTTGTGTTAAAGGAGTTTTTCAAAATGCAAAATATGTTTGGTAAATTATATTTGTGAAAGTTTATTGTGAAATATCTTTGGGCAAAATAATGTTTGGGTAAATTAAATTTGCAAAAGACTATTGTTATTAAAAAAAAAAGGAAAAAAATGAAAGTTGGCTGGCCAAGGTTTTCACCAATTACTGCCGGCCAAGGGCTTCGCCAGTTACCGCCGACGAAGGGTAGGTGGTTTGGCGAGGGGGAGGTGGTGCGGTGAAGGGCAGCATTCGGCGACCTCTGTGGCACGGGGGGTCGTGCGACGGTGCGGCGAGGGTCGCGGCGACTCGGATCTCGCGATCTGGGTCGCCGTGACCAGATCGAGCGGCACCGGCGACCTTTGCGACCCTCGTCGTGCCACGGAGGTTGCCAGACGCCCGCGATTTGGTCGCCACGACCTAGATCTGCGCAACCAGATTTGCGCACGATCTGGATTGCCAGCGTCCTCCGCACAACAACCCTCGTCAAAGGGTTGTGAGACCCTAGCTAGACCACCTGCCTTTCGCCGGAGCACCTACTCTTTGTCGGCGACCACGCGTAGATGCTAGTCGTGCTCAGCAGAGAGAAAGGGAAGATGAAGATGATGAACAGTTGTCGCGGTAAAGCCGGAAAAACGAAAAATTAATGAGGACAATTTCGGAAAAGAAAATCTATGCAACTTCATAGCCAGCATACTAAAAAGCCCAAGGCAGCCCCTAACCTGCCTTGGGCTTTCAACCTTGGGAAGGCTTGCCTTTGACAAAGGTAAGTTAAAAAAAATTTGCCAAACACTGAATAAATGCCTCGGTGGATATAGCATTAATGGCCGAGGACTTGAAAGGGGTATCATGAAGCCTATATACATCAACAACCAACCTTACCTTAGAGGATTCAAAATCCCCGATTTGGAGGCAGAAAAAAGTTAGATGACCCGGTTTCCGTCAAGTAATATTGAATTTACTTGGTTAGCGAGCATGTTAAATTATTTATATTAAAAAATTTATCACGTTTTTTTCAAAAGAGGCAGTCAATCGATGGCTTCTTTTGCACCGAAGTGAGGCGTGACTACAAATGCCAGGAGGCATTTTACCCAGGAACCCTGTCGGAATGACGTAAGGCGTGACGACACGAAATGCAGACTCCGTTTGCTTTCGTGGAAAGAAAAAGTGTCGAGAGCAATGATGGAGACAAGACGGGGCTATGTCGTATTCCTTTTGCAGTACAATTATATATCAATCGTCAATGGCGCCCTGCCCAAAGGCCATCCTAAAAGCCACTTTAGCAATTATTGCAAAAATAGTTGCTCGTAGGAGTGTAGCATAGTACATGAACTAAGTACATCGTGGAATTGGGTGGAAAAACGGCTTTGTCCGATGCGATAGGCATTTGCACGTGATTATAGCTAGACTTATTTGAGAAAAAAAAAAAAAAAACTTGACCTAACACATACTGAAATTATCACCGCATGCTGACATTTTGATCCGGTAAGTATGGACATCTCAACTCGAGTAATTGAGCCTTTAGCTTATAGTTAGTTGCCATTGCTAAGTAAATTATCTCATGAGAATTTGCGTGGAAAGGAACGACTTTGATATGATAGGATCCGTGTGGACTCAAGGACTAGGTAGGCATTCACATGTAATAATAGCTAGGATTACTTTAGTAGAAAAACCGGACCTGACTCGTACTAAAAGTATCGCCGTGTGTTGGCCTTTTGATCTAGTAGATATGGGCATCTCAAATTGAGCACGTGGTCCTTCGGCCACCGTGCTTCTAGTTCGTTGCTGGTGCTGAGCAAATTATTTCATGAGCATTATGTACCATAAAATTGGGTGGGAACGACCGACTTTGATCTGAAACGATCCGTGTGGACTTAGGGTCTACGTAGTTGTTCACACGTAATAATAGCTAGACTTAAATAAGTAGAAAAGCTCGACCTAATTATACCAAAATAACACCGCATGTTGGCCGTTCAATCTAATAAGTATGGATATATTGACTAGAGCACATAGTCCTTCAAGCTATTGCATTTCGTAGTTCGTACTACTAATTGCTAGTGTCAAGTAACTAATTTTTTCCAGGTGTCTAGTCTATTATGAGTCATTTGTCATGAAATATCATGAATTAGCTGAGCGCATCATAGGTATTAATTAGAATTTTCGTTCAATTGCCACTAGTCGTTCACTTATAACGCAATTTGATCTACTAACACTAGATTGATATCTGCCTTATGTCAAGCTCTATAGTTGTATTCTATGATTGCACGTGACACAAAATGGTCCTTGAATTTTGGCCTAATGTGCAACATTGGTCCCTAAATTTTTAATTTGTTTAACGTGATCTCTCAATTTTAGCTTAATATGTAATAGGAAAAATTTCAAATAAGGACCCAAAGTGCCATCATTTTCTCAAAAGAGGACCTGGAGTGAAGTTTGTCTCAAATAATAACCCAAAGTGCTATCATTTTCTCAAAAGATGACCTGAAGTGAAGTTTGTTTCAAAGAATGACCCAAAGTAGTCATTTAATCTCAAAGAAGGACCTCACTCGCCGGCCGGTAAATAGATACGTCTTCCATGTACATTCTGGTGGCCTGATTACGGTATTTTGTCCTTATATATTCATTTTTGGTTGCCCTGTTCATCATCTTCTTCGTCCTCTGTTCACTTCTTCTTGCCCAAATCAAGAACACCAGACTTGGGGAAAGGCCCAAATCAAGAACACCAGACTTGGGGAAAGGCCAACGAGCATCGGCCGCTGGTAAGGGCCGGCGAGGGCTCAACGCCCATTGTTGGCAACGAGCGAGGGCTCCACGCCCATCGCTAATAGCGGGCAAGGGCCATCGAGCCCTCGCTAGCCATGGGGGAGGGGGGCCGTCCAAATCGAGGCCCTACAAGAAGGTCCTCGGGGGCAAAAGGGGTAGCTGAAGAAGTCGTCGATCTAGGAGCAATGGTGGGAGGAAGGGATGAAGAAAGCGACGCGGGCATCCCAGTTGTAGTCCTAGCAGAAGACAAGGTTGTTGATGGAGCAGCGGGCGGAGGTGGGGGAGGTCGCCCCTCACAGCCATCAGCGAGGTCACCCCTTGCCGACCCTAGGTGAGGGCTCGCCCACCTCACCGACCACTGATAAGGGCCAACGAGGGCTTGCAAGCCCTCACCCGCAGCTAGCGAGGGCTCGACAGCCCTCGCCAGCTATAACCGAGGCCACTCTCGCCAGATCTAGCGAGGGTCGGCCTACAAGCCCTCGCCCACAGCTGGTGAGGGCTTAGTGGCCCTCGCCTACTGCCGACGATGGGCGTCCAACCCTCGCCGACCCTCACCAACGGCCAGTGCTCGCTAGCCCTTCCCAAGTTTGATGTTCTTGAGAAGAAGACGAATAGGAGACAAAGAAGATGATGAACAATGCCACCATTGACCCAATAATAATAATAATAAAGAACAAGACAACTGAAAATTTTAAAAAAAAAGTTGAACAAAAAATCCCTGATCAGGCTACCGGAATATGCATCGGAGATGCATTTATTCACCGGCCAAAGCAAATAAGGTCATTCTTTGAGATTAAATGATCACTTTGGGTCCTTATTTGAGACAAACTCCACTCTAGGTCCTCTTTTGAGAAAATGAAGGCACTTTGGGTTCTTATTTGAGACAAACTTCACTTCAGATCCTCTTTTGAGAAAATGATGGCACTGTAAGTCTTTATTTGAAATTTTCCCTATGTAATATTGGGCCATAGTTCAGAAACCATTTTCCTTTTTTTTTTCCTTGAAAGTTACAACTTAATTTCCATTAGATTCAACTATCAATCGGCATCTTGATTGTCTTCAGTTTCTTAACTAAATTTATTTTAGTGTCAATCGTGAACTAGTTATCATTACATGTTGAGAATTGCATTATGGTCATCGTTTGTTTCAGCCATCGACCGGTATTTCTGCTATAGACCACTCGTCGATGGTATAATCACTGAACACCGATTTCTATGTCGGGTCATCTTGGTTAAAAAGATTTTGTTATCTTCAGGTGTTGCCAGCGTAAGGTTCAAGTTGAATATTATTTTTGAACGATGAATTATCAACAAATTTAAAAGTTTAGTCATTGATCGAATCGTCTTTGTTTAAATTATCTAATCAGATATATCGATCGATCTCAGAAAACATTACTATAGAGCAATCCATCAAGCTTGGCAAGAGGTGGTGGAACTCAAGATCAACACGAAATTGAAAATCTGAAATAAGATGCAGATTGATGAAGGTTACGATAGTGTCGGAAAACATCAACCTAATCACTGTATATTGGAAATCGATTGCGAGAAATAGGAACCGCAGGTCTTATTATATTTCAGCAGAGAAAAAGAAGAATCGAGCCAGGCCGAACGCGAGAAACTGTCGACTTCCGAGCGACGTGAGCCATGACGTTGTCCGACAGGACCTCTGCTTTGTCCTGCATTCATGCGTTGAATTTAGCCATGCCACCATCACGTCCTCCTTCTTCGTTTCATAACGCTGCCGCGACACGCATGGAAAACACGAGAGCCTCCCCTAGTTTGTGATGGAACAAGCGAGAGAGCCACAGACCGCGAAATGAGATTGCACTGACCTGAATTCCCTCGCTTACCACGGAACGCTTCTCGTTGCCGGTGATTTCGGGTCTCGTGTGGTTTTCCGGTCGGTGCTCACCCTTTTGAATTTTCCTCTCCTTTTGGCATATCATCATTAAAAACAATGGATAAAATCTGATAAGGCTTTAAGGCAGGTGAATTCAAGTTGGTTTCGAAGTCTCCTCATCATTGGTGGCGCATCGACTCTGGAAAAACCGGGGGAGACTTAGAGAGAGAGAGAGAAAGAGAAACGTTTCGGGGGAACGCTATGAGCATTTCAACTTCTGCAGCAGCAGAAACGAAACGTTTTCTTTTTTCTCTGGACGAGCTCTTTCAGGGAACTCTTCTATGAAATAAAGGCTAGAAGAAAGGTGTCGCCTTTGGACCATTTAAGGTATGCCCAGTAAAATCGTGCATTGGGTTCTTTTTCTATTTCTGTGTCATTAGGAATGTTAAAGAAAATCTGGGCAACATCTGTTCGCTAAACTTCTGATGGATCCGACAGATGTTGAGGGACTTTTCTTCTTCTTTTTTTTTTTTTTTTTTTTTTTTTTTAAGGATTTTATGAAACTACAAAGTGCAGACCGGCCACTTTTGTCTTTCCCTCTCTCTGTCTCTTCCATGTTATGACAAAGTTTCGCATGCATATATAACTAGCGATCCATATATGTACTTGTTTCCGCCAAGAAGAGTGCAATCTGGTATTTTTATGGCTCATTTGGATTAAGGAGGTTTTTATTAGTTTTGCTGTTGTGGCCTTTTTCTTTTTGTAATTTTTCAGATTTCAGTTCCATCAAGATATTGAAATGTTTGTCTCTAATTGAGTGGTCCTTTTTTTGCGCATAACAGTGTCCAAAGGCAGGAAGAGAGGAAGTAGAAGATGATGGGCAATCTATGGGATGTGTTTTGCGGGGAATCTGACTGCACAGATGCAGGCGGCGGAGGTTGCACGCCCAGTTTTTTGTCATTCGGTCATCCTTTCACCTGTATCAACCACATCTTCGTCATTTGCTACACCACTGTTCTATTGGTCTTGCTTTTGTTCAGTATGATCCAGAAGTCATCATCAAAGTCAGTCCATGCCGCACCTCGGTATCTGAGGCTACCGCGATTGCAAATAGCATCGGCCATAGTGAATGGCTCTGTCGGACTAATATACCTAGGTTTGGGCATTTGGATTTTGGAAGAGAAGCTGAGACAAATGCAGACTGCTTTACCCCTCAACCGGTGGTTAGCGGCTGTTTTTCAAGGTTTCACGTGGTTGTTAATGGGCTTCATTGGTAGTCTTCAGATGAGACATCTCCCAAGAACACCATTGCGGCTATTGGCCATTCTCGCCTTCTTGTTTGCAGGTGTACTCTGCATTTTGTCCGTGTTCACCGTGATAACAAGGGAAGAAGTCTCTCTTAGGATAGCTTTGGATGTCCTTTCATTCTTTGGAGCATCTCTGTTGTTATTTTGTGCTTATAAGGGATATGAAGATCTTGATAAGGACAATGCTACAAATGGAGGCGATCTATATACTCCACTGACTGGAGAGGCCAATGGTAGCAACAAAGCCAATGCAATTCCACAAGTTACTCCATTTGCTAAAGCTGGATTCTTCAGCAGAATGTCATTTTGGTGGTGTAACTCTCTGATGAGAAGAGGGAGAGAGAAGACCCTCGAGGAAGAAGATATTCCAAAGTTGCGGGACGTTGATAGAGCAGAAAGTTGTTATGCGTCATTCTTGGAGCAACTGAACAAACAAAAGATAGCAGAACCTTCATCGCAACCATCTATTTTGAGGACCATAATTCTATGCCAGTGGAGAGAGATCATCATATCTGGGTTCTTCGCACTTCTGAAAATTCTCACTGTTTCTGCCGGTCCCCTGCTTCTCAATGCCTTCATTGAGGTTGCCGAGGGAAAAGAAAGCTTTAAGCACGAAGGTTATGTGTTGGCGATCTCTCTCTTTTTTTCAAAGTCTTTGGAATCTTTAGCTCAAAGGCAATGGTACTTCAGGAGCAGACTTATCGGTCTGCAAGTGAGGTCCTTGCTATCAGCAACCATTTACAGGAAGCAGTTGAGATTGTCCAATGCCGCTCGGCTGATGCATTCGGGAGGTGAGATTATGAATTACGTGAGTGTTGATGCTTATAGAATTGGAGAATTTCCTTTTTGGTTTCATCAGATATGGACAACAAGCCTCCAGCTCTGCATTGCACTTGTAATTCTATTTCGTGCTGTGGGGTTGGCAACAATTGCGTCTTTGGTAGTTATAATTATTACAGTGTTTTGTAATACACCCCTTGCAAAGTTGCAGCATAAGTTCCAAACGAGACTTATGGCAGCACAAGATGAGAGGCTGAAGGCTTGTTCTGAGGCTTTAGTGAACATGAAAGTCCTGAAATTATATGCTTGGGAAGTTCATTTTAAGAATGTCATTGAAAGCTTGAGGATGGTGGAATACAAATGGTTATCAGCTGTGCAGCTACGGAAGGCATATAATGGTCTTCTTTTCTGGTCCTCACCTGTTTTGGTTTCAGCTGCCACATTTGGGGCTTGTTATTTCCTAAACATTCCTCTGCACGCTAGTAACGTCTTCACGTTTGTGGCTACTTTGCGCCTTGTTCAGGACCCAATCCGAGCTATTCCTGATGTGATTGTTGTGGTAATTCAAGCAAAGGTCGCATTTACACGAATTGTGAATTTTCTTGAGGCTCCAGAGCTGCAGAATTCAAACGTCAGGCAGAAGAGAAACTTCAAGAAAGTAGACCACACAATCATCATAAAGTCGGCAAATTTCTCTTGGGAAGGGAATTCACCGAATCCCACTCTTAGGAACATCAACCTTGAGGTCAGGCCTGGTGAAAAAGTCGCTATATGTGGAGAAGTCGGTTCAGGAAAATCGACCCTTTTGGCAGCAATTCTAGGAGAAGTTCCAAATACTCAAGGAACTGTAAGTTTTAAATATTCTCCTTATTTTTGATGTGCTCTAAGAACATCCTTTGATGGGCCTTAAAAAGATTAATTCCAATGGCCCCAAGTAGAATTTTATCCCTCGGTAATGTTTCAATCCCAAACGTTCTTAATGCTACCAATTCCCATTTTTCAAGTTGAGTGTTTTCATTCGATGCTAATATACTTGTCCACTTAATTTTCAGGTTCATGTTTATGGGAAGATTGCGTATGTTTCTCAGAACGCATGGATCCAGACCGGAAGCATACAAGAAAACATTTTATTTGGTTCTGTAATGGACAGTCGGCGTTACCAAGAGACACTTGAGAGATGCTCATTAGTGAAAGATCTAGAGTTGCTTCCCTATGGTGACCTCACTGAAATTGGTGAAAGAGGAGTTAATCTCAGTGGTGGCCAGAAGCAACGGATTCAACTTGCTCGTGCTCTCTACCAAGACGCGGATATATACCTGTTAGATGACCCTTTCAGTGCTGTAGATGCACATACAGCTACCAGCCTATTTAATGTAATTATTTTATATTCCGATTTGCTGCAATATTTGCAATGTCTCAACCATCTGATCAAATCTGTCCTGCATTTTTTTTGCAGGAGTACATTATGAGAGCACTTTCTGGGAAGACAGTCCTACTAGTGACTCATCAAGTTGATTTCCTTCCCGCATTTGATTTTGTCCTGGTTAGTATATTTTCATTGTCTCAATCTCAAGCTGTTGACTTCCACTCAAATTATCAGTTGTGATATTTTTCTTTGTTCTTTGTCATTTTTAGACAGTGACTTTTGCATTCTTTCTTGTGCAAAATCAAACTTACCTTTGTAAGTTTGTCGCATACCCATGTGAAGAGACCTTACTAACAATTATCATAATGACAGTTGATGGCAGATGGAGAAATAAAGCGAGCAGCTCCTTACCATGAGTTGCTCTCCTCTAGCCAAGAGTTTCAAGACCTTGTCCATGCCCACAAAGAGACTGCTGGATCTGAAAGACTCGCTGAGGTTACTTCTTCCACAAAACAGGGAGCATCCTTGCAAGAGATTAAGAAGACATACTTAGGGAAACAACAGAAAGCACCAAAAGGCAGTCAATTGATCAAACAAGAGGAAAGGGAGATTGGAGACACGGGGTTTAAACCTTACCTACAATATCTGAATCAGAATAAAGGCTATATATACTTTGCTATGGCCAGTCTTTCTCATGTTATGTTTGTGGCTTGTCAAATATCTCAAAACTCTTGGATGGCGGTGAATGTGGACAATCCTCAAGTTAGCACATTGCGTTTGATTGTGGTTTACTTGGTGATTGGGTTTTCGTCCACACTGTTTTTGCTGTCTAGATCGCTCTCTGTTGTTGTTCTTGGCCTTCAGTCGTCAAAATCTCTCTTTTCTCAGCTGCTAAACTCCCTCTTCCGTGCACCAATGTCTTTCTATGACTCAACACCCCTGGGGAGGATACTTAGCAGGGTAAGCATCTCGAAAAGTTATTATGGAGAGTGAAAAGGCATTTGCCAAACTCATGTGTATATAAATTCGTCCCCCTCGTGCAGGTCTCCTCTGATCTCAGTATTGTGGATATCGATGTGGCATTCAGTTTCGTTTTTGCTGTGGGAGCAACAACCAATACATATTCTAATCTTGGAGTACTTGCAGTTGTTACGTGGCAAGTCCTTTTTGTGTCGATACCGATGATATATTTTGCAATTCGGTTACAGGTAAACTTATGACTCGGTGACAGTTAGTTGCTGCAGTTCTGCATTACTTCAGTTGGCAGTAAAGAATCACGATAAGAGTAATTAGTTTTGTTTTTCAACTAATGCGGATTGGATACATCTTTGTTGTTCCAGTGGCGTTGTTTGGTCCTAAATATAAGTAAATCCAAAAATAAATTAATGGTATGGTCAGTTAAAAGCCATTGTGGGCAAAGTCATCCAAGAAAGATTTGATTTTGAGAGCACTTTCACATCAAGAAAAGAGGGAATCTTCAGTAAAATTTAATAGTTGCCTAAAATGTTCACATAGGAACCCGCGTTCTTTTGCGAGCATTTGATTCTTCAACTGAACTCTACAAGATCACAAGTCTGAATACGAATTCTACAAAATAGAGGGAATATTTTATGGATTCAACATTTTATCACACTGAAGAGAAGCGGACTCAGTTCCTAATGCAAGCCGAAGTTTGATTAGGAACTTTGACTTGCTGAGTGAAGTTGTAAATTGATGCTCATCCGACAATGTTCTGCTTTCACATGGTGGCATGACTCCTTTTATGACATTGTCATTTCATGTTGCATATGTTTTTCATTGGATATGTTAAGGTGTGTGCGTGCATTTTTTTCCGTCTGGAACCTAATCGAACTTGAACTTGGTCAACAGAGATACTATTTTTCATCTGCGAAGGAGTTGATGCGACTTGATGGCATAACCAAGTCTTATGTTGCAAATCATCTTGCTGAGTCAGTGGCAGGGGCAATGTCAATAAGAGCTTTTGAAGAGGAGGAAAGGTTCTTCAGAAAGAACCTGAAACTCATTGATGAGAATGCTAGTCCCTTTTTCCACAGTTTTGCAGCCAAAGAATGGTTGATACAGCGTCTAGAAACACTTAGTGCTACCGTTCTGTCCTCTGCCGCACTATGCATGGTTTTGCTTCCTCCAGGAACATTTAGCCCTGGTCAGTAAAAGTCTTTGATCTTTCTTGATTATGAACGAGCATTTATATTTTATGGTTAGTCAATTGGAATTTGACGGAAGATAGATCAATTGACTAAAATTTTGTTGTGGTTGCCCCTATGTTGTAACAGGTTTCATCGGAATGGCATTGTCTTATGGTCTTTCCCTGAACATGTCCCTCGTCTACTCGATTCAAAACCAATGCACTCTAGCGAATCATATAATATCAGTGGAGAGGCTTAACCAGTACATGCACATACCAAGCGAAGCCCCTCTCCTGATAGAAGAAAACCGACCTCCTTCCAACTGGCCATCTTTGGGGAAAGTCGAGATTGTCGATCTGCAGGTAGACTTTTGCTCCCACTGTTTAGATTATTGAATGAAAACAGTCAGATCACTGAATCTTAATGCAAAACAGATAAGGTATAGGCCCGATACGCCCCTTGTTCTTCGAGGGATCAGTTGCACTTTCGAAGGAGGGCATAAAATCGGCATTGTGGGTCGAACTGGCAGTGGGAAGACGACCTTGATTGGTGCTCTATTCCGTCTAGTGGAGCCTGCAGGAGGGAAAGTTCTTGTAGATGGTGTTGATATCACTAAGATTGGACTTCACGATCTCAGGTCACGGTTCGGGATTATACCTCAAGAGCCCACTCTTTTCAATGGGACAGTGAGATATAACTTGGACCCCTTATCTCAACACACTGACCAAGAAATTTGGGAGGTAAACCCTGTTTCTCTTCGTCCTGGAATACATGTGTTAGAAACTATTGATGTTTCCAACTCGAGGTAATGCACATAAACAGGTTCTTGGGAAGTGTCAGCTCCGAGAATCGGTTCAGGAGAAACAAGAGGGACTGGACTCCGTGGGTAAGGCTCTATGTTGAAGCCAAGAACTTGCCTTCTTGATAGTGCCTCGAGTGAAAAACTTATCACAGCCACGCTTCATTTTTCAGTTGTGGAAGATGGGTCGAATTGGAGCATGGGGCAACGGCAATTGTTCTGCTTGGGCCGCGCACTTCTGAGGAGAAGCCGGATACTGGTGCTCGACGAAGCCACTGCATCGATAGACAATGCAACTGACATGATTTTGCAGAGAACCATTCGTGCTGAATTTGCTGATTGCACTGTGATCACCGTGGCTCACAGAATACCAACCGTAATGGACTGCACAAAGGTCCTTGCCATTAGTGATGGTGAGTTCCTCTACCTAAGCTTAGTCTTCACTTAGATTGATCCACTGGAAAACAACGATCCTACATCAATTTTTCGGATCAAAATTTCATATTTCTGCATTTAATCGAGGCGGTTTCTGGCATTGCAGGCAAGCTAGTGGAGTACGATGAGCCGATGAAGCTAATGAAAAGAGAGGACTCGCTGTTTGGGCAGCTAGTAAGGGAATACTGGTCGCACTCGAACGCTGCGGAGACCCTTTGAAGCAAAATTCGGGTTCCTCGTGAAGCATTCTCTGGTTCCCCTTCTGGGGTGTTTTAACAATCAGGAGGGGGGACTTTTTACTAGATTGTTCAATTGTACAATAATGCGGAGGTGGAGTAGAAGAGGAGAAACATTAGGTGGATTGGTAGTTCTGTCTTGTCTTTTGTGTATCAGGTATCAAGCAACTATGCTCTCTATGAATGAGCAATAGGCAATGGGTAAAGAGTACCCTGCGGAAAGTAGCTCTGCGGTGTCCCTAGCCCTCTCTCCCTCTCAGCCAAGAGAAGACAGAGATAATCCTCTCGTCCGCCCACGCACACGTCCCATCTTCTGAGTCTCCACCATGAAGTCGCTGGTGGTTGCCCCAAGCAGCATGCATGTGTCAAGGTTCCGGGGTTTTCAAGGCGGAATGTACCGAGAAATAATCCAAGGTAATGGAATTGAACTACTAAAGCTTAGGGTTCCTTGAAAAATGTACATCTGTATGCAAGCTATTTTTTGTTTTTAATGGGGTAGATTTTACTCTTATGTTTAGGAGGGTAGGCAGTAGGTGAGTGAATTTCCACCGTTTGATCAAGAGATGAACATTGATAGTAATTAGAAGATATCGCACTTTTATATCTAAACACTTTCTCTTTCTTTGGTCTCGAGTGAGTTAATAAGCGGCCCAATGAACTAATACAAAACCGAATCGCAAAAGTTATAGCACATCATTTTCTCAACATTTCTGCTCCCTTTCTGGAAATTTGTTGGCTCCACGCTGGAACGTATGTATGACTCCATTGACTTGGCAAGAAACCGCACTCTAAGAATGTGATGTAACATTTGGGCCCAAAGAGTAAAATTAAAGAACCTAGTGGCTGGGCCAGTGACTAGAGGCCCAACTCAGCTCCTCCTCAGGCCCAATAAACTTCAAGAGGTCTCCTTTTTCTTCCCATTTCTGAAGCCTTCATGTGATTCAAGAATAGAAGGAAAAAAAAAACATTGATTGATGCCACAGCACGTCCTTTACGTGTGATTGGTAAAGTGTTTCTTTGTTGTTTTTGTTAGGGCTAGATAGATCACTTAGAGGGGGAGGTGAATAGGTGAATAAGTAGAATAAAATAAATCCAAACAATTTTGCAACACAACTTCTTACCATGGGCTGAAAAACTGTCAAATCTTACCAATGTGCAAATAACCTTAATAAAAATAAAATTTAGAGAGTAAAGGAAAGAAAATTGCACATAAATGATTATAGTGATTCGGCTTTGGGAAGCTTACGTCTACTCTCTCATGTCCACTCTCTTGTGCTGATAGCTTGGATTTCACTAGATCAATTTATTATAGGTTACAAGATCTAAGTAATGAATACTCAAGTTCATGGGAAAAATTGTCCAAAAAGTTCTAAACCTATTACACTTTTACCAATTCAGTTCTAAACCTTTTAACTTTGCTAATTAAGTCCTAAACATTTTCACTTCTTGCCAATTCAGTCCATCTGGTCAATTTTGGTTGGAAAATGCCGACGTGGACGTCGGCGGTGCCACATAGGACTGCCGGAGCTAACATGGACAATTTTTAATAATTTTTTGAATTTTTTTTCTATTTTTTCCCTTTTTTTTTTTGGCTTTCTTGGCCTTTTCCGGTGGCTTGCCATCGATCATGGCCAGCTGGCTGGCCTCGCCCGCCACAGGCGAGGCCCGGCCAAGCGAGGAGGAGCCCTCACTGAGGTGCGGCTCGGCGAGGGTCGCCTGGGCGAGGCCGACCCTCGCCCAGGCCAGGGTGGCCTTGCTGGGCGTCGGTGACGCCGGGAGAGGCCGCTCTGGCCTAGGCAAGGGTCGGCCTCGCCAAATCTGGCGAGGGGAGCCCTTGTCGGGGCTCGCTCTCACCCAGGCAAGCGTTGGCCTTGCCTGCACCCGGATCTAGCGAGGCCGGCCCTTGCCCCTGGCTAGGCGATGAGCGAGATGTCGCTGTTTGCTCAATGCAAAATCGTTGCCGTCACTGTTGCTCGTTGATGATTCCTGCTCTTGCTCGTCGCTTGGCCAGGGGTAAGGGCTGGCCTTGCCAGATCTAGTTTGGGCAAGGTCGACGCTTGCCTAGGTGAGGGCGAGCCTCGGCGAGGGCTCCCCTCACCAGATTTGGTGCTCGCCGGGCCGCACTTGGGCGAGGCTCCCCTCGCCTGGTTGGGCCTCGCCTTGCCCGGTTGGGCCTCATCTATGGCGAGCTAGGCCAGCCAATTGGCCATCGCTTGTGGCTGGTGGCCAGCTACCGAAAAAAGCCAAGAAAGCCAAAAAAAAAAAAGGGAAAAAACAGAAATTTTTTTTTTAAAAATTATTAAAAAATTGTCAACGTCGCCTTCGGCGAGTCTTACATGGCATCGCCGACATCCACGTCAGCATTTTTCAGCCAAAATTGGCCGGATGGACTAATTGGCAAGAAGTGAAAATATTTAGGACTCAATTGGCAAAGTTAAAAGGTTTAGTACTGAATTAGCAAAAGTGTAATAGGTTTAATACTTTTTGAACAATTTTCCCCAAGTTCATGTGACGAATTCCTCACATGCTCTCAACCTCTAAAAGATTATAGAGTATAGCTCTCAGAGATGAATGTTTATGATTGAAGATCACTAAAAACTTAGAAATTATAAACTTCAAAATTTCAGCTATATCTTCCTCCCAGCATCTCGACCTTCTTATATAATCCTTTATATCCAAACTAATTGTTGGACATTTCCTTAGAGGATTGCTAAGCCAATCTACCTGTTGGACTTGAACATTGTCAGAAGATCTTATTACTTCAAGGTTGCTGAGATTGAAATCTATTGTTGATTCTGCTGCCCATAAAGCAGACAAAGTTTCCTTAAGATGAGTGCTTCAATTGGAAATAAAGCAGACAAAGTTTCCTTAAGATGAGTGCTTCAATTGGAAATAGGATTTTGCCTTTGTGGATTGATTTATCCAAGACTTGCTAAATTCCATCTTGACAGATCATATTTGATATTCTTTCCTCTTTGGATAGATCTTCTTAATTATAGCAAGAAATCCACCAATTTTCTGGCCTTTGCACGAGGATTGTCTTCTAGAATAATATCATGATAACCGAATAAAAAATATATGAATTACTCCAAAGATTTAGAGTCTAATTCTCTAAGTTCGATGAGTAACATCTGATTGTGCTCATCAAAGTTTTCATCTGGAAAAACTTATCTTTAGAGTTAAAGAACAATTAAAAGAAAGTTTAGTTAATCATCAAAACTGACAAGGGAATTTTCCCCAATAGTTTTTCCTTGTGCTAGTTAGTTATTGTCCTAGGAATCAAAACCGTTGCCCTAGTTGTGTTGGCTTCGCCAATGATGCTCCGAACTGAGATTAAGCTGTTCAATGGTGATAATTAGTCCCTCACATAGGGTTTTACAGATTGTGATTGAACCTCCTGTTTAAGAGAGATCGATTTTTTTGAAATTACTCATGCTGTACAGTAACCCAACTAAGAGCATTTCGTGCAAAATTTCATCTGTTGTATATTGGATTTTGGCCTGGTAAAACTTAGTTCTTTTAATATTTAAAAAGCTCACTTTTTTTTTACAATGAATTTTTTTGAATCGAAATTCAATAGAGAGAGATACAATATGATAAGTTCATTGGGCAAGTGACTGTTTGTCGCGTGAGTAATTGTACTTGAGATCTTTTGTCAACCTATAATTAACATTTTGACATGGTCGAGTTTTGATATTGCTGTTTGTTGATAAGATTTCAATCGGCTTGAGATAACTTTCGTCGTTTGGTGAAGACTTTTTTAGGTGAGTGGTGCTTATCTATTCTATAAATTTGCAAACTTATATCTTGAAAGTGGTAGCGTTTGATATAGTATGAGTTATGAAAGATCATATTTCTTTCATAAGTTGGATCGAATTTTTACTACCATTTTAGTGAGTCGAAAAGGCATTGTAAAGTATTATTTGAAATAATTGAAATAATCATATTTGCGAATGTCTTGACTAAATGAATTGTGAAAGTAATTGCCAAAGGTTACAGATATTGATTGGTGAAATGCCTTAAATTTGATTGTAGAGTTCATATAATTCAATTTATGAAACCGGTGCATGAGATGGATCACGGATTTGATTTGTGAGTTATTCGAAGATGAGTTTGGGTTTGACACTTATTATTGTTGTATTATGAACCCATCGAGGGGTTTTGTGGGTATGCAAACTATCGACAATATAAGTGGAGACCTAGCCAACAAGAATCTTGGTAGCCTTTGTCATGGGACATTAAGCGTGGTGATGATTTAATATTGAACACTACATTGATCAATGAAATGGATCATTAATGTATAATTTGATAGAGATTAATCAATGAAATTTATCATTGATGTCTTTTTAATTTAATTTTATTGTTGATTGATCTAATACGTATATACCTTTATCGAAATGATATAACTCATTTTTTTATATTGTTCCTGTATTGGGATTTGGGATATTGAGTCATGGTATTGACTTTTTAAATGTGTATAGTGGATATTTGATTTGCTCAAAAGAGATATGTATTACCTAATAAGTTGTGGTTGCTCATCCTATTCATCTTAAATGTTTCTAAAATTTCTTCTGCTAGTTACAAGTAGAATGAAAACGCTATAAATGGGGAACTTTTGATAGTGGGATTTCTGGATTGTGTTTGAAGTTACATTTTTCGGATGGAAAGACAGTCGTGTGATTCCTTTATTCTTGTTGGAATCGAGATGTAATATTTGTTTAGTACAAGCAGCTAGTGAATGGTGAGCCTCCCTTTTTAGGTGATGACCATAATGGACATGAGACCGAACCCGATGTGGAAATTTTAAGTCTTGAAGTGAAAGCATTTAGAGCATGCCGAGCGCATGAACAGTCCATTTCGAGTCCCCACGAGTGCCGACAATATTGGATCAAGCTGTCGTCCGCATAAACAAAATAAGTGCTCGTCTTAAGTGCCAGATTTGACGTTAATGACATGATTATCAGCGAATAATTGTCGGGATCTTCAGCTCGCCAGGTGGCGGATTCAGTCTCCCATGACACGACGTCTGTCACAGAAATGGCGGAGAGTGGGGAACGCACGAGCAGCTCTGTTGGGCCGTGGTTGGAGTTGCTTTCCCATCATTAACAGGGTCGTCCGCTTCCGAATGAACGAGACGTCTTTGTCTCGGAATGCGTGTGTGTGCATCTGCGAGAATGGCGGAATCTGGAGATGCGCATAGAAAATATTCCGCCGGCTCGCTCCGTTCCAATCGCATCCGCGGTCGAGAGTCGGAAAAACCATCAGATCAGACGCAATAATTCTCGTGGTGCGAAGTCTCCACAGCCCTTCAGATCTGTCTCTTTCTGCATTATTTTTTCAACCTCCCACTTTCTCTGGTGACACAATGTGTAAAGGAAGCAAGATGCAAGAGACGAAAGGATTGATAGAAGTTTTTCTATTCCTTCAATTGTAATTGATTCGATATACAATGTTCTGTAATTATAATACAGAGTGTACATGAAGAGAGGAAATAAAAAATTCTATAAATCAAATCTATATTTCTGTCTAATAATAATTGATCTGATTAGATCAATTAAGATCAAAATCTGGCGGATGATCAATTTAGATCAAATCCTGCGGATCTTCAGGCATATCTTCCAACACTCCCCCGCAGTGGTGGCTTGTAAATATCTAAGACGCCAAGCTTTGCTTAGTAGATATGCATGCTGTCTTGAACATAGAGGTTTGGTGAAAATGTCCGCCGGTTGTTCAACAGTTCCAATTCCTCTTGTCTCGATTATCCCTTCTTGGATTTTCTCTCGAGTGAAGTGACAATCTACTTCTATATGCTTGGTTCTTTCATGCATTATGGGATTGGCTGCAAGTTTTAGTGCCGACTCGTTGTCACAAGATGCAGTTTTTGTCGACCCTTTAACTTGTATTCCAAGATCTCCAAGTAAACCTCGTATCCACACAATCTCACATGTGGTTTTTGCCATGGCTCGGTATTCTGCTTCGGCTGAAGATAAGGAAACCGTCGCCTGCTTCTTGGTTTTCCATGAAAGAAGTGATTCTCCTAGTTTAATGCAAAAACCAGAGATAGATCTTCGACTCATAGGGCAAGTCGCATAATCTGCATCACAATATGCTGTCATTTCCATGTTGCATTTTCTAGATAAAAGTATTCCCAGTCCTGGACACTTCTTCAAATACTTTACAACCTTCAAGGCAGCATTCATGTGAGATTCCTTTGGTTTGTGCATAAATTGGCTGAGATTTTGCACCATACGCATACGATATATCGGCCCGGTCATAGTCGGTATATGAGTTTTCCAATGAGTTTCGATAACTTGTTGGATCTTTAAGAATAGGATCATCCCGAGATGTTTCCTTGTCATGATCCGCCGCAATTAATCTGGTGTTCTGCTCGATTGGAATAACTGCTGGTTTGCATCCTGATAAACCTGCTTCTGATATAATTTCTAATACAAACTTCCTCTGACTGAGAGAAATTCCTTGGTGAGATCTGGCAATCTCAATTCCAAGAAAGTATTTTGGTGCTCCCAGATCTTTTATATGGAATGTGGTATGCAAATATTTCTTAAGATTCTCTATCGCAGCTTCATCATTTCCCATAATAAGAATGTCATCTACATATATCATTAAGTAAATGGATGACGTACCTTTAGTCCATGTGAACAAGGCATAATCATATTTGGATTGTTTGAAGTCCGCAGTGATGAGAGCCTTAGCAAATTTTGCATACCATTGCCTAGAAGCTTGCTTTAGTCCATAAAGGGATTTGCGGAGACGACATACCTTATTCTCCCCCTGTCTCCGTAAGCCCTGAGGAACATCCATATAAATTTCTTCATCCAAGTCGCCATGGAGAAAAGCATTGTGGACATCCATTTGGTGTAAGGTCCAATCATGGATTGCTTTGCAACCGATAAGAAAGATCTAACAAAGTGACATCTTTAGCAACGGGGAGAAGGTTTCATGATAATCAAAACCTTCTCGTTGAGTATAACCCTTGGCCACTAACCGAGCTTTGTAACGCTCAATTGATCCATCAGCTTTATACTTGATCTTATAGACCCATTTACACCCTATAGACTTTCTATTGGAGGGAAGGTGGACCAGTTCCCAAGTTTGATTATCATTTAATGCCTGTAATTCTGCTGCCATAGCCTGTTGCCATCGGGGATCTCTAGAAGCCTCATTATAACTAGATGGTTCCCTCTCATCGGAAATTTGACTAATGCAACATCGATGTTCAGGCGAGAGTCTATCAAACGAGACATATGAGGAGATTGGGTAGTGAATACCTGGCGAATTGAGAGAGGCACAGATATAATCCTTGGTCCAGGTCGGTGGTCGGGTTGCTCATCCCGTACGACGTGGAGGATGCTCTGGAGGTGAAGGAGATGGTTCTCCTATGGCCGTTTCTGCCGAAATCTCAGAAAGATGGTCCACATTCGACATAGTTCTAGGCATACTTTCTATCTCTTCCTCATTCTTTGACTGATGAGTTGTTGGGTGTGGAGGAATTTCTTGAGCCGGGGGGATAGCTGGAGCTAGAGATCCCGTGAGAAAATATTCGGGGAAAATATCTTCCCGATGGGAAGAACTACGAGTATTATCTCGAAACTGTTAAATTTTCCTTGTTTTCTCGGAACGGGAAAATATCTTCATGGAAAATAACATCTCTGCTCACAAAAAAATCCCCTGTGGATGGATCAAGAACACGATATCCTTTCTGTAGATTCGGGTAACCCATAAATATGCATCGTCTGGCACGAGGACTCATTTTGTCCCGAGGTCCCACAGTTGCAGTAAAGCATAAACAACCGAAAACTCTTAAATGATCAAGTGCTGGTTTTTTCCATATAATAAGTCAAAAGGTGATTTACCAGCCAGTATTCGAGTTGGCATCCGGTTGATTAGATATGCTGCAGTGAGGATACAATCGCCCCAATAAATATCTGGAATGAATCCCTGAAACTTCAGTGCTCTGGCAACTTCTAATAGATGACGATGCTTACGTTCTACAACTCCATTTTGTTGCGGAGTGTAAACGCAGAAACTTTCATGGAGAATCCCATGAGATAGAAAAAGTGAGCTGCATTCATGGTTAAAAAATTCTTTCCCATTATCAGTGCGAATCCGTCTGATTTTCTTCCCAAACTGATTTTCGGTCAGAATGATAAATGATTTCAGATTAGAACACACTTGAGTTTTGGACTGCATTAGAAATATCCAAGTAGCACGAGAATGATCATCCACAATAGTAAGAAAAAAAACGCGAACCATCACGATGTGCCGTGTGATAAGGTCCCCAAACATCGACATGAAGTAGTGAAAATATAGTAGTGGAGTGACTTTTACTTGGTGGGAAATGGTGTGCGAGATTGTTTTGCCATAGGACATATATGACATTGAGAATAGGGAAAAAAAAACGCTATGACCCATTCTTGAATGTAAAAGGAAGCTCTTATCATCGGTAGTAGCATTACACAATGATATTTTATTCAAGAAAATTGAAGAAAAATCAAATTGATTTGGAAGGTCATTCCAAAAAAATAACCCTCCTGAGAGATTACCCAAGCCCATCAGTTTGCCAGTCGAAAGGGCCTGGAAAAAACAAGCATCAGAATTAAAGAGGACTCGACAGGAATTTTCTTTGCATACTTTGGACACTGAGATAAGATTAAATTGAAATTCAGGAACATAGAGGACATTTCGAAGAGTAATTTGAGGATTCAATCGAACAGTTCCTGTCAAGGTGACATTAGTGATGTTGCCATTTGGCAATTGCACGAAATAGGAATTTTCAGCCCTTTATGTATATCGGAAAAATAACTTTTATCACAAATAATGTGATCGCTTGCTCCTGAGTCCACTATCCAAGCTCTCCTTGAAATTGAATTTATCAGGCTATGAGATATACCTGAAAAACTGCCTCCTTTACTTGCGATGTCTGCCTTCTGTAGGGCCTGCATCAACTGCTCATATTGTCCATAGGAAATTGGCTGATCATTACTGAGCCCAGTAACTTGGTAAGCTGCAGAATATTCTTTCTTTTTTTTCTTTTTCTTTTGGCTTTCCATGCAATTTCCAGCAATTATCTATAGTATGATGCGGGCGTTTGCAATATTCGCAATATAGTTTACCTCTCCCTTTCGAATTTTGGCCAAAATTCCTTGAAGATGCGGAAAAAATCTGACCGTCCGATGCTGAAAAGATCTGGCCGTTCGATGCTGAAAAAATCTGGCCGTTCGATTCTCTCTTCGCGGGATTATATGCGCCGTTGGATTCCGCGAAGAGATCAGCTTCCTGGCCTCCGTCGGATCGGCGAGAGAAATCTGGACCGTTGGTGCCTCCCCTTTTAATCATCTTCTCGCCACTTCCGTGGAACCCTAGGGTTTCACGATTCTCTCTATCACGATTCTCTCTATCTCGCGTTAGGGTTTTGAAACCCGATCGCTCGCCGCGAAGTGCAAGTGCGATACTGTCGCTTCCTCCCTTGTGCTCCGGCGCCGCGAGTCGTTGGTTTTCTTCCAGGACAGCGAGTTGAAAAATCCTTCCGAGAGGAGGGACGGGATCCATCGCCGGGATCTCGCGATCGGAACGTCGAGGTAATTTTCGTTTAAGATCAAAAGGAAACGAGTGGTTTTCTCCCTCTCCTTTATAGATCTATACTGTTCGAGGGTCTCCGCCGGTCCCTTGAGTTTTTCTTCTGTGGCTTCGAGTTCGTTCCAAAGCGACGATAGCTTGTTGTAACAAGCTGTGACCGTCAGATTTCCCTGCTTGAATTCACCGAGTTCCTGCATGAGTGAAAAAATTTTTGCTTGATCTAATTTTCCATACATTTCTTTTATATTCTCCCACATTTTCTTCGAATCTTCTGTCGGTGGGAGGCCAGCCGCGACGTCTGGAGAGACGCAATTGCCAATCCACGATCGGATTAGGTGGTTGCATTTTCTCCAGTGTCGGGCCAGTCGCTCGTCCGAAGGAACAGGCACGGTTCCGTCAAGGAATCCGTCCTTGTCCTTTGTGACGAGGGCTCGCCGGAAATCTTGTGACCATCTGGAATAAGTTTCTGGTCCAGTCAGTTGCAAGGTGATTAATCGCGATTCGGACCGTCGGCTGTTGATACGTAAAGAGGATCTCAGTTCCGGTCGACCGGTGACTGCCGCGATCGGAAAGGGAAGAAAATTGGGCGAGAAACTCGGGTAGGGATTCGTCCCTGAGCCCGACCCGCCGGATCCGATTCCATGACCCGCATGCGAGAAACTTGGGTAGGGATTCGTCCCTGAGCCCAACCCGCCAGATCCGATTCCATGACCCGCTTCGTCCGACGCACCAACTTGTTCCCTCCAACGGTTTGGTTTGCCCCGGTCGTGGGTGGTGGACCTCCGTCGGACCGAACGCTACTTTGGTATCCTGTAATCCCCGGCGATGATGCATTTGGTCCAACGTACCATGGATACGGTACCCATTGGTAAGGATGGCCCGCAATGGGCAACCCCATATTTGACTGAGCCGGGAAGAATGGCCATTGCACGCCTTGAGTCTGAGGTTGCTGTTGAGTTGTGGAAATCGGCACGAGATGGCTTTGTGCCTCTGAGATTTGTGGCGTAGTCTCTTCCTGTGGATGAAACATCAAGGGCCGAGGATGAATTTGTTAGGTGAGCCATGGTAATCGTTTGTGCTTGCTTCTTCTTCCTTTTAGCGAAAAAGTGATTCCTTCGTAAATCTCTTTTGCAGATCAGAGAGTTCGAAGAACAACTGGTGCGGAAGCGTGTTCAGAAGCCTAAGGCTCTGATACCATGACAGAATGTGTAAAGGAAGCAAGATGCAAGAGACGAAAGGATTGATAGAAGTTTTTCTATTCCTTCAATTGTAATTGATTCGATATACAATGTTCGTAATTATAATACGAGTGTACATGAAGAGAGGAAATAAAAAATTCTATAAATCAAATCTATATTTCTGTCTAATAATAATTGATCTGATTAGATCAATTAAGATCAAAATCTGGCGGATGATCAATTTAGATCAAATCCTGCGGATCTTCAGGCATATCTTCCAACATCTGGAATTGAGGTCTAGATTGAGCCATCGGTTTCCTGGCCCGAGTCATCGCCCGCGTCTTTTGTTGCGTCTCGGTTGGACTGGTATCTTGCTCCTCCTTTCATTTTCTTTGTCCTGCATTAAGCTGTCGTGAATTTTCCATGAAAGCTGCTCTCTAAATTTGAAATATATCTTCTGAAAACGAATTTTTGTATTGCTCACAGAAATGACAAAATATTTTCATCGTCCACATAGATGTTTAAGCATAAATTGTTAACGATAATGAAAATATATTTTATTCTCAGCAATTATTTTAAGAGATTTTTTTAAAATCATTTAAAATTATTTATTTTTCGTAAAATCTTCTCCTAGGTTAACGGGGAAGGAGAAAGTTCAGAGCGACGGGCTCGAGAGTCAAATAGCGACGACCTATGGTGGCCAATGTCGTGTGCAACTTTTTCTTTGTTTCTAATTATTAGCACTCGAGATTGTTTCACTTAATTGAGCGGATCCTCACGTGCGCTTACATCAGTGCACCATTGCACTCTTTCACACGTATATTATCATATATTATATTATTAATCCGAACAAAAGTGCCCCGCCCAACAACTCCCATGGACATGTTTGTAATAATTGGAAATGATTGCATTAGAGATACTGCAGAATTACTTGAAAAAAAACGTTTTTGACGCGATTCGATGCATGTGGACTCGATTCTAAGCATGTGTTTGCGGCTAGACTTGATTGAGTAAAAAAGTTTGACCTAACTTTAATATCAAAATTTTCATCGGGGTGTTGATTTTAACTTGATTGATGTTTTGGAGGAATCAAACTCGTATATGTGTCCATTTAATCTAGTAGGTATGGAGATCTTGACTTGAGCAAGTGATTGTTTACCTACCACGCTCATAGTTAGTAAAGTTTAGCTATCAGTATCAGGGAAATCATTTTTCTTAGAAGTTTAACCTGTTAAGAAACAAATTAACATTATATTCGCAACACGTGTACCTATAAGATGATAGCATTCCACACAACACATGACATATAATTAATCACATCAATGGGATATTTGTAAAATAGGAAAACATGCAAAAATAACAAATAGGAGAAAATTTGAGAGGCTGTTTCGCAAGATGTGAGCATCTATTTGGACATGTTGGCACTATTTCTTACAAATTTCTTGTTAGTCCTTCGTCATGAATTAATATGAATTATTGTCGCCATAATAGATATTAATTACAATTGCCCGTTTTGTTGTATGCTCCTCCATTTCTTTTGTTTCGTAGTGAGATAGAGAAGTATGCAAGAGTAATCTTGGATGTACAAAGAAAATACGGAACTTTTACAAAGAGCTTACATACAAAAAAGCTCTATAAAAACAATATTGACATCAAGACAATAATGAATTCTGTTAGAACAAATTATAACCATAACATAAAATTAAGCTGATAGGTAGAATTTGATTAATGTGAATGGACGCACAGGTCAAAGGGACTGAATCTGGCTTTGTTACCATATTAAAAAATTCAATTCAAAATTTTAAGTTGATAGGTTTAGAGAGACTATATATAAAAAGAGTATATAAACTCCATTGTAACCACTGGGATTCGCCCCAGTGGACACTCTTCCAATATAGAAGGGGGAGGTGAAGGGTTTAAATCCCCACATTCTCAGGGGGGATGGGGTGGGGACGCGTAAGTTTCAGAAGTGGGTTTCGACTCTCACGTCCTGCAATAGACAGAGCAAAAGTCTGAGAGTGAGTGTAGAATAGGAATAGGAATAGAGTAGGACTGACCAAAAAAAAAAAAACTCCATTGTCATATGACGTGAGATGTTTTAACATAAATGAAAGTTCACAAAATGAAATTTTAAATTACTGATGCATTTTAAAAATTACCATCATCACTTAAAATTACCGTACATATTTGAATTTTGCTTATGGCTTTTTAGGATATTCGATTAAAGAGTAATTTTCATTGGACGACTATATGCTTAGTCAATGAAGAGCTATCTTAATGAAAGATAAGTCAAGGGAACTACGTGTTTCGTATGTAAAAATTATAGGGCTTATGACAACCAAGAAAACATAACTGGAGTCTTAGGCCGTACGCCTCTTTTCCATTTTAAAATGTTAATCTGTATCCTCCGCAATTGACAAACCTAGATGCAAGGCCATTGAACCTATGTTCTAAGGAACATAATTGCGATAATTCATCAGTATATAAAAATGTGATTGACAAGAGAAGCAGAGAGATATTCATATACAAGACTGCAACGAAACTCTGTTATGAAGTGTCGTTCAAAAGCTTCATGCGCATTAGTTGCTTAATGATGATACATAATACATGTAAATAATCACGGAAAGAGGAGAGAGACATAAAAAACCAACGCGTGAGGTTTGTATTGAATATTGTGTAGAAACGGGAAATTGACAACCGGTCTAAAAGTTTAATCGTTAATACAATTGTCTGTATATAAACTATTTATTACTAACACAAAAAAATGCCTAAGTCCTTGACCGTCAACTTGGACTGGATAACACCAAGCAAAACATGATTATGGTTAAGTCCTTTTGGGAGGTAACTATAGGTAATGGACGAAGGCGATGAGGAACTACTGACATATGATGTAAGAGAAATTTACTAAGTGTCAAGTTACACAGTATTGGTAAGTGAAACTTGGTTTAGTTGAATAAAGAACGAGAGTTAAAGTGAAGACCAATGAATCAAGAACGAGATAAGCGTTCAAGTCTTAAAGCCAACAAATGTGGCTGCAATCATAATGACCCATTCAATCGTGAAGCCACCACGATCACCTATTAGTAAGAGTCATGAATCTTGAAAGCCAACAATAATAATGACCGAGAAACATAGGCCGTTATAGCCGTCAGGAAGAGGGATTGCAAGCTATGGAAGAAACCATTGACATAGGATAAGTGATAAGGCCATGATCATCAAGTGTTGGGTCTTTTGGTAACCATTTATAATTACATGTTGCCGAATTCTAGGAATCATGTGTAATGTTATTTGTTGTAACTGTTGTTAACCGTCACTAGTATTTATAAATGTTAGGATTATAAATTGAGTAAGGAATCATCAATCAATCACCGAACATCAATTGTTCAATTTTTTATCTTCCCATTATCTTTATATTTCAATATCATTTTACTTGATTGGCCGTGATTGCCTTTGATATTTATACCTTTAATTTTCTCGTCAATTGGCGCTTCTTGTCCAAAAATCAACAAAGGACCTTTTACATTAATCCACATTTTGAAATGTGCTTTGTTGACGTAATAACAATCCAGTACCACGAATTGGGAATGAAGTTGCAACACACTCTGAATCCTCAATTATTAACCATACGGCAAAGGAAGGCTGATGCGAAGGGGTGGATCTTCTCCGACATCTCACTGAAGAGCAGTTGAGAAAAGTTGCACTGAATCCTCATAGGATGATCACCATGAGAAAGTTGTTTGAGGAGCGGCAAAATGATTCGGCTAATCATATTGTCGATCAAATATCCGAGTGATTAAGTCGATGGTCATGATGCTGTAAATGACGCCTTGTCCAAGTTGGAAGCATTCAATTTATCAATGGAAGGAAGTTCTGGGGCGCCAAGGTATGTTCACAGCTCTTCTTTTTATCGTAATGGAGGCTGTACTAGTCAACACTTCCCATAATAAGTAGGCAAAGACTTAGGTTCTCGAGCTAAAGTCCAACAAATGGAGTAGCCTTGGTCAAGAGAATCAAACCAGAGTAAGTTCTTAAAAAGCTTAAAGGGAAGAAATGGGTGGAAATCCCTTGCAATGTCACCCTCGTATTCCCTTTTTATTGGGAAGATAAAAATAAATAGGAAATTTGGGGGTCTCACGATAACGAAGGTAGACACCACGTTAGAATTTCGATTTTGACTACCGTTGAATAGACATGTATAGTAACCCTCTATGCCTGGGGTAAGTGAGTGTGGGTGAAAGGCTCACTACAAAGTCAACATGCCTAAGGCACCGTCACTGAACCGACAGGCTGGTGCTGTACCCCTAGTTTAGTGACATTGCCGTCAAGCCGGGTTGGTAGACATCCTAAGCCAATGCCTGAAGCTAAAGATACTAGGCCAGCGATCAATATAAGCACCATTAAATGCTACTGCCCCTACTAGACCAAACTCATCAATCATTATAAATATAGGAAATCCAATAACACCAACATTATTACCTAGAGAGAAAGATGGCTAACCAAATACCCTAGTAGAATAGCACTAATGACCGAAGAATTCAAGCACCATTTAGGACTGAAAGGGTATTGTAAGGTTTGTATACAAGAAACCTTATCTTGAATGAATGAATTGACCAAAAATCACTGGGGGTTCGCCCCAGTGGCCACCCTTCCAACATGGAAATGGGAGGTGAGGGGTTCAAATCCCCACCTTCTCAGGGAGGGATGGGGGTAGGGACGCGTAAGTTTCAAGAGTGGGTTGCGACTCTACGCCCGCACAAGTGGCGGGCGCGAAGTCTCGAGTGAGTGTAGAATAGGAATAAGTAGGGACCGACAAAAAAAAAAAATTGACCAAAAAAAAAAACAAACCTACTCTAGAGGATTCAAAATCCTTGATTAGGGCAAACATTATTTAGATGATGTCATTTATTGCGTTTACTTTGTTGATGAGTCACATTAGACTATTTAAATTTAAAAAATTACCATGTTAGATTTTTTGGTAATTTTTTATAAAAGTGGTGCTTAATTGATCTATCGGAAATTTTTAATATTGACATAAACCTGCACTCGTAGTGTTATCTTTTTCAAAAAATTTCCTTAATTAGAAGAACGATTGTGAAGAAAAGGGTGATAGCCTCAACAAATACCACGTGAGATTTGATACAACAACCCGTCGGAATTGACGTAAGGCGTGATGTCACGAAATCAGGATTAGTCTCCTCTTGTAGGAAGAAAAAAAGAGTGGAGAGCGCCCGGCGTATGATGCAGACAAGACGGCCAGTGTCGTAAATGAGATTTTGTTTGATTCTATTGATTGGAACTCAGCGACTGTCTCCCCTAATTTTTTGGGTCTTAAACTCTCTCCCCTAATTGAGAGGACGGACGCAGTTGCATTGATATCAGTCCTTCATTGCACTCGTTTACGGTACAATCATATATTGATAGTCAAAGCACCCTTCTCAACCACATCTTCAGGACATCTTTGTCGTTATTGAAAAAATTTATTTTACAAAAATTTTAAATTATTATATCTATAATAAATTTATCTAAAAATTTATATTTATAATATCCATTAATTCTCATCAAATTAAATTAATACCATAAGAAACTATAAACCTAAATATTAAATCATGTTTTTATCTAACAATTTAGGTTTTTAGAGTAGTCAGCAATTGTTCCGTTAAATCTTATATAATATCAGAGTAAGAGGTTCTGAGTTCAAATTTTCTAAACCTTTGCTTTATGCTTTTAGAACAATTGGTAGTGACCATATTAAATCTCGCAAAATGGATGATAAAACCTCAAATTTGATTGTCACCTATTATCCAATTCAGCAAATTGACGATAATATTTAATGTAAATTAATGAAAGGTAAATTTATCACAAGTATATTGGTTTGAAGTTTTTTATGATAAAAAATTAATATGACGTAAATTTATCATAAATTGATATATTCAGAGATTTTGTAACATTAGCTCTTATTGAAAATAATTGCTCTAGGCATGGTGCGTGAATTGTCTACCATGATATGAGGTGGGAACGAAGGGCTCCTAACCAATGTGATCCATGTAGGCTCAGCTTTTGCACATAATAATAGCTAAAATTATTCGAGTATAAAAGCTTGGCCTAACTTCAATACTAAAATTATCGCCACGTGTGGGGCTTTTGATGTAGTGGTCATGGACATCTCAACCCGAGCACGTGATCCTTTAGTTACCATGCTCCAATGTTAAGTAAATTATTTCATGAGCTATGTGTGCCATAGAATTAGGTGAAAACAAATGACTTTGATCCGGTACGATCTATGTGGGCTTAAGGTCTTGGCAGACGTTGGCCTATAATAATAGCTAGACTTAATCGAGTAGAAAAGCTTGACCTGAGTTATACTAAAGGTACTGCCTGTTGGTCACCATGAGAAAGTTGTTTGAGGAGCGGCGAAATGATTTGGCTGATCATATTGTCGACAAGATGTCCGAGTGATTAAGTCGATGGTCATGATGCTGTAAATGATGCCTTGTCCAAGTTGGAAGCATTCAATTTACCAATCGAAGGAAGTTCTTAGGCGCCAAGGTATGTTCTCAGCTCTTCTTTTTATCGTAATGTAGGCTTTACTAGTCATCACTCCCCATAATAAGTAGGCAAAGACTTAGGTTCTCGAGCCAAAGTCCAACAAATGGAGTAGCCCTGGTCAAGAGAATCAAACTAGAGTAAGTCCTTAAAAGGCTTAAACGGAAGAAACAGGCACGAAATCCCCTGCAATGTCGCCCTCGTATTCCCTCTCCGTCGGGAAGATAAAAATAGACAGGGAATTTGAGGGCCTTACGATGATGAAGGTAGACACTATGTCAGGACTTCGATTCTGACTACCGTCGGGTAGACAGGTATGATAACCCTCTATGCTTAGGGTAAGTGAGTGTGGGTGAAAGGCTCACTGCAAAGTCAGCATGCCTAACGGCACCGTCACTAAATCGACAGGTTGGCATTGTACCTAGGCCAGCAATCAATATAGCACCATTAAATGCTACCGCCCCTACTAGACCAAACTCATTGATCATTATAAATATAGGAAATCCAATAACACCAACATTATTACCTAGAGAGAAAGACGGCCAACCAAATACCTTATTAGAATAGCACAAATGACCAAAATATTCTAGCACCATTTAGGACTGAAAGGGTATTGTGAGGCATGTATACAAGAAACCTTGTCTTGAATGAATGAATCGACAACAAACCTACTCTAGAGGATTCAAAATCCTTGATTAGGGCAAACATCATTTAGATGACGTTGTTTAGGTCAAATAATATTGAGTTTACTTTGTTGGTGAGTCACATTAGACTATTTAAATTAAAAAAATTACCATGTTAGATTTTTTTGGTAATTTTTTATAAAAGTGGTGCTTAATTGATCTATCGAAAATTTTTAATATTGACATAAACCTGCACTCGCAGTGTTATCTTTTTCAAAAATTTTCCTTAATTAGAAGAACGATTGTGAAGAAAAGGGTGAAAGCCTCAACAAATACCACGTGAGATTTGATCCAACAACCTGTCGGAATTGACGTAAGGCGTGATGTCACGAAATCAGGATTAGTCTCCTCTTGTAGGAAGAAAAAAAGAGTGGAGACTCGAGAGGGCCCGGCGCTTGATGCAGACAAGACGGCCAGCGTGAGAGTTTGTTTGTTTGTTTCTATTGATTGGAACTCAGCGACTGTCTCCCCTAAATTTTTTTTTTTTTTTTGGGTCTTAGACTCTCTCCCCTAATTGAGAGGCGGGACGCGGTTGCATTGATATCAGTCCTTCATTGCACTCGTTTACGGTACAATCATATATCGATAGTCAAAGCACCCTTACCAACCACATCGTCAGGACATCTTTGTCGTTATTGAAAAAATTAATATTACAAAATATTTTAAATTAATATATCTATAATAAGTTTATCTAAAACTTCAAACTAATGTATTTATAATATCCATTAATTCTCATCAAATTAAATTAATACCATAAAAAACTAAAAAATTATGCTTTCATCTAATAGTTTAGATTTTTAGAGTAGTCGGCAATTGTTTGGTTAAATCCTATATGATATCAGAACAAGAGATTTTGAGTTCAAATTTTCTTGACTCGTACTTTAAGCTTAGGCTAAAAAACCTGCGTACACATGAGGGAGATTATTAGAATATATTTATCTAATAATTTTAGATTTTAGAAGCTTTTAAAACAATTGGCAGTAACCTTATTAAATCTCACAAAATGGATGATAAAACCTTAAATTCGATTGTCACCTATTATCCAATTCAGCAGTTTGAGATAAAATTTAATGTAAATTAATGAAAGGTAAATTTATCAGCAGTATATCGATTTGAATTTTTTATGATAAAAAATTAATATGAGGCAAATTTATCATAAATGGATAGATTCAGAGATTTTGTGACATTAGCTCTTATTGAAAATAATTGCTCTAGGCATGGTGCGTGAACTGTCTATCATGATATGAGGTGGGAACAAATGGCTCCTAACCGATGCGATCCATGTAGGCTCAGCTTTTGCACATAATAATAGCTAAAATTATTCGAGTAGAAAAGCTTGGCCTAACTTCAATACTAAAATTATCGCCACGTGTGGGGCTTTTGATGTAGTGGTCATGGACATCTCAACCCGAGCACGTGATCCTTTAGTTACCATGCTCCAATGTTAAGTAAATTATTTCACGGGCTATGTGTGCCATAGAATTAGGTGAAAACAAATGACTTTGATCCGGTACGATCTATGTGGGCTTAAGGTCTTGGCAGACGTTGGCCTATAATAACAGCTAGACTTACTTGAGTAGAAAAGCTTGACCTAAGTTATACTAAAGGTACTGCCTGTTGGTCGACATGTGGACCCTTGGAGCGCCTTAACTTTACACAAAGGGACACTTAAGTGCCATACCTTACGAAAGGTACACTTAAGTACCAAAATCGGTGTAAAATGGATCACTTGAGTGTCAATTCGGCCAAAACGTCGACGTGACATTTTTCCGGCGAACCGAGCCCAAAATGACACTGTTTTGCACGTTGACGTGGTCAAATAATGCAAAAACGGCGTTGTTTTGGGTTGACGTGGTAAAAAAATAATAAAAAAATTAAATTTAGTTAAAATATTTAAAATTAAATTTAGTTAAATATTTAAAAATAATAATTTAATTGAAATATTAAAAAATTAATAATTTAAAATTTAAAAAAAATTGAAAAAAAAAAGGAAAGGGGGAGGCGGTGAGGGATCGGCCCTCGGCCCGTCGTCGCCCGAAGGGCCGGTGACGGCGGGGGAGGGTCGGCGGCCCTTGGCTCGGCCGGGCGAGGGTCGCCGACCCTCACCGGATTTGGGCGAGGGCCACGAGCCCTCGCCACTCGGCCACGAGATCCGGGAGGGTCGTCGCCCTTGCCCAAATCCGGCGAGGGTCGCGGCCCTCGCCTAGATCCGGTGAGGGTCGGCGGCCCTCTCGGCCAGCCAAGGGCCGCCGCCCACTAGGGCGACCCCCGGCGAGCGGCGGCCCTTGGCCCAACAGGGCGAGGGCCGCCGACCCTCGCTGGATCTCGGGCGAGGGGTTGCGACCCTCGCCGCCGGCCGACCGGGGTTGCTGGCCCCCGGCTAGGGCCCGGCAACCTCGGCCGAACCTCCCCCCGCCATCGCCGGTCCTTCCCGGCGACGGCGGGCGGCGGGCGAGGGCGATCCCTCGGCCCGCCTCCCCCTTTCCTTTTTTATTTTTTAATTTTTTTAATTTTTTAATTATTAATTTTTTAATATATCAACTAAATTATTATTTTTAAATATTTTAACTAAATTTAATTAATTTATTTTTTTACCACGTCGGCCCAAAACGACACCGTTTTTGCATTATTTGGCCACGCGCCGTGCAAAACGGCGTTGTTTTGGGCTCGGTTCGCCAGAAAAATGCCACGTCAGCGTTTTGGTCGGACTTTGGCCGGAGTAGTACTCAAGTGATCCGTTTTTCTTCAAATGTGGCACTTAAGTGTATATTTCGTAAATTATGGCACTTAAGTGACCCTTTGGGCAAAGTTATGGCACTTGAAGCGTTCTTTTGCCCCTGTTGGTCTTTCGATCTACTAGGTGAGGACGACTTGAGCACGTTGTCCTTAAGCTCCCGTGTTCTAGGTTAGTTGCTAGTGTTGATTAAATTATTTCACGAGATGTATATACCATAGAATTAGGTGAAACGAATGGCTTTGATCTAATACGATCAATGTGGACCTACGTCTAAGTAGGTGTCTTGCATGTAATAATAGTAAGTAGAAAAGCCTGACCTCACTGATACTAAAATTAACAACGCTTGTCAGCCTTTCGATTTAATAGGTAGGGACATACCAACTCAAGCCTGTGGTCCTTCAGGCTACCGTGCTCATTGTTAGTAATAGCTAGTTGCCAGTGTTTAAGTCAATAATTTTTCCTAGACGTTTAGGCCCTGTTTGGCAACCATCCAAACAAATCCGATTCGATTTTTTGTTCCCTGAATCGGTTTGGGAACGTAATCGCGTTTGGTAAATTTTTGTCCAAAACGATTCTCGGGAACAAATTTACTCCCTGAATCGCTTTTGGACAAGAATTCGAATCGAAAAAAATATGATTCTCCGTCCGAGAATCAAAAAAGAGAATCAAAAGTGCCGAATCAAAAAAAAAAAAATTATTTCTATATTTTATTTTTATTTCTTCCTAGTATGAAATATATATTTGTTGTATATAGAATACATATTTAATTTTATGTTATAATTTAATATTTTTATTTATTACATATTGTAGGGATATTAGTATAGTTTATACTATGGTTTATTATTTACTATATAATAAAAATTGATTAGTTAATATTTTTATTACTTAGTATAAAAATATAATTAATCGTGAATGGTTTATGAAAATTCAATATCAAATTTATTTTAATCTAAAAAGGTAATTAAAAAAGAATTGGAATAGAATTTAAAAGAAAAGATGAGAAAAAGAAAAGAAAAAGATGAGAAAAAGAAAAGAAGGGCATGAAGAAAAGAAAACAAGAAAAGAAAAAAAGGAAAAAAAAAAAAAAAAAGAAAAGAAAAGAAAAAAAAGAAAAAGAAAAGAAAAAAAAAGGAAAATGAAAAGAAAAAAATGAAAAAATGAAAAAAAAAAAAAAAGAAAACAAAGGAAAAATGAAAAAAAGAAAAGAAAACAAAGGAAAAAAAAAAAAAATTATTTAAAAATTAAAAGAAATTGATTTGGAACGAGAATTAATGAACACGGTGCCAAACGCAATTCTCTTCCGAATTAGAAATTTTGGACGATTCTGCAAACAAATTAAAATGCTTAGAATCGGTTCCCGGGATGAATAAAAAGAATCGCCGATCGAATCGCCTCCTAATGTAATCGTTACCAAACGCGCCCTTAGACTGGTAGGAGTCATTCGTCTTTAAATAAAATGAATTATTTTTGCGCATAATAGATATTAATTAGAATTTTTCATTCATGTCGCATGCTAAGAAGTATCGACACTCTTCGAAAGCTTTCATATCATGTCTGCCACTTTGACACTCTTCAACACGTTCTGACATGCGGTCAACGAGTATAAAAAAATTCGACACGTGGTCAACTCTTCTTGACACATGAGTTTGAAATTCCAACAAGCACGGGGTTAATTTTAAAATATTTCAATACTTGAGGGGTCAAAAGATATATGTATGAAAAAAGCGAAAAAAAAAAAGGAGGGTAGGCTAGGGCCGTTGCCACTATTGCCATGGGAGGGGGACTGACAAGCTGGCAGAGGGATGCGACCCTCGTTGGCTTGAGTGAGGCCCTCACCCACCAAGCGAGAGCCTACGAGGTTTTCCCGCCTCGCTCAAATTTTGGCGATGCCTCAATTGAGGCCGAGGTGAGGCTCACCCAAATCTGGGTGACACCGTGCCCTCACTTGGGCCTTACGAGTGTCACTAGCCCTTGCTTGGGGCCAACGAGGCCTCACCTAGGGCTAGGGAGGCTTATCAGCCACAAGTGAGGCCTAGCGTTACCCATATTTGGGTGAGCCTCACCGACCCTAGCCGAGGCATCACCTAGATTTGGGCGAGCCTCGCTTGGACCAGTAAGGGCAGCCCCCCACTGCCGCCTAGGGCCGGCAATTCCAACAATGGCAATGGCAACAACCTATCTAGCCAAGCAACTAACCTGCCATTTTTTAAGAATTATTTTAGCTTTTCTTAATTTTTTTACTATTCTTTAAATAAGATATAAAGAAAAAAGTAATAAAAATGCCACATAGGATAAATAAATTAATTTAAAAGTACTACTTCAAAAAATTTCATTAAACAAATTGACAGTGTTAATGGAAAGACTCGATTGTACCAATTTGATAAGTTTTAATATTCAATTATACTTTAATGATAAATTCTAGGACTTATAATGCATATATCCCTAAATTTAATAATGGAATATGAATTACTTTTTGTTTCTTCCAAATTTTATGGATTATTGCAATGGAAAGTAGCTGAATTTGTCGAATTAAAACAATAAATGATATTAACAAATGTTGGATTAATGTTATTAGTGTACATTAATTCTATGATCTTTTTATTATTATTTATTTATTTGTACATTTATATATAAAAAAATATATTTAATATATAAGGTGTTGGAATGTATTAGAATTCTTTATTTTTTGAGAAATGAGATGTCGCCGTGTTATATCGTGTCGTGTTGCATGTTGCATATTCGTGTTAGTGCTACATAGGTTGTATGCTCCTACATTCTTTTTCCCTTTGTTTGGAAATAAGTATCCAAGAGTAATCTTATTTACAAAGACTTTTCACAGAACTTTTACAGAGCCTTCGTTCAAACGTGTTCAATAATACTAATAATAATAAGAACAACAACAACAACAACAACAACAAAATCAAGACAATTATGAAAAATGCGAAAGATCGTCAAATGAAATTTTAAATTACTAACCGAATTAAAAAAAATTACCATCAGCACTTAAAATTACCAATCATATTTAAATTTTGCTCGTGGCTTTTTAGGATATTCGAATAAAGCTTAGTTTTCATTGATCGACCATATGCTTAGTCAATCAAGAGTTATCTTACTAGAATCCAAATTCAATTAGCTTTGTAATGAAAGATACGTCAAGGGGACCGCGTGTTTTGTATGTTAAATTGCAAGGGCCCATGACAACCAAGAAAACGTCATTGGAGTCTTTGTGTGCGGCTTTTTAATTTAAAATGTTGCTTCGTGTCCTTTTCAATCTACTAAATAATGTAAGTGATGTAAGGCAGTTGAATTTAGGTTGCGTTGGGTCATCTAAATTCGAATTGAGACAGAACGAGACAAGGGGATTAGAAATTCTCTGAATTGTAGAAAATCACATAATATATTTTACTAACCTAAAATAGGATTGAAATTTTTTGACAATCCTTCCTTGTAGCCAGCCACAAGCGGTTCCTAGAAATGACCGCCATTTACACTTGAAATTGAATGATTTGAGCGTTGCAGGCTGAAATGAAAAACAATATGGGATTTCTTTGAGATATTGTGGTATTGAAATTGGAGTGCGACGCTGGCCATTGTTTATCGATACAGAGAACTCCGGAAGCAAGAAAATTTATCTTCAAAATTATGAAGTGCGAGTTGTTATCTTCTAACTCTGTGTTTTGTGCTCTATTCGAATACCCGACGCATATAAACGAAGCCATTATTCGGGAACTTCTAACCTAATAGTTGTGGGCGGAGGCGATGATGATAATCTTTAGACTCCTTTTCATCCTCAATCGTCAAAACATGATTGGCTAACTGACGATGATGATTAGCAATGGTCAGAGGTGATGACGATTGGCAATCGTGATGGTAACCCTATCATTTAACGTTAGAAGAAAACGTGATTTAAAGTTATTTTTTTCATTTTTCTATATCCAATCTAGGTTTATCTCATCCCTGTCATGAATTTCTTATCTGGCATTTTATCTGGATTTATGCGGATTTATTCATCAACTCCTATCCGAATTCAAATTCGAACTACCAAATGTGATTTACGCAAGCGAAAGTTATAATATAATTCATCAATGAATATAAATCAATATCCATTGTTCTGATTGCATTGCATCCATCCCGCCAAAAGTTTTTATGGTTCATCAATAGATTGGTGAATTTTGTGACCTATCAAGTTATCTAAGGCTGTGTTTGATCATTTATACTTCTAAATTGGATAAGATAAGATATGAAATCTTGAGATTTTGTTAACTTATCCACTATTTAATGAATTGTTGTAATAAAATCGAATATTTTCATATACCATCATGTCCATTATTTGGTATGAACGGCATATTAATGTAAATGAATTGGCACAAATGGAGATATCTTCACTCCAAAAGAAATCAAGAATGCACAAACCAAGATAACATCTTTTAATCAATCCATAATTATTGTATGATCTAAATCTTAAAGAGCAAATTGTAGCGTTCCAAAGCCATAGGTTCAACTATGACAAGAAATGTAGATAGGAAATAGCAACATCAATGAGGTAGATCAATCAACAAATACTAAATCTAATAAGAGAGAGAAATTATAATCATTCATCTTCGCAATTCCAAAAAGTATAGTGTTTTGACTCTCTTGTCACTTTTGTGAAATTTCAACATAAAGTACAAAACTATGGAGGAGAAATAATTTTAACTCTCTTGCTGCCTTTTTGGGCTTTTTACATGAACCAAAGGGATATGGAGAAAAAGAAGTTTTACTTTCTTGCTATTTTGTGAAGTTTTGACATGAACCAAAGAGCTGCAGAGGAGTTGTGAAGTTTAAAATGAACTAAAGATATGATGGATAATGAGACGGAGAAGGTAGGCTTTTTTTTTTTAAAGAAATCTCATTGCCCCTCATTTTTCGAAAATTAGAAAGATCCTTTTTATGTTTGAATTTGTTCATTTAAAATTTGGATTCTTCTACTTCATTTTTTTTTACTTATTTATATTATTACTTTCCATCATTCCTTGATAAAAAAATTATTAAATAATAAACTATGCTACTATACTTTAAAAATGTAATAAATATGGTACTAAATACACATAATATATATTCTAGAATAGAAATTAATTAAAGCATATAGATAAAGATAGGTATAAATAAAAAATTGTTGTTATTTTGAGTTTAATTTTTTTATTTGAATGCAACTTTATATTTAATTATCATTTTTATTTTATTAATTTAAGAAGTTTGTTATTTGAGAAAAATAGTTATACCATAAATATAAGAAATCCTATCCATCCTTATCCTACTTCGTTTTCTCATGAAATATTTTTATTCTAGTTATATCCCTTTTATATCTGACATTATCTTGAGCAAGAACTAAATACTTGATATTATAAATTTTATCATATCCTGATTAATAAATGTAGCCTAAGGGTTAAAAAAGTAGTATGTGGCCCAGTAGAGATAGCATCTATCCTGTTGTTTCTCTCCTTTTGCTTTAAGCATAGATTCGAATTTTACCTTAGATAAAACTATGATTGACATGAGAAGCATATACTGCACCTACACTTTGCTAGATTCAATTCGAAAGCTTTGTGCACACTAGTTGTTCCATGGTGATAATAAACGTAAACAATCACGGAAAGAGGAGACGAACAAATAAAAATCTTAAGTGTGTGCACTGCCGAGAATTAATCAACATAACGAAATACTGTTCACTAAAAGATGATCAATGTTTTTTTTTTTATTGAATCGGGTCCGTGGCTTGAACAAGAAGTAGAACACGTAAAAAAGAACTAAAACTCATTACTATAGAGGAAAGGAAACGCAGGAACCCGAAAGTTAAATTATTAAATTCGAAAACACATAATTTGTGTTAGAATACTTTTATAATGATGCGACATGGCCTCGTACAGCCCATCATAAGATGTGACCTCTTACAGGTGGTCAATATTTAAATTAGTAGTTGTAATCATATCTCCACGATTTTAGGCTCCATGATTGCATGTCAAATCTTATTTATAAATGGTTACCACTCAGCGATTGTCATTATATTTAACCATTGATCAGTATCTCCATTATTTCAAGCTCCATGATTGTATTTGCTATGTTCTCTTTATTTTCGATCGGTTACAACTACTTAGCTACCATTGGACTCAACCATCAATCGACATCCTTATTGCATTCGGTTTCCACATTCAACACTTTACCTAAATATTAGGCATCATCGTATTTCAAGAACTATACTATGATCATCATTTGTTTTGGCCATCGACAAGTATTTCTACTATCGATTCACTCGTCGATTGTGTAATCACTTAACACAGATTTCTATGTCAGATCATGTCGGTTAAAAGAATTTGGTCATCTTTGGGGGTCGGTAAATGTCAGGTTCATGTTAAATATTATGTTAAAAAAGTGTAATCATTGGTGGAATCAGTCTCATGTAAACAATCTAAACAAGGGTATCAATGTATATCGGGTAACATCATTTGAAAGCACTCCATGAAGTTTGGCAGGAGGTGGTGGAACTCAAGATAAATACGGCATCGAAAATCGAATATAGACCGACTAAAAAGGTGTAAAATAAGATGCATATTGATATAGATTACAATAATGCCAGAATAGCTGGAAACATCACCCTCTTACTATATTTGGAAATCGAGCGTAAGACATAAGAGCCACGTCTTATTATATTTCGGCAGAGAGAGAAATGAAATAGAGCCACACGAACGCGAAAAACCCGTTCACTTCAGAGCGACGTGAGCAGTGACGCTATCAAGGGCGAGACTCTTCGCCTTTCTAGTATCTACTTCGCCTCGCAAGTCGCGATCACGCGACGCACGACGCTCTCACGGCCTCCTCCTCTCTTTATAACACCTCCGCGGCGCGCAGAGAAAACAACTAGACCCTCCCAAAGTTCTAATAAACCACGCGAGAAAGCGACGGGCCACGAAACAAAGGTGCGCTGACCCGACTTCCTTTCGCTTGCCACGGAACGCTTCTCGTCGGCAGCGATTTCGGGTCTCGTGCGGTTTCCTGGTTGGCGCTCGCCCTTTTGATTTTTTTCCTGTGCTTCTGGCTTCACGATATAAAAAATGGATGGATAAATTCTGATGCTGTTTCTGGAGTTTCCTGCCAATATTGCTCTTCAAGCGTCGGCGACGTCACCGTCATGGGATTCTTTAGTAGCACTTGTAGTTTTCTCGCGGAGACAATCCTTCTTTTCTCTGTATTTTAGGCCTTGCGGCGGTTGAATCCAAGTTGGTTTCGAAGACTTCTCATCATTGTTGGAGCATCGAGTGTGTTGAAAAAGAGGGGAAGACTGAGAGAGAGAGAGAGAGATAGAGAGAGAGAGAGAGAGAGAGCGAGAGCGAGCGAGCGAAACGTTTCGGTGGAACTCACGAGCATGGAACTCACGAGCATTTCGACTTCTGAAGCAGCATAAGCAAAACCTTTTCTTTTTTCTCTGGACGAGCTCTTTCAGGGGAAGAAAGAAACCCTTCTGTGAAATAAAGCCTAGAGGAAAGCTGTCGCCTCTGGACCATTCAAGGTATATGCCCAGTAAAATCGTGCATTTGGTTCTTTTTCTATTTATGTGTCAATGGGAGTGTTTGAGAAAATCTGGACACTATTTGTTTGCCAAACTTTTGATGGATCTGAGCAGATATTGATGGACATTTTAAAAGAACTTATGACAAAGTTTCACGTGCATATTTAACTTGCGAGATATATATAATATGTACTTGTTCCCTCAAGAAGAGTGTAAGCTGGTATTTTTTATGGCTCATTTAGATTCAAGAGCTTCTTTTTAGTTTTGCTGTTGTGGCCTTTTTCCTTTTGCAATTTGTCAGATTTCAGTTTTATTAAAGATTCACATCGAAATGTTCCTCTCTAATTGAGTGGTCCTTTTTGGCGCGTGACAGAGTCCAAAGGCAGGAAGAGAGCAAGTAGAAGATGATGGGCAATCTATGGGATGTGTTTTGCGGGGAATCCGACTGCACAGATGCAGACGGAGGAACTTGCACACCCAACATTTTGTCTTTCGGTCATCCTTCTACCTGTATCAACCACATCCTCGTCATTTGCTTCACCATTGTTCTGTTGGTCTTGCTGTTGTTTAGTATGATTCAGAAGTCTGCATCAAAGTCAGTCCGCGCCCCATCTCGGTATTTAAGGCTCTCGCAGTTGCAAATAGCATCGGCCATAGTGAATGGCTTTGTCGGGCTAATCTACTTAGGTTTGGGCATTTGGATTTTGGAAGAGAAGCTGAGACAAATGCAGACTGCTTTACCGCTCACCCGGTGGTTAGCAGCCATTTTTCAAGGTTTTACGTGGTTGTTCATTGGCTTGATTGGTAGTCTTCGGATGAGAGATCTCCCAAGGATGCCTTTGCGGCTATTGGCCATTCTTGCCTTCTTGTTTGCAGGTGTGCTCTGCGTTTTATCTATGTTCACTGCGATAACAAGCAGAGAAGTCTCTCTTAAGATAGCTTTGGACATTCTTTCATTCCTTGGAGCATCTCTTTTGTTATTTTGTGCTTGTAAGGGATATGAAGATCTTGATAAGGATAATGTTACAAATGGAGGCGATCTGTATATTCCACTGACCAGAGAGGCCAATGGTAGTGGCAAAGCCGATACAGTTGCTGAATTTTCTCCATTTGCCAGAGCTGGATTCTTCAGCAGAATGTCATTTTGGTGGTTGAACTCTCTGATGAAAAGAGGGAGAGAAAAGACTCTCAAGGAAGAAGATGTACCGAAGTTGCGGGAGGCTGATAGAGCAGAAAATTGTTATGCATCATTCTTGGAGCAATTGAACAGACAAAAGATAGCAGACCCTTCATCACCACCATCTATTTTGAGGACAATAATCATTTGCCAGTGGAGAGAGATCATCATATCTGGGTTCTTTGCACTTCTGAAAATTCTCACTATTTCTGCCGGTCCCCTGCTTCTCAATGCCTTCATTGAGGTTGCCGAGGGAAAAGAAAGCTTTAAGCACGAAGGTTATGTGTTGGCAATCTCTCTCTTTTTTTCAAAGTCTTTGGAATCTTTAGCTCAAAGGCAATGGTACTTCAGGAGCAGACTTATCGGTCTGCAAGTGAGGTCCTTGCTATCAGCAGCCATTTATAGGAAACAGTTGAGATTGTCCAATGCTGCTCGGCTTATGCATTCGGGAGGTGAGATCATGAATTACGTGAGTGTTGATGCTTATAGAATTGGAGAATTTCCTTTTTGGTTTCATCAGACATGGACAACAAGCCTCCAGCTCTGCATCGCACTTGTGATTCTATTTCGTGCTGTGGGGTTGGCAACAATTGCATCTTTGGTAGTTATCATTATTACAGTGCTTTGTAATACACCGCTTGCAAAGTTGCAGCATAAGTTCCAGACTAGACTTATGGCAGCACAAGATGAGAGGCTGAAGGCGTGCACTGAGGCTCTAGTGAACATGAAAGTTTTGAAATTATATGCTTGGGAAGTTCATTTTAAGAGTGTCATTGAAAGCTTGAGGGCAGTGGAATACAAATGGTTATCAGCTGTGCAGCTACGGAAGGCATATAATAGTATTCTTTTCTGGTCCTCGCCTGTTCTGGTTTCAGCTGCTACATTTGGGGCATGTTATTTCCTAAACATTCCTCTGCGCGCTAATAACGTCTTTACATTCGTGGCTACATTGCGCCTTGTTCAGGACCCAATCCGATCTATTCCTGATGTGATTGGTGTGGTAATCCAAGCGAAGGTCGCATTGACACGGATTGTGAAGTTTCTTGAGTCTCCAGAGCTGCAGAATAGAAATGTCAGGCAGAAGAGAAACTTTGAGAGGGTAGACCATACAATTATCATAAAGTCAGCAAGTTTCTCATGGGAAGGGAAGTCACTTAATCCCACTCTTAGGAACATTAACCTTGAAGTCAGGCCTGGTGAAAAAGTCGCTATATGTGGAGAAGTTGGTTCTGGAAAATCGACGCTTTTGGCAGCAATTCTAGGAGAAGTTCCAAATACTGAAGGAACTGTAAGTTCTGAATTTCCTCCTTGTTTTTGCTGTACTCTGAACTTGTTTGGATGGGCCTAGAAAAGAACTTATTCAAATGGCCCCAAGTAGAATTTGTCCCCTGTTAATGTTTCAGTCCCAGACCTTAATGGTAACAATTCCCAGATTTCAAGGTTATTCATTTGATGCTAATTCACTTGTCCACCCAATTTTCAGATTCAAGTTTATGGGAAGATCGCCTATGTTTCTCAGAATGCATGGATCCAGACCGGGAGCATCCAAGAAAACATTTTATTCGGTTCTGCAATGGATAGTCAGCGTTATCAAGAGACGCTTGAGAAATGTTCCTTGGTGAAAGATCTAGAGTTGCTTCCCTATGGCGACCTCACTGAAATTGGCGAAAGAGGAGTTAATCTCAGTGGCGGCCAGAAGCAGCGGATTCAACTTGCTCGTGCTCTCTACCAGGACGCTGACATATACCTGTTAGATGACCCTTTCAGTGCTGTAGATGCACATACTGCTACCAGCCTATTTAATGTAATTATTTATATTTTGATTTGCTGCAATACTTGCAATGTCTCAACCGTTTGATCAAGTCTGACCTGTCTTTTGCAGGAATACATTGTGGAAGCACTTTCTGGGAAGACAGTCCTACTGGTGACTCATCAAGTTGATTTCCTTCCTGCATTTGATTGTGTCCTGGTTAGTATATTTTCATTGTCTCAATGTGAAGCTATTGACTTTCACTTAAATTATCGCGGGTGATATCTTTCTTTGTTTTCTGTCATTTGTAGTTAGCGACTTTTGCATGCTTTCTTGTGCAAACTCAAACATGCGTTTGTAAGTTTGTCACATATCCCCACGAAGAGACCTCACTAACAATTTTATGACAGTTGATGGCGGATGGAGAAATCCTGCAAGCCGCTCCTTACCATCAGTTACTTGCCACGAGCCAAGAGTTTCAAGACCTTGTCCATGCGCATAAAGAGACTGCTGGATCCGAAAGACTTGCAGAGGTCACTTCTTCCTCAAAACAGGGAACATCCTTGCAAGAGATTAAGAAGACATACTTAGGGAAACAAGAGAAAGCGCCAAAAGGCAGTCAATTGATCAAACAAGAGGAGAGGGAGATTGGAGATACAGGGTTTAAACCTTACCTACAATATCTTAATCAGAATAAAGGCTATATATACTTTGCTATGGCCTGTCTTTCTCAAGTTATATTTGTAGCTTGTCAAATATCTCAAAACTCCTGGATGGCAGCAAATGTGGAGAATCCTCAAGTTAGCACATTGCTTTTGATCACAGTTTACTTGGTGATCGGGTTTTCCTCGCTGCTGTTTTTGCTGTCTAGATCGCTCTTTGTAGTTGTTCTTGGCCTTCAGTCGTCAAAATCTCTCTTTTCTCAGCTGCTAAACTCCCTCTTCCGCGCACCAATGTCTTTCTATGATTCAACACCCCTGGGGAGAATACTTAGTAGGGTAAGTGTCTCAAAAAGTTATTATGGAGAATGAAAGGCATTTGCCAATACCATGTGTATAAAAAACTCGTCCTTCTCATGCAGGTCTCTGCTGATCTCAGCATTGTGGATATCGATGTCCCATTCAGTTTGGTTTTTGCTGTTGGAGCAACAACCAATACATATGCTAATCTTGGAGTACTGGCGGTTGTTACGTGGCAAGTTCTTTTTGTGTCAATACCGATGATATATTTCGCAATTCAGTTACAGGTAAAGAGTTGGTGACAGTTTGTTGCTGCAGTTCTGCAATACTTCCGGTTAGCAGTAAAGAAACACGATAAGAGCAATTGGTTTTGTTTTTCACCTAATATGGATTGGCTACATCTTTGCTGTTCCTGTGGCATTATTTGGTCCAAAATATAAGTAAGTCCAAATATAAATTAACAGCATAATGAGTTACAAGCCATTGTGGGCAAAGTCATCCAAGAAAGATTTGATTGTGAGGACACTTGGACGTCAACAAAAGAGGGGATCTTCAGTAATATTTAATGGTTGCATAAAATATTCAGATCGGTACTTGCACTTTTTTGCGAACATTTGATTCCTCCATTGAACTCTACAAGATCAAAAGTTTGAAACATTTATCACACTGAAGAGATGTGGACTCAGTTCCTAATGCCTAACACAAGCTGAAGTTTGATTAGGAACTTTGTCTCGCTAGTGAAGTTATAAACCGATACTGATTTGACAACAATGTTCTGCTTTCACATGGAAGCATGACTCCTTTATGAAATCCTCGTTTTGTCTTGCATATGTTTTTCAGTGGACATTTTTATGTGCTGTGTTCATTAATTTTCCGTTTAGAACCTAATCGAACTTGAACTTGGTCTACAGAGATACTATTTTTCATCTGCGAAGGAGTTGATGCGACTCAATGGCACGACCAAGTCTTATGTTGCAAATCATCTTGCTGAGTCAGTGGCAGGGGCAGTGTCCATAAGAGCTTTTGAAGAGGAGGAAAGGTTCTTTAGAAAGAACCTGGATCTTATTGATGAGAATGCTAGTCCCTTTTTCCACAGTTTCGCAGCCAATGAATGGTTGATACAGCGTCTAGAAATACTTAGTGCTGCTGTTCTGTCCTCCACGGCACTCTGTATGGTTTTGCTTCCTCCAGGAACATTTAGCCCTGGTCAGTATATGTCTTTTACCTTTATTGATTATGAACGAGCATCTATACTTTATGGTTAGTCAATTGGAATTTGACGGAAGATAGATCAGCTAACTAAAGCCTTTTTGTGGTTGCCCCTAATTTTGTGACAGGATTCATCGGAATGGCATTATCTTATGGCCTCTCCCTGAATGTATCCCTTGTCTTCTCAATACAAAACCAATGCACTCTAGCGAATCATATTATATCAGTGGAGAGGCTTAACCAGTACATGCACATACCAAGTGAAGCCCCTCTCCTAATAGAAGAAAGCCGACCTCCTACCAACTGGCCATCTGTGGGGAAAGTCGATATTGTTGATCTGCAGGTAAATGTTTGCTCCCACTGATTAGTTCATGGAATTAGCACGGTCAGATCACTGAATCTTGATGCAAAACAGATAAGGTATAGGCCCGATACGCCCCTTGTTCTTCGAGGGATCAGTTGCACTTTCGAAGGAGGACACAAGATAGGCATTGTCGGTCGAACTGGCAGTGGGAAGACGACCTTGATTGGGGCTCTATTCCGTCTAGTGGAGCCTGAAGGAGGGAAAGTTCTTGTAGATGGTGTCGATATCACTAAGATTGGGCTTCACGATCTCAGGTCACGGTTCGGGATTATACCTCAAGAGCCCACTCTTTTCAATGGGACAGTGAGATATAACTTGGACCCCTTGTCTCAACACACTGACCAAGAAATTTGGGAGGTAAACCCTTTTTCTCTTCGTCCTGGAATATATGTGTTAGAAACTCTTGATGTTTGCAACTCGAGGTAATGCACATAAACAGGTTCTTGGGAAGTGCCAGCTCCAAGAGGCGGTTCAGGAGAAACAAGAGGGACTCGACTCCATGGGTAAGGATCTATGTTGAAACCATGAACTTGCTTCTTGATAGTGTTTTAAGTGAAAACTTACGGCGGCCACACTTCATTTTTCAGTTGTGGAAGATGGGTCGAATTGGAGCATGGGGCAACGGCAATTGTTCTGCTTGGGCCGCGCACTTCTGAGGAGAAGCCGGATACTGGTGCTTGATGAAGCAACTGCATCGATAGACAATGCGACCGACTTGATTTTACAGAGAACCATTCGTGCTGAATTTGCTGATTGCACTGTGATCACTGTGGCTCACAGAATACCGACGGTAATGGACTGCACAAAGGTCCTTGCCATTAGTGACGGTGAGTTCCACTCCCTAAGCTCAGTCTTCACTTAGATTGATCACTTGAAAACAAGTACCCTGCCACAATATTACGGATCAAAATTTCAAATCTCCACGTCTTCATTGATGTCGTTTCTTGTATCGCAGGTAAGCTAGTGGAGTACGACGAGCCAATGAAGCTGGTGAAAAGAGAGGACTCGCTGTTCGGGCAGCTAGTTAAGGAATACTGGTCGCACTCGAATGCTGCGGAGACCCACTGAAGCAAAATCGGGTTCCTCGTGAAGCATTCTCTGGTTCCCCTTCTGGGGTGTTTTAGGAATCAGGAGGGGGGATTTGTGACTAGATTGTTCAATTGTACAATAATGCGGGGCGAAGTAGAAGGGGAGAAACATTAGGAGATTGATAGTTCTGCATTGTATCCTTAGGTGTGTCGGTAAGAAGAAACTATGCTCTTTTTGAATGAGCCATAGGCAGTGGGTAAAGAGTAATCAAGAGAAAGAAGGGAGAGAAATGGTGGTGGTTTGTCGGAAAACGTTGATTGATGCCGTAATACGTCTTTTGCATGTGATTGTTGAGTGTTCCTTGTTTTTTGTGATTGGTGAGTGTTCTTTGTTTTTCCTCTCGCCAGTTAGTTTTTGTTCTAGGAATCAAAACTATTGCCCTAGCAGTGTTGGCTGCGTCAGTGACACTCCGGTCGAGATTTGAGTTGTTCAATGGTGATAATGAGGATTTTACATATTGCAATCTGTACCTCCTGTTTGAGGGATACTGATTTTTTCGAAATCAGTCATGCTATACAGCAACTCAACTAGCAGCATTTTGTGCTGAGTTTCATCTGTTGTTGACTAGATTTTGGGCCGGCAAATTAACAGTCTTGTAAGTACTTCAAAAACGTTTTTTTTTTTTTTTTTAACAGTAAACTCATATGAACCAAAGTTCGATGACAAAGATACTACGTGACACAGTTTGTAACGCGAGTGGTCATTCATCGTGCGAGTGACTATTTATTGTGTGAGTAGCTTTTCGTAAGATTCTTTGTCAACCTATGACAAACATTTTGACATTGAAATAGCATTGCTTAGTCAAGTGTTGATATCTGTTATTATTTAATTGATAGGATTTCGAGTTCACCGGGTCGAGATAACTTTCATGGTTTGGTATAAACTTTATCAGGTAAGTGGTATTAATCTCTTCCTTGAATTTGCAATCTCATAACTGGAAAGTGATAAAGTTTGATATAGCATGAGTTACGAAAGAGCAGATTTATTTCATAAGTTAGATTGAGCTTTTGTTTTTTGTTTTTTTTTTTTTGTAAAGACAGATTGAGCTTTTATTACCTTCTTAGTTAGTTGAAAAGGCATTGGAAAGCATTATTTGAAATAATTTGTAATGATCATTTGTGAATGTCATGATTAAATGCTTTATGAAAGGAATTGCCAAAGGTTATAAATATTGATTTGTGAAATACTTAATAAATGCATTCTATTTGATAAATTGAATTGTCAGAGGTTATATGATTTGGTTTGTAAAATCAATTTATGAAATAGATCATGAATTTGATTTGAAAGTTATTGAGATGAGTTTTCGTTTGATTCTCATTCTCGCTATACTTTGAATCCATTGAGGGGATTGTCGGTATGCATACTATTTTCATAATATCCTTGTGAGCCAAGCCACCATCAATATTAGTGAAGACCTAGCTAACAAGAATCTTGATCGCTATTGTCACGGGAAATTAAGGATGATGATAATTAGATGCTGATTATTAGATTGATCAATGAAATGAACTATTAACATGTGATTTGATAGAGATTGATTAATGAAATTGGTCATTGATGCCTTTTTTTATATTGTTGATTGATCAAATAAGTATAAACCTCTACTAAAATGATATAACTCGTTTTTTTTTTTTTTTTTTTATATTGTGTGTGTATTAAGATTTGGGATATCGAGTTATGGTATTGTTTATATATATGCATAATAGATGTTCTATCTGTTTAAAAGAGATTTGTATTATTTATTAAAATGTGGTTGCTCCCATTGTTCATCTTAGATGTTTTTAGGTTCTCCTGCTTGTCACAAGTAAAATGAGAGAGTTGTCAGTATAGAATTTTTGGTAGTAGGATCTTTTGGTACATATTATTTTTGCGAATTATAAAAATCCTAATATTGTAATCAATTTGTTGACTTATTTTATATTATTATTATTATTATTATATATCGATAACATGTTGCTGTTGATTTGTATTTGAAGCTACGTATTTTGGACGAAGGGATGACCGCGTTATTTCCTTAATCTTGTTAGAGTCAAGGCGTGACATTTGATGAAGACAAGCAACTAGTGAATGGCGAGCCTCCCTTATAAAATGACAACATAAGGTGATGACCATAATGACACGAGACCGAACCCAATGTGGAAATTTTAAGTCTCGAAGTGAAAAGCATTTAGAGCAAGCCGAGCCCAGGAAGATTCCGTTTTGGGGCCCGACAAGTGCCGGCAGTGTCGGATCAAACCGTTGTCCGTAAATGAGCGAATAAATGCTCAGCTTAAGCGCCAGATTTGACGCTTGATGACAAGACTCTCGGCGTATAAGTGTCGGCATCTTCAGCTCGCGAGGTGGCGGATTCGAACGTGACAAGACGTCACTCTCGAGACGGCAGAGGGGGGAACGCGCGAGCACGTGCTTTGGGCCGTGATCGGATTTTCCAACGTTAACGGGGTCGTCCCCATCTGAAAGAACGAGAGGTTTTGTCTCGGAATGCACGTGTGGAATCTGGAGATGCGCGGAGAAATATTCGCAAGCTCGCTACGTTCTAATTTTGCATCCGAGGCCAGAAGTTGAAAAACCATCAGTTCAGACGGGATAATTCTCGTGACGCAAAATCTCTTCAGCCCTCTGTCTCTTTCTACATTATCTCTCAACTACCCCCTCCTCGTCTGCATCTTTTGTTGCGTCTCGGTTGGGCTGGTTTCTTCGCCCTCCTTTCATTTTCTGTCCTATACTAAGCTGTCGTGAACAGATTCTCGTGTTCTTATTCTTCCGTTAATTTTTGGTCTTTGCTGCGTGCGTTTACATTAAAGCTGCTCTTCTCGAAACCTTAGTAGCTATGAATGAGAAGATAATCGTGCATCACGGCAGAAATTGTTGACATAGGGCGAGTGATGAGACCACGATAGTCAAGTTGTGGGTTTTTTTTTTTATAATTGTTTATAAATACATGTTGCTGAATTCTGGGGTCACGTATAATGTTATTTACTTTCTTTGTAACTGTTATTAACTGTCACTAGTAGCTATAAAAATTGGGATTGTAAATCGAGTAAGAGACTGCCAATCAATTTCTAAACATCAATTGTTGAATTTTATCTCCTTGTTATCTTTACATTTTAGTATCCTTTTACATGACTGACCATGATTGCTTTTGGTCTTCGTACCTTTAATTTTCTCGTCAATCGTCATTTCCTATCTAAGAATCAAAATGCACCTTTTACGTCCTTGTTGATTTATATATCAATCCACATTTTGAAAGGTGCTTTGTTGACACTTTTGGGTGCAATATTTTTTTTGATGCACCTGTACAACTAGTTTGTTGATAAGAGAAAGTTGCCCGGGCAAGAACTAGAAACCAACAAGAGCCAAACAGTGACAGTGCTCCTAGTGATAACAACCTATGAATTGGGAATGAAGTTGCCACATACTCTGAATCCTCAACCATTAACTATACGGCAGAAGGAAGCCCTATCTTCTCCAACGTCTCACTAAAGAGAAGTCGAAAGAAGTTGCACTAAACCCTCATATGGTGGCCACCATGAGAAGGTTTTTTTAAGAGCAAAACATTAATTTGGCTAATCACATCGTCGGTCACATGTCTAACGTGATTAAGCCAATGGGTATGATGTTGAATCGTGCCTTGTTCAAGCCAGGAGCATTCAATCTACCAATTATTGACACCTAAATTTTAGTGACCTAGTTAATTGTGAAAGGGCTAGTAAGAACACCTAGAGAGAAGTGAATAGGTGTAAAAATAGATTTTTCAAAATGCGATGAAAAACTTTACTTTTAACCTGAGTCTGGTTGACTATAGACTTTGTAGAATGAATGATACTTTATAGCTAATTTCAAACGCAAAAGTATATCGCAACAAATAAAGTAAAGGAGTTCATGGAAGAAAAAAGGAACTCGGAATTTATAGTGGTTTTACTTAGATTAAGCCTATGTCCACTCTCTCACATTGACAACCTGGTTTTCACTAAGAATCAAAAGATAATTTACAATCTTGCGATATCGACTTTTTAGTGAAGAGTCTCTACTGCTCTCACAAAGTCACAATGTAAGTCTCTCTCTTTTGAGTACAAATATGAGCACAATGTAAGAAATAACACCTAAGTGGGAAGCTTCAAACTTTGGAATTTTTTTTTCACGCACCCTATCGAACAATTAGAGAGGCCTCATTAAATCTCCTTCATGCCTTCTCAACCGTTGGCACTTTCCAAATAAATTCTTCCAATTAACCTGTTAGACATAATCAATCAAGGAGATCTTTGAGCCGTTTGAAGATTGTGATGAAAGCCAATCAATCATGTTCGCTTATACAATCAGGATCTTGGTTTCCATAAGTAGATTATTTTCAAAATAATTTGCCTTCGGAAATAATTTGATGTATCTAAATTGATTCCAATAAAGATAACCAATCTTGTAAGTGATATTTTCAACCAGAAGACTATATATATCCCGTACAAACCGAACCCTTGAAGAAAGAAAGATAATCCTGAGTCTGGTTAAGTCTTCATTTTTCGCTTGTATTCAGTCTGGAATTTATCAGAGTGGGCAAACTTCCATTGCAATATAGACTTTGACACAAACTCTGGCAATCTTCAGAATAAAACTTAGATAAGTTTTGTCAACTTCAAAACATCATAGGAGTTTTCTTCAACAAATTGTTTATTGCATAAAAATTAGGGATTGATTTTTTGACCCCCGGACAAAACTATTAGAGTTAAATTTCATTGTGTATATTTTTTATGAGCATTTTTCATAGCATATAGATGAGTTCGTTCATTACATTAGAATGAATCGACAGTGGCTCGAAGTTTTGAGTTTAATTGATTTATCTAGCTAAACCTGCGAAAGCATGAAATTCAGTCAAGCCCATCAAGTCCACGTGGCCAAAATCGGTGATCTGAATTGAATTATGGGAAAGATGCAGCAAATGTGGGATAAATATATACGTGTTTAATGAGCGAATTAAGGCTTGGCCATCGAGGAGCCCACTCACACGATGGGCTTAAGGGTGCATTTGGAATTGGCTTAGCAAAGGATATCTGGGCTTCTAAGGATACTTAGGCTAAAGTTGGGAGTGTTAACTTTGAAATTCCCATTAGGCCAAAGTTGGCCTTCTCAAGGCTGAAAGCCCAAGGCAGGTGTGAGGGTGCCTTGGGCTTTCAGCTTTCTCGGCATACAAGAGGCACTGTTCACTTTTTTATTTTCTTCCCAAATTATCCTCACTTACTCTCGATTTTTCCGGTTTTGCCCTTGTCATTATACTGTTCATCTTCTTCTCCAGGTTGGCCAACAGCTCAAAGCTATGAGCAGCCGCCGACGGCTTGGCATGGTCGCGGTGGCCTAGGTGACTGTCGCCGAGGAGTGGTGCGACTGCCGCCCTGTCTGGGTCGCGGCGATCGCCGACCTGTCTGGGTTGCGGCGAGGTTTGGGTTGTCGACCCCATCGTGACCCAGATCTGGGGCAGCGAGGTCGTGGGAGGACCTCGCCGCCCCCGGATATGGGTTGCGGCGAGGTCGCGCGACCTCACTGCCCTTAGATTTGGGTCGGCGAGGTTGTGGCGGTTGCCGAAGGTCATGCGACCCTACTGTGACCTAGATTCGGGGGCGACGGGGTCCTCCAGCGACCTCGCCACCCCAGATCTAGGTCGTGGCAGGATCGCTCGACGTCCAGCTACCCTCGCCGAGGGTCGCCTGAGGCTGCCTGAGTCAGATGCGGCTGCTGGCGACAGATTTAGATCGCCGGCGGCCACTTGCCCTTGCCAGTCAATTTTTTTTATTTTTCTTTTGATGATTTTTTTATCACAAAAATTATTTGTAAATATAATTCCTACAAACACCATTTTGCTCAAAGGTACTTCACAATGGATTTTTAAAGTGTAATTTAACAAATACAATTTGCATTTTGAAAAGTCCCTTTAATCTAAAATCATTTACATTTTCTCAATGGCTTTCTCCAAAAATCCAACCAAATGCACCCTAAGCAGAATTCAAGTGCTAGACCAATATTTTTGCTGATGGAAGAAAAGAACTAAAATCTTGAGCATATGTTCTCTTCTTATGTAATCACGGCATCATATTCGGTTTATGATACAGTAAGGGCAAATGACATTATAAGGAAAGGAAAAAAAAAATTGGTTGAGCCGGTAAGTGCGCGCGTGCGGAAAAAGCAAGTGAACGAAGGGCAGAAGATTTTGGCATGACTCACGGATGGAATTTCTTTTTCTGGAACAATTCATCCACCGCTTCAGAACGATTTCTTCTGCTGATACAAAAGGAAAGTAAAAATTGAGAAACCCTCTTGACTTCTTCACTTATAAAAGGACAGAGAGGTTCTCCCAGGCGGCAAATTCTATTCAAAAGAAAAACAGAAAGAAGAGACGAGGGAGAGAGGAGGCAAAAAAGGGTGGTCTTCTTCTTCGTCGGTGCTTGGACTTTGCTGTGGTTCGTCCAACTTGTTTTCTGGCCACCACCCAACGAAGACGTTGGATTTGCAAACGTCCAGACTCGCTGCACTTCATCGCTCCACCAATGCAATCTAGTTCTTTGTTCCGAGGTCGACGCTGTGGTGACGTCGCCGACCGCTGCTTTGCTGATCCGTCCATTGGCCACTATCCACCTGCGCCGACGCTTCCAGCGCACCAAGACGAGCCCGCCCGTGACCCGAGACGCTGCTCGCTGCCGCCCGAACCACCTGCAAGGTCCGACGACGAGCTGCTATCCGCGTTCGAACTGAGCCTTGCCGTCCTTGTCACCTTTGCCATACTCAACGTGAGCGGCTCTCACGTCGCCACAGCGCCATCCGCCACCTCCTTGCGTACCCGAACTGAGCCGACTCCATGAAGTTTCCATTTTTGGCAGGTTTGTTAGCCGTGGGCCGCCCCTGCTGAGATCGTCGCCGTTGGCTGCCGTCATCGTGATCCACCCACCGGCTTGAATTCGGAAACGTCATCCACACGAAATTGTGAATTACGTAAGAATCTTGATTAATTCAATTTTCGTATATCTCATTATATAATTCGTAATATCGTAATTTTTCCTTGAATGCTTGATTGATATTGTCATATATAAAAAAAAAAAAAAGTCTCCATGAATTAGGAAATTTTCCTAATGTCCCAAAACGTGTACGAGCGACGGTATGATTTTATACCGAAATATGACTCGCAATCGCACGGAAAATCAACCAATCCGATCTATGATTTATCAATTTTATTCCAAATTTAGATGGAATCTAGGTAATGTATGTTATTTGTTGATTGATTTTATTTGACCTTATGCCTATTCTTATCTAAAAAAAAAATCACAAAAAGATTTAGATTTTAATTGGTAACGATGCATTTTAGGATAACATTGCATGTTTAATTTAATTCAAGATAATCTTTCTAAAATTAATTATAAGCTTAGATAACTTTTCCAAGATGGATTGCATTTTAGGTTAGAGATTACCTAGTTAAGATGACATTCTAGTTTAAATTGGGATTTGGCCTAATCGATTCCTAATGTAAGTTGGATAATATCTTAATCTAGATAGTCAATTTTGGCTATTTTCTAATTTCTAATTTTATGTAAAATACCAAAAAAAATTGTCTTAGAATAAATTAGATTCTTTCTCTAGGATAGATTGCATGCTTATTTTTTGGTTGTTTTCTAATTTTGAATTTTCACGAAAAAAAATAAAAAAAATATTACATGTATGTCATGTAGTTTAGGCCATGTCATATTGTTATGTCATGTCGCTTGTCATATTAGATTAGTAGTAATTGATTCTCATTAAATAAAAGAAAACCATGCTTATTTTGGTTGTTTTCTAGTTTAGGCCATGATTCTCATTAAATATATTTGAATTGGACTAGATGCTAGATTATTGCTTGTTTTAAGATATTTTGTATTTTTGATTAGGAAATTTATTTATTCCAGACTTTTTAAATAAAAATATTAAATCATTAATTTAGGATGTTAGATTTTATTTTCATTAACTTAAATTGCATGTTTAATTATTGAGCAATTTTAGTTTGAATTTTATAGAAAGAAAAGAAAAAGATAACATAAAAAAAATCATGCATGTGTCACCTAGGATTAGGTCATCCCTTGCACGTATCTAGTCTTGCATGTTTAGGATCACTCGAGCGCGTGACATGTTAGGATAATTGCATTTAATATTTTCTTGTTATTAGATTATGTTAAATAATTAATGACATGTGACATGTAGTTTGCATGTTACATACCATCTTAGTTAGGCATTTTTGTATGTCACAGATTAGGTTTTATTTAAACAAGTAGAAATCCAAAAAAATGATTGAGTGATTGCGTGTTAATTGAAAATCATATCCAGATTATTGATGTGATTTTCTAAACTAACATTGCAAATACTTTCATTGCAATGACATAAGAATTCCATGCTCGCAATTTATTTATTGTTTTGTTTTATTGAGTGTTAAATGATGGTTGTGCACCCACTTGATCATCTCATATGATAGAGTAATTTAAACATCAATGCACCAAAATATTTTTTTTAAAATAAAAGAGAAAAGATGCCAAAAGAGTGTTAAGAAATCTAACGTAATCAAATCCTCAAACTTATTTAATAATAAATTAATTTTCTGATTATTTTACTTGGTTTCTAATTGACCCACTAAAAATAGATCAATGGTGACTCATAATTGAAAAAATCATTTGCATGTTAAGAACTTAAATCTAAGTCGCCAATTGGTATGCACTTGGAAGAGCATAACCTAAGTTTAGGTTTAGTAATCCATTAGTCAAACTTAGATGAATCCAACCCGCTTCAGAGAGACCGCGACACCAATCCATAAAAGTTCTGTGACGCCAAGTTTTGTTCCCAACCCTTCTTTTTATCATAGTGTAGGCCATACTAGTCAACCCCACTATATCAATGAGGCCAAGACCTGAATCCTTGAACCAAGGTCCACAAATAAGAATGATGTTGGACAAGAGAATCAAGTCGGTGATAATGGGATGACAAACCAAGTTGGCCGACATCCTAGTCCAACACCTGAAGTTGAAGATGCTAGGCCAGCAGTTGATATAGCACCACAAATGCTAATGTCCTTGCTAGGCCTAATTTGTCGATTAATATAAATATAGAAAATTCGAAAACAACAACATTACTGCCTAGAGAGCAAGATGGCCAACCAAGTGCCCTGGTAGACATAGCACTAATGACCAAGGAAGTAGAGTAGTTTTTAGGAATGGAAAGATGTATCGTAAGGCTTATATACAAAAAACTTTATCCTGAATGGATAGACAACCAATCCTACTCCAGAGGATTCAAAGTCCCTAATTTGTGGTGAACATGATTTAGACAATGCCATTTAGGTAAAATAACGTTGAGTTTAGTTTGCCAGCTAGCCAAATTGTAATATTTATATTAAATAGTTACCATGTTGGATTTTTCAGTAACTTATCACTTGAAAAAAATTTATATTGCACTTCTAGTTTTATTTTTCCCAAAAATTTGCCTTGATTAAAAGAACGATTGGGAATATAATGTGGTAGCCCCAACAAATACCATGTGGGATTGGATCCAAAACCCTATAGGACTTGACGTAAGGCAAGATGACCCTAAATCAAGATTTGTCTCCTCTTGCCTCCTTGTAGGAATAAAGAAAGTGGGGAGCACCGATGTATGATTCAAACATTCACACCCCAAAACCATAAAAAATATGGATGACATGGCTGTTCTTCCATTTGAATGACGTAGTCTTAAACCACCAAAATCCAACTCCCTAAATGTCCCATCATCTATATTGCTTTCGAACTACTTATCTCTGGCCAAAGAACTTGAAAAAGATTGGAAAAATAGAGGGGTGAACAACTATATGTTAGTAAATAATGCATCTCTTCTAAGCGGATCGAGCACTCACTATACATATTTACAAACCAGATCACAACTCTTTTAACCAAATCTAGAATATAACAAACCTAAAATAAGAGAATAAGTTACATATACTTTAACATAGCTATATTTATAACAGAAACATTCATTTCACAATAATATTGAAACAAACGTTGATGGTCTATTCCATTGATATATCTCATATGAAACCACATGCCGGTGGTCCATTCCAACAACTAATCTCAAATCATATGTCCATGGTCTATTCTATTGACTATCAAATCATATGTCAATGGTTCACTCCATTCACCAAACTCATATTATATGTGAATGGTCCACTCCATTCACCAATTTGTTGCTCAATATCAAACTATGATCACGATACAACATTTGATGAAAATGCGACCAAGATTCCCTCTTGACAAGGTCTCCACTTATTATTAGCCAGTGGCTCGGTCTACAAGAATATCTTATACTAATATGCACATACCCACAAGCCCCTCACTAGGCTCATAGCAATATTTGAGTATCAATACCAATTCACAACATCCTTCAATACTAGAAATCTGATCCATAAACAATCTCAGTTATCAGAATACATTTTACAAATCAATCATCAATAGCTTTCACAACTCAACTCATCCGTCATAAATAATTTTCATAAAACATTCTCAATCATTTCAAGACTTATCTCATAATCGGTTTTATAAATTGAATCAAATCAAATGCATGTATAAGACATTTCACAAATCATACATACAATTCCATAACTCATGCTCAAAGACCTTTTTGTAGAAAGGTTTTCTAAACCTAAAATATATAATATTTCTCAACTTCATTTATCAAACAAAATATATATTTCCACCAAACAAATTTCACACCCTTCACAAATACTAAAATGTAGTAAATGTTCAATCCAAAATTTATGCAACAAATATACTTATTCATAGCTCATAATATATCAATCTTTATCATTTTGAAGGCATGAGCTTACAAATCCTTAGAAGAGATAGCAATAGCATCACTCACTTAGGAATGCCTACATTCAAATAACAAAGATTATTTGAACCGAACTTGCAATTCTATCAAATAAGCAAGAAACATCATTAAAATTAAGTAACACACTACCTCAATTACAAAACGGCTATATTACATCTAAATACTAACAAAACAATTCATACGTGCTAATAAATAGCATACCCGAAGCAATTATTCAAGTCATTTGCAACGCGAAACTTGAGCACGAAACTTAGTCACGTCATAACTTTCTTCATCGAATTTCGTTTCAAACATACTTACAGTCCATAGAAAGCTCTTTCAAAGTACTACAAGAATCCCAACTTGACCATCCAAAAAATCAAGCTGAAAATGGACGAAATACAGCCTCGAAGTCTTGGATGCACACTGTGCACACACACGGAAAACTTCAAAATTTTATTTTGGGCAAACTATAAACTCAAATCAAGCTCTATAAAATGCTATGACTCCACAACACTCTAAATTATAATTTTTATATATACATAGCTTAACGATTCAAAAATCGGATTTCATTACACGAATCTCCACTAATTCCGAATTTTGAGTCCTAAATCCGAATATACTCCAATTGAACGAACAAGATGTGAGAGCACTTACTGAGCATTGCAATACGCAATTGAATCGACTTGGCAAGGCTTCAGTGACGAGAACACACGAAACCCTTTTTCTTCTTTTCCTTCTCCTTCTTCTTTCTTTCTCCTTCTCCTTTCTCTTCTCTCTTTTCTTTCCCTTCCACAGGCTCTTTGGTCGGGCATCTCTCTCTTTTCCTCCTTTTTCCCTTCTTTCTTTCTTTTTTGTCTCCTTTTTCTTTTTCTTTCTTTCTTTTCTTTCCTTTTCTTCCTCTCTCCCAAAGGCTCTTGGTCTCTCCTCCTCCTCCTTTCTCTTTTTTTTTTTTTTAATTCTCTTGACCATTCAACCTTTTTTTTTTTTTTAACTGGTCAAAAAAAACCCATATTTTACATAGACAAGACCAAAAAATATTACATGCAACTTTGACTCTAGCTTGGCATCATCAAAGTCCACTCATCGGGCAACATGTGTCGCCTAGGGGCCATGTTGGAACTAGAGCTCATTTATTTTCTCGAGAAAATATTAAGTACATCTCGTGCTCCAGCGTGGCAAATGAGAAGGCGGTAGGAAGGTGACACGTGTCCTCGTGGGACCCACAATCTGGAGAGAAAAAGAGGCGCCAATTTGAAAAAATTTCAATCCTAATTTGTCAGTTTTCTTTCTCTGCGCCTCTCTCTCTCCTCAACGAACTCCCTCTCTCTCTCTGCCCTTGCTTTTTCCGACTGGCGAACCACCGCGAGCAACCGACGATCCAGGAGGATACCGATGAGATGACCGCGAGCAACTGACCGACGTGCGACCTTCCTCTCTCTCTCTGCCGTCCCTCTTTTCGACTGACCTGCCTGCGACTTCCCTCTCTCTCTCTCTCTATGCCCTCCCTCTTTCCGACCGACCAGCGTGCGACCTCCCTCTCTCTCTGCCCTCCCTCTTTTCGACTAACAAACCACCACGAGTAACCGACGAACTAGGAGGATACCGGCGAGACGACCGTAAGCAATCGACCGGCGTGCGACCTCCCTCTCTCTCTCTGTCCTCCCTCTTTCTAACTGGCGAACCACCGCGAGCAACCGATGAACTAGGAGGATACCGATGAGACAATCGTAAGCAACCGATCGACATGCGACCTCCTTCTCTTTGTCTGCCCTCCCTCTTTTCGACCGACAAACCACCGCGAGCAACCGACCGGCGTGCAACCTCCCTCTCTCTCTCTCTCTCTCTCTCTCTCTCTCTCTCTCTCTCTCTCCCTCTCTCTCTGCCCTCCCTCTTTCCAACTGACCGATGTGTGACCTCCCTCTTTCTGACTGGCGAACCACCGCACCACCCCTCCAGCTTCAGATCTAGCCCCGACTCGTCCGTCCTCTACTCTTTCTCTCCCATTGCGTCTCTTTTGCCCTCCCTCTCTTCGTGGTGAACCAGCGTGTGATCGGCGAACCACTGCGCCCCCCCTCTGGCTCTAGATCCAACATCGGTTTGTCTTGTACGCTAGAACATTGGCGCCGGACCGCCTCAAACCCACTAACTTGTTGATCTGCAGTTCCGCCCGCATCACAATCTTGCCAGTCGCTCGCCTGACCTCCTTTGTCAAGTCCCTACTGTTAGACGTAAATTGCGCAACCCCAAGATTTCCATAACCAGAACAAGAACATGCATAATTGAGTATAAAGATTAACGCATCTGGATCCATAGAACATAAAGTGGAAGCAAAAAAAAGGATTACCCACATATAAAGAGGATCCACGCATCAAGTCCTTCTCCTCTATTGCCCTCCGTATCACTGGCTCAATGAGGCGGCCCCCCTCACGTGTAGCGTTAGGTAAACCCCCTTAGGTGAGGATACATGTGAGAATTAGGGTTAGAAGAGAGACTTGAGCACTATTTATAGAATTTCCAGCTAGTCCCCCTCATTACGGGCCAGGCTCAACTCGGCCCACACTAGCCAAAATTTCCATATTAGACTAATTAAGAAACCTTCTATCTCACATTAGACCAACCCTGTTTTACGGTAACCGTAAAAACAGTAAATTATAATATCAATTAATTTAGTCCACATTAGGAAAACTCTTACGTTTTCCCACTTGGACTATATTAATTGAAATCGTACTGTATGTGCGCACATTTGGTCCAGAGATAATTCTTAATAGTCAATCCTATCCCATAAAGTCTTAAACACAGAATCATGGTGGTAACTGCATGTATACACACAGTGCCTTCCATGGTCACGAGTTCTCAACTTTATTGATATGGATTCAATATGGTAGTGTGTCAAATGGATAACATCTCTCATAGAGAGATCTCATTTGTCAGTCACCATTATCTTACCTTAGGTGTCACAAAAAAACTTGTGCCACTAGAGAATGCTTTATGGTTCCAATGAACCCACATATGTCTTGTCCTTATGGTTAACATTTCTTTATGTATCACAAGACATATGCACAAGACTAATAACCGGATGCGCGGATGCTCCTAGCCTTCACTCAAGGTTTATACAATCCCTTGAGACTTTATCAATATGTATTCAACACATTCAAAAATATTTTATTGAATGCAAAAGTTGATACATATCAACCGTTACAAAGTGTAACGAACATAGATGAAACATTTATCAGAGTAAAGCCAAAATAACCCACATATGTCTTGTTCTTATGGTTAACATTTATTTATGTATCACAAGACATATGCACAAGGCTAATAACCGGATGCCCGGATACCCCTAGCCTTCACTCAAGGTTTTTATAATCCCTTGAGACTTTATCAATATGTATTCAACATAATAACAACACATTCAAAAATATCTTATTGAATGCAAAAGTTGATACATATCAACCGTTACAAAGTGTAACGAACACAGATGAAACCTTTATTAGAGTAAAGCCAAAATAACTCCCACTAAACAACAGCATCTCATGATGTTCCTAGGCCCATGCTAACGACATGTCGCTCAAATACACACGGGCGTAAGCCTTTAGTTAGTGGATTTGTCACCACATCATCTGTGAAAATATGTTATATTAAAACGTCACATTTCTATACCGTTTGCTTTTGGTCAAAAATTTTGACCACCATATATTTAGACTCATTGAGACCTTTGTAGTAAATAAAAAATATTACAAATTTGTTATCTCAATACAACCGAATGGGTCTATCCATAAAGTTAAAACGATTAACTTCTTCATGGGGTTCTGGAGTCTAAAAGAATGTTACTAACACTACTTACACAGTAAAAGATAACATAGAACTTTATTTACTGCACTTACTGCTAACATAAATATGTATTCCGTTATTGATTTTATGTCATCCTAACAGCCAACAAAGTTTACATCTGAATACCCTACTCGCTGCAAGAATTAAACATGTCTGTAAATTAGCATATAATCTCTTATCTTATTTAAGTACTTAAAACTTTCTTGACAGCAACCCAGTGATCATGTCCTGGATTTAACCGATATCTGCCTAGAAGTCCCGTCACAAAGACAACATTTAGTCTAGCGCAAATTCGAGCATATATTATACTTTTAAGTGCACTGACACAAGGTATACCCTTTAATTAAATTTTCTCAATATCTAAATAAGGACAATATAATAGATTCAGTCCATCACCCTTAACAACATGAGCAATTCCTGGCTTGCAATAATGTATATTGAATATTTCCAATATACAATCAGCAAATGTCCTCCAAGAAAATCTAATATAATATAGCAAAAACAATCCTTACAGATCTCAATACAAATGATATAAGATGTCTCAAGGTCACAACTTGTAAACAAAATATTATGTACATAGAGTATGAGAAAAAATAAATTTCCTCCCACTGACCTTGCAGTATCTTGAATTACTTTATTCTCAATTGAACACAAAATAACAACACTATGAAACTTTAATAATATTGTCTGAAAACTTGCTTAAGACTATAAATAAGACTTTTTCAGTCTACACACAAGTTTACTCGAAACATTTATTGCAAAATTCTCCAACTGCACAATATAGATTTTGTATCTATTTGGCGTAACTCCATATATAAATAAATAAATAAACTATTAATGCCGCATTCACTTTGAAAGAATTTTTTAAAGAAATAGTTATTTCTTCACTATAAACAATCCATTCCTCTTTTAGAGTGAAAACTTTAGTTACCAATTGGCTTTAAATTCCACAATTTTTCTTTGAAATTCTTTTAGTTTTGTACGCCAATTTGCAACTAATAAACTTGTGATCTTTAGACAAGTCAGTAAGTTTCCAAACATGTTTCATAGATTGTATATCGCCTTTTATGGCATCTAATCACATACTTGATTGAAGATAAGAAACAACATTTATTTATGTCGCTAAATCAACCATGTAATGGATATTATAGTCATGTTCTCACAAATAGACTATATAGTTTAATGGAATAACTGATCGTCTTTCCCTAATAAATCTCCTTAATAAAGTTACCACCACTTCATTCTATACTTGAGAGGTTTGAAAAAAATTTCATCATAACTATATCAAGAATAGTACCTTGAACCTCAACAAGTTTAGTTTATGGTATAGGAGATTCTACAATTGTCTGTACCACAATTGTCTGTATAGGCAAAGATAAAGACACAATGATCTTCTATCACACTATTATCCTTAATAGTCTGAGAGTAGCTATCCTCTACAATTACGTCGAACTGTAGAAACTTTATAGTATGTGATTCCATAATTCTTATACTTTTTTTTAGGGTCATAAAATCAATACCCCTTTAACAATCTAGATAAGATACAAAATAATTCCAAGTGGATCTAAATTCCAACGCATTTAATATTGGATTAGATAACCTCACTTTTACATGACACCTCTAAATTTCAAGTAATTTATGTCTAATCTATAACTCAAAAGAAGTTTATGAAACAATTTTGATAAGAGGCACATTTTGTCTGTGAAAAGTTGCTTTCATAATATCAGCTCACAAAAAACCAGATAAATTAGTTTTACTAATCATACTCATCACCATGTTCAATATGGTGCATTTATGCATTTCGGCCAAATCTATTTGTTAGGATTTTCAAGTATAGTAATTAAATTACCACCTCATAATCTACCAAGTATTTGACAAATGACTATTTAAGCTATTTCGCATTGCCATACTTGTCAAAATACTCATAGCCACTGTTAAGCCTGATAACCTTTTAAGACTAATTGTAATTGTTTTATTCTTTATCTCGATCATTTTCCTTAAATAGAAAACTTTCGAAAACAACCTTTTAACCATATACGAGATGTATATGTCATTAGGATTTAAACACAATCTTTGCAAATGTGTCCTAATTTCAATATCAGACAAGACATAATTTCAAGCAACTAAGACTTCCATAATCTTATAGCAGTACAGTCCGCAGGCAAACCTCTTTTCAAATGTTCCAAAATGGAACGCTTCATGGACAGTAAGCAAATTTAATTGCTCTTTTTTTTCAAGCAACAAATCATATGTCCACAACTTAAAATTTGAAGCAGTAAAAATCTCAATAATATTTGAGTTATTAATTACAAAAAATATGACTGAAAAACAAGCAATGTATATAATTAGCATCATGTGAGTACCATGTAACTTGACGTACAAGTACACATCCAGAGAGTTACACGCATAATCATATAATCACCTTTGGGCAGAATACATGACATGTAGTTGTACACTCTCCATATGATAGCGGTTATGAGAATATATTCCAACTTTTCGTGAATTCATCACCTTTGGGCATATGAATCACTAGAATCAGTCACTCCCCCACCACATTATCATATATTCCTCCATGAACTAATACACAATCACCTCCTTTGGGAGTATGACTACGCATTAGACCAGGAGACATTCCAGTCATCATATGAGACCGAAATTTCTCAAACCCAATCAAGCGTGCCACTTTGGCGGTTACTACTCAATTGAATCATTGAAATTCTCTCATACCAGGGATATAAACTTTACTCCTCACATACATCATATACATATGATTTTAACTTTAGTGATAGGGGCAGCATATCACCAAAATCACATATCATGCTAATTACATTGCTTTATTCATTAATAAAAATTAATCATATATATATATATACAGCGAACCTGAAAGACAGATTTCAATGAGATCATTGATCACAGTAACACAATAAACTTCTCATAACAGAGAATAAAACATCTCTTATGCACCCCAATTACATATTACCAGAATAACATAAAAAGAATGCTGATCTAAAATATCTCTCACAAATTAACATCAATAGTAATACAGGGTACACCAAATCGACAAGCTTGACAGCTGATCCATTATCACTCATGAGTTCATAAGGCAAAAATGACTCCAAGGCCAACAACTGATTTATTAATCAATTTTAGGTAACAAATATCATTACTTCAACCAGTGGCCTATAAATTGAGTCAAACCACAGAACTAAATATCTAAACTATAACAGTAGATACTATTGTTTTGCATAAATATTGTCATACTCCTTAACCATAAAAACATTCAACTTGATAGACATTAACAAGTGACCAGATGAGTTCATGTACAATATGCAGTAACTTAATCGACATGCATTACCCACTTACAGTAGATATGTTAATTAGTACAATCAGTTTGGTCACGAGTTCTTAAAACGTCCATCATTCAAAGATTACCAACGTGTCAAGGAGTATACTTGAGCAACAAAAATTTCATAACCTTTACTATTTCTCGTCAGCTCAATACATAGCTCAAATACTATCTCATAATGGTTGTATCTCATTAAGCCAGCTTTAGTTCACAATAAAGTTTGATTTTTATTGATGAATCACACATTTATAATGATTATGTGATAATATACCTATAACCCAACACTTGTATTTCCAAAATCACAGAAAAATACAAGGAAAAATACGCAAAAATTCATTTAAAATACACGTATTTAGGGTTTCATATGCAATTTCACATCAATAAAACCATCAAACATATAAAATAAATATACCACGAGATAGGAAATCACTATACGAGTCCAACGCCGCCAGCCACGCGCCGATCGGAGTCTCCACGCGCCCACACGCGCCGCCTGAGTGTGCGGCGCGTGGAGCTCACGCGCGGCGTGCGTTCGACGCCCAGGCGGCGCGTGTCCGCGTGTGGGGGCACGTGCGGCCTCTTCCGGCAACGCGCCGCCGATCGTCTTGCTCGTCTCGTTGAGCCCAGTCCAAATTTGTGATTTAATTTAATTTTTATTGAACAAAAAGTCTCAAAAATCACAAATTATGGCAAAATCAATTGCGTTCAAGTTTTAAGGCTATGGAGGCTCTGATATCACATGTTATACGCAAATTGCGCAACCCCAAGATCTCCATAACCAGAACAAGAACATGCATAATTGAGTATAAAGATTAACGCACCTACATCCATAGAACATAAAGCGGAAGCAGAAAAAAGGGATTACCCACATATAAAGGGGATTCACGCATCAAGTCCTTATCCTCTATTGTCCTCCGTATCATTGGCTCAATGAGGCGGCCCCCCTCACGTGTAGCGTTAGGTAAACGCCCCTTAGGTGAGGATACATGTGAGAATTAGGGTTAGAGGAGAGACTTGAGCACTATTTATAGAGTTTCCAGCCAGTCCCCCTCATTACGGACCAAGCTCAACTCGGCCCACACTAGCCAGCCCATATTAGACTAATTAAGAAACCTTCTATCTCACATTAGACCAACCATATTTTACGGTAACCGTAAAAACAGTAAATTATAATACCAATTAATTTAGTCCACCTTAGGAAAACTCTTACACCCAGCCCTCCTCTCCAACGTCCAGGTAATTTCTCTTTTCTCTCCTTTTCTCTTATGGCGTGCATGTTTTCCTCCGATGGGTTTACGGCAATATTCAGATGTTATATTGTTATGTCGATGATGAGATCTGATTGTCATGAATGTGCGGACTAAGTATATCGTATATATTTAACGATTGGTTCTAGTTCATTTGAGGGTAGGCTTTTAGCACTCTGTTTTGTGCATTTAATTTTCAAACAGTAAAACAAAAGAAATCAGCATGCTATTGGATGAATTAACATAATCTTCAATGTGATTTACCAATCAGTTGGAAAAATAATTGAACGCAGCTCAATCAAAACAATTTGTTGATGTTTTAGGACTTAGTTGAATTAGGTGGTAGTGGCACGGCTTTGGGGGACAAATGTTACCTGATCTCGTCCTCTAGCCTTGAAGCTTTGGAGGCGATGAATTGGTCAATTTTCTGGTTTGGCTAATGCCGGCCACCCGGCTTTTTTTCACGTGATGTAGATCGAAGGATAGTTGGAGGATGTTGATGGGTTGAAGGCATATACTGAAAATGAATCAAATTTAGTTGGATTCGGTGATTGGAAGTCAAAGTTCAGTGATCATATTGTAAGCTTCAGTAAAGTACAAATGAGCGTCGATGGAACTTACCCGTAAAAGGATTAATTGTTTGCCTTTTCTCTTACACAGGTGAGTGATTGCATGCTCCCACGTCTACGTTGAGAAGACCATCTTCACTCTCGCAACTTCAGTTTCCATCCGAAGTTTCTAGTAAGTTGTTGAGGAAGGGCTGAGAGAAATACTACAGATGGTCCTCTTCTAGTCTTTCCTTATTTTCGCATAACGTAGGTAGAATATGTGTTAACTAATTGGAGAATTGGGGATACATCTTGTGTCTAAACAGTAAAATGAGAGATATTTTGCTATATACACTTGTTGAAGCAAGTATTGGTGTGCAATTTCAAAAAAATATGCAGCAACTTTTAGTAACTAGGGGCTTCTTGATGCATGGACATCTTTAATGATTATCTGTGTCCCCTTTAATGCAGCTGTTTACATGTAGGCTAGACATTTTTCTTAGTTCTCATAGTTCAGTTGGAAATGATAATGACTCGGTGGAGCTGAAACTGATGTAAAGTGTTTGGTAGGTTTGGCACTACATATCTCTCGGTGCATGCGAAACCTATCAAGTAATGAACTTTTGAGACCATCACCTTCTTGTGTACTGATTTGGTAGTAATGGTATTTCAATACATCAACTTCACATGCAAGAAATAGTAGTGTACCCAGATAGAGCGTAGGAATGTTGTGCATTTTAGCTCCTTAAAATGAAGGCATTTTAGCTCCTTATTTGGAATTTTTCCGATTGTATATGATATTCTACAAATATGTATGCTGCTTTAATTTGGTCTACCCCTACGCAAGAGGCCACCACAAGGGAAGGCAAGAAGAATGTTATACAATCTACCGTGTCTAGCTGAGAGCGTAGGCATGCGAGTAGTCGAGAAGCACTCAATTAACTTAATAAAAAGCACATTGCATCGATGTATTCAGGCTCGCCTAATGGACAGTTGATGCTTCGATGCCACCTTGAACGAATATATGGGGGCGATTGATGCACCGAATATGGATTTAATAGTAAATACCTCGCCACCGGTGATGAAGCGACACCCTCATGGCAAGACTAAGGTAAGCTGCTCAATCAGCTCACTCGTTTTCGTCAAAGTTTCTCTCGATCATTCTATGGATTATTAAAAGGAATAAATGGGCAAACATGAAATAAATATGCCGTTTTGGGATAATCATCCTGCAGCATCATCCCTTCTACAGCGACTTATAATAATATAATCTCGCGTGAGCTTCTATGAGCTATTGTGGCCTTAGATAGGGAGTGCAAGAAGATAACCAAAGGAAAAGATAGAGGAGATGAGCATCACTACGCTACAATTTCCAGGTACATCCTCAACCAAGATAGAGACGGGGTTTCTAACCCCTCAGGATGCAATTCCCTGGAGTGCCTAATCCTCGACAGGGACTAAAAGTATAAAACTTTTGCATAGATTAATTCGAATAAACTGGGAACATTTAATTCAAACAAAACAAAACTTAGAAAATCAGGGCGATCCAAAAAGGCCGGATTGGCACGGATCTCAACTTTTCACAACCTGTTTTAAACATCGCCTGCTGTGGAAGTTTGGCTTCTTGAGTTTCCTTCTCACAGCTAAACTTTGCGGACCTGAATGTTATGTGTGGACTGGAAACGCCAAATAGGCTGTCTACCACTCTGTACGAGTGCGACCTCTTCTCCTTCTTTGACCATTCCTTGCTTCTGAGAATAAAAGCCAGAAATCATAAGCATAAGAAAATTAAAAGGGGTATCCACTAATAAAAGAGCAAAAAAAAAAAAATCATAAGTCCTGAGAGCCACTCGGAATTAGGAACGATTTAAGAAGAAGATTCAGTATGCATGGCTGCAACTACAGAGTTTCCAAATGAATGCTCACAAGGAGACTTTTAGTGCAAATATCATTGGAACTTTGAAGCGTCTGGCAGCCCAAAATGAAGCCAGCCATCATGCGTTACGAGAGCAGAACACACGTGTGTGCATTAAAATACATCGGCCTAGGTTTAGCTTGCTAAACAAATTATTAAGCAAACAGATGCATTATTCATAGAACCAATTACTAAGAGTAAATGCCCCAGTAAGTTTACCTGCAGCACCGCCAATGCATTAGCAAAGGTTTGTTCAGCATCATCAGAAAACTCCATGTAGATTGGGCACACTCCTTGATATAAAGCCAGTCTCTGCTGTATTCTCTTCCTACATTGTCATTAATGATGCAAATTTATTACAAAAACACAAAGTTGGCAAATCCCATTGCACATAATTTACTTAAATTTAAATGAGTCTCTACAGATATCGCCCCCTTCCACTCGGTAGAGATGGATCATAACAGTAGAGTCTATCATTTTGATTGCATTCCACTGCAACATATAATGGCATTCCTCTACTTACTCATTTGTGAAGGCAAAGATAGTTCCAGAAGGGCGATAATGGCTTAGCAAAATGGCCATGAAACCAGTTCTGGTGAAGACAACAGTAGAGATTCCAAGAGTGTTTGACATCATGGTAGCGTGATAGGCAAACATCTCACTCATATGGTTCTACACAGGGAAAAAAAAAAGAACCATGGTCACTGTTTAGGTTTAAATGTCAAACATAAATGAAAAATTAGAGGGTAAGCTCAACAAAAAGCTGCAGACTATATGCAGGACGTGATAAGAGACCTTAAAGGCTTGGCCAAGGTTAGATGGCAATTCACCAGCAGCTATGGTTGCTTCAGTCCTTAATGAGACTGTGTGCATGACTTTCACAGCTTTCAATGGGAACCTAGAAGAGAGTGAGATGACATTGTCAGGATGCATGATTTGCCTCTTACCTTATCTTCAAGAGATCTACAATCACCATGTCAATATTTAGAAAGAACCAAACAATACCAAACTCAGCTTTGAGCCTTCCAAGCTTTGAATTGAATTCAAGTACCAATGCAAATCAAACTCCATAAGAAAACACCCCCTATTTCCCAAACAGCCAATCATACCAGTTGTTTCTTCTCAGGCAGAAAGAATCCTTATAGCAACCAAATGGCCCATCATTAAACCCATAGTAAGTCAAAAACGGAGTACTGCTTACTTTCCATGAGCAGTCTCGCCAGAAAGCATGACTGCATCAGCACCCTCTCGAACAGCAATAGCAATGTCTGACACTTCAGCCCTAGTTGGCGTTGGATGAACAATCATGCTTTCCAGCATGTTGGTGGCCACAATAACAGCCTTACCCATGCTACGGCACATCTGGATTATTTCTTCCTGCATTGGAAAGAGTACAGTAAGATATGCGTATTGCCATTCAACTAGTTGAAAAAATTAACAAAAAATAATCTTCTCTTATCCAATTTGAAAAGGAAAGTACTTGCAAAAGTGGAACTTCTTCAATGGGGAGCTCTGCTCCAAGATCTCCTCTTGCGACCATGGCCTGAAACCCATATTGGCAAACTTAGTAGATAAAAGCTACATAAAACTCAATCGATTCCTTATGATCAGAAAGAGAACAAGGCACCACTTCAGCAATATAAGCTAAGATATGCATACAACCCAGTAAATCATGTTAGGAAAAATGACTATGGAAAAGGGTGTCTCAAGGCAGATATATTGTTCAATGCTGGTGACACCATGCATATTACTGTTACGGACATTATAACACAAGATTTCTTGTTTAACTTTGCATTCCCTGGTACTGGATAGTTGCAGTTAAAAATGAAGTAATATGTCACAGATAAAGTGGGATTTGCAAAAGGAAACCCATTCATCATAATTCGAAAAAATAAGCTAATCCAGAGAGACTCCTGTGATGTCAAAAAGTTTGGATCATCACCCCATCAGATGCTGTGATAATTGAATGCAAATTCGGTATGGAGTCAGCACTTTCAATTTTCACAATAACATGAATATCGGCATCACAGCCTGCAAAGTTTAAAGGTAACAGGTAAGAAATAAGATGGAGCAGAACTAGATGTTATTAATTCTCATTGGAAACAAGAAAAGTATTTAAGCAAGTACTAACTTTTCAGGTAGTTTTTCAACTCGTGAACAACTTGTGCATCTTTGACAAAGGAGACGGCATAAAAGTCAACTTTATTCTCCACGCCAAACTTGATATCATCCCAGTCCTTCTCTGTATGTGAACAATAAATGCCGTTACATAATGTGTCTAATCAGCATTGTACTCCTGTAGCAAGTAGTCACATGGAACATGATTAGAAAAGTATATTATCAGTTAACATCCAACCGGTGATGGAAGGCAATGTAGCGCTTTTTCCTCGGACGTTTAGATGTCTCCTGGACTTCAGCTCTCCTCCATCAACAACTTCACATTTTACGGAATCTTCCGTCTTCGACTTCACCGTTAATGACATCATACCACCTAACATTGATACAATGTAAGAGAAGTGCATAACTATTTATAGTGCATGTGCGATTATTTTTCCTTTCTGGCCATGAGAGCGGCATGCATGAATGAAACGTAAACACAGTGTCTTTTTTATTAATGAATGTTGACAAAGCATGAATCTTGGCACAACAGGGTTGAAGAAAAAAACCAATTGGTGGAATTTGTATCATCAAGAAGCATACAAATGCAATTAGATCTATAACAGTTTCTATAGAACACGTTGGTCATACCATCAACAAGAAGCATGTCACCCACTTCTACATCACTAACAAAATCATCGTAATTAACACTGACACAGTCCGCCATTCCAACCCCTCTACGAATTGTGAAGGTGAATTCTTGTCCAGGAGTTAACACGATTGGTTGTGGCAGGTCCCCACTCCTAACCTCAGGGCCCTGAAGTAAAGCAACAAAACGCCATATTATAGCTAGATAAAGCTACAGAACATAGAATCACCATAGAGAACCTGCTTCCCAGCCTTATGAGGAGATAATGAGAGGAACCTGCCTTAGTGTCAAGCATTATGGCGATGACATTATCTTTGGACTGAGCATTGTATTCCTTGACCAGATCAATGACTTTCTGATGAGAAGCATGGTCTCCATGAGACATGTTCATCCTAGCAACATTCATACCAGCTTCAGCCAGCTTCCATATCATTTCCCTTGTGTTGGTGGAAGGACCTATGGTGCAAACGATCTTAGTCTTCCGCCTAACCAGAGGCGTGGACCACATGCCCACTGACGCATCACTAAGATGCTGAACTCCCTGCAATTTGGACAGGAAAAACAATTCTCATCTCTTTAAAAAAAAATATTAAAAAAAAAACGGATGGATGCATACCACTTATTTCCCTCGTATAGTGTATTTCATATAATTTACAACTAGTTAGCATAAGAGTAATGCTAAGACTACCAAACTGATTCGACAAAATTGTTCATATGGAGGAGCAAACAGTAAGTAGGCATTTGAACAAGTGAATTAAGTTCAACAAACGATAATAAACTGCTACGCGCCTGATCTAACGCTACGTGCCGCCAATAAAAGGTGCACAAAACCTATTACAGAAGCAAATCTCCATCGCTTCCAGGTCCTTAGAATGGGGTCCTGGTCTCATTATGACCTGCACAGTGCGATTGGTTATCACATCCCAGAGAGTCCCCAGACAGGAATCACCCCCATCAGTTGATGAAGTACCAGTCCAGCTAGTACACTGATCAAATGCCAGTCCTTTCCTTCCTCTCGAGCTACATTAGAATCCAGCATCGATTCCATAAACGCAAACGAAACTACTTCCGCACTCGAACCAAACCAACCGCACTTCCTCCCGTCGACAATCCCATCCGCCGACGCCCGCGACGATCCAAACAGTTCAACAAGCCAGAAGCAGAAAGCACCGTTACCTGGGGAACATCCTCGGGCGACACGGGCACAACCCTGGGCTCGGCGTGCGCGGTCCTCCTCGCGGCGATCCTCGCGCCCCTGGGGACCGCCCGCCGGGGGCTTCTCCCGTCGCCGCCGCGGGGCAGCGCTTTGGAGCAGCCGAAGCCGGAAGAAGGCCTCTTCAGCTTCTCCGCCAGGTCCTCCGGGGATCCGCCGCCGCCGCGACGGAGCAGCGAGCTCTGGATCGATCGGGTGGCCACCACATCCGCCATCTCGTCGCTGGCGAGGAACAGTTCCCGCGGAGAAGACGATCAGCGGGTACGACGCAATGCGAGATGGAAGGTGCTCGAGCGTGTCGAAGAAGAAGAAGAAGAAGAGGAGGGAAAGCGAGGGAGTTGGAGCTGGACTTGGAAATGCCGCCGCCGAGTTTGTCGGTTTTCGGGGAAGAGGTTTTTTTGCCTAGTTTGTATCGAAGCCGAGAACGGTTGGCTTTTTGGTAATTAATGAGGGCGTGCTTTCTTGCGGAGGATTTGCTCCTTAATAAAATAATCGTTTTGGTACTGATTAATTTAATCCCACTACGTATAAAATATTTTTTTAAATATTAATTCCATGCAGGCATAAAAAGAATGGTTAATATCACAAAAAATACTAAATCAATATATCTATGATAAATTTATCTTCCATCAAATTTTATCTAAGTTGAATGACACATATCAATCAATAAAATACTTTAAGGTTTTATCATCTATTTGTTATGGATATATTTATAATTTTTTATGATATTAATTTAATTTAACAAAAACTAATATTTAATAAATTTATTATAAATGTATTAATTTTGATTTTTTTGTAAATTTATTATAGGCATACCAATTTGAAATTTTTAATGGTAAAAATTAGTTTTAGTAAATTTGTCCAACTTGAGGTTTTTCTTGCATCGAATATTATAAAACTCTCTTATTTTATAAATCCATTTGAGAATAATTCATGAACAATGATAAGTGGTAGAGAGCATTTATTAATTTAAAATTATAAAAGCTGTTTATGGAACTTTCAGTTAAATCCGAAATATGATCTAAATCCTAAAAAAAATATACATGAATCTCCACAAGAGCATTCGTTTATATAAAAGTTCTTACGTGTTTCAAATTGAATAGAATTGCATCATGTCAATTACTGCTTGTTAGATTTGAAAATGAGCAAAGCATTTAAAATAAATAAAAAAACTTTGTCCGTGTTGCAAAAAGAACTTCTAAAAAATTGTTTGCCAAAGATTCGTTTTATGGAAAATGAATTAATCATGAAAAATATTTTCCATTAACGAAAAAATCTTCTAAATTATAGTTTGTTTCGCATAAAATATGGCGTTTTTAAAAATGTTTTATAACAAGCAATTGTTGAAACTTAAAAATGAATTAAAAAATATTTTTCGCTTTTCAATTAGAAAATTCGATTCAATTTTCCTTCGTTTGCTTGTTTTAATATTTTTTTATTTTTTCTATTTTTTTCTAAAAGATTGATTTTTAATTTTTTTATATTCTTTTACTTTTCTTCTTTCTTGATCGAGCTCAAGCTCACTAAATTAGTGAGTGCTAGTGTTGAGTTTGAGGCTTGCTCAATTAGTAATTGCCAATCTTGCCACAAGCTTAAGCTCACCAGATTAGCAAGTTAGAGGTGGCAATCGGCGAGCTCAAGACTCTCTCGTGGTTGATCGAGAAAGAAGAAAAGCAAAAATAAAGAAAGAATAAAAAATTCAAATGTAAAAAAAAAAAAAAAAAAAGGAAAAAAATAAAGAAGTGGAGAATTAGGGTGTGAAATAAGAGAGGAAGCGAGGAAAATGATTTTCCTTATTTGAAAAGCTGAAAACGTTTTTTTCTATTCTAGAAGAAAAAATATTTTTCCCAATTAATTTCATGAATTATTTTTTGTGAAACGGAAGAAAATTTTGCAATCTTGTCAAATGAGTGCAGATGGAAAAATCGCTGCATGTAGAGACCCGCCACGTATGCGGTTCTAATATTCGCACCATAGCAAAAGAGCACTCGATCATCCCTCCTTCGCAAATGTCCAGCGCGGGAAAATCTGATAATTTGGCGCCCAGGACAGGCAGCCCCCAAAACCTCCGCACTCCATCGCTCCTTTCAATCCTCCGTCACCTTTCTTCCACCCCAGTCCCTCATCCTCGATCCATCTTCTCCACTACCCCGAAGTTCTCCGATCGTTCGATCTCTCCTCGGAAGCTCGATCCGTCGGAGTTCGCGGTGCGATGGACACGCAGGGCCTCTCCGCGATCTGCGCCGGCCTCGGCATCGTCGAGGAGGACGACGACGGCAACCGCGTCGGTTATTCGAAGGGCGCGCACTGCCTAGGTACGACGATTTTTCCTAGCGATTTCCCGCCTTTGAAGTGCCGAAGAGAGAGCTAGGGATTTCGGTCTCGGCCGAAGTGTTGATGTCGTGCTGCTGCTGCTCGAGACCGTCTGTCGAGTCGATCGACTGTCTACTTTCTCGGTTCCGGCTAGGGTTTACGCCCCCATCGGTTTCTGATCGCCCAAGTTCGATGGTTAACTTAGCTCCCGTCCGTCGCGTCTAATTCTCGCGCGTGGCGCATAGGATCGGGTGACCGATGTGGAATATTAGTTCAGGGGCCGGAATGAAGAAATTTTACTTGAACCATCAGAAATTATGTCAGATTGCTACTAAAAATTGTACCAAATCGGGGTTGGGGATGTGGAGGCGCCCCCGTCAACCGTCTTTTTCTGTTGTTGGATCCTTCTGTTGATGAAGGACAGGAAACGAGTGTTTCCGTTCATTTTTGTTTCTGCATCATGAAAAGCAGTTTTGTTTAACACCGTGCATCGTCCTAGACTCCAAATGCTAGAATACTGCAATTTCATAGTTTCACTAATATTTTTTCGTTGATTTCACTTTCCCTAATTGGTCATCAATGTGTTACCTCTTCGTTGAAAAGAAATAATAGACTACTTTTTACTAGAGGGAAGTCCAAATGTCATGCTTTTTGTTATTCTTACTTTAACATGCCATCTCACTAAACTAGGTGATGTATTAGTTATCCACCTGCTGAGATAAACTGCTGTTCGTTGACTCGTTACCAGATAATTTAAAGGATCTGCTGAGATTTCTCAGGCGTGATGACCCACAGACGAGAGAGGTTTTCAAGCAAGTCTGTAAATGGAACTGCGTGTCCAAAGACTTGATACCCATTTTAGAGCATTGCCAAGATGACCGCAGCTTGGTTCTGAACACTGGTAAATTGACATCTCAAATGTCGCATTGCAAGTTCATTGAACTCGTGTCTGAGTAGAAGAGATGATATATTATTAATTTTTTGTTTTCTATAGTGAAGGTCTTGGTGTTTCTCACAATGCCCATTGAGCCCACCTCCTCCGGTATTCACCTACAGATTGAGTATTTATGGGATCTTAAATCTGCAATTACCATGAGTGACACAGTTGCAGTTATTATTTCGCTGCTCGAGAGCCCGCTGGAAAACTTGGAAAGGTGACACGACTCATCCTATTCCGTCTGTTTTATTCGTACATTGTCTAAGCACTTAAGATAGAGATGTCGCAGACTTGGTATTGGTTGTAATGCACACAGCTCATTGTCCATATATTCTAGTGTTTTGTGTATTGGAACTGGTAGTAGAGGACTTTAAACGGCTTCCCTCTTTTTACTCCAAGTATACGTGTGCATGAGAGAGAGAGAGAGAGACAGAGAGACAGAGAGACAGAGAGAGAGACAGAGAGAGAGAGAGACAGAGAGAGACAGAGAGAGACAGAGAGATTTGGATTGCTTTAGTTTCTGTCATCTGTTACTGACAAATTGCTCTTATTTTTTTCAAACTACACGGATACATTCCAGTGAAGTATTCACAGAGGATGACTGGAAGTTAGTGCAGCTCGTTCTTACTTTATTTCGAAACCTACTGGCCATCCAGGACATTTCAGCACTTCAGAAGGCTGCTGGATTTGCCACTCGAATATTGTCACTTCGAGACAGATTTTTGGAGCTTTTGTTCCGTGAAAATGTGATGGATCTATTCTTACTCGTTGCTCAGCACATTGGTGGGTCTTCTGACTACCTTCATCAAGATAATTGGCTTTTGCTGGAAATCTTTTACTATATATTTAATGGCCAAGATCCTGAGTTGGTCGCAAAAGCACATCTGAATAGTCTCAAGGTGGGTATAACTCTATTATTCTCATCTTTCCAGTTTATGATACATCTGAATATGTAGACGGTAGAGGAGAGTACTTGACTAAATCTTCTGTATTTTCTGAAAAATGACCATTTTATCTTAAAATGATTGGCGTGATATTACTGAAACATGAATGGAAGCCACATAGATCATATTTGGTGTCTCAATTTGACTGTGTGCCATGATAAAGAACCTGATAAGTGGTCTTTCTTTTTGTTTAATCTCTTGTTGCTGAGATTTAGAGTAGACTTCTACTTTGTGTCCTTTACAAATAGTTGATTGACATGCATGTCCCGAATTCATTCACAATAATGTCATGAAGGATGCGGAAGCCAAAACTTCCTTGAGTGGCCTCAAATCGATTATTGAAGAGGAGAAGGACAAAAGGAGGCTTTCCAGGCTACAACATGGCAGCCGCTATTCACATTTTTCAGGGACATTTGAGCGATTTACCATGGTATGAGTTACCTTTTCTTTTACTTGCATATCAATTTTGAGCTTAGTAAACTCTACTTTCTTCTTTCAGGATGGTTCCAAAGCCTTTCTTAAGGGAACTCCTAATTCTGCTTCGCTCGATGTATACTCTAAATCTGATAAGTTCTGTCGGGGTCCAACAAAAAAGATCGTATGGGACCAGGGGAGAATACCAACAACAACTGATAACATTTTAAAGTTGCTTCATGGTTTCTTGAATCAGTTTCTATCTGGGGGTTACAATGGTATTTTTCAAACTAAAAGGATAATTTTTATTATTTCATATTAGCACTCTCTGATGCATTGCTGAAACTTATCTGGTCCATGTATCAGTTCTGATGCAGTCAGTTCGCGAGGATATTGAGAGGGAACAACTTAATATTCAGAGAAATGATGTGGTGTACTTCTTTGAGGTTGCTAAATTTGTCACTTCTTTCCAGTATCACAAATTTTCGACATCAAAGGTAAGATTTAAATTTGGAAATTCACATATTTGCTTGTATCCTCTTCGATGTGGAGGATCTTATTGCACTATTTCCTCTTAAAATTAGGGTAGGTCATGTTTTGAATTATGTACTTTTGGGAAGTATGAATGCATTTTTTATTTGGGTTTCACTCGGTGAGGTACAGGGTTGATCAGTTATCAATTTTGCTGTTTGTTTTCTCTGGATTGACAGCAATCCCATATGTATGCTGTAGACTTCTTCTGGTATAGGGGAATTTCGAGATGAGGAAATGCCACAAGGAAGGAGATTATGAGAGAAACCTCCTAGAAAGAGGAATAAGTTCTAAGTGAGCAAACGTATGAGGGCATTATTTGAACCTGTGCATTGCACATTGCTTCTTTTTTTATGCTTCCGTAGCTTGAGTTTAAAATTCTCATTCATAGATTTGAATTCTAAAAGGTCGTTCTATCTGTATACATCATTGTGGGAGGATATTGTCACAGAGCTTATGGTCACCTTTCTACAACCTTGGAAAATAATGTTTATGAGCAGTTGACAAAACCTATTACTTCGGTAAAGGTTTGATAGGCATCTTTATACTGTTATTTGTTTGCCTATGCTCCTTAACTTTTTTCATTGTTCTGGTGGGAGTAGATATGGTTAGTATTTCTTCTTTTGAGTTCTGAAAGAGGGAAGTATACATAAGCTCAGATTTTGTGATCAGTCTCCAGTGACATGTGAGATTTTATATGAATATTTGGTTATGTTACAGCCTAATGCAGAGATGGGCAGTTCCCTATCTAGTCGTAGCAATGAAGATGGCATCCTATTTAGTGGTGATATATGCGGGCCAATTGCTGCATCAATAAATGAATCTATGTTTCTGATGGTTATTTCGAGGTGGCGTGATTGCTTTGATGGATTAAAGGAAACAAAAGACTACAAGTTTTTATCTGCAGCAGGATCTCTTCTGAAAGCAATGGTAAGTATTTCTTTTTGTCTACCCTCAAAAACGATTCTTGGAGGACAAGTTTTGACCATATGCATCTTCCATGTTGCTCATGTATTGATGGATGCTTGGGTGAATATGTTGAATTTTCACTCAGGTCATGGATTACAATGTTAGGAGAAAGGAACAAGAGATTTGTATTCAAGCTCCTGCAAATTTTATTACTGATAACTTTTTGGAGCATTGATACTTGGGTCTTTTGCAGTGTTATGAGAGATGTGCATTGGAGATGAAATATTCCATGGTGACAGGGACTTAGGTACATCATAAGAAATGAAAGGAAAGATTCCTACTCAATTGCACAAGTATATAGTTTGAAGGAATTAATAAACTGTGTAATATGATAAGAACATAGTTGGACTGAGTAAATACTAAACATTTAATCTGATAGTGGTCTTCATATATTAATGGAATGGTGGGGTTTTGATATTCAAAATAAGTTGTGGACCACAATTGGTATAAAATTATAAAATTAATCAGTTACTGCAGCACGCAATAGAGAGGTGGTTCATCCTTAAGTGGGTTCATTGAGAAGGAATGCTAAATATCTCATTTTATTGTAACTTTAGTTGGCCTTTCTTTTTCTACTGGGATCATAGGATGAAACAATAGAACTAATCTGCTGTCATGGACTTACTGCAAGACTGTTCATTGTTGTGGTTTTGATTTGTTTTTTGTGCAAAACATGGTTGAGGAACTCCCCTAAGTTTTGTATTTGTACTTCCTATCAACTGTTTTAAACTACATCCTGATGTTGGAGGGGATGTTGTGATGACTTGATGTCTTCCTGCTGATCGTAAAGTAAGTGCTGTTATGGAAGGAATTAGTTTTTATACTCACCTAAAAATTTCTTCTTTTGCAGATTCGGACACTAGATTTGGTGCTTAAATTATTGCCAGAAAATTCCAGGGAGCCTCAGACTGCTCGGGTTCTTCTTTACAAGTTATTTTATGATCAGACTGATCAAGGAATGACTCATTTCCTTCTCAATCTTGTCAAATCGTTCGATGTTCACAAGCAACCTAGAAGGTCTTCTACTTCATATGTGCTGTTGTTGTATTACATAGTGAAATTACTACTAGTGCTGGCTTTCTGAATATTTTACCTTAAGCTGGGACATAGTTCTATCATTAAGCAGCAGATGATAATTTGAAACTTAGATGACATGTTGCCCATAACAGTCATATGGTAAAGAAGAGGAGTCTAAGTTCTTACTGACGAGCTACCCACTGAGAAATCACCTGCCTGAGATAACACTACTTTTGCCTTATTTATATGCAAAGTGGATCTACATTACATGAAGTGTGAAAAGAAGTACCTGCCACTAAAATGTTTTCTCTGACTTTTGTCTGCTTTCCTTCTATCATCGTAGTTTGCCAGGTGCAAAAAGTCAATGAAATCGATCTGCTTCCAGCAAACTTCTCATGTGTGTATAGCATTATTTCATAATTGAACTTTCCTTCCCTGATTTTCTTTTTTCCTCGTTATCAGTGATCTTGCAGATTTGGTGGAAGTGATTCACACAATCACGCAGTTGATGGAGAGACTTCAAGATCGCGGAACACTAAGGGTATGTGACAATTGTACAAGATGGGAAATATGCACTTTTCTGGCAATTTGGTTGAGGTGATTCGTTGGATAATCTCTGTCGATGGCATTTCACAGTGATATCATGAGGCTTTCTATGATTTAACTTTGTTCTCAGCTAGTGTTTATCCATTTGCCATCTGTAGTATCAGAAGTGGTAAGAAAGGGGAGAATGTAATAATATCTAAGGTTAAAGAGATGAGAACATTAATTTGTGGTTAGGACCATAGACTTTTGCATGCTGCTCACGTCCCTCAAGAACCAATCTTTTACAAGAAAACTCCCATTGAAATCTTTGTACTTAAGTAGCGAACTACAAGCGGCTAATTTCTCGTTGTCTAGAACTTATGTGGCAAGTAAATTTCAGGTGGACCTATTGATTCTTTGTGCTATACTTTCTTGTAGGAGGAGACAAATTAATGAGTCCTGTCTCATTTGGAATACATAATCAGGTGCAGGCCCTGTTATCATGTAGAAAATCATTTAATCCTGCAGTAAGAAATGCCTGATAGATGAATGCTACAACTGCAGCATATCATACATTGCACCTACGCATAAATTTTTGGTCTCTTCATCCACAAGCATCTGCAATGACTCATTCTTTATGCAGTATCAAAGTTGACATACTGTGAGTGCTAGAGTCACCACCTGCCTGAAGCCGGGTCCAATTTAAATTATCTGTTTTTCTAGAGAGGAGTCGATGTCTGTCGTTATGTCCATCCATTATTTTTGTCATCTTCTGTTGATGTCTGTTTCTGTTCATGCTGTATACCTACAATGTGATACTATTGAGGAACGCATCACCACACACCCAAAATCAACATACTGGGACACCAATGCAGAATATTTTGCAGTCATGCATTATGCTTATGTTCCCTTGCACAAGGGACCAGTGATAATGACATAATGGGGTTTGATTATTTCTTGAGCTTGTATTATCAGATGCCAATATGATGTGCCCAATTATGAGGAATGTCATCAGCGAACTTTTTGGAGTAAACTCATGCAGTCTTCATAATCTTGTCAAGCATGTGTGGATTGTTTTTATAGTGCTCATACTGCTGTATCAGATGTTTACAGATTACTTTTCTATTTCGATAGATTTTATCTTGCAAATGATAGCATGGCCAATTATCTTTCTGGTTTATAAATGCCCTCTATCTAGGTATTATATATTTCTCAATGAACTCATTTTGATAGGTTACTAAAAAATCCAGAAAGAGGAGAATGGGGAAAAGGGTGACCGACAAAGTAGAAGCAGACATGGAACCTTCGGCAGATTGTCTTGTTGTTCAGAATGAAATTGCTATATCTAGTAGTGAAAAACTAGCTTCTGGAGACAAGTGTCACCAAGATGGCCAATTAGATACAGATTCTAATGGTGGGAAAACTGGCATTCTTCTTGATGCTGAAATTTCAGAGAATCATGGTGAATCTACCATGGAGCAACAGAAGACTGACAACAATCTGCTATGTTCAAAAAAATCTGATCCTCCCCATGATCTTTGTTACAGTACAGGTGATTCATCTGGTGATGAACAAACTGTTCAATATGATGAAGTTGATTTTAAAGTGTCTACCATAGTATCAGCTTTTGCAAACAATGGTGTCATCCATAATCTGTGTTGGTTATTAAAGTTCTACAAGAGCAACTCTATCAACACAAATCGCTATATAATATCTATTCTGAGGAGGATTGCTGATGATCTGGAGCTCTCTCCAATGCTATATCAGGTCAAGGACGCATTCTTTATTTATGAAATTTGGATACTCACTTATCAAGTTTCTCAATATCTAAAGAGTCCTAAAACATTTTGCAGTTATCACTCTTGACTATATTTCACGAAATATTGGTTGAGCAGAAGTCTTGTCCAAATGAGGAATACTCAGAAATAGTGGACTTTTTGACCAACTTAGTCAGGAAAATGTTACGCAAGATGAAACAACAACCCCTTCTTTTTGTGGAAGTGCTTTTCTGGAAGACCCGCAAAGAGTGTCACTATATTAATGCTGAATATTTATTGCATGAGGTCAGCGAGTTGAAGAAACAGAATGGATATGGAGAAATTGGTTCCATGCATACTACAGGATGGGTTCGTAGGAGCATAGCAGATGCCTTGGGTGAAGATGAAGCTGATGTGGTGATAAGTCATGACTTAGGGTACCAGAAGTAAGAAACCCTAAAATCTCTCATGTGCACTACACATTCTGCAATAATATTATCTGAAACACAAATAATCCAGATAGCCACTTTTTGCTTTTTCATTGTGATTTCCTTATTTTAAGGATTTTGCGATTGCAAGCTTTTGCTACTGTGTCGATATTATATAAATCATGTCCTCCATGTTTCCAGAGACAATGTAGACTCTGATGAATCACCAGAAATGACCAGTTCACTCATTGACATCGATGGGAAAGAGAAACTTGACTGGTACTAGATTTTCTAACTTGAAGAAATAATACTGAATTACCCTTGAATTCCCTGCTTTAAGTGTGGAAATGGCTGTTGCAGTGGAAGTTCCTTGGACCATGACCATGGCAAGGTTTCCAAAAGAAAGAGAAGACTCGTTCTTAATGACGAGCTAGATTCCAAAATCAGAGATCTCTATGAAAAGTGAGTGGCATTATTCCTACTTACTAATAAATTGTGAGTGTCATAGTAATGTTCGATCATTTTCTTTTCTGAAAAAAAGAAAGAGAGAAAGAAAAACTCTTTCAAAAGTGCTTTGATAGTAGTTACATGTTGTTTTGTTGGTCGTATGGCTCTAGAACATTATTCATGCCTTACCTAAGGATCAAGCGATTGTTCATTCATTCTGTTCAGTGTTTTGTGCTGCTTAATTTTGTTATAGGTTCAAAGATGAACAAAAATGCAATCATTTGATTGCGGAGGCTCTAGATCCTGATTGTAAAGTTTCACCTGCTCAAGTTGGGAACAAGCTTAAGCAACTAGGATTGAGAACTGCACGAAGGAACAGAAGGCCTTACACTAAAGAATCAACTTCAAAGCCCAGTCAACCTGAGGATGGGGAAGATGCACAGGAAAGAGGGAGTTTGTCTCTCGAGTCACAGGATTTGATTGATCATTCAACGAGACTACCTTTGTAAGCACCAATCTGAATGCTTGTTTTGTAAAGAAAAGTTAATTGCCTTATGTATGGACACTTACAGAGATTTTTCTTTTCCTGTTTTGTGTACTGCTCAAGTTATTCAGACATTGAGATGCTGGGCCTTGAACAATATGTCGGTCCAGCAAAGAAGTAAACTCTTGTTGCTTCTTTTGTCCAATTGGAAATTGGTACTTTGTTTGTGTGGTCGGTCCACAATAACCCCCTTAGGAAACAAGGAATATATTGTCTATGTTTTGTTAGTACCCATAAATCAATCTTTCCTTAGGAATATGAGGTTGCACAAATCCCCTGTTTCTTCATTTAGAAGATTGTGAAAATCTGACACGAGCATCATAGAAGACAAGAGATGACATTAATAGGATAAGAGGAATAGTAGCAGGAGTATGCTTTTGCTTTTTCTTATGATAGAGATGAAGTTGCCTTGTTTAATTAAGACTGAAATAGGTTAATTTTTTCTTCTTTAATAGGATTTTATCTTTGCAGCCATGGTACTAACATTGGATGTGCTCATAGAGAACTTTGAGTGTTACGTGAAATGCTGATGCTCTGTTTTGCTTCAGGCATGCAAGAAAAAGAGTACGTGCATTAAGTGAAGATCAGGAGGCAGCTATTAGAACTTTATTCGAGAAGTGAGTTTTGTCCAATCATCATCTCTCCACTTTTTTAGGACATTGTCCCTTTCCTTTGCACCACTGATGCTAAAAGTTATGTGGTATGACAGGTTCAAGGATCATAAAAGGTGCAGCTATATGATTGCAAACGCGTTGGATGGTGATAGAATATTCACACCTGCACAAATTGCTCGTAAACTCAAACAGCTAGGTTTACGTGTTCCCCAACAGAAAAAGGCTGAAGCCACCTTGCATTTGAGAGATGAGAATCTTAGTGATCATTCTGCTGATGAAATGCAGGATTCGGACAATGAGACATTGCTATCATTGAGGCTGAGGTAATTTGACTCTACTTATCCCTTCATGCATCCCCAGATGTTAGGTACACGGTGCTTGCCATTCTTAAAGAACAAAACAAGTTTGTTACAATAGCTATGCTATTTGTTTACTGTATTGTTCGAAACACTGGATTTGACCGGCCAGCTCATACTAGTCCTGGGGAAAATGGTTTGGTCTCGAGTCTGTTTCAGCCCTTCAAACCATGGTCAGTTGCAGATCTGATCAAAGGCAATTATCTCCCTTCATCTGTATTTGGGGTCTTGAAAACCAATGCATGTACTCTGTTACACCATTAGTCCACTTGAAATCAGTGGTTGGTAGTCATTTTTTGTTAATTATATAGGTTTCATTCAGAAGGGGTCTGGCAATTAGGTTTTGGTGGATACATGACTCATCCTTCATCAATTTTGTTACACACGCTCCTTGACATAAACTACCACCCATTTTGCATTTTCTCAACTTCTGTCAAATCTAACATCATTCCACAGCTGGGTGTCATGTTCACAGCTTTGTTTTCTAAGAGGAACGTGCCACATCTTAGTCTTGAATCTTTAATCTCCCTGCCTTATTTTTTCATATGGCTGTGACATAAGGTTTTTGTCAACTTGAGAAATCTTCCACAGCAACGGATACTTAACATCATCCCAAATTTGTACTTGCCATCAGGGGAAGAAACAAGGAAAATAGAAACCTCTCCAGCAGTAAATTGCAGAGTGCAGAAATTGAAGGAAGATTGTTGGAAGATAATTCTGATGATGAAACATTGAGCTCTGTCCTGAAGTAAGTCTTTTAACGAAAGCTGTAGGCTATGGTTGCTTTAGTCTCAGTTTTAGGCAGTATATAAGATTCTCCTAAGTAGTGCCAGAACTATAGATGTATGGTCTTGTCTTTGCAACTTTACAACTTGAAGATGGATGTGGAGCATTCCTTTAGTTTTCTTCAGATTCATGTTCAGTTTCTCCAATTCATTATTTGATAGTACAGTTATTCACAGGCTAAATGGAAAACTGCTTACCAAGTAGTACCTCAGTTATGTAGGCAATTGGAGCACGTAATTGCATGATCATCATGTCATTTACATCTATTTATTTTGACAATCCACTATGATTTACCATAAAAATGTGCATTAAGTTTATTGAAATCTACCCAAAATTAGCATTCTGTGAACTGTTGGCAGTGGATTTTAAATAGCCATTTTCACTCAGTTTAGAAGGAGAATACCCCGAGTGCAGGTCTAATGAGAAAGAGAAAGTTGTATACAAGTAATGTGTTTCCATAGACGTGAATCTTTCTAGTTGAATGGCTGCACAATATCTTTCTCATTACTTAGTGTTCTGAACCTTTAGACCCATATTCAAGTTTTAAAGATAAGTAAAACTTGTTCTGCAAATTTGCCTTGTGTTTCCCCTGCAGATATATGGTGACCATAGGTTTTTGTTATTCAGCATTTGTCATTCTAGATATATGCACACATGCCCACAAATAGACATGCCCCTGACATTCTCTTTGCTCATAGAAGTAGAAAACTCACCGCATCATCAAAGATCAGGAGCTTTGCAAATGAGAGCATCAGAATAACTTCATCAGAGGGGATCTTATTGGACACAGAGAACAACAAGGCAATGGTTGAAAATTCTGCAGAAGGGTATGTTAACTAAGAAGAAACTTTTTGCTTGCTAAAGTACTCTTCTGGCCCTCTTCTACTGTTTATTGATGACTGCAGCCATCAGTTAAAAGGCTTCACTCATCTGCAATAACATTTATGTATGTGTATGTATGTATGTATGTATGTATATTGTGCACGTGCTAATGTATGTATGTATGATCTCAAACTATCAATTTCTCTCAGTTAACATGCTGCTGAATATTGACCCATTGAAGTGTCTTGAAACAGAGAAAATGAATGTTTTCTATGACTTACTTTTGTGAGCTCAAGTTGCCAATGACATCATATTAATAGTGTAATTTGCATCATATTTTGCATGGATGTGGATTTGCATTGACCTGCTTGGGTCAAATTGGCTTGGATTATTCTCTCAAGCAGATTAAACTTGTTTTGCACCAGGGATGAACAAAACTGGCCCATTAATGTTGAAGCCACGGGGGGTCAACACAGTGTTTTCTTGAACAGTGCAAACTCCAAGGGCACTTCTGAAGCTGAAATAACTGGCAGCATCAGTGACAATCTTGGTTCACCCATCGAACAAGCAAATGGTGCACCACTAGAGAAAATGGATAATGAGTTGGCAGATTCAGGTGATGACGTTCCCTCTACTGCAATAGCCCAAAAGGCTATTGGTGGGAGAAGATTGAGGGTCGTGTTTGATGATGATGAGGATTAGCATAATACCAAGGTTCTGTTCCCTGGAACATTGCATTTTTCTATAGGGGCCTTGAATAATTCTTCCAATGATTATGGTTGCCTCACAATGTGAATATTAGTTTGGATTTCTGTACACTTGCAATGCTACTCCACATTTTTTTTTTAATTTATCCTTCACTATTACAAGTTGATCGATCGCCTGGTAAACTGAAATGCAACCATGATGAAATCTGAACTATTAATCACATATTTTTGTAGAGAACTTAGAGTTGAATTGAATATGGTCGGGTGGGAAGCAGCAAGGCTTGACTATGACCAAGTCCAGGCTTGACAAATGTAATCGTTCTAGCTTTTCCAAATATGAAAATTGTCACATACCAGTCGCTCCCAGGCTTCTGCATGTTCACGGTTTCTTCATCATTCTTATTAAATAGTATGTACATGATCCAGATGGGGGCCAAATGCAATGTCCAATTCTTACAACCGAACAAGAAAACATTATATGGAAGTCTGTTAAATGAGATTAATCTTAGATTTGCTGCTCTGAATAGTTTTCTGTCCTGATGTATTATTATTAACTGATAGAGGCCACAGAACGGGGTAGTATTGTCATTGTAATCAAAACGATACCTCGTGCAGGCCTTGTGTTAAGAACCTGCATTGATTCCATTATCAGGAAATTATAGTGAATTTCCTAAATAAACATTGTTACTTACAAAATCTAATCAATATATGGATATGATGCCAGACAAACTAGTTAAATCACTGAACGGATCAGGAGAGCAACCAAAGGAGTTCGATGACAAGTTCTTGTTACACTAGTTCATAAACAATATGGATGAAGGACAAAGAATGTAAGTTTCATTAGGAATGGCTAATTGAGGCAGTGGCACTTCATGGTTGGCTTTTCTCCGTCTTGGCTAACTAGACATTGTCTGTCATCAAACCGGATTTTATCACCAGAGAGAACAGAGAGAAAGGACGCAAGAATTGCAACTGCGGGACTTGCAAGCTTTCAATACCATGCCTTCCAAGCTAAAGAGCAAGAGGGCATTTTTGTTAATTCCAATGAGAGGTCTTTCTAACATCTATAAAAGAAAGTGCCCTTCAAACTTATGAGCGTATAACCTCCAACATCTTCTCCTTCTAGATAGAAACACCAATCTACATTCTGTCTTTGATAGATGGCTTCTAAGTTTTCGGTTTCTCTGGCATTTCTGTGCTTAGATATGCTGATTTTAGCTATGGGAACTGATGCCAGTGGAGTCACAATATATTGGGGCCAAAATGGGAATGAAGGCACTCTGCCCGATACTTGTGCGACCAGTAAATATGAATTTGTTAACATACCTTTTCTTGCTGTATTTGGAAAAGGCCAAACTCACGTGATCAACCTCACCAGTCATTGCAACCCATCTGTCAATGGTTGCACTAAGCTGAGTCCTGATATAAAGTGTTGCTGAGCCAAGGGCATTAAAGTCATGCTCTCCATTGGAGGAAGTGCTGGTAGCTACACGCTAGCCTCGTCTGATGATCCTAGGAGGGTCACAACTTGTCTCTGGAACAACTTCCTGTGAGGGAAGTCCTCTTCGTGGCCGCTTGGAGATGCGGTTCTGGATGGCATCGATTTCAACATCGAAGGAGGCACGAGCCAGCACTGGGATGAGCATGGGAAGTACCTTTCTGTGTATAGCAGATGCAGTAATAAGAAGCTGTACTTGGCTGCAGCCCGGCAATGTTCTTTCCCTGATGTGGGGATCAGGAATGCCCTTAAGACAGGACTGTTCGACTATGTTTGGGCTCAGATCTATAACAAATGCTGTGCGATTACATTCCCGGTGATGTAGCCAACCTTGAAGAAGCCTGGCAACAGTGGACTTCAACCATTTCAGCTAGCAAGATTTTCCCGGGATTACCGGTCGCGCCTCAAGCTGCTGGCAGCAGCTTTATCCCTGCTGCCAATCTTACCTCAAAAGTACTTCCAAATCTCAAGGGTTCCAAAAAATACAGCGGTCATGTTGTGGCCAAAGTACCATGGTGATCTCTCTGATTATAGTGCCTCTATTAAAGGCCATGTTTAAAACTCGAATGACGATCCCATAGTCATATCTATATGAGGTTTTGAAACCTACACATCAATGTACCAACGGTTTCTTAACAGATATAAGGTAATTGGTAGATCCTTTTAAATTCTTTATCTTAAGCATTCCGATTGATTGAAGTTTGTGGATAGGCAAAAAGGACACATTTGATCATTTGAGGTTACATACGGCTTATCAATGATCTTCTGGAGGATTAGAATCAGATAGATTCCGACAGTTCCATCCTGCCGCTTTGACATTCATTCATACTTGCGAAAACTGCAAAGAATCATTTTCATTCAATTGGGCAGTCTTTCCTTTAATCCTATCTATATTATCTAGGTGACATCGTCGAGTAACTACAAGTAGCATTAGTCGATGGATGACTGGTGATAGTAAAAGAGCTCGAGCGATTATATTCTCTTTTCATTGCCTTGTGGACCTGATCTAGTCCTTCTTCAATTAATTCAAGAACAGTCTGCGGCATTGGAGGCGCGTTGATATCCATCGAGCCTTCTAGTATCCGCACCACGTCCCCCATTGTAGGTCTCATGGACACTTCATCTTGAATACACCAGAATGCGACTCTCAGTGCTCTTATTAGCTCTTCCTCTTGCACGGCCCCTTCCAGTCGTCTATCCGCCACTTTAATTGGTGTTCCTTTCGTCATTTCCTAAGAGGAGGTTGACAGGATTTATAACGAAGCACGTGAAAAGAAAGAATGTGTCGATCTGCTAAAAAAGGAAATGAGAGAACACTATTACACAGTATAAATTCTCTCGTTCGAGAGGGTACCTTAAAAGCCCAGCCAGGGTAGAAGAAGTCTTCTGCATTGAAAGACATGTCGAGGTTTCTCCGTCCTCCGACGATCTCCAAAAGAAGCATCCCATAACTATAGACATCAGCCTTTACAGTGATAGGCCGGTTACTAACCCATTCCGGAGCTAAGTAGCCTCTAGTTCCTCTAACCATGGTCATGACATGTGAATGCTCTCTCCCCATCAACTTGGCTAGCCCGAAATCTGAAACTTTGGGACAGAAATTCTCATCTAGGAGAATATTTTCTGGCTTAATGTCGCAGTGTATGATCCGGTTCCTACACTGCTCGTGAAAGTAGGCAATCCCTTGTGCCATCCCGATGGCTATTTGGAAGCGGGTTTGCCAATCTAGCAATCTGTCTCGCAAGCTGAACGAAGGGAAAATCCACTTGTCCAAGGACCCGTTTTTCATGAACTCATAAACAAGAAGCCTGTCCATTACCAATCAAAGAATCCAGAAGAATGAAAATGAATAGTAACGTTCATTAGTCAGGATTCTCCCAAATGAAGAATTAAACATACAAAGTCAGATGAGCACACAAGTTCTTTTCGCTAACTGGTATGCGTTATGCACATCAAGCTTTTCATGCCCTCAAAATACTTAATAGGGATGGTTTTTTATACCTGTGTGACTCCTCAGAGCAATAGCCGCATAAACGGACCAAGTTCATGTGATGCATTGAACCGATGGTGTTCACTTCGGTTATGAACTCCTTTTCGCCATGAGGCAAAACCCTGTCAAGCTTCTTTACTGCGACTAGAGTTCCATCTGCAAGGCTTCCCTTGTACACTCTTCCGAACCCCCCTGCAAATAACATGGTATATACTACATCAATAATCTCCTATCTCAAACTGAGTAAAGCTGGTTTACTCTGTGGTTCCTTGGCTCTGTTTTCCTAGGATTAAAAAAAGCTTTGACACTTTTAGCAGTTACCTGTTCCAATCAGCTGCGAGAAGTTGCTGGTGCGAATTTGCAAGTCACGGTAAGTGAAGTTCATTGGTGCACCGGACAAGGTTAGTAATGAACTTTCCATTGCTTTCCTAAGCAACCTCCTCCTGTGGACATTGTAATACAACAATGTACAGAGTAGACCTATGAGAACCACCATGACAAGTACAACTGGGAGAATCACTACTTTCTGGTGGCCAATTCCTGATGAATCCCCCGATTCTCTTGCATTACCTTCAGGTGTTGCCGAACTGTTAGAATTGACTTTCACGAATAAGGTCGAACTGGGGTCCTCAAACCCACCAAAATCCAAGCTCCTAAGTAGCCAACAGTAAGGCTTTTCCTCATCAAGTCCATAAACGGAAGCAACACATTTACATTCCGATAAACAAGCATCACCGCACTTCGAAACCGTAGCTATGTCACTGTAGTTTGCTACGATAGAATAATCAGAGAAATAGTAATTTGTCTGTTGAACCACTGATATTCTAAACTCAGATGTTTGATTTCTATTTTCTGAACCGCATTTCCCGGTCAGGGAAGAATTTTCTGAGCACAATTCATCAGTGCCAACCTTAGAAGTTCCTGGCAGGCATGCACAAGTAGCATTAGTTTTGCTCCCATTTAAATTGCATATCCCATTTCCACAAATTCCAGTTATATCACAAGGATTTGAAACGGCGGCCCAGTCAGGTACCCATTGGCTAGAACCGTTGACATCGTTATCCCATCGGTATAACCTTAAATTTCCATTTGTCTCGAGAATCAATCTCCGAAGAACCGAAGGCCGAGTTGATCGGTTCACAGCTGAAGACAACCCTTCATCATCGCCATCGTTTTTATACACATACACCGCTCCATTTGTTGAATCACCATACACAATCCCGAAACTTCCCGCCTCATCTACTACCGCTATCACTTGGCCAGTCACATTGGAGATGTCCGGTCCGGCCCAATAAGAGTAATTAGAGTACAATTCAGGGGAGGAATCATAGCTTCCAGGCAAGTTGTATGTGAGGGCAAGGCTCAGCGATGTTGGCTGCTGAAGCATTTTGAGAGTGTAGTAACTACCATGTGAAGGCGAAGTTGCTGAGGTGAGCTCGAGAGAGGCGGTTAATGGTTGGTTAGGGAGGAGTGTGTCGGTTGGATGTGAAAAGCTCTGCCACACTATGTGGTCGGTGGCATTGTAGAGGATGAAGTTGCCAGTTTCGGACATAGTTGCTGATTGCACACCGGAGTTGGAGGTGTTGGAAATCCATACGGCAGTGTCACCTTCGAGGAGGACAAGGTTCCCTGTGGTGTCGAGCTCGAGGATCGCGTTTTTGCTGACTGGGGAGTTTCTATATGGAGATGATTGTAACACAGAGAATGAAATTGGTTGGCTTTAGTTCATTATATACACCTGCGGAAGCTCTTGTAAAGACTAGAGATGGAGAAAGAAATCCTCGCTTTCTTCCATTAACAAAGTCAGAGACCAGAAACTGAGAACTTTCCAACACAAGTGAAATGCAGTGAATGTACAAAAAGTAGATTTGATATACTAACTCTGATTCTACAACCAGTTAAATAACAGATGAGACATGAATCAGACAAGTCGCTTTCATTGATCAAGAGAATTCTGTGAATCTATGTAACTCTATTATTATGTTGATGTGTGAATTTGAAATGTTAAGGACTCTTAAGTCTTAATGATTAATCCTATAATCCACCGATTCCCTGCTTTCGCTGAACACTTTTCCACCTTCTGATATCTTTCGAAAAGAGTACTCTTCTTCTGTCCCTCTCTACTTCTAAACCTTAAGTGATCAAGGAAATTCTTCAAGCACCTATATTTCAGAGACCTATCCACCACTGGTCTTGTTGAAGTCACTGTAAGAATATCTAGGGGTGATCTGTTCCTGATCCAGTCTGATTCCAAGGTGGAACCAAGAACCGGATCGGGAGGACTGGTTCTCAATATCTAGGATCGAGAATTGGAATGGCCAATCTTGGAACTAGGAATCAGATCTGTCTAATTTGGTCCGGTTTGATCCGATGGAATTGTTCAATTTACTAAAAATTTCACACAATCAACATTTCTGAAAGAAGAAAAGAAGTTGTCTTTCCACAGCAAAATGTGTGGATGGATGAAGACAGGTCATGATCCTGTAGTTTCTACTCGAGGAAGACAAATAGAGGGAAATTGAGAAAATTAGTATTTATTAAGAAATAAATAAATAAATATATTATTGGTCCGGTTCAGTTCGTCTGGTTCCCGGTTCCCATTCCCACCTTAGAGCCGGGAATTGGACCAACAGGCCACCTGTTCAAAAAATAGGAGCCAGAAACCGAATAGTCGTTTGTGGGAACCGCCCGAAATTGGCGGTTCCGGTTTGGGCGGTTTCCATTGCGCACCCCTAAGAATATTCGACATGACCTAATTTGAAGATTGGCTAGACTTTTTCATCTTTGCCATTGCTAGGTAAGATGTAACAACATATTCAACGAAAAGCTTTGTCTACAATCATCTGTCTTAGAATAAACGGGATGGGTTACATCTTAAGAAACATGCATGCATAATCGACATTCACGTCTCGTAGACCTAGTGGACGACTGGTTAAAGGACAATAAGTATGCCAGAAATGGCAACTCTTTAGCATTAGCATTCCTGTGAATTCATGAACAGAAGCAATATATTATGAAAAAATTTCATTGCACTAATGTCAAAGGCGTAATGATGATGACTTTCGACTTACTGGTTAGCCGACCAAACTACGGTCTGATCACCGGGAAGCTGAAAGAACCAAACCGCCACCTGAAACCGGTCCTCTCGTCCATTCATAGCAGCAAAACCAAAAGCGAAAGTCCGATTATCCGAAACCCAAGCTCGGTCCTCACTAGCCACCAGTCTCGACCCCAATCCTATCTCACCACCCACGGCCGTGCACCATCCAAACCAATGCAGAAGCACGACCCACAATGCCAAAACCCATGAACAGTAAGAAGAGGCACAAAGCTTCATATTAAGCATGAAGGTAGAAGTTCTCGTTTCACTTGGAAAAAAGCTCCTGTGTCTGGAGACTAGCAAGATACCTCTTCGCTCTATAAGTGGTAAGTTCACGTTCGTGGGCTCATATATACACGCAAAGGTATATGGTGAAGCTGGTCAGTATGGGAAATGGAATGAGAGTTCAACGAGGGAAGGGCCGAAAGAGGGAAATCGGGACACGTGCAGGGTGGTGGGTGAGCTAAACTTTGAAAAAATAGGCAGATCAAGTGGTCGGCTTCTGGATAGGATGGGGGACATGTATAGAACTACCAGGGTACGTGTTTGAATCTCTACGGTCTTCACGGACCGCTGGCGACGAGAGAGAGAGCAAGAATGGCCCATGAAATTCACGTATTTCCTACTGTGGTCTCCATGAAAATGCTCCGCGTAGTTTTATGTTCACACTGGTCATGTAGCATGGGCTTATAAATATTTTAATTTTACATATATTAGAATAGAGTCTTTGCAGTCAGAGAATTAATGAGATTTCTAACGAGTTGGGACTTTAAAAATTGCTTCAAAATACATTACCTTATAACTCTTTTAAGTAAACAAATATCACCAACCACTAAAATTGTAATTCTTGGGTGATAATATATCATTTTAATTTGAAAATATAATTTTTTTTTCATTTTTTTTATGAGAACAGAAGATCTGAAATATATACAGGTACTTGAGTGACACATCGCACATCATTTTACCTCAATATATTTATCAAGTTAATACCTTTTTTCAGAGAACGTAGCTCATTGACAAAATTGAGGCGACTAATATTAATTGGCCCGTTAGTTTTACTCTTTTCCAAAAGATTGATAAATGTACCGGATGTGTTATAGATGTTCTTTTTCCTCTCTTGAAACTCGATAGGGAGCATAGAGATTATGTACAAAAATGAAATATGTACATTCAAAAGGTATGCTTATTATTATATTCATATACATAAACATGCAAATTGGAAAGTATTCCAAGCACATAAGTACTAAATCTCTATGATTTTTCCCTTCTTGTTCTTGAAAATGGAAAAACCATATGTATTTATCTTAATTTCACTCCTTCGCATATTTAATATTTAGAATGAAAAGAGCATGGTGTGGTTTGGAACTATAAATAAAATCTTTTAAAACATTATCTGATTAGTCTCCACGGACCTTTTTTTATACCCATTTCTTATTATTTAAGGAAGTACAGGCAAAGTCATGGTCGGGATCGGTTGTGGGGGAGAAGGAGATCAAGCAAGTAAACCTCAATGATTGAACTTTGACAATTCAGGTCTTTTTCGTGTAGAGACAAGTCACTCTCCTTTGGCCGATTCATATTAAATGACTATGGCATTAATGGTTTGGACTCGTGGCAGCGGAAGGTCCACGCCGTGACATCACTTTGCCAAAGATTTTCTACATTGAATATAGAGTATACATTAAATATGTACGCAAACACATCAATGCGAGTGTTCATTAATCACTCTAATCTCTCCAATAATTCATCCTATTGACGGTTCTAACGCTTTATTTTTACCATGTGTACTAAGTTACAAGGAAACGGGGATGTATCGTGTATTAGATATTTTCTTTGGTAGAGCAAACTCCTGTAATCACAATCGATATCAATGCTTGTTTAGTGAACATTTAAGATAAGATCTAGAAGATTTTTACTCGTATATCAAGTATATGTTCATAGCTTTACAATTCCAGGTTCGGTTCTCTTATAGTAAGTGCGAGCAAAGCAAATTAACATAAATGCTAGGCAATTAGCTTAGAGATGCTGATTTTTGCTACGGGAACTAATGCTGGAGGAATCGCAAATTAATGGGACCAAAACGGGAACGAAGGCTCTCTGGCCGGATCTTGTGCGACCGGTAAATATGCACTTGTTATCATGGATTTTCTTGCTGTATTTGGAAAAGGCCGAATCCTGTCATCAACCTTGCCGTTCATCGTGACCCGTCCGTCAATGTTTGCACTCAGCTGAGTCCCGGAACGAAGTCGTGCCAAGCCAAGGACATCAAGGTCATGCTTTTCATCATCGGAAGCGCCGGGAGCTTTATGCTGGCCTCGTCCGAGGATGCTCGGATGGTTGTGCCTGATCTCTGGAACAACTTCTTGCGAGAAAAGTCCTTTTTGCAGCCGCTTGGAGATGCGGTTCTGGATAGCATCGACTTCGTCGTTGAAGGAGGCATGAGCCAGCACTGGGATGAACTCGTGACGTACCTTTCCGGGTATAGCAGACTCGGTAATAGGAAGGTGTACTTGACAGCCGCTCCGCAGTGTCCTTTCCCCGATGCATGGATCCGGAATGCCCTGAAGACAGTACTTTCTGGACTTTGTTTAGTTCAGTTCTATAACAATCCGCCATGCGAGTACATTCCCAGTGATGTGGCCAACCTTGAAGAAGCCTGGAAACAGCTGACTTCAACCATTCTGGCTAGCAAGATTTTCCTCAGTTTACGGGCCGCGCCTCAGGCCGCTGGCAGTGGCTTTATCCCTGCAGCCGAATTTACTTTGAAAATTCTTCCAAATCTCGAGAGTCCAAAGAGATGCGGTAGTATCATCTTATGGTTTATGTATCACGATGATTTCTCTGGTTACAGTGCCTCCATCAGCGGTGACGTTTAAAATTTGATGACTTCGCCATAGAGAAATAGTTGTATGAGGTTTTGAGACCTAAACATTAATTCACCTGTTCTTAACGAATGGATGGTACATCTTTTTGAAGTGTTTATCTCTAGCATTTTAATTGATTAAGGTTTGTGGGTAGGAATAAAGGAAACATACTCGATCATTACAGGTTGGCTATGGGTTATCAATGATCTTCTGGAGAATTAGAATCGGATTGATTCTGACAGTCCCATGCTGCCCTTTGACAATCAGCTATACTTGCAAAAGTTGCGATGAATCTATCTCATTTTGTTTGGCCGCTCATTCCTCTAATCCTGTCTATTATATCTGGTGACATTGTCGAGTAGCTACGTGTTGATTGGCCACTCATTCCTCTAGTCCTGTCTAAATTATCTGGGCGACATTGTCGAGTAACTACATGTAGCATTAGTCGATAGATGACTGGTGATAGTAGAAGAGCTGAACTGATTATATTCTCTTTTCATTGTCCTGTAGACTTGATCTAGCCCTTCTTCAACTAATTCAAGAACAGTCTGTGGCATTGGAGGTGCGCTGATCTCCATCGAGCCATCTAGCATCCTCACCACTTCCCCCATTGTAGGTCTCATGAACACTTCATCTTGAATGCACCAGAATGCGACTTTCAATGCTCTTATTAGCTCTTCCTCATGCACAGACCCTTTTAGTCGTCTATCCGCCACTTTAATCGGTGTTCCCTTTGTCATTTCCTGCGAAGAGGTCATCAGGATTAATAATAGTGAAAGCATATGAAAAGAAGGAATGCACCAGATCTGCTATAAAAGGAAACGTGAACACTAATAACCGGTATTAATTCTCTCGTTTGAGAGAGGATACCTTAAAAGCCCAGCCAGGGTAGAAGAAGTCATGAGTGTCGAAAGACATGTCCAGGTTTCTCCGTCCTCCGATGATCTCCAAAAGAAGCATCCCATAACTATAGACATCAGCCTTTACTGTGATAGGCCGGTTGCTAACCCATTCTGGAGCCAAGTAGCCTCTAGTTCCTCTCACCATGGTCATGACATGTGAGTGCTCCCTCCCCATCAACTTAGCTAGCCCAAAATCCGAAACTTTTGGACAGAAATTCTCATCCAGTAGAATGTTTTCCGGCTTAATGTCGCAGTGTATGATCCGGTTCCTACACTGCTCATGAAAGTATGCAATCCCTTGTGCCATCCCGATGGCTATATGGAAGCGGGTTTGCCAATCTAGCAATCTGTCTCGTGAGCTGAGCGAAGGGAAAATCCACTTGTCCAAGGACCCATTTTTCATAAACTCGTAAACGAGAAGCCTGTCCATTACCAATCAAGCAATCGAGAAGAAAAAAAATGAAAAGTTCAGTTTATAGTCAGGATTCTCTAGTATGACTAAATTAAATATACAAAGCCAAATGAGCACATGGCTTTTCTCACTGACTGGTATGCAAAGTTATGCAAATCAAGCATTTTATGCTCCCAAAATACTTCATGGGTATGGTTTTTATACCTGTGTGGCCCATCAGAGCAATATCCGCATAAACGAACCAAGTTCACATGATGCATTGAACCGATAGTGTTCACTTCGGTTATGAACTCTGCCTCACCATGAGGTAAAACCTTGTCAAGCTTTTTCACTGCGATTAGAGTTCCATCTGCAAGGCTTCCCTTATACACACTTCCGAATCCCCCTGCAAATAACACAGTATACACTACATTAATAGTCTCAGATCACAGACTAAAGCCGTTTCCCCTATGCTTCCTTTGCTCTGTTTGGATATGGCACACAAAGTTTAGCACTATCAGCACTTACCTGTTCCAATTAGCTGTGAGAAGTTGCTGGTGCGAATTTGCAAGTCACGGTAAGTGAAATTCATTGGTGCACCAGACAAGGTTAATAAGGAACTTTCCATTGCCTTCCTAAGCAACCTCCTCCTGTTGACAGTGTAGTACAACAATGAACAGAGTAGACCTATGAGAACCACCATGACAAGCACAACCGGAAGAATCACTACTTCATCGCGGTCATTTTTCGCCGAGCCGTCAGATGTGACTTTCACGAATAAGGTCGAACTGGGGTCCGCAAACCCACCAAAATCCAAGCTCTTAAGTACCCAACAGTAAGGGTTTTCGTTTTCATCATCCAGTCCATAAGCAGAAGCAACACATTCGCAATCTGATAAACAAGCATCACCACACTTTGAAATTGTAGCTAAATCACTGTAGTTTGCTATGACAGAATGATCGGAGAAATGGTATTTTGTCTGTTGAACCACTGATATTCTAAACTCAGATGTTTGATTTGTATTTTCTGAATTGCATTTCCCAATCTGGGAAGAATTTTCTGAGCACAGTTCATCAGAGCCAACTTTAGAACTTCCTGGCAGGCATGTACAAGTAGCACTGGTTTTGCTTCTGTCCAAATTGCAAATCCCATTTCCACAAATCCCAGCTATAGCGCAAGGATCTGAAATGGCGGCCCAGTCAGGTACCCATTGGCTAGAACCGTTCACATTGTTATCCCATTGGTATAACCTTAAATTTCCATTTGTCTCAAGAACCAATCTCCTAAGAACAGATGGCCGAGTTGATCGGTTAACAGCGGAAGGCAACCCTTCATCATCGCCATTGTTTTGATACACATAGACTGCTCCGTCAGCTGAATCACCATAAACAATCCCAAAACTTCCCGCCTCATCTAGTACCACTACCGCTTGGCCTGTCACATTGGATATGTCAGGTCCGTGCCAATAAGAGTAGTTAGAGTAAAATTCAGGGGAGGGATCATAGCTTCCAGGCAAGTGGTATGTGAGCATGAGGCTTAGCGACGCCGGTTGTTGAAGCATTTTGAAAGTGTAGTAACCGCCATGTAAGGGAGAAGTCGCCGAGGTGAGCTCGAGAGAGACGGTTAGTGGTTGGTTAGGGAGGAGTGTGTTGGTCGGATGCGAAAAGCTCTGCCATACCATGTGGTCAGTGCCGTTGTGGAGGATGAAGTTGCCAGCTTCAGACATGGTCGCTGATTGCACACCGGAGTTGGAGGTATTGGAAGTCCATACGGTGGTGGTGCTGTCAGAGAGGACAAGGTTCCCTGTGGCGTCGAGCTCGAGGATTGCATTTTGGCTCACTGGGGAGTTTCTATATGGAGAGGATTGTAACAGAGAGAATGAAAATGGCTGACTTAAAATTCATTATATAAACCTGCAGAAGCTCTTGTAAAGACTAGAGACGGAGAAAGAATTTTTTGCTTTCTTCCATTAACAATGTCACAGACCAGACTAAGAACCTTATAAGACAACTGAAATGCAGTGAACGTACAAAAGTAGATTTGACATGCTAACTCTGATTCTACAACCAGTTAAATTACAAATGTAGCATGAATTAGACAAGCCGCTTTCATTGATCAAGAGAATTCTATAAGCCTCTGTAGCTCCTCATTATGTCCATGTCTTGGTTTTCAAAGTTAAGGACTCTTGAGTAAGTCTTAATGATTGATTAGTTAACCTCTTTTCCACATTCCGGTATCTTTCGAGAAAAGATTTTCTTCGTCTCTGTCCCTACTGCTCACTTTCCTAAACATCAAGTTATTAAGGAAATTCTTCAAGCACCTGTTCCTTCAAAAACTACCCACCATTGGTCTTGTTGAATTCGCTGTAAGAATATACGACCTGAACTTATGAGAAGACTTTGGCTAGACCCTTTGCTCTTTGCTACTGCTGGGTAAAATTTAAGACATGATCACCGAAAAAACTGTCTACAATCATCTGTCTTAGAATGAAACATACAGGTTACATCTCAAGAAACATGGCATGCATAATTGATATTCACATCTTGTAGAACTAGTGGACAAATATTTGAAGGACAAGAGGTCTGCATAAAATGGCAACTCTTTAAGCATTGGCATTCCTGTGAACTTATGAACAAAGCGATCTATTGCAGAAACATTTCACTACAACCAAGTGACATTTACTAATGGGAAAGGCATAATGATGACGGCTTTCGATTTACCGGTTAGCCGACCAAACTAGGGTCCGGTCACCAGGAAGCTGCGCGAACCAAACTGCCAACTGAAACTGGTCGTGTCGTCCATCCACAGCGGCAAAACCAAAAGCAAAGGTCCCATTATCAGAAACCCAAGCTCGGTCCTGGCTAGCCGCCAATCTCGAGCCCAAGCTTACCTCACCAGCCACGGCCGTGCACCATCCGAACCCATGTAGAAGGACGACCCACAGTGCCAAAACCCACGAACGACAGGGAGAAGCGCAAAGCTTTATATTCCACATGGAGGTTGAAGGTTCTTACGTCAATAGGTAAAGCCTCTGTGTTGGGAGCGAGCGAGGTGGCTCTTCCCTCTGGAGTGGCAAGTTCATGTTCGTGAGCTCAGAAATGCACGCGTATATCTGGGGAAGCTGATAACAATGTGAAACGGAATGATACTTCAAAGAGGGATAGGACAAAAGGGAGGGAAAACAGGACCCGCTTCAGATGGTGGTTGAACTAAACTTTGACAAATTAAGCAGATCAAGCGGTCGCTTGTGAAAGATAAAACTTGCTAGGAGGAGCCTGGCAAGAGGAGCCTGGCAAGAGGAATTTGGATTTGTTAACTCCTCTAAAGCACACCGATTCTCTTACGTGCGACTTCTTCCTAACCCAACTTTTTAAAATATAAGTTTGCATGCCGAAAGAGGGTGATTCAGAATGCTACAGATCCTAATAATGTCAGATCATTGGAAGAAAATAGAGTAAATTAGTGTTGCTAAAAATTCAACGAAAAGGTCAGTGTAGTGTCTGGATACCATTATAGTTAATAAACTCGTTAAGATGGGCAAAAGGTCAAGATGATCTGGAACGCCTAAACAATTCTACCAGCCTGCTATTAAATGATTGAAACAAGACAAAGTACTTAAATTTCTCAAGAAAGAGAGATGAACACTTTTTTTAAATGACCACCGGCCGTGGCTCTGCTGGGTAGGCTCCTACCTTTGAAGGGAAAGGTCGGGTGTGTTGCCCCCCGCAATGCAAGTGCGGGGAGGCCATGCACCATTGGTGTATTACGCGTGGCGCCCTGGTGGTGGGTCCCGGCATTTAGGTCACCTAAGGGTTTACATCACCTGCCGCTGTCGGCCAAAATGCGGTTCTCTAAAAAAAAAAAAAAAAAAAAAAATCTTTAAATGTGTAATTAATTATTATATTTTCTTTCTATCATACATGGGCCAGGGATTTCCTGTCTGTAATAGAGAAGTTTCCCCTCTTAATGATTGAAGTTGAGGCAAAGTCAAGATAGGGATCGATTGTGGGGGAGACAGAGATTAAACAAGTAAACCCTATCAATTGACCTTTGGCAATTTAGGTCATTTTTTGAAGAGATAAATCACCCTTTTTCTGGCTGATTTAGAAAATGTAACTTTGACATTAATGGTTTGGACTCTTGGCAGCTAATGGTCCCCTCGACATGACTTTTGGAAACGAACTGAAAATGACATTGATAGTTCAAAAAAATTTCTCCCATATATTGTTTTTGAATATTTAGTTTATTTAATATGATCTTAAATCATTCGTAAATTTTAATTTAGTCATTTTATTTGATCAAATAAGGGAGAAAGTCGTCGCAAGTCTTTAAACTATTATAAAATGTGCGATTCAATCATAACTATTGCAAAATGTGCGATCTAATATTAAGAATAAGGCAAAAATTTGAGAATAAATTGAGAATTGGAGTAATGCAGACCAAACAAAAAGAAATTCTTAAATTTTAAGTCTGTTCAATCTAATTCCTCAAATTTTCATAATAAAGTCAAATCAATCTTTCATATTAGTCGCAAGTTTCCATAATTAAACTATTGCTCAAATTTCAGAATATCTTTTCATTTCAATCCATTTTTTATATCAACAAAAAAAAAATGTTATATCTTTATTCCATTTTGACTTTTTTGGTCTTTATAATTATTATGATAGCTCCATTTTTAAGTATAATTAAATTTATGAGTTGTATAATTGTAAAAGTAGAACTTCATTTAGAGTCGCATTGGATTTGATAGTATTGCTATTTTAAGACTAAGTGTGTTTACGAGAAAAGATATCAATTCATCTATAAATATTCATACTTATATTAATCTTCCTAATCTTTAACATGGATATAAATTTCAAGTTCTTGTGATTCATTTTTTCTTAATTAAGTTTTGTTAAATGTGTGTGTTTTATTTTTGTAAGACTACGAGCCCCTTCTTCTTCCCCTCCTTCTCCTTCTCCTTCTTTATTCTCCTTCTTCTTCTTTTTCTTCTTCTTCTAAACAAACCAATTCCAATCATCAACAGACAATGGTAGAACAAGTTTGACAAGAGTCTAAACAAAGTAAATCCCAATCTCCCCTTCTTCTTCTTTTAAAACAAACCAATTTCAATCATCAATAGGCAACGGCATAACAAGTTTGACAAGAGTCTAAACAAAGTAAATCTCAAAGGGGTTGAAGAAGTTTGGCAAGCCAATTGGGGAGAAGGGATCTTTTTCGATGGGTTCTTGCGATCCAATAGTAGAACAAGTTTTACAGGAGCCTAAACAAAGTAAATCTCCAATGAGTTAAAGAAGCTTGGCAAGCTAACTAGGGAGAAGGGATCTTTTTGGATGGGCTCTAACGATAGAACAAGTTTGACAAGAGTCTAAACAAAGTAAATCTCAAAGGGATAGAAGAAGTTTGGCAAACCAGCTGGGGAGAATGGATCTTTTTCGATGGGTTCTCGCAATCCAACTGTAGAACAAGTTTGACAGGAGCCTAAACAAAGTAAATCTCCAAGGAGTTAAAGAAGCTTGGCAAGCTAAATAGGGAGAAGGGATCTTTTTGGATGGGCTCTAGCGATCCAACGATAGAACAAGTTTGACAAAAGTCTAAACAAAATAAATCGTAAAAGAGTTGAAAAAGCTTGGCAAGCCAACTAGGGAGAAGGGATTTTTTCGATGGGCTCTCGTGATCCAATCCATCACTTGATTGTGCCAGCAGGGCGATGAACCAAGGAAGCTCATCTGAAATGGGCCAGCAAAGTCTTAGAATTATCCACTAAAATTAGGGCCCATGTGCTGGGTGATAAGCCATTCACTCGAGCTAATTTTCTCTTGCTTTCCAGCGGAGGCGGCAATGAGGCATACGTGATTTCATTTTTCTTAATTTTGGATCATTGACTTTAGTGCTTGATAATATACAAATTTAACTATATTCAATCAAGAAAACACGAAATACAAAAACTTAAAATTTGTATCTATCTAAAAAATTGAAAACAAGATTTGGATTAATATAAGTACAAGTATATATAGATAAAGTAATATCATTTCTAGACATCTTTACGGAAACCCAAACTAAAAATAACAAGATTATCAATCCGTTATGACTCGAGGCTTTACTTTTGCTATCATAGAGAGTATTGGCTAAATATGCTTAAATAAAACTATCGTAATTTCTATAAGAACAAGATCAAAAGGAAATCAAAATGGAATTTTCTTTGTTGGCTCAGGAAATGTGTTGAAATATAAAGATATTCTAAAAGGCAGGTAACGGTGTAATTATGCGAGCTTGTGAATAGTATCGAATAATTGATTTGACTTTGTTATGGAAAGTTGAGGAATTAGATTGAATAGAACAAAAGTCGAGGAATTAGATTGCACAATTGGAGATAGTTTATGGATTGGATTGCACGTATCACAATAGTTTAGGAAGTCAAGGACTTAAAGTGACTTTCTCCCTTATTTGATCAAATAAAAGGACTGCATTGAATATTAAGAAATCGTTCGGGGACCACATTAAATTAATTAAAAATTCATGGATAATATTATGCATAGGATCAAAATCTATGGATTATTGATGTTATCCTCCAAAATAAAATATATTTGTATACGTACACACACATCCATGCAAGTTTTTTTCTTTTTTCTTTATTCGATTCATTGTATTAAGAGCTCACCAATTCTTCTGGGGAAAAGAAAACCTCGGTACTTATGACCACATGTACGAGTCCTAAGGAAACGGGGACACAAAATAAGGCAATTAATCCAAAGCAAATTGACACAAAATAAGGCAATTAATTAGCTTTAGCTAAGTTATTTCTTGGCAAAAGGAATTATAAGGAAACAGTAAATGCTCCTACGACACGCCGTTTCAGTGGTAGTGATGAAACGGCCTGCATTTCCCCAGTGAGAGAGACTACATTGGAATTGAGGGCGATCGATTTTCGATCAAATCTAGTTTTAAAGTAGGACAAGGAAAATTGATTTTCAAAAATCGAAATTGAGGATTGGATTAGGAATTGGATCGCACCTTCGTCCTTGATCTAATGGAATCAATCATTTATTTTTTTCACTATTTTTTTTATTACCTTTTTTTTTCAAACTTGAAATTAGATCGAAATAGTGTTTACTTCCCATTTTATCAATTTTTTAAAAAAATAAAAAAAATAAAAAATATATTTAATCGGTCCAATTCACTTTAATTCTTCTTTAAAATCAGGGACTGTATTGTCTGAATACCAATTATACATTTAGGAACCGGGAGCCAGACCGACATTCTTAAAAACCGAGCCAAATTAGCCAATCCAATCTAGTCCGAGCAGTTCCCGATTTAGGCAGCTGGTTTTGCAAACTCCAAATTAGAACCTCGCCGTGTCTCTCATTTTCGCAACTTGCCACTCGACAACAACAACGACGACGCCGTAGCTGTCAACGGGCCACGACCCCCGCACCTGCACGGCACCTCCGTGCCCGAACGAACCAGCAGCAGCAAGCAGTCGACCAACCGTTCTTCGCCGCCATCCATCCCTCCCCCTCCCTCTCGTGACGGCCGCATCCGATGCTCGGAGTCGGAGCGTCGCTTCCAATCTGATGCATGCTCCGCCTCGAACCCGCCGGTGCTTGCCTCGATGCCGCGCCCTTGCGTCCCCTGCGCCGCCGCTCGCGCTCCTCCTCCTCCCCTCCTCCTCTCTCCCTCCGCCTCTCGGCTTAGGGTTTTGAGGCGGCGCTCCGCGGCCACTTCCCTCGCCGTCGCTCGCCGCTCGCCCTTCGCTACCTCTCTCCACAAGCCTTCGAAGCAGGTACAGCTCTCCAAAGTTCGGTAATTCCCGTTTCGCGAGTTCGAATTTGCGAGAAAAACGGAGTTGATTTGAGCTGATGGTGTTGGTCGCGGGCGGTTACTGTTGTTGAATCCGCGATTCTTGTAGCTGCGGATGAGCTATGATGAGCTTAGTATTTGTAGACTGGCTGAAGATCGGACCTTGTTTGTTCAGTCAGCTGTTATATATCTTGAACGGCACGGGCGCTGGTTGAGAGTTACGGAGTGTTAGTTCCATTATCTGCGGAACTTGCGCGATCTTCGGTACTGAATTAGATGGGTTTTTGCTGTTTAGTGGGTGGTAGGAAGAACTGATGATGATGAGTCGAGCTCAGGTCAAGAGTTATGTGGTATTAGCTTCGATAGCTGTGGAACTTGCATGAGCTTCAGTGGAGAATTAGATGGCTTCGTACTGTTTAATTGGTTTTAGGAAGAATTGATAATGATAACCGATGGAAATATGGAAAGTTATCAGCTCAATGTTCTGTTTGATGTCGTCGGAATCAACTATTTTCCTGTCTTTAGTTTAATTGAAGATGGCCTGATGTGAAGCATTATTGTCCTGTTGCATTACCTTTTTTTTCGCCATTTCCATCATTGCACCAAAGGAAGGATTAACTTCATATTAGGCTCAAGCTACTATATGGCTGATTTTTCATAACCCTGAAGGTACTTTGCAATAACTTCGAATTTTGGGGTTTTAGAGTTTTCTAGCCTTTACGAGAAAAACTGGAGAAAACAAGAGTAGCTGTAGAGTGTATTTGTTGTTTCATAATTGGACCTCATTAGTGGTTCTTGTTTTGTAGAGGTGGAGATTTTCATGTTTTCGACCTGATGAATTTGCATCAGAAAATCCTGATTCTGAGTCAGTGGAAGACAAGAGATTGGAAAAGTTAGAGAACCATGAATTTGACCAATCAAATAATGGGAAGAAGAATTGGTTTTCGAGCATCCTTAAGGTAATACTTTTTCTCGATGTAGATATGGAAAGGGCTTCTTCATGGTACTGGTGGTCAATTATTGTTTTTGATGTCAAGGACTATGTTACGTGGGCCAGTGAATGCTGTTCTTGATGGTGTGCATTGCCAATTCAATGGTCTGAGTGACACACATGGCTATGATTATATTCCTGTGCACCCATTTGAGTATGGGATTTGCAGTCATGAGTATCGACTATTGCCTTCTATAGTTTATGATATCCCCATGTGAAGAGCTGCCTGCAGATATGATTAATTTGTTGTTATCAATGGAAATATGATTAATGTTGAAACACTTTCAATGTTACTAAGCTGTGAGTGGCCTATGATTGTGGTCATATTTGCATGATAGCTTAAGTGTTGGAGCTAAGTTGTGCATCTTGACAAAAATGCTTCTCTTTAGGAGGGAAGGTGGATCTGGACAAATATTTTTTGCAACTCCGGTTTTGGAGTAGTTCAAAAGTGATTATAAATCACGTCTTGCGTGTGATATTCAGATGTTCTTTGTATTTCAGGTGAGAGATGCAATTTTCAGAGCAAAACCTTGGACAGTGCCGTGGACTGCAGAGACCATTCTGCAGGTTTACCCTAACTATAGCTAATATTAATTTTATTCGATATATACGTATCTTTGTTACTGTTTAATATTATATGTGATATTTTATATAGAGAATCTGTCTTGGACTTCAACACTTTCATGAATAGTGTCTACAATAGTTTTTTATATTGTAAATGTCTATTATGATTTCTCTGGATGTGGCACAGTTATTTATTGAACAAATTGGCAGTCTTCAACTTAATTGTCGTCTACAAATTACCTTGTTTGAACCTATGAGTTACATGTTATGATCTGTCCTTTTTTCTCCTCCAGTGAAAAGCTGCAAACTGTGCAAAAGGATTTTAGCCATTAGCGTTTGGAAAAATTGAATATGACAGCATTTCGTGTTGGATAGGCTGAGTTGATAAATGTGTTTTCAATGAGGGGGCTGTATATTTTAGCACCAACGTAGCACCTTTGGTCCTTTTGTATGTTGTGTTCACAAGCTTTTGGTTTTTCAATGTGCACATGAGCATTTGTGATGCATGTTCTGCTATGGAAGAGACTGTGAAAATGAAAGAAGGAAATATTCAATAAGGGCATAAGTGCATGGTCTCTGTCGGATCAACCTTAGTTTTTTTTTTGGTTCAATGATATTGTGGTGGTTCATGGTAGCCCAAACTGAAGTGGATGTATTTCTTCGTTCTTTCTTTCTTTTTCTGGTTTTTATTTTTGGTATCAATAAGGTACCTGAGGGGTGGGTAGATCATTTACAAGAGATGAAGTCTGCTGGATCCAAAAGTCATGGAACTCTATTTCTCCCGATATTTCAACAATTAAGAAGTGCATGAGCGTTATGTTACATTTAAGATACTGCCAACCACCCCCCCCTTTTTTCTTTCTCTCTCACTCCCTCCCTCCCTCCCTCCCTCCCTGCCTCCCTCTCCCCGTGTTTGTCTGTGAGGGGGTTTGAGTGCGCAACTCCAATCTGTGTGTCCAATCAGAGCTTATGCATCAATGTACATAAGATAATGTTCTTCTGTAACTTGGAAATTAATGATATTATAGAATTAAATCAAGACTATAATGGTGGATTGGCTATTTGGTACTGCAGGTAATGCTTCTATGGATTGCATCATTTTGGTTTGTGGGATCTTGGATTATACCTTTCCTGGCTCACATGGGAGGGTTCAGAAAGGAAACCCTAACATACAGAGGCCAAGCACTGTACAGCCTATTGACTGATGTAGTAGAAGGTCTTGCTGGAATTGCAATCCTCCATCGTTGTCTTGCAAGATTCCGTCCCCTTCCATCCGATTGGTTTAGGTTCAGCCTTAAAGGAAAATGGCACTTTGATGTTGGTCTAGGCTGTCTTATGTTTCCGCTTGTAAACCGTTTGTCTCAAGTCAACCTTAATTTGTTGCCTGTTCTTCCCTCTACACCAGTTACAGTCTCCACTGTTGAGCAATCGATAGTTGCACGGGACCCCGTGGCCATGGCCCTTTATGCTGTGGTGGTTTCAATATGTGCCCCAATTTGGGAAGAGATTGTCTTCCGTGGGTTTCTTCTACCTTCCTTGACCAAGTACATGCCAGTATGGTGCTCAATTTTGGTGAGTTCATTGGCTTTTGCTTTGGCTCATTTCAATATGCAGAGGATGCTTCCGCTTATATTCCTAGGAGTGGTGATGGGTGCTGTTTTCGCACGATCAAGGAACTTGTTGGCATCGATGGTGTTGCATAGCCTTTGGAATGCATTTGTATTCTTAGATTTGATGAAATAATATCACCTCAAACTGTATATTCTTTGACCAGCTAGTTGAAAATTGCCATCATTTTTTCTAATTACATTGCTTCTCTTGATTTCTTGTTCTGTTTATTTGGGGGTGGGAAAGTCCCGAGTTCTCTATCTAACTTACCTTCTTCACACTCCCTCTTCCCTGCCCACGTGAACATACAAACATGCTGCATGACATGTCATGCAGAGAAATGGAAAAGAAGGGCTTGTTCGAAGGGAATAATAGCGCTCCTTTAGTAGAGGCTGGAGGACTGAGGATGTTGAACTTAGAAAAATCTTCTTGTAGGATTTTCTTTTCATCCATCTGTAGCAATTCTCCAGAACTCTCTAGTTCTCTTGTCAGATTTCGTTGTTTTTGTGGAATCTTCTTTGGTACTAAGGTGTTGAGATTGATGTAGAGATGGGCAGGTCCTGGAATTATTAAAGGAATCTGAGCTTTTTGGAATACTGTCTCTGTGTTATGTGCTCCATAGAACTAACTTCACTTTATTAACAGAGGATATCGCCGATGGATTCTCTCCGTGATTTTCACTGTTAAGTCACAGTGGTGATGCATCAGTTAAGCTTGTTCATTACCTCATGATTGTGAAGAAATCAAGCACACTCGAGAAAACATTCTGTTTGAAACAGTGCGCTGCTTTCTATTTAGTTTTTTAGATTCTCTTGAAGTTGCTTGGTGTCCTTTAAAGAGAGGGCAGATGGGGCCTATCACCTTTCACGTCTCTTTCCATCTCAAGCTTTTGCCCTCAAAGAAAAATTTGGGTTGATGTCCATGTCATTTGCCGACAACCATGGGACACCCTTTGTCTGCCTTTTTGTCTTGTATTTGTAGTTTGCTAGTGAATGGTATAGTTAGGTTAGCTTACATGATAATGACGGAACTTTTCCCAGCATTTAACTTTGAGAAGATTCCATTCTCATAAACAACACGGCCATTAGTGGATGCAAATGCCTGAGTTTTCCTTGCCACTGAAACTCCCTGATATTTTTATCCCCTAGTTTCTTTCTTCAGGTCTTATGTGTTGGCTAATAATGTCATCTCTCTATTTCTTAAACCGACATCACTTGAGTGTTATACTTCCATTATCTTCCTATGCTTTCTAACTGAAATGCTTATTTTAAAAGTACTCTTAGGCTGGCTACTCTCTATGTCTTAATGATTTCATTGTCGGGCTTGTCTGCCCGACAGTTGTGGCTGGGTAGTGTGGAATTCAACCCATTGTCCCAAGTGAAGGGTTCGATCCCTCTCTGAACACGTACCTGAATCTCACCTGATAATGGCCTGCCTAGGTCGGGTGGTTTAACCCGAGCTATGGATTTGTTGACAGGCTTCTTCGAGAAAGTTTGTTACAAAAAAGAACTATAATTCAGTGCCAGCTACCTGATAGGATATACGAGAACCGAAGAAGACCAAGAGTCGATATCGTATTCCCAGGGTGTTCCGCTCCGCAAAAAAGCATACTTTTGCTGCTCCAACTGTTTTACAGTCTTCTGATGTATTCTGGCTTATCTAGAACCATGATGCTGGCTATCTTGGCATTGCATGCTTTGGTTCTAGCTGAGAAGAATATAAGCACGAGCTGGCATGCCTAATACGTAATGGGTTTCGCATAAACTGTTAGAACGTAACATCAGAAGTCAGGATTATCTTTTCTCGGGTCGGCCATAACCACCCAGGCGCGAAATGGTACTGTGCAGAGCGTAGCATGAAAGGATGATGGGAAAACAAAGGCATGCTGGGCGAAATCAGCAAATTTGTCCACTAGGTAATAAGATATTGATCAATCAGGAGCTTCTGTGGTCATGTAGCTATGGAGGCTTGCTTGAGTAGATTACTGCAGGATGCATGAATCCGTTTCCATCGGGCACAGCTACACATTTTTTATTTCAATCGGTACGAGTTCCGGAGAGACATTAGCAGACACGATCATGGAGGTGTTTAATCTCAATAGTGGCTTTGGTCTGTTGCTGCAGCTTCAAACCTAAGAATCTGTCCTGTTTTACTTTTGATGTGTCCTCTGAACTCTGCTCCCACAATTATATTACTGAGAAAAAGGAAGCATCTTGCTTGGGAAGTCTAAAGAAGAAAATATTTAAATAAGATAAAGTACTATAGTGAAAATTTTTGAGTGATTGTAGGGCTCACTTCTTGCTCCTTTTATCTTCTTTTCAAAACTTTAAATTCACTATCATGCTACCAACCACGCACATACTAATCCTAGTATGACCATTTAAACAGGCGTATGGTTTCACTATATATATAGCAGAAGGTGGGAGTCAACTAGTTTGCAAGAGGCCTGTGAAATTGTTCATTTCTATATACACATTCCTTTCTCACTTCCTCCTCCGTTTCCAGATAGACTGACCAAAAGGAGGAAATGGAAGCTTCCCAGCCTCTCTCCATTGAGAGCTTTTCCTATAGTTGGCTAGTGAACCGAAATCCCTCTGTAGAAATTACAGACGGTTCCATCAGGACCTCACTTGATGCATCAGAAGAAGCTTATTTCATTGAGATGGACCCCAGATTCCCTTCCTCCAAGAGCTTCCGCAGGAACTCCATCTCTCATGATTTCAAATTTGATTTCCCGACTTCGCAACCTCCGTTGCCTTGTGTTCACGCCGATGATGTCTTTCGCAATGGTTATGTCTTGCCACTTTTCGTTGATCCATTGAAGCTGAAGTCCTGCGAAGCCTCCAACCCAACTCCTTCCCCGCCTCCTCCAGTTCATGTGAAGAGAACTGCGATGCCCGAGAGTAAATTGCGTTCTCCATCCTTGAGGCAGTGCCGGCGATTATCACGGCGGATATTCCGGAAGTACTTGCATTTGTTCAGGCCGCTCGTTCAAATAATGCGAGGACATGGGACGGGACCTAGAGCAGAGGAAACTCGCAGCGCAAAAAGTCAGGCAATCAAGAACTCTGTCTATCCGGTCGAGTGCTCCCCCAGGATAAGCTCTGCCTACTCTGCAGATGAATGGCGGAGGTCTTGCGATTCAGAAAGCTCCATTTATGAGGCGGTTCTCCACTGTAAAAGATCCATTGGTGAGTACTGAATTCGCACCGGTTATCCTTCGTCACCCTGTCATCTATGCTTGTGTCCTAGGAGGTCTTCAGGAAATGACCAAAATCAATTCTCGACCTCTTTTTCAGGGAGAAGAGAAGAGACTAAAATGGCCTCCCAGGAAGGTTCCTCAGAAGAGATGCGATGGACCAAGGTAAAAGATGAAAGACAGTTAAAGGCCAACTGGAGATAAAGAAAGCAGAAAGAGATACGTCCAACCAGCTTTAACGGAAGGTCGCCGTGGGAATCTCCAACTCTTGGAGGAAAGAATATGGTTGGAACTTGTACTGTAGTTTTTTTCGATGGAGGAAAAATCTTTGGACTGAACTTAAAAAAGATAATATCCTACTCGCCGTGCCATGTTCTTTAGCAGACTCGTCTTTTACTAATCATGTGTCATCGGTTTCTCTCTAATCTCAGTCGGACTAGTTTGTGAGATTAAATCATGAAAACTTGCTTCATCCCCGTCCCTGCACGAAGCGAAACGCAATGCTCCAAAATTGCCCTTCAGGATGTAGTAATCCGGGTTGCAAAATGAGTGACATGGTTGAATTGAGGGAAAGGCGGAAACTATTCACTCTGTCCGAAACGTAATTCTGATATAAAGCAGTCGCATTGGCTCTTCACGACTTTTAAGTTATCTCCAGCAACATGACTAGAAAATGCAGATGACGGAATGATTGTCATTTGGTACGAGAGGTTCTTGATACTTTTGAGTAGTCTGACTGTCCAATTAATCGGGACGAACTGACATATTGTCGATGCTGCTCTATTGTTTTGATCTCACCCTGTACAAGCAATGCATAATGTTCGTCACGGCTACCAAATGTTCATAATAATGAACTTGCCCTGTCCAACGCAAGCGCCGGACCTGGACAGTGATTAATTCTATTTTGAGCAGCATGAACATCAACATCTCAGTCCTGTGTCAGTAACATTCGATGCTATTCAAGTTAATCACATGTGCCTACATTGCTCTCTGATCTTCGGCGCATTGATCAGAAGAGAAGCACAGGCCAATTTATTTGACCTGTCGACATATCTCGAATTCTCGACGGAAGCGTAAGTCTCAGAAATCCTCCTCCTTCGAGGCAGCATTCAGTCGACTCACCTTTTATTTGTTAATGTCTATTGAAAGAGTCTCCTACACATCTTATGCATTCGATTACAATGTAATGATTGTGCCCACATGAATGTCCATCTTCTGCTAAAGCATTAGGACCGTAGATATTGTCACGCAAGAGCTAGCCCAAGATAGGCAAATGGGATTCTAATCGAACCGTCAGAACTTCTCCCGCAAGGCACGAAGTCGTACGAGACGAAACACCGGAGTACGAACAGAACGAAATCAGCCTGGACCATTCGAAGAGAACATTGACAGCTGCTATGGAGTTCTTTTAGTTCTCCTTTGCGACCGACCGACGTTACGCCTTTTTCAACCGACGTTGCGCCTTTGCCGATCACTCGTTTTGGACAAGTGATGATAGAGTCCTTCCACATGTCAAACAGCAAAGATTGAAGGACATGGACAAATTACGTCAGAGGAAGGTGACATTGTTTGATGAGTCCCTTTTCGCGCTCTCTGTCACCTTCCATGGCCTGGTTTCATCGTCTTCTTCAACCTCTGCCAACAAATACGCACCAGCAAGAGTACCTTCATTTTGGGTCCTTTCCTGTTGCCCACGCATCATTATGCAGGGGGGGGGGACCGTCAACCGCGTTCGCTCTACCTGTCGCCCGTCATCGCTCTTTGCTCAGCTCCAGATACTAATTGGACTTTGCTCGAGGTTTAACTGGTGCCACGCTCGTTACTCTGCAACACAAAGTTTAGCAGGCGATGATAGAGGCCTTCTAGTCATGGAGACAGCAAAATCGAGAACTAAAAGTATAAAATATAATCTATTTCTTTTATATGGTGCATATATCACGTGACATGCTGACATGATATCACGTACCTAATTAAGTATGAAGACCGTCGAAACCAATCAAAATGATTCGCGGCATACATGAATCACCGATCAAGTTAGTTGCGCTGTGTCATCATTTCCACCGTGGCTGCATCGGATAGGAGATTTTTCATGTAATATACGCACGGAGTATGGATTACCAGCTACCTACCGGCGCCTCTATTTATTTTTTATTTCTTTTGGTTGGGGAATCCACGCGAGGAAAGAATTTGGGCCTGCTCCAGTACAAAATTGCAGCTCGAAGCCCAGCCCAAAATAAGAGGCTCAGCCCACGAAGCAACTTGGACTTAGATCAGTAGTCTAGTACCACGGGATTCATGTTGCCTTTCTCTCTCCCTCGAAGCCATGCCATCATCCCATATTTGCAATTTTGTAAATTGAGTCTCTCGGTCTCGACCTATCTCCTTTTCTTTACTTCGCAATATCGAGATGCCCGTGCATTGTACAGGTCTCAAATTACATTTGTCCCCTTATTCTAAATGTGACAAAAACACACCTCAAATGACAAAACTTGATATGGATAGATACTTAAAGCTCATTTGATAATATTTATATTCCGAATAACAATTTCTTTTTATAAATAGCATTTTTTTCTATTTCTATTCCCTAAAACAATTTTTAAGTAAAATAACGCGTTTTGTAACTATGCAAAATTTATATTCCGAGAATATAAAAAGAATAGGAATGCGTTTGGTTGTAAAATTTCTTTTAATTTTTAATGAATTATTTAGAAATTTTTTTCCTCTTTTTCCTCTTTTTTTTTCTTCTCCCCCTAGCCAACGGCGACGGCGATGGCAATTTAGAAGAAGAAAAGAAAAAAATGACTTACGTCTAGAAATTGTTCTCAAAAACAAGAAGTTACTTTTTTTCTATTCTAATTTATGTTCCAAACCTATTATTGGTCACTTTTCTACTCTGAAAATAGAAAAATTAATTGACATTACCGAAATAATTTCTATTTTTTTTAATTACGTAAACAAAAGAACAGAAAAACAAAATAATAGAATTGTTGTCATGCACGCTCTTAAGTGCTGGTATACCTAAGTGTCACTTTTTTGAAAATTGGATACTTAAGTGCTAACTCCGATGATATGAAAATCTCAAGTTGTATTATTTTAATAATAAAACTAGTCTATGTGGCTCACTAGATGTCTACTCAACAATGTTTGTTCCAAAACGACGTCATTTTATCCTAAAATTTGATTTTTAATATAAATATTAATTAAATTATTAAAACCATTTTTTTAGAAAAAGAACAAAGCAACTAATTAGCGAATGCCTTTATAGCCCATGCTACTACCCTTGACTATCGCTGGAAAGGGTTGGCAAAAGTGGGGCAAGAGTTGGCCATATTAGGCCAAGGGATGTCGCTAGCTGAGGCATGGTCGGGCACTGGGTGAAGCTCATTGCTGGTCGTCGCCTGCGATCGATTAGGGTCGTTGGCCACTGTCTAGGGCTTAATGCCCTAGTTGACCCTCACCCCACTGTTATCAACCATTTCTGGTGATGATGGTGTGGCAGCGGCCCTTCTTATGGCCCTCATGATTTACTGGCCTATTTTCTCTCTTTCTCTCTCCCTATATTTTAATACTTTAATTTTTTTTTAAATTTTAGTTTATGATTTAATTTAATTAATATTTATATTAAAAATCAAATTCGGACTAAAGCGACGTTATTTTGAGCTATCTAGCTATGTTAGCATTAGGTGGATAATTTTTTTTAAAGAAATACCACATCATTTAATTAAATTTATTAATATTTAATTTTAAAATCAAATTTTGATGCAAAATCTTGTTTTAGACTTATCTAGCCACATGGATAATATTTTAAAAATAGTTGCCGCGTCAATAAAAAATGTTGTCGGAAAATGCCACATTAGTAGTTTGGTCGAAAATTTTTGTCATTGGCACTTAAGTGTTCATTTTTCTCAAATTTTGACACTTAAGCTTCTAAAAGTTTTGGTATTTAAATGTTCATGCATAACAAATTTCAATACTTTCAATACCTAGGATGTCTAGCACTCTATAAATGTCGATATTGACGTGAATATTGCATAGGTCTCACGTTACATTTGTCCCATTGCTCTAAATATTGATATTGATATGAATTTTCGTAAGAGGAATAATATTCAAAAAGCTATAATAATGCAACCTTTCGTATCAATTAAACTTGCCGTCAGAGTTCACATAGAGTATAACTTAAAATGGATTTCCATCATGCAGGTTTATGCTCCTATGGAAACAAAACACTCAACATAGAATTGCAATGTGCATCGAATCATCATAGAAGTACGCGGAATATTTCGAGCATGTAGAACAACACAAAAAGAACTAGAAATGATGCCGATTTGGTGCGGTAATAGTTAGAAAGTCAATGTGCATAGAATTTTCTCGAGAGTAAAATGGTTTCTTTCTATCTATAAAGAACTAGAAATGATTTCTTCGGGATCACATTCCAAATTCCATATATTTTTCAAATTCCCATTTCGAAGGAAATCCTTTTTCTTTGATGTCCATGTCAATCTGCATTTGTAAAAAGAGCGCTGGCCATAATTGCTTAGCCCGAGAAAGCTGGGCTACACCCGTTCAGGCCCTGCGAAAAAGGCAAATAAAGGAAAAAAGAACCCCCCACCACCACCACCACCACCACCCAACCCCCCTGGGGCAGGAGCAGGAGCAGGAGCAGGCGAGCAGCCTCGCTTGCGTGCCGCAGCGATGCAATTCAGCTTTCCCCCACATCTCTCCGACGCAGCGCAGCAGCAGCAATCCCTGTCCTTTCCTTTGAATCGCCCTGATTTATAATATAAAAACTCTTTACGTACGAAGCGATCGAATGTCTCGGATATGTTTCACATGTCGGGAAAGTAGCGATGCATGTATGTCGAAGTGCATGTACTGTTCTAGTCCCAACACCACTTCTCTTTCTATATAAACCCCAAACCCGCTCTTAAATCTTTCGTCGAAGAGCCTCTGCCCCGTTCCTTTCTACCTTCCTGTAAGCCATGGAAGCTCTCTCTTTCCTTAGGCTCTTGTGGAGACCCGCCACCGCCGCCGCAATGCCGGACGAGACGCGTAGCTCCGCCGCGAGAACGGACTACGCGTCCGACGACGAGGACGACGAGTTCTTCGAGCTGGAGCTCGCGCACTACGTCACCGACAGCGACTCCGAGGGCGGAACTGACTCCAGCGCTGCCGCTTTCGTTAAGTCCAACAACGGGATGAGACAAACGAGCCCGGCCGACGCGAAGACCCGCGACGCTTCGCGTTATTTCTCGGTTGCTAAACCGGCCGCGACTCTGTCCCACTCTCCCACCGCTCCCTTCTCCAAGCGAAAGATCCTTCCCGTGGAATTGGCTTCCCAGCCTCAGTCTCCGATCTCGCTTCTCAAGTCGTCTCCCAGGCTTCGGGTCCTGATGTTCAGGAGGTCCAGGTCCAAGTCCGTGGCCGCCCCTAGCGCCAAGGCAGAGGAAACAGAGGAAACAGAGCTCAAGAAGAGCGCCAGCAGCAACGTCTTCTTTGCTGTCAAACCCAGAGAAGTGCAATTAGCTCCTCCGGCGACCGATGACCCTTCCAAGAACCAGAGCAAGAATAAACAAACCACGGGTCCCTCGCGTGGTAAGCTCGTGGAGAGCTTGTTCTCCGACGATTCTAGTTCGAAGCGTCTTTCGAAGGACGGGCTGCAGAAGTACTTGAATCTGGTGAAGCCCCTGTCCGTGGGCATCTCCAGGAGGTACAACGAAACCTTCAAGTTCCCTTCGGCCGAGTCGCCGCTGACGTCGCCCGCTTCGTCTCCGGCGGCGACGGCGGCGGTCTTTTCGCCGAGGTTGGGGAAGGGGTTTCGAGTGAGGCCGAAGCAGCTGCTGGGAAAGAGCAAGTCGGCGACTCTGGCGACGACGAGCGCGACCTCGTCGCCGGCGAGGAGGGATGGCTCGCTGGATCAGCAGCACGATGGGATTCAGGGCGCCATTTTGCATTGCAAGACATCATACTATTCCTCGCGAGGTACATAACAATAATACTGTAGCAGAACGTTTACTTGACATTCAACAGAGGTCTCGTCAGAATGATTCCTTCTTTTATCTTGTATTGTTAATCCTTCGACCGAAAGAAAAGATCTCACTTTGCGTTTGGGTATTCATTTTTGCAGATGGATCCGTGCTATGGCGGTCAGCAAGCGATCCTTCCTCTCATGGAAAGTAAACAGATTCAGTCTGAGCTTCAACTCCGAAGCTGGCTTGGTGCTAAACTATACCCCCAAAAGACAATACAAGAAGCACGACAGAAGATCAAATAGGAACGATGTTCTGCTCTGTTTCCGAGTCTTCGTTTTCCCTCAGGAGAAACAGAGCTAGCGCGTGTAGGATGCCTGTAGTTTCTCAGCTTTTGTAAATGTTCTTGAAAAAGCGGTCAATGTTGTAACTTTGATCGATCATGGTCACGCTGGCTTGTAAATGAGCAGTGTTAATAGTGACGGTTGAAATTTCGGCAGTCAAAGATTTGTGCGTCTGCTTTCTCTTGCCCCTTGCACAGGTCTTTCTAATCAGTCCCCTAAAATCTTAAATAAAAATCATTGCCTTATGGTAGTAATTTGTGTAATTTTTATACTAGAGGATATGAAAATCTACAAGTATACAGTCATTATTCATCATGATGCGGAACATTAGGATCAGGTCCCGACTGTTCACATCATAAAAAAGTCCGCTGATTTTCTGCATTACTAGCAGCCTTTATGCTGTGCATGTCATTTGGCTTTTCAGCCATTCATAAATCAACTTTGAACTGTTGACCGAGTAAACGAAAGATAAATCTAAAACACCAGTATTCAAAAGTTCATGAACAGAAGAAGCTTTAGATAAACTTTTGATTTCATCTTTAAAATACTAAAGAAATTAAAAAGTTAAAAGTGAGAGTACGTCACCGGAGAAAAAGAAAAGAAAAGAAAAGACGGGCGTTTGATTTCAATGATGTGATGAGATTATTTCGCTGACACAATTACTTCATTACGTTGCAGTCAATGGAGTACAGCTTTGTGTCTCTCCCATCCATCCGGTGTCCTATCTATTTATCTGCACAAAGGCACTTTTTTTTTTTCTTAAATTTCTTTTACTTTGTTTTCCTGTGAGAAACCCAGAGGCAGAGCGAAAGTTTACATGGCTTTGGCGGCACCTCCCAAAGAAAAACTTCACCCACGTCTACGATCATCCATTTAAAAATATAAATAATTCATGAATTTTTATTTAATATACAAATCCCTAAAATTTTAATTTATTAAATATAATTTTTTTTGGTCACTGAGGAATTACTAGAGATCACCTTAATTTTTTTTTAATTTATTCAATATAATTTTGAATTTTAGCCTCATGTATAATATAATATATGTTTAATTTAATCTCTCAATCACATTGAACATTTTCATATGGTTTAAATACTACGTTGAACATGTACTAAAAATCTATAGATCATATTAAATAAATTAAGAGTTTAGAAATTACATTGAACATTAGACTAAAATTCAGGGTTCATAGCAAATAAATTAAAAATTTAGCAATCATATTACATATTGAATCAAAATTCATGTATTATTTGTGCCATTATCCTTTTAGAAATGTGTGTAGTATTGGAACTTGAGGACCTAATCTCACGCGATAAGATCAAATTCTGAAACAACAACGGTGTCAAAAATCGATAATTTAATTATAGGATTTAGTGCCCGGCATCAACATCTCTCAAAGGCTCGATCCTCTGAGAAGACGACCCAGTAACACTTCCATGAACGAGACCTCAACCTGCGAGAGTTACTTTCATTGGCTGCCAATCATATAATAAATAACTCATTTACTGAGAGGGACCACAACAGGGCAACCTTAAAACTTGCCAGAAATGCCACCTTACCCCTAAACTAAGTGCCTTCGTTGACCTCGTTCGAGTCCATAGTCCATCCATTTTTCAAATACGAATGTAGAAAGCGCAGGGGCAGGAGACCGAGAAGGTTGAGAAAACAAAGAGGTCTCGGGCGCTTCGAGGTGGACGAGGAATGGCGATAATTCACTGCATTGCAGGAACCCGCAGACATGGAGTCTCCCTTTCTGCTTGGGGGGTTCCTCAAGATCGAGAGAGAGACGCAGTGCAATGCATCTGATTCAGAGTTCTAACCCAACAAAAGCCCGACCGAAGTTGGCTCTCCTCCGAAGACCATTCGATCTGCTCTGTTCTGTTCCCCACCCCCTGTTCGGATCGTGCGCCTCCATGTCCCAACACTGGCAAATTCCTGTTTTGGGATCTTTCCTGGTTCATTGGACGAGAAGGTGACTTGGAGGCAGTTCAATGGATCTTCCCCTGCTGGGGGAAATTTCTTTTTTTGCGCAATTAATCGTCCTTGAAACATGAAATGTCGGCTTCCAATGATTTATCCTTAGAATGACCAGCTGCGCCTAACAGGCACGGCTGCGTGTAGACTTCGGAGCTTATCTGATTTCGTAATAATCAACCTACCGACCTTTCTTTTTTAGCATCCACACATGTATCGTACAACAAAGTAATATAAAAATGATGCCTTGAACAAGTATTTATTAATTGTTATAATAAAAAGTTCCAACAGTCGATCTGAGAAGGCACCCTCGCCCTGCATAGTGCATAGGACGATGGCGAGGCAAGCGGAGGATGATGACCACGATCCCAGCCTCGTGCCTATCCTTATTTATCTATCTGTTGAATTTTTGTAAACACCGAAGATTTTAATAATAATGAGTGGCTGCTTGATTGTTTCTATGGCTCAATAGTTCACATCGGCATGCCACGTGATATCAGTGTTTAGTAAAGTCATAATATGTCTACTTGGATGATCGAATAGGAGATTTGCACCGAAGGTTATTCTTGAGTCCAGAACATTTGAACAGTGCAGAGAGGTCAAATGCAAGTTTCCTCACAGCATAAATGATCCAGGTCCAGAACCACGAGGTTGCCAGTTCCTGGAAACACATTTTCCTTCTCTCTCTGTTTTTCATTTTTCATTTTGCTTTTTACCGATGTCAACTTTTCAGTTTTATAGAGTCATCAATTTTTTCCAGCTGATTTGTCGAATTACCGAATCATTCTAACAGATACATTTGATTAAGTTTCTTTTTGATTTTGACGTATATTTTCTATGTAAGTAGGCCTCTTAAGTGTGGACCGACGATCATGAAGCTGGTAGAACAGCCCATCCCATCCCAGCCCAGCCCAGCCCAGCTCATCAGAAGATTAAGAAGCCAAGACTCCGCGTAGTATTGGGGCCAAGAGTCACGAAAATAAAAAGAAACAGAAAATTTGTAGTATGGAATACTATAAATTCCATGTTTCGCATTTATTTCTTGACATCATAAGTACCTGAATTATTCTTCGTTTTACAGTCCAATACCTATTTGTTTTTCAGTTGAGTAAGGTAACTTTTTAAATATTATTCATGTAATATTTCTGTTAATTGAAGTGCTACGTTACATCATGTTTACTCAGTTGAATTATACATGAGATCTAAAGAATAACATAAAAAGCCATGTGATTTTTTATTTCTTTTCAAAATTGACACATAATTTTGTTTTGTCTTCTTTCTTTCCCATTTTAATTTCTTTCCTTTTTCTTGTTCCACTTCTTTCTTGTTACCCCCCCAAGTCAATTCTTGGGGTCGTCTCCTCCATCCACTGCCACCATTGCGATGTGGGCATTCTAATGGCCATAACAATCCAGTCACAAATGGCTATTCGAGTTGGAGCTGCACGGCCTCCGCACAATAGATCCAGAGGTTGCACGACTTATGAGGGGATCGCCGTCCTTGTGATGGTAGTTATGGGTGGTGGCGGCGGTGGCGGTTGAAGGTGATGACCCTGGCGGTCGTGGAGATGGTGGTCGTGCTTGGTGGCGGCGCCAGCGGTCCCCAATAGTGGTTGATGATGAATTGATGATGGAGGTACAAGGGCTATGGACGTTGCCGGCTGGCACTGGCAGTGACGGCCAGTGGTCTTGAAGTCGAGAGATAGAGAGAGAGAGAGAGAGAAGAATGAAGGAAAGAAGAGTTGAATGACTTGGCGAACAAGTGGGGGCACGTCAGCATATCGGACGGTCACTTAACGACATTAGGGCCCCATTAGTGGCTACTAGTGTGTTCTGTGCACGAATTTAACGGAGGGATGAGTGTAATTCGCAAGCTCGAGGTATTTGATTGTGAAAAATAGTTTAGATGCTTGATTAAAAATTGGGCAGAAGTCGCCTTTTTATCCACATCAATTCTACATGCATTTCGACTTTGGTTGGTTATGTTCAACTTCAACATGACCCCGAAAATATTCTCTCAATTGACATAAAGTGCATTTACATGCAATTAGCAACAGATGACAATTTTCGAACTCTTTTACTAGAAAAGAAACTCTCAAATCAGCAAAAGATTGTTTGCTAAAAACTAAAGTCTCTACCTTATTGAAGTGAGCACATTAGTTTGATTTGGCACCACGATGATAGTGACTGACTTAAATGGTAAAGGAGTTTGTTCCTCTTCTTGTGGTTTGTGTTCATGAGCTTAATCGGGAGCACTCTAAGAATATAATTCTAATTCTACCGTGCTGATGTCAGGTGCACCTTACAGAACGGTGGATCGGTTGAGTTTTTTTTTTTTTTTTTTGAACAGGTGGATCGGTTGAGTTAGGAGAGCAAGATGTAACGGCAATTCGCGAGTACAAAACCTTTGTTTGAAGCACAAATAAAGGGAGGAAAAAACAGAGAACTGTCATGAGCATCTACGGATTCAACTTGTGAAGGGATAATTGCTTTGCTGTATAGCAGGGCTTTAGCATCATGGCATGTCGATGTCTGCACTTTTTCGTTTGTCTTTTTTCCATTTTTTTCTGAACTCCAATACAAGCAAAGCATTTCAGATGCCACTGTCCAGCTAGTGATGATGATAAACCGAAGATTGGCCCCGCTTTCACGTTTTTCCATGTGAATCTGGTCAGGCCAGGTGGGGAACCCAGAAAGACCGACAGTATATGACCATCAACTTGCTTCTTAGATCATTGTCTTCTGATAGATTGATGTCCAGAGATCTTATTAACATTTCTTTGTATACAATAAGATAAAGCATCGCTCCCCGGTCCATTACTTTCATGGGGAATAACGCTCCCGCTTGGAAATCTTCTTTTGGAATGGAAAAGCAGCATCGTGATATATCTGTTCAAAAGAAAGTTATAACATCTATACCTAACGGTAGCATGTTACCTTTATTTGCTCTTTTTTTTTATGTTATGACCTAATAATGACAAAGTTTACATAGACCAGTTAAATGGGTGGGTTGGGTCATAAAATGATATTGTTAAAATAGTTTATTTCTAAAAAAACTTATTTCTTTTATGTATATATTTTTTTAAAAATGAAATTGCTAAAATAGTTTTATACAACACAAATTTAATGGACAACTTTTATAATTTTTAAAATAATTATTTAAAAATCGAATTTTAATTATTATTAATTATTAATTTTATTTTTTGAGAATATAATTTTTAATTTTCTTTTTTTTTTTCTTTTCTTTTTGTTCTTCTTCTTCTTTGGCCGGCTGCCAACCATAACGATAGCTAGCAACCAACCATAAGCGAGCCTTGCCAGACGTCGACGAGGCCTTCGTCTCGCCAAATCCAGCAAGCTTGAGCTCGCCCCTCGCCAAATCTAACAAGCATTGAGCCTCGCTCGACGTCGGCGAGCTCGAGCTCGCTTGACGCCGGCCATCACCATGCCGGCCACCGAAAGGAGGAAGAAGGAAGAAAAAGAAAAGAAAATTAAAATAAAATAATTATAATTTCGACTTTTATAAAAAAAAAAAAAAAAAATTGTATAGTTAAAGAGGGAAGGGAGAGATTGTGAGGTTTTGGTTGAAAATGGATTCTAAATCCAACCCATTTAAGACCCACTTAAGGCCCCTCTATCTTAAGTCTTTAATTGTTAAACATATTTAATTAGTTTCTTCAAAAAATAAGTGACCCATTTTGCTACCTCTAAGTTCACGGTATCCCATTACACTATTTGAGGGAAAAGAAATGCAAAGAAGGTGTACTACAGTTTTTCCTTTTCTAAATTAAGAACATATATACCACATAAAATGTTGTGCACTTATTGATTGATACAATGAACGAAAAAGTAGCTAATACATGACGTGAGTTGCACAATGTACACATGCATCTAAGTTTAGCATAATCGATGATGCTAATGAATGTTGAAATAGTTCGGTTTGTTTCCTGTGAATCAAACACCCAAAAGAGCCTTGGACCCAAAAAAAAAAAAAAAACTAAAAAAGAGTACTTTAGGCGGTGAGGTTTTGCACAGGAAGTAGATATCGAGCTCAATGCAGAACATTCAAAATGGTCTTTAAAAGCCGAATTCAATCCGATAAGAACAACAAATTCATGTCACGAAAAGGATGTGCAAATGAGAGGCCTGTCGACAATATCCCTCTCCACAAACCAAAGAAGCATAGCAAACACTGGCAACAAAAAGAAAAGAAAAACCGAAGAATCGAACTGACTTGAAAAATAAAGAAATCAATTAAGAAAAAGTAAATTACAACGAGTATGCATTGTATCCATGTTATTTCACTTGCACTTCAAGTTCTTGATCACTTTGGCTTTAGTATCCACGTCCATTGTGCAATTCATTTCCGCAGATTTCTTCTTCTTGAAAATCTTGAACAGCACAACCTTTCCACTCAACTTGGCATGTCCACTCAACGTCAATGTCCCCGAATTGACGTCGCTCCTAAACTGTGTAGCCGACGAGAATTTTTTAGAGCCAACCGAGGCCGTCACGTTCATCCTTTTTGTGGATCTTGCTTTCGCCTTGGCCTTCATGATATCGGCACTTCCGACAGTGGCACCTTGATAGGAGATCGTCGCGCTGGTGCTGTCAAACTTGAAGTGGCCGAAGTTGGTGTTCTTGATGGCGACCTCTGCACGGAGCTGCATGCCGAAGGAAGGCGACGTGGACGAAGTGTTGAGCTTGAGATTTTCGACAGTAGCGGAGCTGAGCCGGACTTTCAGGTTCCGGATACGCATCACCAGGAGAACGAAGAGGAGGATGATGGCAGTCTGTGCTATCACGCCGGCTATGACGTAGGCGACGATCTTTCTCTTCCGGCGAGGGCGAAGCTGGTCGGCCATTGCTCTTTTCTTGGTTTTTGGAGTAACAATTCAAGGGTTTGAGATTGCCTTTGTCGTCTTTCCTTTTTCTCTCTGCTGTGAGCTCTCTGTGATATTGGAGGCAATCCGACAATGCGGGATGAGAAACAGAGAGATTAAAGGGTATGTGACGAGATTTTAAAAGCTTCGAGGGTGTATTTATACGAGGGTTTGTGTATTGGTCCGTTAAGACACTTTTAGTGGAGGGCCTACTTGTGCTTGTGTTGATCGTGAATAGTTGCCTTATCGCTACCCTTTGTTATCCTTTTAACCCTCAAAGTTTGCAATAAAGTATATTTACTTGGGAAATCACCTTGCGGTTTACGTTGTTTTTCGGTAAAAATTAGTAACCCTAGATAGATCGGTACCGTTGGAAAGCCGAGATATCAAGAGGGATAACGTGGAAAAGGAAAATGATTTCGACAAACTCTTTGGACTAAAGCGGGTCGCACAAGTTGGAAATATTCCATGTGGAAAAAGTAGGCTCCTCTAAGAGGTTTCACATTAATTTTCCATTTTGCCTTTTTTGTCACTTTTCTTCTTTAGAGTGTGTAAATCAGAAGATCCGAATGGCTCATAACTTCCAATCGGAGGGTAGTTCAATTGTTGTTATTTATTACTAAGGAGGGAAAGAAGAAACAAAGTCCATGAAAAACCAGAATAACATAAAATATGCGAGGCCTGTTTATAAATTAGCATTGCAGCTACTAGCTAAAATATTTGAAATTTCTTTTTCTTAGGTTTTTTGCATATATTTTGTGTACAAAGAAAGACATTATTAAAAATTGGAGTCTACACGATAATATATTATATTATATGAAATGAAGCTTTTTGTGCCCATAAATCTCACATCACTATCAAGCTTGACTTGTGTTAAACATATTTCTCTCCTAACTGAGATTAGGGTTTTTCTCAACTTGCAATCTTTCACAAGTTCAATCGCGACCATTGAAAGAGACTTACATCCTCTATCTTGGGTTGATTGATTATGGCCTTTGATCGTATACTTCGTACTCTCAAGCACTCCAACATCAAAACCAAGATTGACTTTGCGACTTCGATTAGTTAGAATTTCACCATTATCAAGCAATGAACTTCATTAGGGCTGATTAAGCTAGGGTACAATACAGAGTTAGATTTCAGCTCCAAGTGTTGGCCCTAGGTACATCCGGCGAAATAATTTCTGCTGATCCAAAAAAAGATGGTCAGCGGTCCACCAACTGGATTCGCATCTTTTCTGTTTTCCTCTATCTTCAAACCAAGGTAAGAAATCTTGGAAAGATAGCGCGGCAGAAAAAGGGAGGGTGGACGGTGAAGTAGTTTCGAAGCAAGCATCGTTGATTAAGCAGCATTCAACATGTGGGAGCGGCGAAAAGAAAAAAAATAGTGCGAAAACTTCTTAGGAAGCAATCAATTGCAAGAACTTTGAAGGGAAAGATGATGGTGAATTATAGAGACATATACTCCAGTTTTGGCAAGGTTGGAGCAATTTTCAAATCGAAACTAAAAATTTATTCGGCTTGATAAAAGCTTGAAATTGAGAGAAATAATAGAAAGGTTAATAATGCTGGAAATATGGACCCGAAAAATAACTTATGAATAAAGGTTCTGATTATTAGATAATGATGGGGGAGCCCTAAAACTTGTGGTCGATTCTGCATTTTAATCCTAAAACTTTTGTTTTGTGCACTCAAGTCTTAAAATTTACGTACTTTATGCACTTTCTTTCAATTTGCTTTTCTTTTTATGAACGGAAAATCTCAAGTAAAATTTTTATTATTCCTTCGTAAGCGTGGCTTTGTGTTGAATGGGTAAAAGAGAAGGTCACCTGGACTTGCCGTCCTAAAAAGACAATAATAAAAAGCTAAAGTGCTAAATCGGAACGAGTGTTAGGACTGAATTGCACGAAGGAAAATTTTAGGACCAAAGTATCGGACCGGCACATATTTTACGACTCCTGATGTTAAATCCAGTTTCAGAACCCCATCCCGAGGTGTGGGCCGTACCGTCTCGGATCCAATCAAAACCCATCTTTGGGATGGAAAACGAACGGGCCCAAGTTCGTTTCCCACGTTCAGTTCTAGGACAAGTCAACATGCTCAACTTCACATTAGCAGGAAAAGCAAACAACGTGTTCTTGAATTGAAATCATAGACTAAACTCGACAAATCATATGGTATTGAACGGAATCATTCTTCTAAAATTTAAACATCAACCTTTGGAAAAAATGAGTCATTGCTGAGATGAATTTACTGGAATATATGATGATCTTAGCATGAGCAAATCGAATTAATTTACTATTCTTTGATTAATGACCATAAAACAATCACCGTGGCAAATCGTGTGAATCCATGCATAACCTCACAAATGAAATATTAGTTCCTATGCTGACTAGTTACTCAGCCCAATTAACGGGGAGAAGCATTCAGGCTGATGAATCTAGGGCCAGGAGCAAACTGTTGTTTGGAATTCCCCAGATTTATTGATTAAGTAGTTTTGGGTCCTATATTTGGTGCCCGCACAGTAAATTCTACAACCAATCCAGAAATTATTGACCTTTCCTATCCTTTTTACTCAAAGAAAAACTCCAAGAAATATTCACAGGCTCATATGGTGAAATATTTACTAGAATTTCCAATTATACGGCATTTAATACAATACTGCAAATTTGAATTTCTTAACTTTCAAATTACTTTTATTTAAGTTACTTCAGAAACTTGGATTGTCAGAAATGCCGATGTCATATTATTCTGATGATAAAGTCAGTCCAACGTGACTATTTTGTCAATTTTTGTCAAGAAATTGGCCGATGGAACTTAAGCAAATGGATTTTGAAAGCTTAGAAACTTAGATGATCGAGTAAAGTTATCACACAAAACTGGGCATGGTACAAAATATTTGAAACTTTCAGCATACTATTTTGGCTTATATGTAAGTTTATAGACGTATATAATAATAGCCGGAAAATGCATATTAGGCTACTAAGTCATAGAGCGCAAAGAAAAACTATTTATGGGAAAAGAAAAGTCATTAAATAATTCATCAAAATGACTTGAAGGAGGCCGATATTAGGTCACTAAGTCAGGAGAAGTCTAATGACAGAATAATGATTATGGCGTGCTTTATCATGCTTATACATGAGCGAGAAAAACGTCATTTCATCGGTGTGGGGGCATGCAGCTCGCATCACCTATACAAACAATTGGTCCTGTGACAGCCCGATTTTTCAATTTTAATTTCAATAAATTTAGACGGGCATTTCGTTGGCACGCATATAGTCCATTTCCTTGAGTCGGCCACTCATGTGAAAACTAGTCTATCCGGTGAAGCCGTTAAGAAATTCTAATGCATAAGACTCGAGAATTTGATTAATAAGCGACCTTTCGACCGAGATAATCTGCAAGGGTCATTACGGCACAAATAAAAATCGATTAGAGATCGGTAATAGGTTGGCTCGACAGAAGCATGCGATCAGGTGTGGGCACAATTCTTGCCGACCGACACTGAGCCGACCTTTCTGACGATTGGGTACCCTGTGGCCGTATTTGAAACCTTGAGATTTCCCCGACAACCGAAAGTTGTGGCTTGAGATGATCAATCGCAAGTCTAATGCACGAAAATTTGTAAACGCCGCTCGGTAGATTAGAATGTACTAGTATAGTGCCAAAGTGAAATTAACCGTGAAATTGAGATCGAATTCTAAAATTGGAAGTCATGGTGCGTGACAAATCTTATTAGGATCATTGGATTAAATTATGGACTTTAATTGGAAATCAATTGGAAGAGAATTGATGGAAATTGAAGTGCAAGGATTTGGACCCCGGCGGAAAGTGAAATTGGACCTATTGAACCAAAGTTGTGGGAGGTTGGAAGTGAGTGGAAGATGACATAGGATGATGTCATGGTAGTTGGGCCAAGAGAAGGAGATTTGGACAAGTGGAGGGTGGGGATGAGGCCTTGGAAAGGTGGGATGTCACTTCCCCCTTGTCCCCATCATCTTCAACCTTTGAACTTGGAGAGAGAGAGAGGAGGGAGAAGAGAAACCAGCGGATCCGCCTAGCCCCCTTCGCCGCTCGTCCGTCGCCCGCACGTCGCCGTTCGTCGCCACCACCGGAGCCGCCGTCGCCGCTCGTCCGTGCGCGGCCGCTTGCCGTCCCGTGCGCCGAGCCGCCGTGCCTCCATCTCCGCCACGAGTCCCGACCGTCGCAGCTCCAAGCCGACTGTGGTTCGTCGCCGCCGAAGCCCCGTCGTCGCCGCCTAGCCGCCGTGAGCCACCGCCGGTTGTCGTCCAAGCACCGCCGGTCCTTCTCCGCCATTTCCTCCGCCGTTCGCCACCGTTCCGCCGCCCGTCGAGCTTGGTTTGTCGTCGGCGTCGTCGAGCTCTTCGCCGGAGACCCGCCGGAAAGCGATTCCGGTGAGTTTAGTTCACTAAACCCCGATTAGTGGGTTAATCATGCCTTAAGTGTGTTTAGTTTAGGTTGATTGAAATTAGGTTGGTGGATTAGTTTAATTAAAGGTGGATTAGATTAAGTTGTTTAATTAAAGTTAAATGTGTTTAGTTTAAGGGTTAAGTAGGTTTATTTTTAAAATAAACTTTGATGTGACTTAAAGGAATTTATTTATGATTTAAATAAATGTTTCGAAATTGTTGGATTATTTAATATTAAATCAAATTCCGAAATTCATTAAAATATTATAAAAAAAAAAATTATTTTTGACCCTAATTGCTCAGAATTTCGTGCCGATCGTCGCCGTATAGTTAGAATTTGAAATTGATGCTTGGTTAATGCAAATTAAATGTTGATTGAGGAAAATATGAATTTTAGTTAGAAAATCTCAAATGTCGATTTGATATCGAAATTGGATTGTTTTAAAGGTTAATATTGTGATTGGAATATGTGAATTACGTGTGACGTGCCTTGAATTTGATTATAAATCGTTGTCTGATAATTATGGGAAATGGATTGGTCTATTAAGTTGGAATTGCCTCTATATGGGATGCCCACGAGGTGGATGCGGGTCGCGATTGATTACTCGGCCCATGCTCCTTCTAACGCCGTTGATGTGATGTCGACGAAGCTGCGCTCCAAGGTGGGGGAGGCGATGCTCGACTATGTGTCGAGAGATAGCCGAACCGCGAGTAGGCTATGCCCTTGTGTGGCCCTAATGAGTGATGATTTGAAATGCTTGCCCTGATGGCAAAATTTAAAATGAAATTGATTGCATTCCGATGGCTCACGTGCTTATTATGACTTGTACTTGAGTGCTATGAATTGTGTTAATCAGCGGGGAATGCAAGAAGGCGAGGTAAGTTTTACGTATTGTGTGGCTAGACCACTCTCAGGGTGTATTTTCTTACTAATAGGTGTTTAGGAGGGTGAACTTGCTGAGACAAAGTCTCATCCCGGTTTGGGGAACACATTTCGGGACCATAGATGGCGATACCCCGACGATGAGTGGCCTGCCGACCGAGATAGATCAGACGACTGAGAGTACTCCTGACCCTGGGAGCCCCTAGGTCTATCAGTTGGTGAGGACCACCATTTGGGTCGAGGTGAACGTGGAGCTTAGAGTACCTTACGATTTTAGGGCTTGGTTTCGTATCGGAGCAAATGGTGCTAGGATTGGCCCCTTGGACAGCATGGACATTCCGGCGGCGGTGATGACCGCCATTTTGGGAGATGATGTGGTAGATCGCCCGATGGTCGAGTGATCAACGCTACGCCCCGCAATCCTAGGTGACTCGATCCGGAGGATGTGGGATCGACGAACGGGGATGACCCGGTAGTCCTAGGACTGTGTCTTTTCTTTTTGGCGGACTGTTCTATGTTGTGTAGGCTAACCCTCTTTTGATGCACATAAACTCTAACCCATTTTTGGTGCATAGCCTTGGATCCTAGGTTGATGTATGTAAGCCCCGGTTTGATGGTAATGTATGAAATTATGTTGTTTGATGTTTGAATTGATGTTCCCGCTTTGTCTTATCCCGTATCTTGTTGTAAGGAGTTTCCTAGTACGTTCCGCTTGCGAATTAATAAATTAAATTGGGGTCGGCGACACTACCTGGGAAGGTCGCATTTCCATGACCATGACGGGATGTTGGCGCACTCGAGGTTCGGGTCGTGACAGGTCCTGAGCAAGACCTTAAAAGGCTCTGACTACCGGAAAAGTCCGGGTAAAGGCGGATTCAGGTCTCGAAAAAGATTCTGACCCCATTGTTTCTCCGGTTCACAACTCCCTTACGGAGGTAGGGGGGCAGTCTGGATCCCCGCGACGCCTTCCCCCTTGAAACACAGGGGCATAGTACAGGGAAATGAAAGGTTCGGGGGGAAACCCCCGGATGCGGTGTGGGGCATGCAGCTCGCATCACCTATACGAACAATAGCATGAGACACATCAAGCCCCCATTAAAATCAAAGATTCAAAGTGCATTTATTTTGTAAAAAATAAATAATTTAAAATATCATTTTTTAAACAATGATTACTAATATCATTTACAAAAATGAATGAATGAAATATATTTTCATTGTCTATGAAAATATTTCGCAATTAATTATTATCGATAACAAAAACATTGTTCATCAAATAATTATTTCTAGGAGTCCAAGTTATCATCTTTAGAAAAAAGCGTTTTTTAAATCATCGATTTTCTTTAAAAAAAGACAAATAAGAAAAACTGTTGTGGGAAAATTGTTTTCCTACTTTTCAGTAAGGCCTTACTAGTATGACAATTTCTAGGTTATTATGAAAATAACAATTTATTGTAAGTCATAAATTTTTATAAGAGTGGATCTCGAAATAATTTATAATTATTTGTTATTTGATTCTTTATGATTAAGAACATATTGTTATTTTCACAGTAGATTAAATACCGTTATCCAATTATTTTTCTTTATAGTATTTGGATAATGGAAAACTAATAGTTTTATGGGAAACATTTTTAATGAATTGAAAATAACGAGCTTAGATTGGGGGGAATCGCGACTTCCCCTATTGACAAGAAGAAAAATACATTTTTTAAATCATCATGCAAACGAAAAATATATATTTTTTTATTATAAATTTTTAGTGAAAGAAATACCGCATTGGACGCATTGTCCGGAATGGTTCTTCACCCATTGGGTGAATGCAATCATGTGTATACGACCTATACTTATCAATGAACATTGGGACCTCCCTCAAGTGAACCAAACATAATTTGTAGGGATGTTAGGTCATTTTCTGGGCTTTCGGGCTTAGGATCATCTCTCTTTGTTTTGATTTTTCTCGAACTCTCTTGTCAAGATTTTCTCTCCTTTTGTCTCTGTTCGGTCGTTTTTTCCCCGTGTCCGGACGAGGAGCTTTCGCCCTTTCTTTTCAACTTGTCGACGAATGATGCGACATTCACGGCTAATGGACCGCATCCGAGCATGGACAGGTCACGGATGTGCCACGAACTGATGATAATGTCGTCGTGAAGTTGCCGCTCTCGTGATCAGTGAGAAAGAATACTTCCAATAAAAAATTTCGTACGGTATAACCTATCTATACGGCCTATCCAATGAAATATCACCATTTTCAATACATAGTACACAATCGTGTCTCGATCCAATAATTCACACATCACCATCATTTCATTTGATATGAACATACATATGAAGAGGCCCGCTTCACTTATTAACTTAAATGATTGAATTGAACCTTTTTGTATGGTGTCACGGCACAGTTCGAAAGTTCAAACCCTAGCATTCTCAGTTTCTCGTGGTGGATTCACAACCTGTTCCCGGAATAAGAGCTTTTAATATTTGAAATGGGCTGTCACATGATTCTTCCTAACTCAGTTGGCTCGAGGCCGCCCCTCTGTCCTCTTGCTGGTTTACCCATCCCGTCTCTCTGGGATCACATTACTCTTCGGATATTTCTCTCCAAGTCCCTGCTGCTGGGCATCCTCAACTAATCTTTGGGGCCGCTGAATCTCAAGCCTCATATTTTATGTGACTAATTAATCCCAATTCGTACGTTTGTGCTGAAGCTTCATGTCAAGAAGAAAATTGCTGAATTTTGGTGCAGAAATGATTCGTTTTTTCTTGTCACGGACCTCAATCAGGACATTGCTCAAATAATTGGATGGCATCATATTACACCCTTTTTTGCAGGCCATCAAATGCATTAAATATTCTCTACTCTCCTTGTTAACATACACCATATGAGATCTCGTACAAATGATGTAGTCTTAAGACCTGCAAGTTTGTCATCTTATAAGCTTCTTCCGATGAACTCTGAAAAATGCATGCACGGAGTCAATCCAAGTTTTTCGACGCTGAATTATCTTGTTCACAGGCATACACTGCAACAGGTACGCTCAGTCGAGGAACCAAGGTAAATATTATGTATATAAACGATGGAATTAATAAAAAATCAGAAAATAAAAAAAAGTAAATGAGACACTAAATTTGCGTGAGTTTGTCAATGCGACCTACTCTACATGGACACTAGGACAATATTCCATTATAGGTTAAGTGATTCTTACGGTTACACAAATACTTTTAATGTTATATCACTTTTTACACGGTCGAGTCACATGCATCCGGATTTTTTCGCTTTCAGCAATGGGTTATATAGGGTTTAGAAGTCTATAATAATGACATGTCACGTCTGAAATGCAGCGTGACCGCAAATCTCGTAATTTTTTGTTGTAGGGTCATATGTCAATTTGAGTTTACGAAATTGAGAGGACACAGGGTGTTCTAGTTCTGTTGGGGAACATGACGATTGTAAATGGCCATAGTCCCAATTATAGATATTTAGTCCTTTAGAGTTATGTCTGGCGTGGATATCTTCGAACCTTTTCAATGCCAATCTCTTTCATATCCCCACCAGCATTATACTCCCAAAACACGACACATGGAAATTATTGTCCACAAATCCTCCCCTTTTTATCTCTCTCCTTCTCATGTGCCCGCCCCTCCCTCCATCTCCACCAACTCTTCTCCATGGAAGACCATTCACCTCCACTCTCAACTTCACCACCAGCACCGCCACCGGCTCCTCCGCCTCCATCCACCACACCACCGCCATCACAACCTGCTCTCTACGAGCTAACAGCTTCTTCCATTTCATACAGAAAGTCTAACACTTTCATCACAAACACCCTCCATCATTTCCTAGCCTTCAAACCATGCACAAAACCATCCCCTCCCGCCTACATCCTCCGCGACATCTCCCTCGTCGCCTACCCATCCCAAATCCTTGCGGTGGTCGGCCCAAGCGGGGCGGGGAAGTCCACCCTCCTTGACATTTTGGCGGCTCGAGTGACGCCCACCCGCGGCACCCTCCTCCTCAACTCAACTCCCATCAACCCATCCACGTTCCGCAAACTCTCGGCCTACGTCCCCCAGCACGACGTATGCCTCCCGCTACTCACCGTCTCCGAGACATTCATCTTTGCCGCCCGGCTGCTCATCCCTGACAAATCACAGCTCCTAACAGTCGTGTCCACTCTCCTGACAGAGCTAGGGCTGAGCCACCTGGCTGAGACCCGGCTCGGGAATGCCCTATCGGGAGGTGAGCGGCGGCGTGTCTCGATCGGGCTCAGCCTCCTCCACGATCCGGCGGTGCTCCTCCTTGATGAGCCGACTTCCGGGCTGGATAGCACTTCGGCCTTCAATGTCATGCAGATCCTCAAGAAGATCGCCGTCTCGCGTCACCGGACCGTGATCTTGTCAATCCACCAGCCGAACTTCAAGATTCTCTCCACCATTGACAGAATTCTGTTGCTCTCAAAAGGGTCGGTGGTCCACCATGGAACGCTCTGCGAGCTCCAAAGCTTCTTGCTCTCCATTGGCTTCACTGTGCCACCTCAGCTTAATGCCCTTGAATACGCCATGGAAATACTGAACCGGCTCCAAGAGAACAACAAAACCCTGACGCTCTCACAGTTTCCACAGTCACTTCCTGCATCACTGGTTCATTGCTCCGAGACTAGTACTCCTTCCGATCATCATCAAAAAATACCAAAGATTAGATACAAGAGCTCGAGGCTCGACGAAATTTTGATACTCTACAACAGGTCGTGGAAGATCATCTACAGGACGAGACAGCTCCTCCTGACCAACACCATCGAAGCCCTCCTCGTAGGGCTCGTCCTCGGCACCATCTACATCAACATAGGGTTCGACAAGGAAGGTATCGAAAAGAGGTTTGGTCTCTTCGCCTTCACTCTCACTTTCCTCCTTTCCTCCACGACCGAAGCCTTACCCGTCTTCATCAACGAAAGGCCCATCCTCTTGCAAGAAACCTCGAGCGGAGTCTATCGACTCTCATCCTACTTGATAGCGAACACGTTCGTTTTCTTGCCCTACTTGCTTGCCGTGGCTATTATATACTCGGCCTCGATGTACTTTCTTGTTGGCCTATGCGCCTCATGGCAAGCCTTCGCCTACTTTGTCCTGGTGATCTGGATCATTAACCTGATGGCGAACTCTTTCATCTTGTTCTTGAGCTCCATTGCGCCAAACTACATTGCCGGGACGTCTTTAGTGACGGCATTCCTCGGGGCCTTCTTCCTCTTCTCAGGCTACTTCATTTCGAAGCAGAGCATACCCAAGTACTGGCTGTTCATGTACTTCTTCTCCTTGTACAAGTACGCACTCGACGCGCTCCTCATCAACGAGTACTCGTGCCTCGTGTCAAGATGCTTGATCTGGTACGAGGAGAACAAGACATGCATGGTGACCGGGAGGGACGTGTTGCAGAAGCGAGGGCTTCACGAGGGCGAGAGGTGGACGAACATTTACATTCTGATCGGGTTCTTCATGTTCTATCGCGTGCTTTGGTTGCTGGTTCTGATGCGAAGGGTTTCGAGATCAAAGAAGTGAAATTTGCGACTCTACTTTACTCATCATCATCATCATCATCATCATCATCATCATCATCTATAGTCTTCAAGAAAAAAATAAGACACTGCCCTTCTTCTTTTCTGTTTCTTATTCGCTCTCCGATTTTACACTGCTATCAGATCTTCATATGCTCCTCTAATTGGTTCCGTTGCTTTATAACTTGTGTCAATTTCCGTTATCGGGGATAAGTTTCTCACTGAAGCTTTTAAGCATCAATCTTACAAAAAAACGCTTTGCATGGACCAGATTTATGGAACAAACATAAATCACCATGGCTAGATCAAAGAATCCAGTAGACATGGAAAAGCGAGCAACTTTTAAAATTCAAAAGACAAAGTTAGGTCGATTTTGCATGTTGTAATTTGGTTTATTACGTCGTGTCTGTTGTGCAATTAGTGAAATTTTACGTGGAACCATCAATATCAATACTCGAGATTCTCCTGGCTCACGATGGATTGGGTCCATGCGAGGACAAAGCTCAAGAAATGTCGAGGCTCGAAGAGTATCGTATCATATTGGAAATCTTTTCACCACATAAATCTGCATGTTGACCCCACAAGCAAATTTGCACCTCGTGGACATGAAAGTGGTGGATCCCAATTAGGTATTAAACTTGTCCAGCAATTATTCCTTTCCTGTGCAAGCCAAGAGCAACTCTGTCAAGACGATCGTGTGGGTCTCGTCCTTTCCCTCTCTCTCTCTCTCTCTCTCTAAACTGAAATGATAAGTTCCTATTGGTCAGGTGTTAATTAGAAATGACCCCACAATTTATTTATTCTTCCATGATTATAAGAATTTAAAGAATTTGAGGTCACGGGTTCACTATCGATCCACGAAGAGCTAAAGCTATAGCGAAAAAGCCAAGAAGATGTGCAGTCGTCTTCCTCATTCATGATGTTTTTGTCCGAAGGTGAGATTTCCGTCTTTTCTTGATTTGTTGTCTTCCCTGAAATCGATGCACGTTCACGGGTCTCTCTCGCGATGTCGCTCGTGAACTGGTCGTTGGACTGTCTCCAGCGGGTGTCCACTCAGCTCGTACACGCATCATCTCTTTAACTGCAACCCCAATCGCCACGCGAATTTAAGGACTAGCGCATGGATTGAAGGAATCAAAAGGTAAAAGCTTAGATCATAGGCTTGAAAGTCCTAATCGAAGCATAAGCTAGCAACGTCACGTTGTTATACATGTAAACCGAGTCCACAACAGCAAGGGACAACAATTGAAACAAGGGTCTTTACAAATGACTCCGTGCTCAAAACGTCCCATCTGTGGCCACATATAACAAAATGTTTTCACAAACAAATGATGTTTGATAGTGTCATTTTTGTATATATACTGATCAAGACAAAAGGTTTATATGTCATTTTTACAGGTGAAATTTTCAAAAAAAAATCTTAAACTTACTGCATTTGTGCTAATTCAATTCAAAAACTTTTTGAAAATTTGCCAATTAAGTTCTTTTGACTAATTTTGATAGGAAATTATTAATATGGACATCGGTCGTCTTACGTGATATAGCCGGTGTTGATGTGCACAAATTTCATAATTTCTTTAAATTGAAAATTTTAATATAAATTCTTTATTTATTTTGCCTTTTTTTTTTTCTCATTGTGTCAACTAGGGTCACTAGCAACCCTCACCCATTGTGGAGGCCTTGCCTAAACTGTGTGTGAAGGCCCTTGCCAGATTTGGGCATTGGCCTCGCCCTTGCTAAGGGCCTTCAAGACCTCGTTGTTTGTAGGAGTGAGCCTCGCCCATGGCCCGGTGGCCTACGAGGGTCACCAACCCTTTCTAACCCAAAGAAAAAAAATTCAATAAAACATTGCATCATTATATAAGTTATTCGACAAATTTTCTTTATAATATATTGTCATGATGATAAGATATCCATTAACTCTTAGCAAGACAAGAGATAGATAATAAATTGTTACAGAAAAGAAAAGAGAGAATGTCGTAAAGAAGGAAAACAAATATTTGACACTAAAAAAATAATATAAACAGAAGGCTTCCTCGTTTTTTCCGCACCAAGCAGATGGCAGTTGAAACTTTTGACAAAATTTGGAAAGCTATTGAGAAAGGGAATTTATGCTATCGTGTTGGTTTATGCTTTCGAGAGTGAGGGGGATTTACCTTCTTATCTTCGTTCTCACTTTATTGATTCACGTGCTCAAAATATTGCAATTGATTACCTTATAATTCAATAGATATTGTAATTTCATGTCTTTTATTTTCTTTTAATAAGGAATAAACCTACATAATGGTGAGAAATCAATTGATTCGAACATTTATTCTGCTATAGATTCTTGCGTATTATAATTCTTCTGTTGCAGAAGTTCACGTTGCCACTGATGTTAAGAAATATATGATAAATAACGTTAATTTTCATTTGCAAAACAAATTTTACTTCAGGTCATCAAAATCCATTCGAACAAAAGAAGCAACAAAAACCCTTATAAATCTTGGTCGACTTCTTGGGCCAACGTCAAACCGCCCCCCAATTCTCCGAACTTGGGCCGACCAAAGTCTTTATTACAGCCCAAAGTTGCTCGGGCCTATCACCACCCTCATCAATTTAGGGCGCGTTTGGTAACGTTTCTATTAAAAAATTGTTGAAAGCGAATGAAATAGAAAAAAGTGTTTACATTCCTAGAACAATTTTTGACCGAAAAGATGCGTTTGGTAAACTTGTTCCTAATAAAAAATGAATAGAAACACGTTTGGTAAATTTATATTATTTTTTTGTTTCTTTTAATTTTTTAATATTTTTATTTTATTTTTCATTTTTTCCTTTCTTTTTATTTTTCCTTTTTTTTTTTTCGGCCGGCGGCCTCGCCCGGCCACGGCGAGGCTTCGGCCCCGGCGAGGCCGAGCCTTGCTTGCGCCGGCGACGCTCCGGCGAGGTCGCCGACCCTTGACGGCCGGTCGCCGGCCATGGCCGAGGCCGGCTACCGGCCAAAGAAGAAAAAAAGAAGAAAAGAAGAAGAAAAGAGGAGAGAGAAGAAAAGAAGAAAAAAAGTGTTTCGGAGAAATGTTTCTGAGCAAGAAACAATTTTTTTTTGTTTCTCATTTCTGTTTTTTTTTTGTGTTCCAGAACAAAAAAATCTGATTTTGAACAAAAACGCAAATAAACGCGTTTACGTTCTTTTTTTTTTCCCGAGAAAAAAAAAAAACCAAATTTCTGTTCTTGAACAGAAAAAAGAAATAAAAACATGCAGCCCCTTAATCCCTCAGCATGCTCAGATTGTTTACAAAAATTCGATTCTGAACTTACGTGACAGGCTGGAGTTGACTATTGAACATATTCTTGTTGACTGAAAAGGTCACTGTAACTTGCCACTTGTTAGCATACCTGGCATTAACAATCTTCACGAGTGATACAAGTAATGACATTGTTGTGATTTGTTTAATTTCTTGGACGTGGCAAACTATAAGTTTATGTTATCCTATGGCCTACTTGCTTAATTCTCAATTTGCATTTTCTTCAAGAGTTTGTAAATCACTTCTGATATGAATGTGAGTATGTGCAGCAGCATTACACTATCCTCATTTTCCACGCATAAGTACAGCAACTGCAAAACCTTGGCTCTTATTGCTGCGTACAAGCAAGAAAAGATAGGTCCTGTGCAGTGAAATTTTCACCTCAAATATGCGAAAATATCCCTAAAGGGATTCTTAATGAGAATATTATATAAGAATATATCAAGCTAGTTTATAATATAGGTCGCACACACTATAAATGAGTGTTTAGACGAACGAGTCAAATTCAAGTTCCCAACAAGAGAATTGCCACGTTATTTTTGCTTTGTAATTAAGTTTTTTGTATCTATAGCTAGTATTAATAAGGCTGTCGAAATGAGTCACAAATCTAAGAAATCTTTGCTTGAGCTTTTTGTACTTAGAGTCAAAACAAGGACTTCAGAACTGCTTGTTCTTTCCTCAATTGCACGCGAGAATTCTTCCTTATGTGCAAGATTTTTCGTCAGCCTAATCAAGAATGGGTGAAGTGAGTGTTTGTGCGTTTTCTCTGTGCAGACATGTGTAGAACTTCATAGCATCGCACGCCAAGGGACATTTGATCTTTTGAACTATCTATGTTAATTTTTTTACTCTCTTCCTTGTCATTTTTAACGTAAAACCCACAAGCAAATTAACTAGTCGGTGAATAATAGGCCGTTATTTGGTTTGATAACGGGGAAGGGTTGCCAAAGTATTTGCCTTTATCATTTTAGACACCAGATCTTTGCCCCCATTTGTTGGAACTTAATACGTGGAAACGACAGAATCTTACAATTTACGTCGACGCGAAATCACCAGAGAAATAAACGAGAAATAATAAGGATACCGGAAATTTACGCGGTTCGGTCCAAGTATTGGTACCTATGTCCACAAAGAGAGCGAGTAGCGAATAAGGGCGCGTTTGGTTGTGTTTACGTTTAAAAATTGTTCCAGGAATGAAATAGAAAAAAAGTATTTACTTCCTAACAATTTTTGAACAAAATACGCGTTTGGTAAACTTGTTCCGGAATAAAAAATAAACGAAACATGTTTGGTAAATTTGGATAATTTTTTTATTTCTTTTATTTTTTTCTTATTTTTCCTTTTTTTCTTTTTCATTTTTTTTTCTTTTTTGGCCGGTCGCCGGCCAAGGCCTTGGCCGGCGACCGGCCGGGCGAGGGCCGAGCTCGCCCGGCGGGGGCGAGGCACGGCTCGCCGGGCCACCGCCGGGCGAGGCCGAGGCTCGCCGGCCGCCGGGCGAGCTCGGCCTCGCCGGCTGGGGCGAGCTCGAGGCGGATCTGGGCGAGATCGAGCTCGCCCGGGCCGGCGCGAGGTCGGCCTCGCCTTGATCCGGCGAGGCCGAGCTCGCCTGGCCGGCCGGCGAGCCGCGGCCTCGCCGGCCACCGCCGGCGAGGCCAAGGCTCGCCGGCCGGGCGAGCTCGGCCTCGCCGGATCTGGCGAGATCGAGCTCGCCCGCCGGCGGCGCGAGGTCGGCCTCGCCATGGGCCGGGCGAGCTCGAGCTCGCCCGGATCCGGCGAGGCCGACCCTCGCCCGGCGGCCGGCGAGCCTCGGCCTCGCCGAGCCACCGCCCAGTCGGCGTCGCTGGTGGTGGCTCGGCGAGGCCGAGGCTCGCCGGCCGGGGCGAGGGTCGGCCTCGCGGATCTGGGCGAGCTCGAGCTCGCCCGCCCATGGCGAGGCCGACCCTCGCCCGGCTACGGCGAGCCTCGGCCTCGCCGGGGACGGCGAGCGTCGGCCTCGCCGGGGCGGCGAGCCTCGCCGTGGCCGGGCGAGGCCGCCGGCCCTCGTCGGCCGGTCGCCGGCCATGGCCGAGGCCGGCGACCGCCAAAAGAAAGAAGAACAAAGAAAATAAGAAAAAAAAAGAAAAAAAAAAAAAGTGTTTCGATTTGTGTTAAACAAAGCAAAACAAGAAATTTGTGTTTTTTGTTTTTTTTTTTTTGTTCTTGAACAAAAGAACAAAAAGGAACAGAAACGCGTCAAACGCGTTTTCCTTTTTTGTTCCCAAACAAAAAACAGAAATTTCTGTTCCTGGGAACAGAAATAGTGTGCAGCCATGCACACCCTAATCCACTATAATCGGAGAATCATAGTTTACAATCATTCATATGCTCAAGTGTTTCTCACACCTAGATTTAATCCCAAACCAAAAGTGTTTATAAATAAACAACTCATTTGGGTATAAATTCACAGCACAAAAAATACCACTCGTTTAAGTTGTATGCCAAAAAAAAAAGATCTCCAACTTCCTTTTCTTTCTTTCGTGTAGCTCTTCTCTTAGCGTGGACATGCGGCATGGACGTGTGGCTTTCTTCTATGTAGGGCTTCGGCAGCTTCTTACAGAAAGAAAAGAAGACCTACAAATATTTCTATTTTTATACGTGTGCCCAAGTCAAAGTTTGACCTGGGCCCACCACGTTTTGGCTCCACGCGTGTAGAGGACTTCATCTTCACACCAAAGGGTCCTTATACGTGCGTGTGCCTAGAGTCAACACTTTGACTCTGGGCCCCTACAATATGATTGCCTCTTTTCGGATTCCACAGGCTTCCGCAGCAAAGAAGAAACTTTGCTCCTTTTTTTTTTTTTTAATTTTTATATTTCCTCTTTTGTAATCTTTCATGGAGTCCAACAAAGTTTCTTCTTCTACTTGGAAAATCTTTATCAACGAATTTAGTTTAACAAATCGTTATTCGAATTCAAACTTGAGACATTAATTCAACAATTTTCCACCTTGGCTCAATGTTTGAAGTTAAGTTATAGTGTTCATCATTCGTGCTGCTCTTCCAACACCTTGACGGGCGCTCACTCTTCACAGATGCCAATAGAGCTCAAGCAGAGCTTGAGCTTCGTCAAAGGAATAGATTTAGTCATCATGTCTGTCGGGTTATCTGCTGTGGCAATTTTTTTGACAATAACATTACCCTTAGCTAAGACATCTTGGATGAAGTGGTACTTGATGTTGATATGCTTTGTATGCTCGTGATAAACTGGATTATACGTCAAATATATTACACCTTGGTTATCACAATGTATTTCCACACTTTTTTGTTCTAACCCAAAGTTCGAGAGCAAACTTTGGGTGTGCATGGAAACACTCCAAAGAAGTGTTTCCGGAATACTTTTGTACGGATTTTGTTCCCGGGAACAAAAAAAGAACAGAAACGTGTTTGGTTGCGTTTTCTTTTTTTTTTTTTTTTTGTTTCCGGAACAAAATAAGAACAAAAAAAAGAAACAACAAATTGTTGTTTCGGCCTTGAGAAACACTTCTTCAAGAACAAAAATGAAAAGAAACAAAAAACAAAACGGGAACAAAATTGGAGAAAGAAGAACACACCGGCTGAAGCTTCTCCTTCGTGCGTGCTCTCTCTCGGCCGAAGCTTCCTCCGCCTCCTCCTTCCTTTTCCGGCGTCTCTCCTTTCTCTCCAGCAGCTCCCACTAGGCTGACTCTCCAGCGACTCCTCACTCCGGCGACTCCTCACTCGTGTGCTCTCTCTCGGCCGAAGCTTCGTTCTCGTGCTGGTAGAGCTGCTCGAGCAGCAGCTCCAGCGAGGTCGATTGTTCCGGTGCTCTGCGCTCGAAAGCTCTGCGCTTGGGAAAGTCCGCGATCGAAAGCTCTGCGCTCCGTCCGAACCGTTCCGGTGCGAAATCGCAACCTTCGACCTAGGTAATTCCTTCGCTCGATCGGTTCGTTCGAGGTCGATTGTTGGTTCAGCTCGATTGGTGTTTAGATTGGTCGAATTTCTGTCGTGTTTTTCTGTTTGCTTCCGTGTAATCGGAGCCATCGGACATGAGGAACTTCGACCCGCCGGCGGTTTTTTGTCCCTTCTCTCGGTTTCGCGCGGTTCACAGTCGGTGCGGGATTCTGTTGAAATTTGCCTAACCGCGATCGCCTGCGGCGAGGTTGCTCACTCGATTTTGCTACGCTTTCGTGACCTAGGGGGGTTGTGCAATTGTAACAGTTATGAATTTTCTGTCCTCAAGTGCTGTTCTGGAGCTGTGACGTTTTTCGGTGGTTTGTTTGGTCTTGTTCAGGGGGTGCTAGGAGGAGGAGGAGGAGGAGATGTGGGCAGCATCTTGCCTCGCGTCCTGCTGCGCCGCATGCGCCTGCGACACCTGCAGGACGGTGGTGTCGGGAATTAGCCGGAAATCGGCTCGGATTGCTTACTGTGGCCTCTTTGCGCTCTCTCTGATTGTCTCATGGATTCTCCGTGAAGTCGCAGCTCCTCTCATGGAGAAGCTCCCTTGTAAGATTGTTGCTTCGAATTCGGTTTCTTTTTCCATGCGCGAGATACTCGTTTCTTTTCAATGCTTTTGGGCGGCTTTGTCATTGTGATGCCTAAGTTTGTCTTGGAGGATGATTAGTCTCATGGACATACATGCTCATGATCGGGAACACTGCGTAGATGTCATCTCTTATGCAATTCTGGTGTAGTTGGAATAACCCTTAAGTTGTCATGATATAGAGACACTGTTTGTCATGCAGGGATCAATCAATTTCACAAGACACCGGACAAGGAGTGGTTTGAAACTGATGCTGTCTTGAGGGTGAGCTTGGGGAACTTTCTCTTTTTCACGATCCTTGCTATTATGATGATTGGGGTGAAAAATCAAAGGGACCCTCGTGACGGTATTCACCATGGTGGATGGATGATGAAAATCATTTTGTCTGTATGTGCGGTTAGCGGCATTGTTAACTCTCATCATCATCGTTATAATAAATCTCGCGATGGGTATTCTGCCTCACGTGGACAACTTTGCTCATATTGGCGGATTTCTTTCTGGTTTTCTTCTTGGCTTTGTGTTTCTAATTCGGCCCCGTTCGGGTGGGTTAGCCAAAGAAATGCTCTTCCCGGAAGAGCAACCCCTTCACTTAAACCAAAGCACACGATTTATCAGTATGTTAAAAATGTTTGTCTTCACTAACCATGAACAAAATAAAATTAATGAGCATTTCATAAGAATGAGAATTCAATATCAATTTTAAACTTTATTAAAGAAAATATTTTTTTAAAAAAAAAATTTAAAACAGAAATTTTGTTGTTGTTTACCAAACGTGTTTTACTTTTTTTCTATTCTAGGAACAAAAATTGGATCGATTACTAAAACGTGTTTTTGTTCTTTTTTATTCCAAGAACAGTTTTTTTTTATACTCACCAAACGCGTTTCTTTTGTTCAAAAACTCGTTTCCCTAATGTAAACACTTTTTTTTATTTCGTTCCTGAACAAAAAAAAGAAGTGTTTCCATGCGCACCCTTTGTAACCATATCGCCTCATTCGCTACAAAAGTTAGTACTATGTACTTTGCCTCAGTCAAAGATAAGACAATGTGATCTTATAAGGACGCTTTCCAACTAACTGCACCACCTGCTAGCGTAAATATGTAGCCTGTTAAAGATTTGCGATCATCCAAGTTACCGGCGTAATCTAAATCCACAAAACCAGTGGTCTCACTGCCATTGCTGTTCCTCCAGTACACTATACCCATATCTGTTGTCCCCTTCAAATATCTAAGGATCCACTTCACAGCTAAGCAATGAGTTTTACCAGGACGCTTCATATAGTAACTAACCACGCTCACAGCTTGTGAAATATCAGGCCTAGTGTATGCCATAGTATACATAATACTACCCACGACACTAGAATAAGAAACACGGGACATATGCTCATCCTCCTCCTCAGTCTACAGTGATAATTTATTTGAAAGTTTAAAGTGATTCGCTAAAAGTGTACTTACAAATTTTGTTGACTGCATATTAAAACGTGCCACAATCTTCTCAATATATTTCTTCTGAGATAGACGTAAAACTCATATAGTCTTGTCACGCAAAATCTCCTTACTCAAAATTTTCTTTATAGCACATAAATCTTTCATCTCAAATTCAGCATTTAACCGCTTTTTTCAGCACGTCAATATCAGACATATTCTTAACTGCTATTAGCATATCATCAACATACAAAAGTAGATAAATCAAAGAATCATTCTCCAATCTACTAAAGTAAAAGCAGCTATCCATCTGACTTTTTGAATAGTTTTGAATAGCCATGAAAGTATCAAAGCGTTTATACCACTGCTTAGGAGACTGTTTTAGCTCATATAATGATTTTTTCAACAAGTAAACATGATCTTCCTTACTCAGAATAGCAAATCCCTCTGGTCGCCTCATGTAAATTTGCTCCTCCGACTCACCATGAAGAAACGCAGTTTTTATATCTAGCTGCTCTAACTCGAGATCCTGCGAGGCAACTAAGGTAAGCAAAACACGAATAGAAGTATATCTTACCACAAGAGAGAACACCTCATTGTAGTCAATGCTATCACGCTGTGTATATCCCTTCGCCACAAGTCTCGCCTTATACATCGCTGCCTCGACACCAAGAACGCCCTCTTTCTGTTTAAAGATCCATTTACTTCCGACAATTTTTTGGCTCTTGGGTACTTTGACCAGCTCCCATGTTTGATTTCGATGGAGAATTCTATCTCTTTACTCATAGCCCCTAGCCACTGCGATGACTCCTAACTAGCCATCGCCTCAAAATAAAACAAAGGCTCATCTGTCTCCACCTTATCACCTACAATCAATGCATAAGCAATATCGGTATAACCATAGCGTACCGGTAATTTAATTTGCCTTCTTTGTCTATCGGCAACTATAGTGTGCTGCGACTTTACTAGTTGTTCACTATCACCGACTTCAAGAACTGCAGCTTCATCTGCAGTCTCAACTTCTGTTACCTTCGAGATCTCTAGAGTCTCCACCTAAAGCTCCACCTCACTAATGATACCATGATCTGTCTTCTCTATTGGTTGTGTCTTATAACTCCTCTGTTGAAGCATTGCAGTCTCGTCGAAGATCACATCTTTGCTGATTAGAAAACCGGGCGATCTGGGATCAGTGCATCACAGCCAGTAGCCTTTCACTCCATGTGTATAACCTAGGAATATACACTTCTTCGCCTTTGGCTAAAGCTTACCATTACTCGCATGAGCATACATAGAAAATCCGAATATATGTAATCTGGAGTAATCAACAGGTTTCCCCGACCATATTTCCTCAGGAGTCTTCCTGTGACATCCCAGATTTTCGATTCTGTTTCCTATTGAATAAATCGATCATTTCATTGACGCGCCTATAAGGCTATTCTCAGAATTGATCACTTTCGAGATAACTAGATTATATAGGGAAGCTATTAAGGATTTTAAGATAAATAAACTTGAGAATTCGACTAGAAATCGGCTTCTCGACTATGCTCATCTTTAGAGACCATTACGGTACAGTTAAAAATTGAATTGAGATCAGAGATAGGTCGGTTTGATGGAGATGTGTGGCTGATCGTGGGTAACTCCACTAAATTGGAAAATTCTCGTCGACCGACACTAGTTTGATTTCTCTGTTGTTTTGGTACCCTGTGTCCGTATTTAAATCATCAAGATTTTTATGACAATCGAGAGTCGCCATTGAGTCGAGTGGGTTCATTGTGACTCGAAGAAAATCGACCACGGGTCATTTGCACTAAAAATCTCTGAAAACTACCCGGTAATCTAGGTCACACTAAAAATGCACCTAATGGAAATTAACTGTGAATTCAAGTCCGATTTTAGAAATTGAAGATTCTATTATGTCTCGATAAATTCTAGAAACGTTGACTCAGTTTTAGAAGATTTTTCTGACAACCGAGACTTTTTGAGAAAAGGTCGTCACAAAGCCGTTTTTATTCAAAAAATGCTGAGGATTGTTTTTTGTCCCAAATTTAGGATGCAAGATGGATTTATGGATGATGAAAGATGTCAATTGAAGCATTGAGGTGTCAATTGAATTTATTAAAGCCAGTTGAGATTTAATTGAGCTTGAAACTAAGCCAATTGAAGCAATTTACTTAGAAATTCGTAGCTCCCCCTCCTACTAGCCATTTTGGACCATTTGAGAAGTCATGAGAAGTGTAATGGTGGACCATTGTAAGCCAAGGAAGAAAGCTTGGCTAGAAAGCTCAGCTTCAGTACAGTACGGCGTATCATTCTTAAATCCTCGAGGACATGCTGAGAGCTTGTGTACTGGACTTCAAAGGAAATTGGGAAGATTAGCTACTCTTTGTGAAATTTGCCTACAACAACAGTTATCAGCAGGGCATTAAGATGGCCCATTTTGAAACATTGTATGGCAGAATGTGCAGAACACCAGTGTGTTAGGATGAAGTTGGGGAAATAAAGATTACAGGCCCAGAGTTGATCCAGCAGTCAGTGGAAGCTGTGGCAGTGATCATAAATAGATTAAAGACCGCGTAGAGCAGACATAAAGGTTACACAGATAAGCGTTAAAAGTCTTTGGAATTCCAAGTTGGTGATCACGTTTTTCTAAAGGTGTCACTAATGAGGGGAACTTCACGTTTTGGAAAAAAAAGGAAAACTAAGTCCAAGGTACGTAGGTCCGTTTGAAATTCTTGAGAGAATCGGGAACATAGCGTATCGTCTTGCGTTGCCACCGAGATTGGCACAAGTGCATGACGTCTTTCACGTGTTGATGTTAAAGAAGTATGAGCTTGACCTGACTCACGTGCTCAATTTCGAGGAATTGGACGTGGATGACCGTGTGTCATACGTTGAAAGCCCAGTTCAGATCGTGGACAAAAAAGAGCAAGTTTTGCATTCAAAGACCATTCAATTGGTCAAAGTGGTCTGGCAACACCACGGTACTAAAGGAGCAACATGGGAGACTGAGGAGTCGATGAGACAGTTGTACCCCCACCTTTTTGAGAAAATTTTGTAGATGTTTAAATTTCGAGGACGAAATTTTTATAAGAGGGGAAGAGTTGTGACATCCCAAATTTTCGATTCTGTTTCCTACTGGATAAATTGGACATTTTATTAACGCGCCTATAGAGTGTTTCTAATCAATCACTCTCGAGATAACTAGATTATTTGGGGAAGCTATTAAGAACTTTAAAGCAAATAGATTTGAGAATTCGATCAGGAATCGATTTTTCGACTGTGCTTATCTTTAGAGGCCATTACGTCACAGTTAAAAATCGAATTGAGATCAGAGATCGGTCATTTTGACGGAGATGTGTGGCTAATCGTGGGTGACTCCATTAAATTAGAAAATTCTCGTCGACCAGCACCAGTTTGATTTCTCTATCGTTTTGGTACTCTGTGTCCGTATTTAAATCATCGAGATTTTCACGATAATCGAGAGTCGCCATTGAGTCAAGTGGGTTCATTGTGGCTTGAATAAAATCGACCACGAGTCATTTGTACTAAAAATCTCTGAAAACTACCGATAGTTTAGGTCAGGCTAAAAACGCGCCGTATGGAAATTAACTATGAATTCAAGTCCGATTTTAGAAATTAAAGATTCAGTTATGTCATAATAAATTCTAGGAACGTCGACTCAGTCTCAGAAGATTTTTCTGATAACCAAGACTTTTTGAGAAAAGGTCGTCACAAAGTCGTTTTTATTCAAAAAAATGCTATGGATTGTTTTGGTCGCAAATTTGGGATGCAAAAGATGGATTCGTGGATGAGGAAAGATGTCAATTGAAGCATTGAGGTGTCAATTGAATTTATTAAAGCCTGTTGAGATTTAATTGAGCATGAAACTAAGTCAATTGAAGCCATTTACTTAGAAATTCGTGACTTCCCCTCCTACTAGCCATTTTGGACCATTTGAGAAGTCATGGAGAGTGTAATGGTGGACTATTGTAAGCCAAGGAAGAAAGCTTGGCTAGGAAAGGCCAAAGGAGATATTTTTGTGGAAATCTTGATCAAGGGCCCCTCCATCTCTCCCTCATCTTTATCCTCTCCCTCACTCTCTCTCATTCCACTGTCCAAACCATCTCCACCCTCCTTTTGCCCTATGTGACGCTAGCAACTAGAGGAAGAAGAAGTTGCAGTTGTTGCACACCAAGCCGTTGCCGGAGACCGCCAGTCACGCCACCACCTCGCCGCGCGCTGTTCGCGCTCGACTGAGCTGCCGCCCGCAACCCCGCCTCCTGCTCTGCCGTCCAGGTGCAGAGTCCAACTGCTCTACACCATCTTCCAGCCCTGTTCAGTTGCTGCAAAGGGCTAAGAAAGTCCCAGGAGTTGTCGGTTTGGACCCGAGACCACCCTGTTGTCCATCCCCGAGCCGTGCCCCCACTTTAGCTTTGTTTTCCTTCTGTTTTGCAGCAAGAGCAGAGAGTTGAGAAGTGGGTTTCACAGTGACATCCAAGCTCGTTTTGAGGTGTTTGTAGACCTTAGAGCTTAGGCCCGCTTTGGAGTAAAACGTCCCCTACGGCGTTCCCGACGTTTCAATCCGAGCGGATTGTTAAACGGGTAAGCTTAGCTCACTAATTCTTACTTAGTTTGCTAATGATTCTTAAGGGTTGATTAGTGTTAATTAAGCATGATTATGTAGTTAGATTAGTTTATGACAATTAAATTAGTGACTTAATGATACATGTTAGGCGGTTATTTTATCCGGGATGATAAAAATGACAAATTGATTGTAAGATCGGAATACCATATTAAACCAGCTCGGTGACTCTATATGTCATTTTGGAGAAAGGACAGTATGCAATGTCGGCTCGGTGACTATATGTCATTTTGGAGAATAGACGACATGCCATAACGGCTTGGTGACTCAACATGTCATTTTGGAGAATGGACGTTATGATGAATATACTCGGTGACTTATTATGTCATTTCGGAGAATGAATCGTATAAAATACTGGCTCGGTAACCCAATGGGTTATTTTGGAGAATTGATAGTATTGATTGAAATATCTAAGAATAGTCTGTTTGACATGTAAATTGACTAGGTCGATTGACCGATGTTTCAATCGATAGTGTTTGATTTGGGTGCCTGTTTGAACTATACTGATTTGTAAGTGAAATCTGAGGCCAAGGTAAGTCCTTTGACTCGTGCGTGCTTATGCAGCTCATATGGCGTATTGGTTTACTAATCGAGTTTTAGGGGGTAGAAATCGTTGAGATGTTATCTCAATGGTTATTGTATAACTATTTCAGGTCCCTAAATTGCAGCACCTCCACCTCCTCATTCTCTTATGCATTTCGGTATACCTGAGGAAGTCACCGAGATAGAAACTCACTTTCCGATATACCATTACCCAGAAGGACTAGAGTACGTCTTAGTTAAGTCGACTGTCTGAGTTGACGTAGGAAAAAATGACCTAAGGCTCCACGAGTATCGGTCGTGGTAGTGTGAGTATTTTGACAGGCGAAGGGAGGGTCCCTTGCCAGAAGGTGATGTGCCTATATTCGTTTTGGAGGAAGCATTCGGGAAGGGGATGACTGATCATAAGGATGGGTCAGTAGTGGATGCAAAAGACCCTAAGCTTAAGAGTGATCATGACTCCCCCCAACCATTAGCAGTAGAATCCAACTGAAGCATGCCAAAAGAAGAAGTCGATCACGAGAAGGTGTACCCAGAAGAGAATTGGGAGGAGGAACCCAAGGAGGAGCCTAAGGTGAATTTTGATGAAGAAGAGCTCGATGACGAATCGGAAGAAGAGGAGAAGGAAGATGACTCTAAGGATGGAGAAGATGAGGAGGATGACCTCGAGGAGGATTTTAAGTACGAATCGGATGAGGACTGAAATTCCATCCTGTTTGCAAACCTAACTTGTGGATTGATATATGATAAATCAGACTTCTATGAATAGTATTGTATTATATACTATGTGGTTTGCTTTGTATAAAAGTGTGGTTATGGTTTTTAGATGTGAAAAATATACTCCTGCTTTTCTATCCCGAATGTTTTATTGTCCGAGGATTATTATATGCTTCCGCATGCGCATTAAAATAAAATGGTCGACGATGTGTCTGGGGACATCGCTATTAATCGACCATGTGAGGGATGGACACGCGTTCGAGAATCGGGGCGTAACACTTCCACTCGATAGTAGATGATCGAGATCGATTAACCAGGTAACATGTCAAGTTTATTGCTTCGGCCCAAAATTCCTTACCAAGTTCTGCATGCGAAAGCATGCATCGAGCTCACTCAAGCAAAATTTTGTTCTTCCATTCTGCCATGGCATTCTGCGATGGTGTCCCAAGTACTGTGTGGTGTCTCACAATACATTCTTTCTCGTAGAACTCGGTAAAATCTTTTTAACAAAACTCAATGCCATTATCGGTTCTCAAGCACTTGATTTGTTTATTTGATTGTTTCTCAATCAATGCCTTAAATTTTTTGAACCGATCAAACACATCATATTTGTGCTTTAGAAAGTATACCCATACCTTCCTCGAATAATTGACAATAAATGTCAGCATATATTGGGCATCTCCTTTTGAAGGAACCGAAGACGAGCCCCAGACATTTGAATGAATATATTCAACTGATTGTTTGGTCGAATGAATAACTGTAGTAAACTTAACTCGATGATGCTTTTCAAGGATGCAGTGCTCATATAAGTCAAGTTTTCTTGTCTTTTGACCCTTCAATAACCCCATTTCACTCAGTATCATTATACCCGCCTCACTCATGTGCCCTGAGCACATATGCCATAACTGAGTCAAATTAGAGTCTAACTCACCTGATGAAATTGCAATGGTTCCAGTCATGGTCTCTCCCAGTAGATGATAGAGAGTATTCACTTTCTTTCCCTTCATCTTTGTCATGGCACATCGAAAGATCTTCAGTATTCCACCTTCAACGGTGTACCTACACCTAATGTCATCAAGTGTTCCCAGAGAAATAAGATTCTTCTTGAGTTCCGGTATATACCTCACATTTGCCAATGTGCGCACCACCCTATCGTACATCCAAATTCGAATTGTCCCTATCCCCACAGTCTTACAGACTGCATTATTCTCGAAAAGAACTCTACCACCATATGCATTTTGGTAAGTAATAAACCAGTTCTTATGAGACGCCATATGATAAAAATACCCCGAATCTAGCGTCCATTCGTCTCTTGACAAAGTAGTAGTTACCCATAAAACAGCTTTCGCATCACTATTGCTCCTCTCGGCAACGTTTGCCACACTGCTTGTGGCATTCTACCTATCAGCTTTATTCCTCTGCTTTGGATAATCTCTTATGATGTGCCCCTTCTCGTGACACTTAAAGCACTTCACATGTCTCTTGGACTTTTTATGGCGTGATTTCGATCTACTTTTACCTTTGCTCTTACTAAGCCCTCGATGTTGTTCTTTGCTCCGAATCGTCAGTACTTGCGTTACTCCTTGCGCCAAACTGTCATCTTGCAACTTTCTCTGCCACTACTTAGAGAATAAGGCGGACTTTACCTCTTCCGAGATAATTGTAGTACGCCCCTGCAATAATGAATCAGTAAAGTGCTCTCATGACTTTAGTAAAGAGGCTAACAACATCATGCCTTATTTTTCATCATCAAGTATCTTACCGACGTTTTTCAGATCCAACATGAGTTTATTAAATTCATCCAGGTGGGTTCCGATAGACGTACCTTAAGTATATCTAAATTGAAACATCTTCTTCAGCATGTACAAGCAATTGTTCAAACCTTTTTTTTTCACATAGAGTGCTTGAAGTTTTGCTATAATGTTGCGGCACCCTTCTCCTTAGCAATCTTTATTAAGACCTCATTTAACAAATTTAATAGAATTGTGCTATTTGATCTTTCCATTAGCTTTACCCTTTCAAAGACTTTCATTATAATAGGCAACTCATCTTCACCATCCAGTACCTTGGCCAACCTTGGGTTGTTAATAATGCCCGCATCTTGATGCTCCATAACACAAAATTGTTGCTCCCATTAAACTTCTTAATTTCAAATTTCCTCTCAAACATAATTGTAATAACAGAATTTCCAGATAATAATCAGACAAGCAAAAGCTCCAAATCACAATCAAGAAATCCAATCCCAAGTTCCAATACGAATTGTTGGAATATAATATGCAGAAACGACAGAATTTTGCAATTTACGTTAACGCGAAATCATCAGAGAAATAAACGAGAAATAATAAGGACACTAGAAATTTACATGGTTCGATCCGAGTATCGGTACCTATGTCCACGGGGAGAGCCAGTAGCAAATAATCCATTATAATTGGAGAATCAAAGTTTATAATCACCCACACGCTCAAGTATTTCCTATACCTAGATTTAACCTCAAACCCAAAATGTTTATAAATAAACAATTCATTTGGGTATAAACTGACAGCACAAAAAATACCACACATTCAAGTCATACACCAAAAAGAAAAGATCTCTAGCTTCCTTTTCTGTCTTTCGTGCAGCTTTTCTCTTGGCATGGACATGTGGCATGGACGTGTGGCTTTCTTCTACGTAGAGCTTTGTCAGCTTGTTACGGAAAGAAAAGAAGACCCATAAATATTTCAATTTGTATACGTGTACCTAGGTCAAAGTTTGACCTGGGCCCACCACGTTTTGGCTTCACGTGTGTAGTGTGCAGAGGACTTCATCTTCACGCCAAAGGGTCCTTATACATGCATGCGTCCAAAGTTAATACTTTGACTCTGGGCCCCCTCGATATGATTGCCTTTTTCAGATTCCACAGGCTTTCGCAGCAAAGAAGAAACTTTGCTCCCTTTTTTTTAATTTTTATATTTCCTCTTTTATAATCCTTCATGGAGTCCAATGAAGTTTCTTCTACTTGGAAAATTTTTATCAACGAATTCGGTTTAACAAATCGTTATCCGAATTCAAACTCGAAATATTAATTTAACAATTAATAAAGTTGACAATTTTAGAAGAAAAAATGTGTAAGCATATGAATTTCAATAAATATTTCCATGTATCTTACGCATAAGAAGCACTCAATTTTTGAAAATTTGAATACCGTAGCACTCTTTGCTTCTATTTAAAATAGAATCTTATCTTGACAAGGAATATACTTTATCAGCTTTGGATATACTTAATTAGTTAGAGTCTTTTTTGTCGTCTTTTGACACGCTAGAAACTTTGTTTTAGTCGCTTGAACAATCAAATCAAGAAGGTAGTGGTAACAAGATCTAACGCGGGAGGAACCTGTACGTGTAAAGACAATCAAGGAGCGCGAACCCGTCTTGAAATCGTGGACTTGCTAGTTAGTAGTTATAAATCTAATCATCCTTAGTATATATCTATAAAAAAAAACACAAATTTAAATGAGATTTGACATATTATTGTTACCAAAACAAATACTACGAACAAGTGCTTTCTGAAAGTAAACAATAATACTGCCTCTTCCATTAAAATAGCATGGATAGAAAGCTTCAGTCAATCCAAGGATACCAAAAGATTCAAAGCTACATACAAGTCTTTTGTATATAGGTAAAGTAAACATTTCATATGGCCAATCTTACTCTTAATGTGTATGATTTTCAGATGTCCGTGACATGCGTCATTAATATAAATATGTGATTGTGGATCAAAAATATATTATGTCAATCTATCATGAGCTAAATTATTTCAAACAAAAAAAAAGTTATTTTTTTCTTAATTCTTGCTAAAGAGTTTTTATTATGAAGAACTACGAGGCGTGTTCAATATATAATTTCAAATGACCTCTTCAAAGTTCCACTATATAGATATTTGATAAATTGAGAATGCTCGATAACATTTATAATCATTTTTTTCCAAAATTAAAATGTCGCACTTGCCGATAACGAGGTGGGAGATTAAAAAAAAAAAAATACTGTTTTTCTTAGATAAACACTAATATTAAACAGTAAGCACCATGAGTGGATTTAGTCGTTTTGCGCCACTAGTTGATGCGTAAAATGATGACGTGCTAAACTTGCCCACGAACAGCAACGCAACCACTCTAGTCTCTTGCATCTCCGCCACCGCCTCCTCCTCCACCCTATCTCCGCCGTCGCATCCATTACTCTCGACCAACCAAATGGACGGCTCCATCCTTCTCTACCCTTCGCCTGGAAGAGGCCACCTCCCCTCCATGGTGGAGCTCGGGAAGCACATCCTCGACCACCACCCTTCCTTCTCCGTCACCGTCCTCCTCCTCTCCACCCCACCTCCGGACACCAACTTCATCTCCGCTGTCTCCGCCACCCACCCGTCCATGACCTTCCACCACCTCCCCGCCATCTCCCTCCCCAACTCCGACCACCTCTCCTTCTCTCCCGCCAACTTGAACCTCTCCGCCTTCGAAATCGTCCGCCTCCACAACCCAACGCTCCACCAAGCTCTCGTCTCTCTCTCCAAGTCCTCCGCCGTCAAAGCTTTCGTCATCGACTTCTTCTGCAACGCTGCCTTCGGCGTCTCCGCCTCCCTCAACATCCCCACCTACTACTACGTAACCTTCGGCGCGAGCGGGTTGGCCGCGTTCCTGTACGTTCCCACTCTCCACGTGAAGTGCCCCGAGAGCTTCACAGACATAGACGAGCCCATTCAGATCCCTGGCTTCCCTCCAGTCTCGCCCCGAGACATGCCCATGCCCTTCAGCAATCGGAGCCTCAAGGTCTATAGCTATTTCTTGGAGACGGCGGTTCAAATGGCAAAATCGACTGGTCTCATCATCAACACGTTCGACTCGTTTGAAGCCAGCGCTCTCAAGGCTCTGAGGGATGGCCTCTGCGTGCCGGACGGAGCCACTCCTCCGACATACTGTGTCGGGCCACTGGTGGCTACCGGCGGGGGAACCAAAGGTGGCGACGAGAGGCAAGAGTGCTTGGTTTGGCTCGACTCGCAGCCGAGCCGGAGCGTGCTGTTCCTGAGCTTTGGGAGCATGGGTGTGTTCTCGACCAGGCAGCTGAAGGAAATGGCGGTGGGGTTGGAGAGGAGCGAAGTGCGGTTCTTGTGGGTGGTGCGGGTCCCGCCGCCTCACGACGAGGCTCGGCGCATGTTAGCCGAGCTCGAGCCGCGCGTCTATTCGTTCCTGCCCGAAGGGTTTGTGGACAGAACAAGAGGGAGGGGGATGATAGTGGAGTCGTGGGCCCCGCAGGTCGAGGTTCTGAGCCACGGCTCCGTGGGCGGGTTCGTGACGCACTGTGGGTGGAACTCCGTGCTTGAGGCGGTGTGCCATGGCGTGCCCATGCTGGCCTGGCCTCTCTACGCGGAGCAGAGGTTGAATAGGGTCTACTTGGTGGAGGAGATGAAGCTGGCTCTGTCCGTGACCGAGTCGGAGGAAGACGATGGGCTCGTCTCGGCGGATGAGCTGGAGGAGCGAGTGAATGAGCTGATGCGATCCGAGAAAGGGAGAGCAATGAGGGATCGAGTCCTAGCCATGCGAGACGCCGCGACGGCCGCACTGAGCGAGGGCGGTTCGTCCCTATCAGCCCTAGCTGAGTTGATCGGGTCGATGAAAGCCGGGTAGAGCGAAGTGGATGTTCCCGACCTGGTCGCGAGCTCCGTGCGAGTTGGCGGCGACGTGGCCAGCGCCACGCCGCCAGCACAGTTACGATCTCCACCTAAACTGTCGTTTTTCTGTAAGTGTCTTGACGTGAAGAAATCTTTCCTAGTAAAGAATCAAAATTCCAGGGAAAGAAGTTTGTGTCCGTGGGGTTTGTCTTCCATTCGTGGAGTAAATAACACCACTAGATATTTTAGGATGTAGTGATAGGTCTTCGATCTTTCTAAATTAAATATTAAACAATTTATTACTAATATTATATACTTACGTTTTCTTTCAGAATTTAGTTCCTCCTGGCTTTGATGCTCAGGGTTAATCCATTGTATTTGCACTCGATTGGCTAGATTCAATCGAGAATGGTATTATCAAGGGAATGGTCTACATGTATGAATTGGCGAGATATGTCCTTGCTTCATAAGCTAGGAATATTATCCGCCCTTTAAGATGGAGAAAATTACTTCGTGTGGTTAGATACAGTAAATATAAATTTTTGGTGTGTGATTAGCTTCTCCAAAAAGTATTACGAATTGTCCTTTCATTGCAGAGGATTGAAAAATGATTGCTTATTTGTCTTTAATTTACTGTAAGAATCACAATTTATTATGGGACTCAATTTTTCAAGAATTTATGGCTCACAATGAATTATTATTCTCACAATACCCAAAAATTATTATACTAATAAAGCCTTAGAGGATTTGTGATGATAATTATAGGAGAACACACTGAGCGCTAAGTGCTTAAATGTTTCAATTTGATTATCTTGTAATTCCTATTAATCATAGTAAAATGACTCTTTCTCGGCTTGCATTCGTAAGCAAAATAGCCCAGCCAAAAAAATGGTCCCCGATCATATGTTATTTACACGTGAAAATGAGTCGAATTATTGCGTTTGTGCGTTCTTTATTTTTGCAATCGTGTGTCGGAGGGGATATCGGCCTTTTGCGCTTCAATTATGGCCCCATGTATTGTGTGGACGGAGTGATGGTCGTAGCCATTTCGAGTTTTTAGAAGCCGAATGCTGGAGTAAGTCGGGACACTCAGTTGTCTCAGGCTCGTTTGGAGGAACTCACATCATCGGCTTTTTGAACATCGGAAAAACGGTTTGACGTTTAGGTGGCTTTTCTTGTTTGGAGCAACTCATGCTAACGATGCTATAAAGAAATTCTTTATTATTTAACTATAATTTATTATAAACATTTAATATCGTGAAAAATTCTAAACTTGATATGCACGTAATAAATTTACCCAAAACTCATTTTTTGATTACAAAAATTCCCAAATTAATATATTTGTGATAAATTTACCTTCAATTAGTTTTCTTTAAATTGGATTACTACCAAGAATAAACCACAAACTGATAAACTTATGAACAAATGAAGGATAAAATCCTAAATTGGTATCCCTATTAATTGTCACGTGTTATCAAACTCAGCAATTTGATGATAAAATGTAACAAAAATAAATGACAGATAAATTTATCACAAATGTACTAATTTAGGGTTCTTATAATAAAAAAAATTGATATAAATTTATCACAAGTGTGTCAATTTGGAATTTTTCGTGATATTAATCCTAATAAAAACAACGAAATATTAATATAACCCATCATGATCCTGTATCAGTTAGTAAGTTATATGATAAATGGTTAAAATTCATATGTTTGCAATTTGAAAGATTTGAGGTTCTGTATGACTTCAAATTCAATTATCAGACACTACATATGTAATTAGTAAAACTTAGTGATGGAAAAATCACCTATGCAATCTCTTCATACTCGGGAATAACAAATAAAATAAAAAGTCACTAGAAACCCTCCTTGCGCCGGGTTGTTTTGCATAATAGAAATTTCTCCAATATATAGGCGCGATTTCTTCTAATGCATGACAAGCTACTAAATGGCTGAGATCTGCATCCTGTAAAAAAATTGGCACTTTAACCACATGAGTTCCATTATAAACTAAAGAAGATTTTGGCCTTGGGACAAAGATTTTTTCGACAACCAACAACATATTATTTCATGGAAATTTTTATAGTCTTTTGGAGGACCGATTCATTGTTCTAAAAACATCGTATGCTAATACATTTTTATTGTATGTCTTATACAAAATATCATAAATGGATTTTTTATCTTTCTATGATGCAATGGTTATCGAGTATCGAGAGTTGGGGTCACGGAACTTAGTGAAATGCACTGACTTCAATGGCGTGATTATCTGACTATAATCAGTCTAGCCTACAGCAGCGAAATGGGGACAAGAACACTATTGAAAGCAATGGATGTGGAAATTTTCCACAGGGAGTATGAATGTAGCAATGATAGAGCACCATTCCTTTAGTCATGGAAAGGGACAGGCTTGATTTTCAGAGCTAACCTAACCGATGCATCAATCAAGTATCAGTAAAGAGACAACCTCCTCCATGAGAATAGTGCGATGAGCATCTAGGATCTTGTCATGATGATAAGATATCCATTAACTCTTAACAAAATAAGAGATAGATAATAAATGGTTACAGAAAAGAAAAGAGAGAATGTCGTAAAGAAGGAAAGTGAAATATATAGAATTGGGAGATCTCATTATTCATAAATAGAGAGGAGAAAATGGATAAAAGAAAAACAAATATTTGACACTAAAAAAATAATATAAACAGAAGGCTTCCTCGTTTTTTCCGCACCATGCAGATGGCAGTTGAAACTTTTGACAAAATGAGGAAAGCTATTGAGAAAGGGAATTTATGCTATCGTGTTAGTTTATGCTTTCGAGAGTGAGGGGGATTAACCTTCTTATCTTCGTTCTCGCTTTATTGATTCACGTGCTCAAAATATTGCAATTGATTACCTTATAATTCAATAGATATTGTAGTTTTATGTCTTTTATTTTCTTTTAATAAGGAATAAACCTACATAATGGTGAGAAATCGATTGATTCGAAAATTTATTCTGCTATAGATTCTTGCATATTATAATTCTTCTGTTGCGAAAGTTCACGTTGCCACTGATGTTTAGAAATATATGATAAATAACGTTAATTTTCATTTGCAAAACAAATTTTACTTCAGGTCATCAAAATCCATTCGAACAAAAGAAGCAACAAAAACCCTTATAAATCTTGGTCGACTTCCTGGGCCAACGTCAAACCGCCCCCCAATTCTCCGAACTTGGGCCGACCAAAGTCTTGCTACAGGCCCAAAGTTGCTCGAGCCTATCACCACCCTCATCAATTTAATTCCTCAGCATGCTCAGATTGTTTACAAAAATTCGATCCTGAACTTACGTGACAGGCTGGAGTTGACTATGGAACATATTCTTGTTGACTGAAAAGGTCACTGTAACTTGCCACTTGTTATCATATCTAGCATTAACGATCTTCATGAGTGATGCGAGTGATGACATTGTTGTGATTTGTTTAATTGCTTGGACGTGGCAAACTATAAGTTTATGTTATCCTATGGCATACTTGCTTAATTCTCAAATTGCATTTTCTTCAAGAGTTTGTAAATCACTTCTGATATGAATGTGAGTATGTGCAGCAGCATTACTCTATCCTCATTTTCCATGCATAAGTATAGCAACTGCAAAACCTTGGCTCTTATTCTTGGGTACAAGCAAGAAAAGGAAGGTCCTGTGTAGTGAAATTTTCACCTCAAATATGCGAAAATATCCCTAAAGGGATTCTTAATGAGAATATTATATAAGGATATATCAAGCTAGTTTATAATATAGGTTGCACACACTACAAATGAGTGTTTAGACGAATGAGTCAAATTCAAGAACCCAACAAGAGATTGCCACGTTATTTTTGCTTTGTAATTAAGTTTTTTGTATATATAGCTAGTATTAAATGAGTCACAAATCTAAGAAATCTTTGCTTGAGCTTTTTGTACTATAGTCAAAACAAGGACTTCAGAACTGCTTGTTCTTTCCTTAATTGCAAGCGAGAATTCTTCCTTATAAAAACAAAAAGGCGTGCAAGATTTTTCGTCAGCCTAATCAAGAATGGGTGAAGTGAGTGTTTGTGCGTTTTCTCTGTGCAGACATGTGTAGAACTTCATAGCATCGCACGCTTAGGGACATTTGATCTTTTGAGCTATCTATGTTAATTTTTTTACTCTCTTCCTTGCCATTTTTAACGTAAATCCACAAGCAAATTAAATAGTCGGTGAATAATAGGCCGTTATTTGGTTTGATGACCGGGGACGGTTGCCAAAGTATTTTCCTTTATCATTTTAGACATCAGATCTTTGCCCCCATTAATAAAGTTGACAATTTTAGAAGAAAAAAATGTGTAAGCACATGAATTTCGATAAATATTTTCTTGTAACTTACGCATAAGAAGCACTCAATTTTTAAAAATTCGAATACCGTAGCACTCTTTGCTTCTATTTAAAATAGAATCATATCTTGACAAGGAATATACTTTGTCAGCTTTGGATATGCTTAATTAGTTGGAGTCTTTTTTGTTGTCTTTTGACACGTTGGAGACTTTGTTTTAGTCGCTTAAACAATCATATCAAGAAGGTTAGTGGTAACGAGATCTAACGTGGGAGGAACCTGTAGGTGTAAAGATAATCAAGGAGCGTGAACCTGTCGTGAAATCGTGGACTTGCTAGTCAGGAATTATAAATCTAATCATCCTTAGTCTGTATCTAAGAAAAATACAAATTTAAATAAGATTTGACATATTATATAAATACTACGAAGAGGTGCTTTCCGAAAGTAAACAATAATACTGCCTCTTCATTAAAATAGCATGGATAGAAAACTTCAATAAATCCAAGGATACCAGATGATTCAAAGCTATATACAAGCCTTTTGTATATAGGTGAATGTAAACATTTCTTATGGCCAATCTTACTCTTAATGTGTATGATTTTCAGATGTCCGTGGCATGCGTCATTAATATAAATATGTGATTATGGTTCAAAAATATATTATGTCAATCTATCATGAGCTAAATTATTTCAAACAAAAAAAAATATTTTTTTCTTAATTCTTGCTAAAGAGTTTTTATTATGAAGAACTATGAAACGTGTTCAATATATAGTTTCAAATGACCTCTTCAAAGTTCCACTATATAGATGTTTGATAAATGGGTTAATACCCTGAAAAATCACAAATTGGTATATCTGTGACAAATTTACCCTAAGCTATTTTTTTATCACCAAAAACCTCAAACTGGTATACCTTTGACAAATTTACCCCAAACTGGTACATTTATGACAAATTTACCCCAAACTGATACATTTGTGATAAATTTACCCTATGTTAATTTTCGTTAAATTTTACTATCAAATTATTAAGTTAAATGACACGTGATAGTTTTTTTTTTTTTTTTTTTTTTTTTGAACGAGCACGTGATAGTTGACTGGTATACAAATTTGGAATTTTACACTCCGTTTGTTATAATTCACAATTTTTGTGATTTTTTTTTGTGGTATTAATCAAATTTAGCAAAGGGTATATTTGTCATAATTTTACCAGTTTTGGGCTTTTTGTGGTCGAATAAAGTAATTTGGGGTAAATTTGTCATAAATATATCAATTTAGGGTTTTTTATGATCATTCGAGATAAATTTGTCATAATTGTACCAGTTTTGATTAAATTTGTCACATGTGTACCAGTTTGGAGTTTTTCAAAGTATTAACTCTTGATAAATTGAGCATGCTTGGTAACATTTGTAATCAATTTTTTTTTTTCAAAATTAAAATGTCGCTCTCGCCGACAACGAGGTGGGAGAAAAAAAAATAAGAATGCTGTTTTTCTTAGATAAACGTTAATATTAAACTGTAAGCACCATGAGTGGATTTAGTCGTTTTGCGCCACAAGTTGATGCGTAAAATGATGACGGCCCATGTGCTAAACTTGCCCACGAACAGCAACGCAACCACTCTAGTCTCTTGCATCTCTGCCACCGCCTCCTCCTCCGCCCTATCTCCGCTGTCGCATTCGTTACTCTCGACCAAGCAAATGGACGGCTCCATCCTCCTCTACCCTTCACCTGGAAGAGGCCACCTCGCCTCCATGGTGGAGCTCGGGAAGCACATCCTCGACCACCACCCTTCCTTCTCCGTCACCGTCCTCCTCCTCTCCACCCCACCTCCGGACACCCACCTCATCTCCGCTGTCTCCGCCACCCACCCGTCCATGACCTTCCACCACCTCCCCGCCATCTCCCTCCCCAACACCGACCACCTCTCCTCGTCTCCCGCCAACTTCATCCTCTACACTTTCGAAATCGTCCGCCTCCACAACCCAACGCTCCACGAGAACCTCGTCTCTCTCTCCAAGTCCTCCGCCGTCAAGGCCTTCGTCATCGACTTCTTCTGCAACGCTGCCTTCGGCGTCTCCGCCTCCCTCAACATCCCCACCTACTACTACTTCACCTCCGGCACGAGCGGGTTGGCCTCGTTCCTCTACATTCCTGCTCTCCACGTGAAGTACCCCGAGAGCTTCAAAGACCTCAACGTGCCCATTCAGATCCCTGGCTTCCCTCCAGTCTCGCCCCGAGACATGCCCATGGCCATCAGCAATCGGAAACTCAAGGTCTATAGCTATTTCTTGGAGACGGCGGTTCAAATGGCTAAATCGACCGGTCTCATCGTGAACACGTTCGATTCGTTCGAAGCCAGCACTCTCAAGGCTCTAAGGGATGGCCTCTGCGTGCCGGACGGAGCCACTCCTCCTACATACTGTATCGGGCCACTGGTGGCTACCGGCGGGGGAACCAAAGATGGCGACGAAAGGCAAGAGTGCTTGGTTTGGCTAGACTCGCAGCCGAGCCGGAGCGTGCTGTTCCTGAGCTTTGGGAGCATGGGTGTGTTCTCGACCAGGCAGCTGAAGGAAATGGCGGTGGGGTTGGAGAGGAGCGAAGTGCGGTTCTTGTGGGTGGTGCGGATCCCGCCGCCTCACGACGAGGCTCGCCGCATGTTAGCCGAGCTCGAGCCGCGCGTCGATTCGTTCCTGCCCGAAGGGTTTGTGGACAGGACAAGAGGGAGGGGGATGATAGTGGAGTCGTGGGCCCCGCAGGTGGAGGTGCTGAGCCAAGGCTCCGTGGGCGGGTTCGTGACGCACTGTGGGTGGAACTCCGTGCTTGAGGCGGTGTGTCATGGCGTGCCCATGCTGGCCTGGCCTCTCTACGCGGAGCAGAGGTTGAATAGGGTCTACTTGGTGGAGGAGATGAAGCTGGCTCTGTCCGTGACCGAGTCGGAGGAAGACGATGGGCTCGTCTCGGCGGGTGAGCTGGAGGAGCGAGTGAATGAACTGATGCGATCGGAGAAAGGGAGAGCGATAAGGGATCGAGTCCAGGCCATGCAAGAAGCCGCGACCGCCGCGCTGAGCGAGGGCGGGTCGTCCCTATCGGCCCTAGCCGAGTTGATCCGGTCGATTAAAGCCAGGTCGAGCGAGGTGGATGTGCCCGACCTGGTCACGAGCTCCGTGGGAGTTGGCGGCGATGTGGGCAGCGCCAGCACAGTTACGATCTCCACCTAAACTGTTTATTTTTCTGTAAGTCTTGACGTGAAAAAATCTTTCCTAGTAAAGAATCAAAATTCGAGGAAAAGAAGTTTTTTGTCCGCGGGGTCTGTCTCCCATTCGTGGAGTAAATAACAACACTAGATATTTTAAGATGTAGTGATAGGTCTTCGATCTTTCTAAATTAAATAGTAAAAAATTTATTACTATTATTATATACTTACGTTTTCTTTCAGAATTTAGTTCCTCCTGGCTTTGATGCTCAGGGTTAATCCATTGTATTTGCACTCGATTGGCTAGATCCAGTCGAGAATGGTATTATCAAGGGAATGGTCTACATGTATGAATTGGCGAGACGTGTCCTTGCTTCATAAGCTAGGAATATAATACGCCCTTTAAGATGGAGAAAATTATTTTGTGTGGTTAGATACAGTAAATAATTTTTTTTTAGTGTGTGATTAGCTTCTCCTAAAAGTATTACAAATTGAATTGTCCTTACATCGTAGAGGATTGAAAAATGATTGCGTATCCGTCTTTAATTTACTATAAGAATCAAAATTTATTTTGGACCACAAAAATTATATAATAAATAATTATAAATTATTGTCGGACTTAATTTTTCAAGAATTTATGGTTTACAATGAATTGTTATTTTCACAGTATCCAAAAATTATTATGCTAATAAAGCCTTAGAGGATTTGTGACGATAATTATAGGAAAACACACAGAGTGCTAAGTGGCTAAATGTTTCAATTTGATTATCTTGTAATTCCTATTAATCATAGTAAAACGACTCTTTCTCGGCTTGCATTTGTAAGCAAAATAGCCTAGCCACAAAAATGGTCCCCAACCATATGTTATTTACACGTGAAAATGAGTTCGAATTATTGCATTTGTGCATTGTTTCTTTTTGCAATCATGTGTCGGAGGGGATTTCGGGAGAAACTTCGGCCTTTTGCGCTTCAATTATTGCCCCATGTACTGTGTGGACGGAGTGATAGTCGTACCCATTAACGACTTTTTAGAAGCCGAATGCTCGAGTAAGTCGGGACACTCATTTGTCTCGGGCTCGTTTGGAGGAACTCACATCATCGGCTTTTTGAACGTTGGAAAAACGGTTTGACATTTAGGTGGCTTTTCTCGTTTGGAGCAACTCATGCCAACGATGCTATAAAGAAATTCTATATTATTTAACTATAATTTATTATAAACATTTAATATCATGAAAAATTCTAAATATGATATGCACGTGATAAATTTACAAAAAAAAAAAAAGATTTTTTTTTGTCACAAAAAAATCCCAAATTGATATATTTGTGATAAATTTACTTTCAATTAATTGTCTTTCAATTGGATTACTACCAAGAAAACTACAAACTAATAAATCTGCGACAAAACGGAATGTAAAATCTTAAACTAGTATTTCTATTAATTACCATGTATCATCAAACTCGTAATTAGATGATAAAATGTAACAAAAATAAACGAAAGGTAAATTTATCATAGGTGTACTAATTTCAGGTTCTCGTGATAAAAAATTAGTCTGATATAAATTTATCATAAATGTATCAATTTACAGTTTTTCATAATATTAATCATAATAAATATAGTAAAATATTAATATAACTCATCATGATCCGATATCCATTAGTAAGTTTTATGATCAATCATTAAAATTCATATGTTTGCAATTTGAAAGATTCAAGGTTCTGTATGAATTCAAATTCAATTATTAGACACTACATATGAATTTAGTAAAACTTAGTGATGGAAAAATAACCTCCGCAGTCTCTTCGTGCGTGGGAATAACAAATAAAATAAATAGTCACTAGAAACTCTCTTTGTGCCGGGTTGTTTTGCACAATATAAATTTCTTCAATATATAGGCGCAATTTCTTCTAATGCATGACACACTACTAAATGGCTTAGATTTGCATCGTGTAAAAAATGGCACTTTAACCACATAAGTTCCATTATAAACTAATGAAGATTTTGGCCTTGGGACAAAGAATTTTTCGACAGCAAACAACATATTATTTCACGGAAATGTTGATAGTCTTTTGGAGGACCGATTCATTGTTCTTGAAAACATTGTATGCTAATACATTTTTATTGTATGTCTTATAAAAAATATCATAAATAGATTTTTGATCTTTTTATGATGCAATGGTCATCGAGAATCGAGAGTCGGGGTCACGGAACTTAGTGAAATGCACTGACTTCAATGGCGCGATTATCTTACTATAATCAATCTAGCCTACAGCTGCGAGATGGGGACAAGACCACTATTGAAGGCAATGGATGTGGGGCTTCTACGGGGAGTATGAATGTAGCAATGATAGAGCACCATTCCTTTTGTCATGGAAATGGACAGGCTTGATTTTGAGAGCTAACCTAAGTGATCCGTCAATCGTCAGTAAAGAGACAACTTCCTCCATGAGAATAGTGCGATGAGCATCTAGGATCTCTTGAGGATTGGCCCTAGAGGGAAAAGTGAGATGCCGTGCAATACGAACATGATGATGAGTCTATTTGGGGCGCTTTAGACTATTTTATTAGAGCACAATCATTGAAGTACTGGACGTGATCCCGACAGTAGAACCTTAAGTCTTTCCATGTAAGGATATTTCTCAAGCCTTTAAATTGCCTTTAGAGACCGAGTAGGATGCCCGTCAATCACCTCTACTTAGTGTTGTGTCCTAAGACATCACTATTGCCGTGATAAACACCTCTCATATATTGACAAAATTGCATTTTTTCTGAAAAATTACTAAATTAGTGTCAACTAGAGGTGTTAAAATGGGTCACAAACCCATTTATGACCCATTTAAATCTTAAATGGGTCATAAATGGGTCACCTGTTTATAACAAAAGGTAGTTAAATGGGTTTCACAATTAAAGGTTTAAGATAGATGGGTCTTAAATGGATTTTTAAATGGGTTAAATTGAAAACTCATCTTTAACAAAAATATTATAATTCCTCCATTTTCTCTTCAACTTTATAAAAATCGAAATTATCATTTTTTTTTTTTTTATTTCTTCTTTTTATTTCTTTCTTTTTTTTTTTATTTCTCCTTCCTCCTTCCGGTCGCCGCCGGCACGACGACGGCCGGCGACCGCCGACGAGCCTCGAGCTCGCCGGATCTGGTTAGGCGGAGGCCTCGCCGATGCCGGCGAGGCTCGAGCCTCGCCGATCCGGCGAGACTCGAGCCCGCCGACGTCGGCAAGGCTCGAGCCTCGCCAATCTGGCGAGCCTCGAGCTCGCCGGCGTCGAGCGAGGCTCGAGCTCACCGGCGTTGGGCAAGGCTCGAGCCTCGCCGATCCGGGCGAGCCTCGAGCTCGCCGGCGTCGGCGAGCTCGAGCTCGAGGCTCGCCCGTGGCCGGTCGCCGGCCATCATCGTGGCCGGCGGCCGGCCAAAGAAGAAGAAGAAGGAGAAGAAAAAAGAGAAAAAGAAAAAGAAAAAGAAAAGAGAAAAAGAAAAAGAAAATTATATTTTAAAAATAATTAAAATTTTAATTTTTTAGAAAATAATTAAATTTCGATTTTTTTAAATAATTATTTTAAAATTTATAAAAATTGTCCATTAAATTTATATTGTATAAAATTATTTTAGCAATATATTTTTTTAAAAAATCATATATATATATATAAAAGCTTGGAAATATTTTAATAATATAATCTTTAAAAAAAAAACATAGGAATAAGTTTTTCTAAATTTGTTAAATATGAAAATATTTTATTAATATGAGTTGGGTCGGGTCGAGTATGGGTTGGGTATGGGTCGGGTCGGGTTTGGGTCGAAAAATTTACATTAAACATAAATGGGTCATAAATGGGTTAATGGGTCAATTTGGGTCGGACCATTAATGACCCGACCCAAACCCGACCCGACTCACCCGTTTAACGGCTCTAGTGTCAACTATGGTAGCTTTTTTATTTAAGCGTAATTTATCATATTACACATTGATCTATCAGTGTGAAGAAATCACATTTTAAATGAGCCTACAATATGAAGGATGTATTCACTATCATTGAATAATACAATAAATAGAGTCGTTGTGCTGCTTAAATAAAATCAAGGATTCTGATCATTTGGGTTGTTATTTTGCTGGTTCTAAAATAATTTTTGTTTTAATAAATAGGTCATTGTGTTGTGCTTTTTTTTTTTTTCAGAAATACAACATCTATTCATTACTCTGCCAAAATAAATCTATGAAACTATGTAATTTTTCTAAATCTTTATTCACTCTATTTTATTATTTGCATAAAAAGGAGCTAGCCCGCTAGATCAAATTTCAAAGGAAATCAGTCCGCAAGGACATTAGATAGCTTACAGCTAATCGGATTATCCAATTATATGAGGAAAATTATCAAAAAAATCATAAATTTATTGTACAGTAATCAATTTACTTATACACATTTCAAACTTGTTAATTTAATTTTAAACTTTTGGACGATTTGCTAGTTTTGCCATTTCGGTCAATTTTAACCGAGAGTTGCTGAAGTGTAAGTCGGCCCCACTCCTTATGCATATGGACAAACTTAAGTTACTTTTGGTTGTTTCCTTCTTGCTTTGTGAGATTCAATAGGGTTTCTTCTAAAAGCAACATCATACCACAGCTTAACATGCTGCGAAAAGGATAACCTAAAAATTTTCAGATGAGCCAACGTCACGTCGAGTGCACGGAATGGCCATAATTTAAGATATTCACGCATGTTCCCGCCGGATGGTCTTTCTCCGTTCGATGGTTGCGAGAAAGATCAGGAAATCTATCGCCAACCGGTTAACCTTGTCCGACTCTGGCCAGCCGAGATTCGAGACGGTGAAAAGCTTCCCTACGCACTCAATATTAGGGTTAAGGTCATGCTTTCAGGCTTCGTTTTCTAACGACTTTTCGGACAAACGACGGCATTAAACAATTACTTAAGCGAGTGAGTGGTAGCAAGACCCTGACGTGGAAGGAAAGTGATTCATGTGTCGTGAAATCGTGGACTTTGCTCGTAGCTTTGCCACTTTATAAATCTAATAATCAACCGGAGATTTTATATTTAAAAAAAAAAAAAACAGAAACTGAAATGAGTTTTTGATATCATATTGGTGCAAGAAGAAAAACTGTGAATGGTAATCTTTTTATCTCCCATTGATACAGCATGGATGTGTCGCCAATTTAAAGATACCAAATTGTTCAAAACTATATGCAAGTTATCATGTGTATGTGAATGTAATACTTCGTATAGGCAGCCTTACTTCTAATGTATACTTTTCCAGAAAAGTTTGTAACTCATGTCATTATTCTAAGGGTTAATACCCTTAAAATCCCCAAACCGGTACACTTGTAAAAAATTTACCTCAAACTAATTTTCTTGATTATAGAAAATCCCAAATTAGTATACCTATGACAAATTTACTCCAAATGATTACAAAAAACCTCAAACTAGTATATCTATGACAAATTTACACCTATAATTATTTTGATTGCCAAAAACCCTAAATGGATATATTTGTGACAAATATATCCCCCATTAAATTCAATTAATACCACAAAAAAAATACAAAATCGATATAATTGTGGCAAATAAAGAGTAAAATCCTACACTAGTATGCTAGTTAACTGTCACGTATCATCTAATTTGACAATTTGACGGTAAAATTAAACGAAAATTAACATATGGTAAATCTATCACAAGTGTATTAGTTTGGGGTAAATTTGTTAAAGATGTACCCGTTTAGGGTTTTTAGTGGTCAAAAATTAATTTGAAGTAAATTTATCATAAGTGTATAGGATTAGGGTTTTTCAGGATATTAATCTACATTCTAAATATTCAATATAGTTCAAAGATAATACATTGAGTGAATATCAATCAAGAATTGGACTTATTTTATGTAAGATAAATGAGTGGATAATGACTCCGTCAGTCTCATAAGAGTGATAGAGATGCATCGACCACCTATTTAAAGCCGGAAACTGGGTCACTTCTTTCATTGGTTTCCACTTTCCTAGATTGGTGCAATAACTTGAGGAGAAAGAATACAAATTAAATTTTTTTTTGCCACGTTGGCAACTAAATTATTGCCATCATAATTAGTCATTTATCACATGAGAAATTAGGGATCGATCCATAAACTAAAGTATCATTAGCATCATTTACATTTGCATTAAAGATATTAAGAACATTTAACAAGTTCCCATGAATTGCACTTTAATCAGTGTGGTTATAAAATGCATAATGAGTTTAACCAGGGAAGTCCTAAACTATATTCAATTTTCAGGACTAAGCCTATAAGGTGAAGAATCTGCCCAAGCCCCAATTCCCTCCATGATGGACGAAAACCTTAAAAGTTTAGTGCTAAATTGACACAATTGCAAGATTTATGATTGAATTGGCAAATTGTCAAAGTTTTAGGATTAAATTGACATAATTGAAAAGTTTAGGACAAAATTGGTCTCTACACAATAGGTTTAGGACTTTTTGGACAATTTGGCCCAGAGTTTGTAGAATCCTTATTTCATTGGATGATAAGAAAGCTTTGCCTTTGTTTGCTTGGTGCATCCACGTTCTTTCATCTCTTCAATTAATTTATTTAACACTTCTGAATATTGGGTGTTGCATTACTATTTGTACACTCACATGATCACCTCTCACACATTAGTGATTTATGATTAAAATTGACAAAGACTACTTGCAAAATATTTTCAAAGTAATGAGAAAGATTAGTGAAAAGGCATTAGATTAATCTCGTGTAATTAAGTCCTCGTATCCATGAATTTCTAGTCAATAGAATTAAATGTAATTTTGCATTTTACTTAGGTGTCAAATTGACTCGTAAATGATTGGTAGTGACTCCAAAATAAATAAAATTACATGTTTGATTAAAATCTTAAGTTGCGATTGGTATGAGCTTGTGAGAGTTTGCTAGGCAATAATATCATCTCTTTTCTTTAATAAGTAATCATTTGTACTGCCTAATAATCCATTGGCTATCCTTTGAAAATTCATCTTGAGAAAAATGGCAACAGGCCATAAATCACAAACTTCTTAACTTCAAATTTTTCTAATATGATTTCCAATGTTACTTAGGGCTATTTGTTTTAGTAATAGCAACATCTAATCTACACAGCTTAAAGCATCGATAAATTCAGCTCAAGCCATAACAATCCAATTTAACTCAAAAATCCAAATTAGAATATTGTGATTAGCCAAAAAGTGAAATTTATTTAAAAATGTGGAGTATATTGAATTTTTTATTAAATTGTTTACCTCATATTTTTCATGACTCTACCTTTTCATCATGTTAGTCAACTTTCATTTCCAAATAACTTAAGTAGATTAGTATGTATTTTTTCTAAGTTCAACAAATTCTAGAAAGAGACTAATTGCAGTGTACGAATTTTCACTTGTTTGGTATTTTTAAAAAATCTAATTAAATTAGGTGAAAATTCATATGTAGTATATTAATTTAATTTCACTATATCTATAATAGGTGTAAATGTTTTTGCAAGTACAAAAGAATTGAGTTTTGCATTTAGATATTTATTCTTTTTTTGGTTTGTCGAATTTTAGGTACTTATTCAAACTATTAAAAACTTCTGAAGCAGTAATTATATTTCCTTTATGTTGGTTTTCAAATTTTTTTTTTAAAAAAAAGAAATATTATCCAATATCTAGGAATTTTCTATGAGGGGTTTTTTTTTTCTAATTTGCCCCGTGTCTAGATCCATCAACTTGCCAATTCCCTTGTAAAGCTAAAGTGTGGTAAGAAAGGCACCCCCTTAAAAAATCAATTAAGTTTTTAACTTTCTTACTAAAACTTTTTATTTTTATTTTGAAATATCATGTAACATGTTCAGCAATACAAAAATTCAAAAATAAAAGGTCGCTCTTTCCGACAATGAGTGGGAGATCAAATATTATATATTCTTAGATACATGCATAAAAGATGGGAAAATTCCCAAAAAGTCCGAAATTTATTATAACTAGGGGTAATCAATTCCCAATTCAATCTAGTTCCACCCAAGCACCAAGAATCGGGCCGGGAGAGGGAAATAACACCATTTATTATCTTAAGATGTAGTGATGGGTCTTCCATTCACGGTTACGACCAAATCCATTGTATTTGCACCTGATTGGCTAGATTATCAAGGGAATGGTCTAGATGTATGAATTGGCAAGATACGTCCTTTCTTTATGAGCTAGGAATATTACAGGCCCTTTAAGATAGAGAAAATTATTTTATGTGTTTAGATACAGTAAATATAAAATTTTTGGTCTGTGATTAGCTTCTCCTAAAAGCATTATGGATTGTTCTTTTACCATAGAGGATTGAGAAATGATTACGGGATAATCTTTAATCTATGGTGAAAATCACAGTCTATTTTGAGTTATAAAAAATCAAAAAAAAAAAATTATAAATTATTGTGGAATCTATTTATTCAAGATTCAAGAATTCGTGACTCATAACAAATTATTATTCTTACAATACTCAAAGATTGTTATGCTAGTAAAGTATGAAAGAATCGATAATGAAAATTAATAAGAGAACACAATCTAAGTGCTTAAATGTTTCAATTTGAGTCCCTTGTAATTCCCATTAATTATGGTAAAACGACTCTTTCTCTGCTTGCATTTGTAAGCGAAATAGCCTAGCCCAAAAGCGGTCCCGGATCATATATTATTTACACGAAAAAATGAGTTCGCATCATCGCAATTGTGCAATCTTTCTTTTTGCAATCACATGTCGGGATATCGGCCTTTTGCGCTTCAATTATTGCCATGTACCGTGTGGACGGGGTGACCGACGTACCCACTTCGAATTTTTAGAAGCCGAATGCTCGAGTAAGTCCGACCAGCCAGTTGTCTCGGGCTCGTTTGGAGGAACTCACGTCATCGGCTTGTCCAACATTGGAAAAACGGTTTGGCATTTTGGTGGCTTTAGTCGTTTGGAGCAACTCATGCTAATGATGCTGTAAAGAAATTCTTCATTGCTTAACTATAATTTATTAGAAAGAGTCAATATGAAGAAAAGTTCTAAATTGATATGTACATGATTAATTTACTCAAAATTGATTTTTTGACCATAAAAAAAATTCTAAATTTATACATTTGTAACAGATTTATCTTTCATTAGTTTTCATTAAATCGGATTAATACCAACAATAACCACAAATTGATAAATTTGTGAAAAAATGGATGGTAAAATCCTAAGCCGGTATCCTTATTAATTGTCATTAGGAATTTGATAATAAAATGTAATGAAAATGAACAAGACTAAATTTGTCACGGTATATTAATTTAGAATTTTTTGTGATAATAAAATTCGTTTGAGATAAATTTGTTTCAAGTGTATTAGTTTAAGATTTTTTGTAATATTAATCCTAATAAATATAGTAAAATATTAATACAACCCATGATGATCCAATATAGGGTAGTAAGTTATATGATCAATGATTAAAATTCATATGTTTGGAATTTGAAACATTTAAGGTTTTGTATGAATTCAAATTCAATTATTAGACAGTACATATGTAATTGGTAAAACTTAGTGTTTAAAACGGAAAAATCACACCAACACTCTCTTCATTCGTAGGAATAACAAATAAAATAAGTATTCACTTGAAACTCTCTTTGGGCCAGGTTGTTTTGCACAATAGAAATTTCTCCAATAAATAGGTGCAATTTCTTCTAATGCATGACAAACTACTAAATGGCTTAGATTTGCATCCTCTAAAAAATTTGACACTTTAACCACATAATTTCCATTATTAACTTATGAAAATTTTGGCCTAAGGACAAAGATTCCTTCGACAACGAGCGGCGTATTACTTCACGGAAAAGTCCATAGCTTTTTGGGGCCGATTCATTATTCTAAAAACATCGTTTGCTAATATATTTTTGTCATATGTCTTATACGAAATATCATAAAGAGATTTCCGATCTTTTTATGATGCGATGGTTTTCGAGTCTCGAGAGCCGGGGTCACGAAATTTGTACCAATGCACTAACTCCAATGGTGTGATTATCTGACTATAACCAATCTAGCCTATTAGCTGGGTTCACTCCTATGTGGAGGAGGCCCAATGAGTTACAAGCCTAAAAATGGCTTGAGCCCATATAATAAGTTATATGAGGAAATAGGGTTTCTCACTATTTATATAAAGAGGTAGCCGCAAAAAAAGAAAAAAAAGAAACAGTAATAAGAGAAAAACAGAAAACAGAAAATCTGGGGTTTTGGGGTAATATCTGATTTACATCAAGCTGGCGTCGGAGGTCGATTTGTGGTCCGATTGAGCTGAAATTTTGTTAGCAGGTTCGTGGCACAATTTTATCGAATCTAAACGGTTTGATTTTCGTTTAAAGCTCCCTACATCAAGTTTTTCGTGGATTGATCAAAACCTGCGGTTTTGGTCAGATTTATCCTTGATCTCTTATGAAGTTTATGTGTATTGCCAAGAATTATGTTCTTGAGGTGTTTGCTACTATGTACCTCTAGTATTTAATAGAGAATAACAATTTTGTTGATAGTGAAGAATTTCGGGTGGACTCCGGTCCCGTGGTTTTTTTATCTCCTCACATTGATGAGGTTTTCCACGTAAAAACCGTCTTGTGTTCGCGTGCTTGGTATTTATTTTACTCTACTATATCAATTCCTATTAGATTTGCACAAGAGGGGAGATTATTTTATTCCGCTGCATTAATTCGATATTGTTTGAATTGTTACCGTTCTCCCATCAGAGTGGTATCAGAGCATTTGCTTATTGCTTGATTTTTCTGCCTTGTGTTAAACAATGGAAACGAATATGAATAGAATGGTTACATTGAATGGTTCGAATTATCATATCTGGAAAGAGAAGATGAAAGATCTTTTATATGTGAAAGATTTTTATTTGCCTGTATTTGCTGAGGAGAAACTAGAGAATAAAACTGACGTTGAATGGTCTATATTTCATCGTCAAGTGTGTGGTTATATCAGGCAGTAGGTAGATGATAATGTTTTGAACCATATTATTGAGGAAACACATGTACGCAGTTTATGGGGTAAGCTCGACCAGTTATATGCTCGAAAGACTAGGAATAATAAGTTATTTTTGATAAAACAGATGATGGCTCTAAGATATCATGATGGTATTCGTTTGACTAATCATTTAAATTCTTTTCAAGGAATTATAAATCAGTTAGCTGTGATGGGAATCAAGTTTGATGATGAGATACAAGCACTATGGTTGCTTGGTACTTTGTCGGACTCCTAGGAGACGTTCCAAACATCTTTGTCTAATTCTGCCCCAGATGGTACAATTACCATGGATTTGGCCAAGAGCAGTATTTTGAATAAAGAGATGAGAATGAAGACACAAGGATCGTCCTCTTCACATTCGGATGCCTTGGATGTTGAGAAAATGGGAAGAAGTGAGTCTCGAGGTTCGAGAAATAGAGATAAAAGTCGAGACAAAAGCAGAGGTAAGTATAATAAATTTGCTAATGTTGAGTGCTATTATTGTCATCAGAAGGAACATATTCAGAGGTTTTGTCGCCAATTAAAAATGGAGAAACAAAAGGAGAAAGGTGAAGAGAAGAAAAGTGATAATGACGGTGATGACAATCTTGTCGCTACACTTAAAGAAGACTTTCTCACTATTTTTTATGGTGATGTGGTGGATTTTGTATTTCATGAGACCAATTGGGTAATTGATAGTGGTGCATCCGTCCATGCTACGTCTCGTAGGAATTTCTTTACATCATACATGTCAGGTGACTTCGGATCTGTGAAGATGGGAAACAATGGACTAGCTCAAGCTGTAGGCATCGGTGATGTGTGCCTAGAAACCAGCAATGGCACAAGATTAGTATTGAATAATGTTAAACATATACTTAATATCCGCTTGAATTTGATTTCTACAGGCAAGTTGGATGATGAGGGGTATTGCAGCACCTTCAGTAATGGTCAATGGAAGCTCACCAAAGGTTCTCTTATTATGGCTAAAGGTGAAAAATATTCTTCGTTGTACATTATGCAGGCAAAGTTATCCATAGACAAAATTAATGCAGTAGACAGTGAAGATGTAGCTGAATTATGGCATAAGAGGCTCAGTCACATCAGTAAGAAGGGTTTGTCAATATTGGCCAAGAAGAAGCTCATTTCAGGATTGAAAAGTTTAGCGCTAAAGAAGTGTGCTCACTGTTTAGCAGGAAAACATAACAGAGTTGCATTTAAAAGCTCCCCTCCTTCAAGAAAGTCAGGTATATTGGATTTAGTGCATTCTGATGTTTGCGGTCCTATGAAAACAAAATCACTTGGTGGCTCTCTTTATTTTATTATCTTCATAGATGATTTTTCAAGGAAATTTTGGATTTATACCTTGAAAACTAAAGATCAAGTGTTAAATGCTTTTAAACAATTTCAGGCTTCAGTTGAGAGACAGACTGGAAAGAAATTGAAATGCATCGGGCGATAACGGGAGAGTATATCGACCTTTTGATGAATATTGCAGACAACAAGGTATTCAACATCAAAAGACACCTCCCAAGACGCCTCAGTTAAATGGCTTAGCTGAGAGAATGAACAAAACATTGGTTGAAAGGGTAAGATGCTTACTTTCACAATCAAAGCTACCTGGATCCTTTTGGGGTGAGGCTTTAAGTACAGTTGTGCATGTATTAAATCTTACTCCATGCGTTCCTTTAGAGTTTGATGTTCCTAACAAAGTTTGAACAGGCAAAAATATTTCTTATGATTATTTGCGTGTCTTTGGGTGCAAAGCATTTGTGCATATTCTCAAATATGAGATGTTTAAACTTGATGTGAAAACACGACAGTGCATATTTATTAGTTATGGATAGGATATACTTGGCTACAAATTTTATGATCCACTTGAAAAGAAAATCGTAAGAAGCAGAGACGTTGTGTTTATGGAAGATCAAACAATAGAGGATATTGAGAAAGTAGAGATGATTTCAGCACCACAGATTAGTAATAATCCGGTTGATTTAGATCCAGTTCCTCTTACAAATATTCCTACACAGATTGATGAAGAGCAGCAGGAAGTCAATGTTCCAAATAACGCACATGTTCCTGAAGATATTGAAATAGATAATATTATTCTTGAACTAGAGGCTCAATTAGATGTTCCACTGGATGTTCCAGTTCGAAGATCCGTTAGAGACCAACGACCTTCCACCAGGTATTCTGAAGATGAGTATGTATTATTGACTGATGCAGGTGAACCAGAGTGCTATGCAGAAGCAATAGAAAATGAGTACAAAAGCAATTGGTTTGATGCCATGCGAGATGAGATGTAGTCACTTTATGATAATCATACTTTTGAATTGGTGAAGTTACCTAAAGGTAAAAGAGCTTTGAAGAATAAGTTGGTATATAGGTTGAAGCAAGATGAACATACTTCACAACCACGGTACAAAGCTAGATTGATTGTTAAGGGATTCGGTCAGAGAAAGGGTATTGATTTTGATAATATATTTTCTCTAGTAGTGAAAATGTCTTCTATCCGTGTGGTACTAGGCTTGACAGCTAGCCTAGATTTGGAAATTGAGCAAATGGATGTTAAAACAGCCTTCCTACATGGTGACTTGGAGGAAGAGATATACATGGAACAACCTGATTGTTTCAAAGTGAAAGGGAAAGATGATTATGTGTGCAAATTGAAGAAAAGTCTCTATGGCCTAAAACAAGCACCGAGGCAGTGGTATAAGAAATTTGTGTCAGTTATAACAGAACAAGGCTATAAGAAGACTTCCTCAGATAACTGTGTGTTTGTCCAAAAATTTTCTGATGATGACTTTATTATTCTCTTGCTTTATGTTAATGATATGTTGATTGTTGGCAGGAATGCTTCAAGAATTGAGTTATTAAAGAAACAGTTGAGCAAGTCTTTTGCTATGAAAGACTTGGACTCGGCGAAGCAGATTCTTGGTATTAGAATTACCCGAGACAAAGATGCTAAGAAGTTATTTTTGTCGCAAGAGAAATATATCGAGAAGATCCTTCAAAAATTTTGCATGGACAATGCTAAAGTGGTTAGTACTCCTCTTGCTGCCCACTTTAAGTTAAATATGAAGCAAAGTCCTACGACTGATAAAGAGAATAAAGATATGGAAAGTGTTCCACATGCCTCAGCTGTAGGAAGCTTAATGTATGTGATGGTATGTACACGCTTAGACTCGGCACACGCAGTTGGCGTTGTTAGTCACTATTTGTCAAATCCAAGCAGAGAGCACTGGAATGCAATGAAGTGGATTATGAGGTATCTTCAGGCAACTTCAAATTTGAAACTCAGTTTCGGGACCGGAAAACTTGAGTTAGTTGGATACACAGATTCCGACTTGGCAGGAGATATTGATACTCGTAAATCTACTTCTGGTTATTTGATTTCTTTTGCGGGTGGAGCTGTATCATGGAAGTCAAGATTGCGAAGTGTGTTGCACTTTCTACAACCGAAGCTGAATTTATTGCGGCGAAGCTAGTAAAGAGATGCTATGGATGAAGAAGTTCTTAGAAAAACTTGGGTTCAAGCGAAAGAGGTATGTGCTATTTTGTGATAATCAAAGTGCAATTCATCTTGGTAAGAATTCATCTTTTCATTCTACATCGAAACATATTGATGTTTGATATCATTGGATAAGGGATGTTCTAGATGAAAAATTGTTGAAACTTGAGAAAATTCATACAGATCATAATGGCTTCGATATGATGACGAAGACTTTATCAAGAGAGAAGCTTGAACATTACCGATTGATAGCAGGGATGGTGAATCCCTCCACATTGTCGTGAGGGGGAAATTTGTTAGTTGGGTTCACTTCTATGTGGAGAAGGCCCATGAGTTACGGCAAGCCCAAAAAGGCAGGAGCCCATATAATAAGTTATATGAGGAAATAGAGTTTCTCACTATCTATATAAAGAGGTAGCCGCAAAAAAAAAAAAAAAAAAAAAAAAAAAAAAAAAAAGGAATAAGAGAAAAGAGAAAAAGAGAAAGCAGAAAATTTGGGATTTGGGACAATATCTCGATTTACATCAAGGCGGCGTTGGAGGTCGATTTGTGGTCTGATTGAGCTGAAATTTTGTCAGCATGTTCGTGGCGCAATTTTATCGAATCTAAACTGTTTGATTTTCATTTGAAGCTTCCTACATCAAGTTTTTCGTGGATTGATCAAAACCTGCGGTTTTGGTCAGATTTATCATTGATCTCTTGTGAAATTTATGTGTATTGTCAAGAATTATGTTCTTAAGGTGTTTGCTACTATGTACCTCTAGTATTTGCTAAAGAAGAACAATTTTGTTGATAGTAAAGGATTTCGGGTAGACTCCGATTCCATGGTTTTTTTTATCTCCTTACATCGATGAGATTTTCCACGTAAAAATTTTTTTGTGTTTGCGTGCTTGGTATTTATTTTACTCTACTATATCGATTCCTATTATGTTTGCACAAGAGGGGAGATTATTTTATTCCGCTGCGTTGATTCGATATTGTTCGAATTGTTACCGTTCTCCCATCATAGCCTACATCTACGAGATGAGGACAAGACCACTATTGAAAGCAAAGGATATGGGGCTTCCACGGGGAGTACAAATATAGCACGAGAGAGCACCATCCCTTTAGTCGTGGAAAGGGGCAGGCTTGATTTTGAGAGCTTGTGATGATTGGTTCTGATTTGGTCTAGTTCCACCCTAAAATTGAGAATTGGATCGGGAGGAATATATTTTGTCGGCTTTGGATATGCTTAATTATTTGGAGTCTTCTTTTTCTTCTTTTGAGACACTAGAAATTTTGTTTTAGTCACTTAAACCATCAAATCAAGAGGGTTAGTGGTAACAAGATCCAATGCGGGAGGAACCTGTACGTGTAAAGACAATGAAGGAGTGTGAATCTGTTGTGAAATCGTGGACTTGCTAGTTAGTACTTATAAATCTAATCATCCTTAGACCGTGTCTAAAAAAATCACAAACTTAAATGAGATTTGACATATTATTGTTACCAAAACAAATACTACGAACAAGTGCTTTCTGAAAGTAAACAATAATACTGCCTCTTCCATTAAAATAACATGGATAGAAAACTTCGGTAAATCCAAGGATACCAAAGGATTCAAAGCTATATACAAGCCTTCTGTATATAGGTGAATGTAAACATTCCATATGGCCAATCTTACTCTTTATGTGTATGATTTTCAGATGTCCGTAACATGTGTCATCAATATAAATATGTGATTGTGGTTCAAGAATATATTATGTCAATCTATCACGAGCTAAATTATTTCAAAAATAAAAGAAGTAATTGTTCTTGATTTCTTGCTAAAGACTTTTTATTATGAAGAACTACGGAACATGTTCAATATATAGTTTCAAATGACCTCTTCAAAGTTCCACCATATGGATATTTGATAAATTGAGAATGCTCGATAACATTTATAATCAGTTATTTTCAAAAATAAAAGGTCGCTCTTGCTGACAACAAGTGGGAGATAAAAAAAAAATACTGTTTTTTCTTAGATAAACACGAATATTAAACCATAGAACTCATGAGTTGATTTAGGCACTGTTTGGTAACCATCCAAACAGTGCCTGATTCTGATTTTTTGTTTTCAAAATCAGTTTGGGACGAGAATTGCGTTTGGTAAAATTTTTGTTCCTGGGAACAGTTTTAGACAAGAATTGAGAATAAAAAAAAATGTGATACTTCGTCTAAGAATCAAAACAATGAAAGTTTCCTTCTTCCCTTCTGTCATCCCGTGACTGTCGTCCACCACCGCCCGCCGCTGTCCGCCCATTCGATGAGCTCGCCAGGCCAGGGCTAGGTCTAACGAGCTCACTAGAGGCAAGCCCAGCCACTGATGGGGCTGGGTGAGCCTCACTGGCAGCTGGGCGAGCCTCCCCCAGCCCCGCTAGTGGCCAGGCCGGCCTTGCCCAACCCCGGTGAGGCCGGCTTGGCCACCGGTGAGGCTCGGCCGACGAGGGCCGGCCCTCGTCCGGTTAGTCGCCAAACCGGAAACCGACCACATGAAGAAGAAGAAGAATAGGAGAAAAGGGAAAAAAAATTAAAAAAAAATTTAAAAAAAATTAAAAATTAAAAGAAATTGATTTGGAACATAATTAATGAGTACGTTATCAAACGCAATTCTATTACGAGAATAAAAAAAATTTAGACAGTTACCAAACGCGTTTTTTACTTAGAATTAGTTTCCTAACGAATAAAAAAATAATCATTTATGGTCAGAATCAGTTTTCGGGAACGGAATCGTCACCAAATGCGCCTTTAGTCGTTTTGCACCACTAGTTCATGCATAAAATGATGACTGCCCACCACCGCTTTCAGCGGCACAGCTAGCTCGAACTCTCTCTCCCCTCACGAAGGGAAGAAATTCGAATCCCGGAGGCGTTATTAGGGATTCTTACCTGAAGTATTGTGGTGGTGGGTCCTGCAATCGCTCTCCCAGGGTTTGCTCGCCAGTCGTCGGCTTACGAGATTCCTTAGGTTACCAAAAAAAAAAAATGATGATTGCCCACATTAGCCAACTTGCCCGCAAAAAGCAACTCGACCGTCAATTTACGAGGTTCCTTGGGTTACAAAAAAAAAAATGATGACCGCCCACATTAGCCAACTTAACCGCAAAAAGCAACCCAACCACTCTAGTCTCTTCCATCTCTGCCACGACCTCCTCCGCCGCCCTATCTCTGCCGTCGCATCCGTTACTCTCAACCAACCGAATGGACGGCTCCATCCTCCTCTACCCTTCACTTGGAAGAGTCCACCTCACCTCCATGGTGGAGCTCGGGAAGCACATCCTCGACCACCACCCTTCCTTCACCGTCACCGTCCTCCTCCTCTCCACCCCACCTCCGAACACCCACCTCATCGACGCTGTCTCCACCACCCACCCGTCCATGACCTTCCACCACCTCCCCGCCATCTCCCTCCCCAACACCGACCACCTCTCCTCGTCTTCCGCCAACTTCATTCCCTCCACCTTCGAAATCGTCCGCCTCCACAACCCAACGCTCCACGAGAACCTCATCTCTCTCTCCAAGTCTTCTGCTGTCAAGGCCTTCGTCATCGACTTCCACTGCAACGCCGCCTTCGGCATCTCCACCTCCCTCAACATCCCCACCTACTACTACTTCACCTCCGGCGCGAGCGGGTTGGCCTCGTTCCTCTACATTCCTACTCTCCAAGTGAAGTACCCCCAAGAGCTTCAAAGACCTCAACGTGCCCATTCAGATCCCTGGCTTCCCTCCAGTCTCGCCTTGAGACATGCCTATGGCCATCAGCAATCGGAAACTCGAGGTCTATAGCTATTTCTTGGAGACGGCGGTTCAAATGGCTAAATTGACTGGTCTCATTGTGAACACGTTCAACTCGTTCGAAGCCAGCACTCTCAAGGCTCTAAGGGATGGCCTCTGCGTGCCGGTCGGAGCCACTCCTCCGATAAACTGTGTCGGGCCACCGGTGGCTGCCGGTGGGGGAACCAAAGGTGGCGACGAGAGGCAAGTGTTGGAAGATATGCAGAAGATCTTCGAATACTAATTGATCCGATCTTGATTTTATAGAATCAATCTAAAAATTAGATTAATTTAGATTGATCTGTATGATATTACATTGCCTTTTGAGTATGCACCTTGTAGTATAATTATTCAAATGATGTACATTGACGATAGACTGAATATACACAAAAAAGAGAAATTCTCCCCAAATCTGTTCTTTGGTCTTTTTCTCTTCCTCGTCCGTACCTTGCTTCGACTTCTGACATGGTATCAGAGCTACGGCTCTAAGCTCCAACTTCCGCACCAGATTGCTTTCGTTTGAACCTGCAAGATAGATCTACGTCTTGTTACGAGAGAATTGATTATTGTAAGAAGGGAGAAGAAGCAGAGAGGATTTACTTACTATGAACCCAGAAAACCTACCTCCTGTCAGCACTGGAATTCCTTCCACAGGCAATGTCACACCGACGGTGGAGACACAGGGCCACAACACCAAGATGATACCTGCAAATACCACGACACAACAACAAACGCAGATTCAATGGCAGATGTTCTCGGCTCAAGCGAATGTGGGGCAGCCCATTCCGAGCCAACCTTACTAATGGGTACCCTATCCATGGTACGTCGGGTAAGGCCTGAATCCATCATTGCCAAGGGTAATGAGTTACTAGAGCTGTGTTCAGCTCGATGGGAGTCTACCAACCGCAAGCGGGGCAAACTCAGCCACCGAGACAGAACCAAGAAGCGGGTCTAGAGAAGCGGGATCGGGAACAAACCTTCACTCGGGTCTTTTCAATGCGGGGCATGGATCCGGATTCGATGGGTCGGGTACAGGGACGAATCCCCAGTCGAACCCAAATTTTCCACCCAGTTTCTTTCCGTATCTGATTGCAGCTATCATCGGCCGACCAGAACCAAGGGACCCCTTGCATGTGTCTACCACCAACGGTCTAGAAGTGCGACTCATCAGTCTGTAACTGACCGGGCCAAAAAACTATAGCAAGTGGTCACAAGACTTCCGGAGGGCTCTTGCGACAAAGGATAAGGACGGTTTCCTCGACGGAACCGTACTGATCCCGTTGGATGAAAAGCTGGCAAGGCACTGGAGAAAGTGTAACCGCCTGATCCGCACCTAGATCGGCAACTGTGTCTCCCCAGATGTCGCAGCAGGCCTCCCACCGACGGAAGATTCGAAAACCATGTGAGACAACATCAAAGAGATGTACGGAAAGTTAGATCAAGCAAAAATTTTTTGTCTCATACAAGAACTCACAGATCTCAAAAAAGGAAACATGTCAATCACGGCGGTGTACAACAAACTCTCATCACTCTGGAACGAGCTTGAGGCCGCAGAGGAAAAGCTCGAGGGACCCCCATAAACACTCAGGTAGTACAGATCGATGAAGGAGAGGGAGAAATCCACTCGATTTCTCTTGATTTTGAATGAAACTTACCTAACGTTTAGATCGCAAATTCTGGCAATGGATCTCGTGCTGCCCCTCGACCGGATCTTCCAGCTGGCCATCCAAGAGGAGAGCCAGCGACTCACAACTCCGAAGCAGACACAAGGAGGCGACGCCATAGCCCTCGCCCTCCGCAGAGAACGCCGTGGGAGAGAATTGGGGGCGAAAACCCTAGCTCGAGAGAATCACGAGGGGCTAGGGTTTGAAATGGCTGAAAGGACCCTTAAAAGGGATGGAAGCTACGGCCAGGATCTGATTAGGCAATCCGACGGCTCAGATCTCTTGAGGAGATCTTACGGCTCCGATTTTCCCCGAAGATTTGACGGTTCGCAAAGAGCTGATCTATCCACTGGATCGGACGGTGGAGATAATTCGGCAATCAAGGCATTTGACGGCTAAATTTTTTCCATAAGAAATTTTAGCCAAAATTCAAAAGGGAAAGGTAAATTGTACTGTGAACACTACAAACGTCCGCATCATACCATAGATAATTGCTGGAAATTACATGGAAAACCAGGAGAAAAAGGAAAAAGAAAAGAATACTCTGCAGCTTACTAAGTGACCAGACCTACTGGGACAAGTAGTGACCGACCCATTACTTATGGGCAATATCAGTAATTGATGCAGGCATTGCAGAAAGCAGACATTGGAAATAAAGGGGGAAGCTTCTCAGGTATATCCCACTGCCTGATAAACTCAATTTCAAAAAGGGCATGGATAATTGACTCAGGAGCAAGTGATCATATCATTTGTGATATGAGTTTTTTTTTTAAAGGAATAGGAAATTGGAGACACCTATTTCTGTAGAACTTCCAAATGGAAATATTAATCATGTCACATTGACAGGGATTGTTCAATTAAGCCCCCAAATTGTCCTGCAAAATGTCCTTTATGTCCCACAATTCCAATTCAACCTCATTTCAGTGTCCAAAGTCTGCAAAGAAAACTCCTGTCAAATACTCTTTGATGTTGACACATGTTTTTTTCAAGCCCTTTTGACTGGAAAATTGATGGGCTTGGGTAATATTTCTGAAGGTTTATATTTCTAGACTAGCACTTCAAGTCATCATGATTCAATTCCTTTCAATAAAATGTCATTGTGTAACGTCATTGCTAATGATAAAGATTTTCTTTTGCATTCACAAATGGGACATAGTGCCTTCTTCCCATACCCTAACTGTCATGTTTGCCCTCTAGCAAAATAGTCTCGTGCAGCTTTCCCTTCCAATGCAAAACATTCCAATGATGTCCTTTCCTTAATTCATGTGGATGTTTGGGGGCCATATCATACAGCACATCGTGACAATTCACGATATTTTCTCACAATCGTTGATGATCACTGTCTAGCTACATGGGTATTCTTGATGCAATCGAAGGCACAAGTTCCATCTCATTTGAAGACATTCATTATCCTGACTAAAAATCAGTTTGGGAAATCAATCCAGCGAATACAGACTGACAATGGGAAGGAGTTTTTTAGTCATGAATGCAGATCACTCTTCCTAGTTCATGGCATTCTACATGAAAGCTCCTGTGTTTATACTCCACAACAGAATGGAGTAGTGGAACGTAAGCATCATCACTTGCTGGAAGTCGCACGCGCCTTAAAGTTTCAGGGATCCATACCAGCAACATATTGGGGAGATTGTGTCCTTACTACAACCTACCTCATCAACCGTATGCCTACTCGGATATTAGTTGGTAAGTCACCTTTTGAGTTACTTTATGGAAAAAAACCAGCAGTAGATCATTTATGAGTTTTCGGTTGTTTATGTTATGTTACAACTATGGGACCTCGAGATAAAATGGGTCCATGTGCAAGGAGGGGTATCTTTATGGGTTACCCTAACCTACAGAAGGGGTATTACGTTTTGGATCCATCGACGGGGGAATTTTTCGTGAGCAGGGATATCATATTTCACGAAACTGTTTTTCCATTCCAGGAGACTACATGGGATTTGAATATCTCAAACAGCTCACATCAATCCCCAATTGAGGACAATCTATCTCTTGAATATTTTCTCGCTGCATCACCGGGGCAAGTCATCCCACCATCATTTGATCAGTCACCACAGACAGAGACATTGGAAAGCATACCCACTACTCCATCCAATATTGAGAATGATTATGATAATCATGCAGAAAACAATGCTGCAGAAATATCTCCTCCTCCACCACCAACAGACCATCCATGACGTTCGAAGAGAGCCACGAGACCACCAACGTGGACTAAAGATTATGTCTGTGCCTCGTTTAATGGACCAGGTATTAACTATCCGACATCTTCTTATGTTTCCTTTGAAAGACTTTCGTCAGAACATAAATGCTGCATTAGTCGTATATCCGATGAAAAAGAACCGTCTAGTTATGATGAGGCATCCAAAGACCCACGGTGGCAAAAGGCGATGGCAGCAGAATTATAGGCGTTGGCCGATAATCAAACATGGGAGATAGTTAATCTTCCTAGGGATAGGAAATCCATAGGATGCAAGTGGGTCTACAAAATAAAATATAGAGCTGATGGATCCATTGAACGATACAAAGCTCGATTGGTGGTGAAAGGGTATACACAACAAGAAGGTTTCGACTATAATGAAATTTTTTCTCCAGTTGCCAAAGATGTCACTGTTCGATCATTCTTATCTGTTGCAACAATCCATAATTGGTCGTTACACCAAATGGACGTTCACAACGCCTTTCTTCATGGTGATCTGGATGAAGAAATTTACATGGACATTCCTCAGGGCTTACGGAGACAGGGGGAGGATAAAGTATGTCATCTCCGTAAATCCCTTTATGGGCTGAGACAGGCTTCCAGACAATGGTATGCTAAATTTGCCAATGCTCTCACCAGTGCAAACTTCAAACAATCAAAGTATGAGTATGCTTTGTTTACATGGACCAAAGGTACGTCATCTATCTACTTGATGATTTATGTAGATGACATTCTTATCATGGGAAACGATGAAGATGCAGTAGAGAGCCTTAAAAAATATTTGCATACCACTTTTCATATAAAGGATTTGGGAGCACCAAAATATTTTCTTGGGATTGAGATCGCGCGATCTCACCAAGGAATTTCTCTTAGTCAGAGGAAGTTTGTATTGGAGATTATATCAGAGGCCGGTTTATCAGGGTGCAAGCCAGCTGTCATTCCAATCGAACAGAACGTCAGGCTAACTACAGCAGATCATACTGGGGGAACATCTCAGGATGATCCTATACTACAGGATTTGACGAGTTACCAGAAGCTCATTGGAAAGCTTATATACCTGACTATGACCAGGCCTGATATATCATATGCGGTGCAGAATCTGAGTCAATTCATGCACAAACCGAAAGAATCTCACATGAATGCCGCTCTGAAGGTGGTCAAGTATTTGAAAGGATGTCCAGGACTCGGAATACTTTTATCCAGAAAATGCAACATGGAAATGACAGCATATTGCAATGCGAACTGTGCGACGTGTCCTATGAGTTGAAGATCCATAACTGGCTTCTGTATTAAGCTTGGAGATTCTCTTCTCTCATGGAAAACCAAGAAGCAAGCAACAGTTTTTCTATCGTCAGCTGAGGCAGAGTATCGAGCCATGGCAAAACCCACGTGTGAAATTGTGTGGATACGAGGTTTGCTCATTGACCTTGGAGTACGATTGAAAGGTTTGACAAGGTTATACTGCGACAATGAATCGGCCCTGAAGCTTGCAGCGAATCTTGTAATGCACGAGAGAACCAAGCACATAGAAGTGGATTGTCATTTCACTTAGGAGAAGATTCAAGAAGGAACAATTGAGACAAGAGGGATTGGAACTGCTGAACAGCTTGCAGATGTGTTTACCAAAGCCTTGTGTCAAAGATAGCATGCATATCTATTAGGCAAACTAGGTGTCTTGGACATTTACAAGCCACCAGCTTGAGGGGGAGTGTTGAAAGATATGCAGAAGATCTTCGGATACTAATTGATCCAATCTTGATTTTATAGAATCAATCTAAAAATTAGATTGATTTAGATTGATCTGTATGATATTACATTGCCTTTTGAGTATACACCTTATAGTATAATTATTCAAATGATGTACATTGACGATAGACTGAATATACACAAAAAAGAGAAATTCTCCCCAAATCTATTCTTTGGTCTTTTTCTCTTCCTCGTCCGTACCTTACTTTGTCCCTTGCTTCGACTTCTGACAGCAAGAGTGCTTGGTTTGGCTCGACTCACAGCCGAGCCGGAGCATGCTGTTCCTGAGCTTTGGGAGCATGGGTGTGTTCTCGACCAGGCAGCTGAAGGAAATGGCGGTGGGGTTGGAGAGGAGCGAAGTGCGGTTCTTCTGGGTGGTGCGGGTCCCGCCGCCTCATGACGAGGCTCGGCACATGTTAGCCGAGCTCGAGCCGCGCGTCAATTCGTTCCTGCCCGAAGGGTTTGTGGACAGGACAAGAGGGAGGGGGATGATAGTGGAGTCGTGGGCCCCGCAGGTCGAGGTGCTGAGCCACGGCTCCGTGGGCGGGTTTGTGACGCACTGTGGGTGGAACTCTATGCTTGAGGCAGTGTGCCATGGCGTGCCCATGCTTGCCTGGCCGCTCTACGCCGAGCAGAGGCTGAACAGGGCCTACTTGGTGGAGGAGATGAAGCTGGCTCTGTCCGTGACCATGTCGGAGGAAGACGATGGGCTCGTCTCGGCGGATGAGCTGGAGGAGCGAGTGAATGAACTGATGCGATCGGAGAAAGGGAGAGCGATAAGGGATCGAGTCCAGGCCAAGCAAGAAGCCGCGACCGTGGCGCTGAGCGAGGGCGGTTCGTCCCTATCAGCCCTAGCTGAGTTGATCGGGTCGATGAAAGCCGGGTAGAGCGAAGTGGATTCTCCTGACCTGGTCACGAGCTCCGTGGGAGTTGGCGGTGATGTGGGCCGCGCCAGCACAGTTACGATCTCCACCTGAAGTGTTGTTTTCTTGTTGTTTTCCTGCGGGGTTTTGATGTGAAGAAGTCTTTCATAGTAAAGGATCAAATTCGAGGAAAAGAAGTTTGTGTCCGCGGGGTTTGTCTCCCATTCGTGGAGTAAATAACACCGCTAGATATTTTAAGATGTAGTGATAGGTCTCCCATTCGTGGTTACGACCAGGTCCATTGTATTTGCACCCGATTGGCTAGATCCAATCGAGAATGATATTATTAAGGGAATGGCCTTAGTGTATGAGTTGGCGAGATATGTCCTTTCTTTATGAGCTAGGAATATTATAGGCCCTTTAAGAAGGAGAATTATTTTATGTGGTTAGATACAGTAAATATAATTCTTTTGGTGTGTGATTAGCTTCTCCTAAAATGCATTACGGACTGTTTTTTCACCGTAGAGGATTGGTGCTGAAAATTAATATGAGAACACACTCAGCGCTAAGTGCTTAAATGTTTCAATTTGATTCCCTTGCAATTCCTATTAATCACAGAAAAACGACTCTCTCTCTCTCTCTCTCTGGTCATTTGTAAGCGAAATAGCTTAGCCAGAAAAGTGGTCCCTGATCATATCTCGTAAGCGAAATAGCTTAGCCAGAAAAGTGGTCCCTTATCATATCTCTCTCTCTCTCTCTCTCTCTCTCTCTCTCTCTGCTTACATTTGTAAGCGAAATAGCTTAGCCAGAAAAGTGGTCCCCCATCATATATTGGTGCTCTCTGTGCTTGCATTTGTAAGCAAAATAGCTTAGCCAGAAAAGTGGTCCTTGCATTTGTAAGCGAAATAGCTTAGCCAGAAAAGTGGTCCCCGATCATATCTCTCTCTCTCTCTCCGATCATATATTGGTGCTCTTTGTGCTTACATTTGTAAGCGAAATAGCTTAGCCAGAAAAGTGGTCCCCGATCATATCTCTCTCTGTCTCTCCGATCATATATTGGTGCTCTTTGTGCTTACATTTGTAAGCGAAATAGCTTAGCCAGAAAAGTGGCCCCCGATCAAATGTGCGCTTGCATTTGTAAGCGAAATAGGTTAGCCAGAAAAGTGGTCCCCGATCATTACCCGAAAATGAGTTTGAATTATTGCATTTGTGGATTTATTAGTTTCCGTTAAAAATCAAATTAATATGAAGAAAAACCACAAACTGATAAATCTATAACAAAACAGAGGATAAAATCCTAAATTGGTACTCTTATAAATTATCATGTGCCATTCAACTTGACAATTTGATGATAAAATGTACCGAAAATGAATAAAGGGTACATATGTCATAAGTGCACCAATTTAAGGTTTTTTGTATGAATGATTAAAATTTATATATTTGGAATTTGAAAGATTCAAGATTTTGTATGAATTCAAATTCAATTATTAGACACTATATACGTAATTGGTAAAACTTAGTGTTTAAATCAGAAAAATCACCCCAACACTCTTAATACGTGGGAATAACGAATAAAATAAATAGTTACTAGAAACTCTCTTTGGGCCGGGTTGTTTTGCATAATAGAAATTTCTCCAATATATAGGCACAATTTCTTCTAATGCATGACGAACTACTAAATGGCTTAGATGCAATTGTAAAAAATTTGGTACTTTAACCACATGAGTTCCATTATAAACTTGCAGAGATTTTGGCCTTGGGACGAAGATACCTTCGACAATGAACCGTGTATTACTTTCCCGAAATTTCTATCGCCTTTTGAGAGACCGATTCATCATTCTAAAAACATTGTATGCCAATACATTTTTATTCTATGTCTTACACAAAATATCCTAAATAGATTTTGACCTTTTATGATGCAAGTATCATCGAATCTCGAGAATCGGGGACACGGAATTTGTAAAAATGCACTGACTTCAGTGGTGTGATATAATCAGTCTAGTTTACATCTGCGAGACGGGGACAAGACTACTATTGAAAGCAATGGACGTGGGGCTTCCACGGGGAGTATGAATATACCAACGAGAGAGCACCATTCGTTTAGTCATGGAAAGGGGCAGGCTCGATTTTGAGAGCTAACCTAGCTAATGCATCAATCAAGTATCGGTAAACAGACAACCTCCTCCACGAGAATAGTGCGATGAGCATCTAGGATATGTCGAGGATTGGTCCTAGAGGGACAAGCGAGATGCCGTACAATACGAAGAGGAGGATGAAGTCTATTTCGTAGCTTTTGACTAGTTTATTAGAGCATAATCAATGAAGTACTAGAGGTGATCCTGAAAGTAGGACCTAAAGTATCTCTGGAGCTTGGCCCTAATAAGCGTTTAGATCGAAATCTCCAGGCCGGTCTTTCCCATGTAACCATATTACCCAGACCTTTCTAACGTCTTTTGAGCCCGAGCAGGATGCCCATCTATCATCTCTACTTAGTGATTTGTCCTCGGATATTACTGTTGCGGTAATAAGCACCTCTCAGATATTTAAAAAATATATATTTTTCTATTACATGATGGTCAATTCAATTCTATACATTTCAAACTTGTCAATTTAGTTTTAAACATTTTGTTAATTTGCCTTTAGCCATTTTGATCAATTTTAACCGAGAATGGCTGACATGGAAGCCGTCCCCACTCCTCATGCATATGGACAAACTTAAATTACGTTTGGTTGTTTCCTTCTTGCTTTGTGAGTTTCGATGGGGTTTCTTCCGAAAGCAACATCATACCACAGCTCAACATGCTGCGAACAAGATAACCTAAAAATTTTCAGATGAGCCGACGTCATGTCGAGTGCATGGAATGGCCATAATTTAAGATATACGCGCATGTTCCCGCCGGATGGTCTTTTTCCGTTCGATAGTTGCGAGAAAGAGCAGGAAATCTATCGACTACCGATCAACCTTGTCGGACTCTGGCCAGCCGACATTCGAGACGGTGAAAATCTTCTCTACGCATTAGGGTTAAGGTCATGCTTTCAGGCTTCGCTTTCTAACGGTCTGGACACATCGGACAAACGACGGCATTAATTTGTTTTAGTCGCTTAAACAATTACTTAAGCGAGTGAGTGGCAGCAAGACTCTGACGTGGAGGGAAAGTGACTCATATGTCGTGAAATCGTGGACTTTGCTCCTAGCTTTGCCACTTTGTAAATCTAATGATCAACCATAGATTATACATTAAAAGAAATAAAGAAACTGAAATGAGTTTTTGAGATCATATTGGTGCAAGAAGAGAAACTGTGAATAGTAACCTATTTGTCTCCCATTGATACAGCATGGATGTGTCGCCAATATAAAGATACCAAATTGTTCAAAACTATATGTAAGTTATCGTGTGTAGGTGAATGTAATGCTTCGTATGGGCAGCCTTACTTCTAGGGCGCGTTTGGTAACGATTACGTTCCGGGGGTAAATTCGATCGGGCGGTTCTTTTTTATTCTCGTTCCCTTAACGATTCTAAGCATTTTAAGTCGTTTGGTAATTGTCCAAAATTTCGATTCGAAAATAGAATTGCGTTTAGTACTCGTGTTCATTAATTCTGTTCCAAATCAATTTCTTTTAATTTTTAAATAATTTTTTCCTTTTTTCCTTTTTTTCTTTTCTTTTCTTTTTTTCATTTTTTTCTTTTCATTTTCCTTTTATTTTTATTTTCTTTTCTTTTTCTCATCATCTTCTTCTTCTTCTTCGGCGGCGACCTCACCGGAGCGTCGCCGGCCCTCGCCGGCCGAGCCTCGCCGGCGGTTGGGCGAGGCTCACCTAGCCCCGCCGAGGCTCGGCCTCGCCAAATCGCGGCGAGGCCGAGCCCCACCGTGGCCGGGCCCGCCTCGTCGGGGTTGGGCGAGGCCCGCCGGGCCACCGACGGGGCGGGCGAGCCTCGCCCGGCCACCGGTGGGGTTGGGCGTCGCGAGGCTTGCCTAGCCCCTGCCCAGCCCCGGCGAGGCCTCGCCCAGCCCCGGCGAGGCCCGCCTAGCCACCGGCGAGGCTTGGCCTCGCCAGATCTAGGGAGGTTGAGCCTCGTCGGTGGCTGGGCTTGCCTCCGGCGAGCTCACCGGACCTTGCCCTGGTCTGGCGAGCCTCCAGTGAGCTCGCTGAACCGGCGGACGGCGGCCGGCGGCAACGGACGGCGGACGGTGGCGGGCGGTGGTGGACGGCGGTCGTGAGATAGCCGAAGGGAAGAAGAAAATTTCTTGATTTTGATTCTCAAATTCGTTCTCGGAACAAGAATCAACTTTTTTTTTTATTCTTGATTCTATTCCCAATCTGTTCCCGGGAACAAAATTTTTTTTACCAAACGCGATTCTAGGCCGAAACTGATTCCGAGAACAAAGAATCAGAATTTGGCCATGTTTGGATGGTTACCAAATAGGGCCCTAATGTATACTTTTCTGGAAAAGTTTGTAACTCGTGTTATTATTCTAAATATTCGATATAGTTCAAAGATAATACATTGACTAAATATCAATCAAGAATTGGACTTATTTTGTATAAGATAAACTAGTTGGATAACAGCTCCGTTAGTCTCACGAGTGATAGAGACGCATCAACCGCCTATTTAAAGCCGGAAATTGGTCTCTTCTTTCACCGGTTACCGCCTACCTGGATTGGCGCAATAACTTGAGGAAAAAAATACAGATTTAAATTATTTCTGCCATGTTGGCAACTAAATTATTGCCATCATAATTACTCATTTATCACATGAAAAATTAGGGATCAATCCAGATCCGCAAACTAAAGTATCATTAGCATAATTTACATTTGCATTATAGATATTATGAACATTTAACGGGTTCCCATGAATTGCACTTTAATTGGTGTGCTTATAAAAATGCATAACGAGTTTAAGCAAGGAGGTCCTAAACCATAGTCAATTCTCAAGACTAAGCCCATAAAGTGAAGAATCTGGCCAAGCCCCAATTTCCTTCATAATGGTTGAAAACCTTGAGGTTGCGTTTGACAGTAAGGATAAAATTCAGAATAGGATAAAATTCAGAATATGATAAAATTTATCATATCCTGCATTTGATGCCTGCTCAAGGCAAGATAAAATTAGATTTAAGAGAAATATAGACCTAGGGGTGATCAGGCTTAGGGTGGGTCAATTCTAAACCTAGACCATGTACCCAACCATGTTTGCACTGGATCCTATTTTAGAACCACTATGTTTTTCCAATCCGGTTCCAAGGTCAACCATATTTCCACTATAACCTATTTTGCAATCGCTCGATATTCTATACAACTTCAAATTTTACATTAATATGCGAGAAAGTAACATAATCCTCATCATTTGTATTGAAATATTAAGCACATATAATCAATACGTATATGAACTTTTTGACTAAATGAAATTAATGATCCACAAGGCTAATTATCATAAACAAACATCATAAGGCAAAGAAAAAATCCTATGCGATGGACAATGTCACCATGAGCCGGCGAGGAAGAGGAATGACAAAGGAGGAGCATCGTGCAAAAGGAAAAACACAGTTCTAAGATTAGAAATCAAGAGAAAGAAAGACGGGGTTTTGGACTTTTGGGCTTATAAAACTGGTTCCCAAACTAGTCCATTCAATCTGGTGCTCGGGTGGGTATTCACTTTGGACGGATTCCCAGATTGATTTCAATGGGAAGCGGCTCTTGGACCTATAATATAATGTGAATATATCTAACTTTATTATTATAAACACCAAACAGTTGATAAGCTATAGCAAAATCCCATGAATTTCATATCATATTATATCAAGTCTTATCCTAGTAAAAAATTTGAACAATCAAACACAACCTAAAAGGTTTAGTATTAAATTGACACAATTGCAAGATTTATGATTAAATTGACAAATTGTCAAAGTTTTAGGACTAAATTGACACAATTAAAAAGTTTAGGACTAAATTGGTCTCCACACAATAGGTTTAGGACTTTTTGAATAATTTGGCCTAAAGTTTGTAGAATCCTTATTTCATTGGATGATAAGGAAGCTTTGCCTTTGTTTGGTTGGTGCATCCATGTTCTTTCATCTCTATAACTGATTTATTTAACATTTCTAATTTTTAGGTGTTACATAACTATTTGTACACTTGTATGATCTCCCCTCACACATTAGTGATTTATGATTAAAATTGACAAAGACTACTTGCAAAATATTTTCAAAATAATGAGAAAAAGCAATGAAAGGGTGTTAGATTAATAATTAAGTCCTCGTATCCATGAATTTCTAGTTCACAGAATTAAATGAACTTCTGCATCTTACTTAGATGTCAAAAATTGACCCATAAACGATTGGTAGCAACTCCAAAATAAATTGAATAACATTTTTAATTAAAGAGGGGGAGATGAAATATCATATCAAGACAATAAGTCATCAAGAGTCGTGGAGCCGTTTTGCACCAATAGTTCACGGAACATATCGTGGCTCGTTGGGGTTGTTAAACAGCATTCCACCCACTCAAAGACAACCTCTCTAGTCCGCCACCACCGCCTCCTCCTCCTCCGCCAGATCTCCGCCGCCGCATCCCTCACTCTCGACCCACCAAAATGGACGGCTCCATCGTCCTCTACCCTTCTCCTGGAAGAGGTCACCTCGCCTCCATGGTAGAGCTCGCGAAGCACATCCTTTGGCACCACCCTTCCTTCTCCGTCACCGTCCTCCTCCTCTCCACCCCACCTCCGGACACCCATTTCATCGCCGCCATCTCCGCCTCCCACCCTTCAATCACCTTCCACCATCTGCCCGCCGTCTCCGACCACCTCTCCTCTTCCTCTCCCGCCAACTTCATCTACTCCACCTTCGAAATCGTCAGCCTTCTAAACCCGACGCTCCACCAGACTCTCGGCTCTCTCTCCAGGTCCTCCGCCATCAAAGCGTTTGTCATCGACTTCTTTTGCAACGCTGCCTTCGGCGTCTCCGCCTCCCTCAACATCCCGACCTACTACTACTACACCTCTGGCGCGAGCGGGTTGGCTTTATTTCTCTACATTCCCGCTCTCCACAAGAAGTACCCCGAGGGCTTCAGAGACCTCAATGTGCCCATTCAGGTCCCTGGCTTCCCCCCAGTCTCACCCCGAGACATGCCCATGGTCATCAGCGACCGGAGCCTCAGGGTCTACAGCCATTTTTTGGACACGGCGATTCAGATGGCTAACTCAGCCGGCATCATCGTCAACACGTTCGACTCGTTCCAAGCCAGCGCCCTCAAGGCTCTGAGGGACGGCCTCTGCGTGCCGGATGGAGCCACTCCTCCGACATACTGTGTCGGGCCACTGGTGGCGTCCAGTGGAGGAATCGAAGGCGGTAGCGAGAGGCACGAGTGCTTGGGCTGGCTCGACTCACAGCCGTCCCGAAGTGTGCTGTTCTTGAGCTTCGGGAGCATGGGTGTTTTCTCGACGAGGCAGCTGAAGGAAATGGCATTAGGGTTGGAGAGGAGCGGAGTGCGGTTCTTGTGGGTGGTGCGGGTCCCGCCGCCACACGACGAGGCTCGGCGCACGTCGGTTGAGCTGGAGCCGAGCGCCAAGTCGTTCCTGCCCGAAGGGTTTGTGGATAGGATGAGAGGGAGGGGGATGATAGTGGAGTCGTGGGCCCCACAAGTGGAGGTGCTGAGCCACGGCTCGGTGGGCGGGTTCGTGACTCATTGTGGGTGGAACTCGATTCTAGAGGCGGTGTGCCACGGCGTGCCCATGCTGGCCTGGCCTCTCTACGCGGTCCGTCACCGAGTCAGAGGAAGAGGATGGGCTTGTCTCAGCGGATGAGCTGGAGGAGCGAGTGAATGAGCTGATGCGATCGGAGAAAGGGAGAGCAATAAGGGATCGAGTCCTGGCCATGCGAGAAGCCGGGACCGCCGCGCTGAGCAAGGGCGGGTCGTCCCTATCGGCCCTAGCCAAGTTGATCGGGTCGATCAAGGCCGGGTTGAGCGAGGTGGATGTTCACGACCTGGTCACGAGCTCCGTGGGAGTTGGCGGTGATGTGGGCGGCGCCAGCACAGTTACGATCTCCACTTGAAGTATCGTTTTCTTGTGGTTTTAGGATTTCTGAAAGAAAGAAATAATTCGAGGGCAAAGAAGCATGTGCATGTGGGATGGTCTCCCGTTCGTGGATATACAGCAATCTAGAATTTAAATCGGAAGGATCACTGATGGATTTTCGATCTTTAGTAAAGTCGATCTTCTGTCGTCTTCTGGAATTTTTTTCTCTGGTGTTAGCGATTGTACCGTGCAATGTTTAAGTGCCATTCACTGGGAGTACATGGAACACATATATATGTGGACAGCAAATTTTCGTTCCGTCAACTAGTTGACGATTTTCGAAGTATCTCAATAATTATTTTCTTGTGGCTTGAGAATAAGAAGCAGTCAAATTTTTGAAACGTAAATACTGAACTACTCTTGGCTTGTATTTGGAAAATTGTCCAAATAGTCCTTCACCTATTGTACTTTTACCAATTCAGTCATAAGCTTTTCAATTTTATCAATTCAGTCCTAAATCTTTTTATTTCTTGCCAATCAGTCCCTTCGGCTAATTTTGGCCAAAAATTACTAAAGCCGACGACTAGTGCTGACGTGGCATTTTTTAGATAATATTTTATTTTATAGTTTTTTCTTTTTACTTTTTTGGCCTTTTTTCTTCTTCTTTTTTTGGGTTTCGAATCTGGCTAGTAACTCTCACCAGCCAACCCTCACCAGCCACAAGCAAGGGCCGATCGACCCTTGTCGACTTGGGGCCAAAGTGTACGAGTCCTCACTCAGAAACGGTGAGGACCATAGTGCCCTAGCCAAATTTGGCCAGGCAAGGGCTTGGTGGCCCTCATCGGCCCTAGGCGAGAGCAGCAACCTTGCTCAGGGCTCTCAAGTGGATTGACAAAATTGAAAGATTTATGATTGAATTGCCAAAAGTAAAATAGATTTATGATTTTTTGGACAATTTTTCCCTTATATTTAGGAAGAAGTTTTTCTTGACGGCGTAGTATGGTTTGGTTGATTTTGAATATTTTTGAATAGAGATATAAGCGTATTGAAAATCCTAAAACTTGTTATAAAAATGCAATTTAGTCCTAAAACTTTTAAAAAGTATAATTAAATATTAAAACTTGTTACAAAAGTGTAATGAAGTCTTAAAACTTTCAAAAAGAGCAATCAAGTCTTAAAATTTGCCAAATTGATCAATCCTTTCATTGATATCACTTTTTGAAAGTTTTAGAACTCAATTATATTTTTATGATAAGTTTTAGAATTTGATTGTTTTTTTGAAAATTTTAGAATTCGATCGTACTTTCATGACAAGTTGTAAGACTCAATTGCACTTTTTGAAAGTTTTAGAACTAAATTGCATTTTCGTGATAAGTTTTAAGACTTGTAGTGCACTTATCCCTTTTGAATATTTTGAGTCTTCTATCCTTAGAGACACCACTAGTCACGTTGTTTTAGTCGCTTGAACAATTAATCGAGTAAGTTGGTAGAAACAGGACTCTAACGTGGAGGAAACCTGTACATTTAAAAGCAAAAATAGATTGTGAAAGAAACATGATTTATTTTGTCGTGAAATTGTGAATTTGTTTGTAAATTTGTCACTTTATAAATCTAAACATTAGTCAGGAAAAATTATTCAAATAAATTTATTATACGGTAGCAGTTCAATCATAAACTTTCAATTATATTAATTTAGTCCATGTACTCCTAAATCTTTTGATAATTTCTAATTTCTAATTTTGATCGAAAATCACTTAGATGATAGTTTTGTCAGCACTTAATATCCTACATGGACATGGAAAATTATTGCAATGTTTTAAGTTTATGATTTTTTTTTCTTTTTTCCTCCTTCAAGCCTCGACAGCAACACTATCATTTTGTCAATCGCATGACCTAACGCAGTGAAATGCATGCTATATTTAAAATTCATCAATCTTGTCCGATAACATGCTACTTCAAAGCAATCAAAAATCAAAATATTCAATCAATCATAAAGTTCACTCACGAGACTATGTTAGTATCCAAACCTACCTGACAACTTTATTAATGCAATGAGATAATATAAGATATAGCCTAAGGCATTATAATCTCACTATCTTGCATTAAAATTATTTAATAGAATTAAATACCCACATAAAATCACCTTATACCTACCTTGATTAGGACTACGGCCTAAGACACCAAGGGGCACGATCGACGAAGCAATGCTGGTGATGAAATATTAGAATATTGAGATCCGTGAGATTTGATAGGATTATTGCCAACTGTTTTAAAAACTTAAGCTATGCATGGTTTATTATCTAAATACTCCAACACTACTCCTCACATTTAATTGATCTTTTTGTCTAATACTAAACGTAGAGATTTTGATTGGGGAGGTAAATGGGCCTAGAGAGATTTGAATTTAGAACCTCCTACTTTAATATCATGTGAGATTTTGGTGAAACCACAACTAACATTTTTAAAAACTTATACTGTTAGATAAATTGCATGGTTTCTTATTTAAATATTCTAACAAAATCAATTGTAGTTGGATGTTATTTGGTGCTTATAATTCGTACCTGGCACAAGCTCTAACATTGATAAAGACTACTTTTTTGTTGATAATTCAAGGAAAGGATTTGGTTTTATTTGCTTTTGTTGAGGTATTATTGTGTGTGAACGTTAACCAAGTGCATGTTTATGGTGCTAATGGAATAATATTTCAATGGAGTGGTTTTAAAAAATCGAAACTTGTCTGTAATTCTGTTGTTGTCTGGACAAGGGATTTCTTCTTTCTTTGTGACTTCCTTGTAGTTTTTGGCATTTCTCCATGACTGTTTCAAAGAAGGGGCAGTACGTCTGAGCTTCAATTGCCCTAGAGGATGCTCTCAATTGAACCTAGAGAGGAAATGTGTGGGTGGGTGTTTGGAATGGCTGTAAATGTTTTAGGTGTTGTAGCTTCAGAGCTCGGTCGTCCTGTGCATGGCTGCAGTTGTGGCCACGGAGCAGGGATTGAAGGAATAGACGTCAAACTCTCCAATCTCTCCTGCTGATCGCGTTGCCCTGCAGCCATGTACTTTTTTTTTATGCTCAGGGTCATGGTCAATTCCACTGTAATTGCATGCATCCGCATCAGTCAGTCAATTCATGTTCACTTAATTGTCCTAGCCGACAAAAGACGAGGAGTACTTAATTCGTATTTTTCCTGAGGTTATCGCTTATGATTAGATGCACTAAATATGAATACTTTCTTGATTAATGACGAATTTTTCTTCCATAGTAGAGAAATGGTGCCAACCATAAGGATGGGAACACTAAAATTAAATTTTACATTAATCTATAAAATATATGCATGATTTATTCTTTAATCCTAATTATTGCTATTAAGCATTTGGATAGAAGAGAATTTCAATTCAGTTCCGTTGCATTTCTCACATTTGTAAGCAAAATAGCCCCAATCACATAATCAGCCAACCTCGATTGTTAATGAAGTTAAACCAAAAGGTGTAGAGAGATTTCATGCAGGCAATAATGATGATGATAGAGATCGTGGTTTTACACCGTTGATGAATGCCAGGTGTGGCCGACGAAGGATTCCTAGAAATGATCTCTTCAATAACTGAAGGTAATCTTCGGTTTCGTAGGGCTCACTCCTGAAGGATTAAAATCTAGATGCGTATGTATTCTTTACCAACTCCTCTGTTGGTTTTTTGTCCCCGTGGAAGGAACGAAGATCTGCCGTCACCGGATAAATCCAGCTTCCCTATATTCAAGAGCTTTCGACGAATCCTTGGATACTGCAAAAGTTTCGATGATTTGAAGTTTTGTGATTCCAAGGTAATCGATTCTCGACCATCGAATCCTCCGAATTTGTTGAAATTCCGAGACTTCAATCTGACTACTGTTGAGAGTAATGGATGTGGGGCATCAACGGGAGTACAAATATAGCAACGAGACTTCACCATTTCTTTGGCCATGCAAAGGGGTCGGCTCGAGGTGATCCGGAAGATCGGGTCTAAAGTATTGACCAAGTTTAGTCATAACACAAATTGTACAGATAAACATTTGGGTCCAAATTTATTAAGATACACATATAAGTTGTGTTAGAAATATCTGGAATTGGAGAATAGATGTGACAATTCTTTAATAGTTTTTTCCATTTTCTTTTTCTTTTCTTTATTTACCATCGCCAACTATAGGTGAGGGTATCATGGCTCACTTGAAGTACTCACCGGCCACTAGGCAAGGGCTCACGGCTCCTTGCATTCCCTCACTAGATTTGGGCTAGGTGAGGAATAACGAGGACATCTTAGCCCTTGCCTATGGTCTACCACCAAAGCAGCAAATTGATGGAGGAAAATAAGAAAAAGAAAAAAAAGGAAAAAAATTAGAAAATTATTACAAAAATTATAAATATTGTCCACATTAATATTGATCATGCCACATAGGATGATTGACATTCATGTTAACAATTTTCCCTATCAAAACTAGTCGGAAGGACTACATTGACATATTGTCAAAATATTTAAGATTGAACCGGTTCAATTGAAGATTTAGAACTAACTTGGCATCCAAACAAAAGATTTACGTCTCTTTTGGTAATTTTCCCAACTTTATTGGGTACCCAAAGACAAGACCCCACTCCTCGAGCACATGATCATCTTCAAACATGTTCGGTTGTTTCCCATCGCCTTCGTAAATTACAATCTAATTTCTCCCGAAATTACAATCTAGTTTCTCCCGAAATTACAATCTAGTTTCCCATCATTCCCCAGTTAACACCGGACCGCGATCCTTTATCTCTTGTTCTGAATAAAATAACCAATATAAAAATGGAATGGGCCGATGCTGCGTTGAATTCACGGAATCTCCCTAATAGATCCAACGGGAAAATTAGGGTGCGAATGGTAACGTTTACATTCTTTTTTTGTTCTTTAATAGAAACAAAAAAAAAAAAGTGTTTCATTCGGGAACAATTTTTGAACAAAAGAACGCGTTTGGTAACGTTTGGTCCGGGAATAAAAAATGAACGAAACACGTTTGGTAAATTTTATTCTTTTTTTTTTTTTAATTTTTTAAACATTTTTATTTTATTTTTCATTTTTCCTTTCTTTTTTATTTTTCTTTTTTTCGGCCGGTCACCGGCCTCCGGGCGATGGCCGACGGGGGCCGGCCCTCGCCCGGCCACGGCGAGGCTCGCCGCCCTCGGCCTCGCCGGATCTGGGCGAGCCCGAGCTCGCCCGGCCAAGGCGATGCTCGGCGTCGCCGGCTCGGCGAGGCCGAGCCTCGCCTTGGCCGGGCGAGCTCGGGCTCGCCCGCATCCGGCGAGGCCGAGCCTCGCCATGGGCCGGGCGAGCTCGAGCTCGCCCGAGCCATGGCGAGGCTCGGCCTCGCCCACGTCGGCGACGCCGAGCCTCGCCTTGGGCCGGGCGAGGCCGAGCCTTGACGGCCGGTCGCCGGCCATGGCCGAGGCCGGCGACCGGCGAAAGAAAAAAAAGAAGAAAAAAAGAAGAAGAAAAGAAAAGAAGAAGATAAGAAAAAGAGAGAGAATAGAAACGTTTCTTTCATTTTTGTTTTAAAAGAAATAACAAATTATTGTTTCTTTTCCCGTTCCTATTTCGTTCCGAAACAAAAAAAAAAAAAGGAAAAACGCAATCAAACGCGTTTACATTCCTTTTTGTTCCCTAACACTTTCCGTACGAAGTGTGCCGGAAACACTTTTTTGGAGTGTTTCCATGCACACCCTTAGTGACAACTCATGCAGAAAGTAAAAGCTCGCATTAAAATTGTCGCGACCTCTTTTTTTTTTCGGCGCCCGCAGTCGGGTGCGAGCGCCGAAGGAGGCTAATGGCTTGGCTGAAATTAGTTAGGCCCGGACTCTCCCAAGTCCACCAATTCACGACTTTAATAGTTCAAAGTTTTTAACCCGTAAATTAATTTTTAAAATGGAGTCGCCACTAATCGATTTGGGGGTGGGTTGATTAGAAACCCAAGTGAGGTATCGGGAGAAATACTCACTCCCGCATAACCAGAGAAATTAGGATCGGGGACTTGATTACACTAGTTAATCACTAATGCCCTTTCGGTACCTAATCTTGTTTAAACCCTAAGGCTTTTTGGATTTTTGAAGGATTTTTCCATGCATTTTTGTGAAGGAAAAATATTTTTTGGGCATTTTCTCATTTTTTGGATTTTTTTTTTTGAAAATATAAATCATTTTTTTGGCTTTTTCGGACTTTTTGGCTTTTTAGGAAAATATGGACATTTTTGATTTTTTTGATTTTCTAGAAAATAAATTAATTTTTTTATATTTTTTTTATTTTTTAATTTAAAATATTATTTTTATATTATAATATAAAACGAACCGGCCGGATCCGGGTTGGGTCCGACCCGCTTCGTCCGCCCGAGACACGAGACGGGCCCGCAACGCGGGCCCGACTCAGGTTTTTTTCTTCATTTTTCTTTTAATCGCGGCCCACAAATAAGGGACACCCATCCTCAGGCCCACGGGAGATCAGCCCATACGCAACCGGCCCAACCGACCCTAAGACCCGACGCCCGCCCGACGACCCGACCCGGCCAAACCCTACCCGATTAGCGGGTTTCGGCCGGCCGGGTCGCGGCGCAACCTCTCTCTCCCACCTCTCTCTACTCGCGGCACCTATGGAGACCGAAACCTCACCGGACCAGACGGCGACGGCGGCGGCGATGACGGGCGACGATGGTGGCGACGCGGCGGCGACGTCACGGTGACGATGTGAGGTGTGACGGCGGCCGAACACCACGGGGTCTCGGCGAATCGTCGGGACCGCGTCGGGGGTGAAAACGTCACAACGACGATGCGGCGGGGTCGTTCTTTGGTTTGGGGACAACGTCGGGGAGGATCTGCGACGGCTCGATAGCGATCCGGCGGGTGCGGCGACGGCGACGGAACCCTACCTTCCGAAACCCATTTACTCGAATCCGGACGGCGTCGGGGCACGGCTCGGGGTGGCGGTGGTGGCTTGCGGGTGCCTCCTTTCTCCTCGTATCCGGCCCTCCCTCCTCCTCGGATCCGGGCTTCCTCTCCGCTCGTGCTCTCTCTCCTCTCCCAAGTCTTCTTCTTCGCGGATCCGGGACTCCCTCGGAACCCGGACCCTCCCTTGCTCGACCCGGATCTCTCCCTCTCCGGCCGATCCGAGCCTCCACCGGCCGGATCGACCTCCTCGGACTCGCTCGTCGCCGGCCTCCCCCGAAGTCTCTCAGTGGGAGGTTGGCTGAACTCGCGACCCGAGTTCTCTCTTGCTCGCTCTTCGATTCTTCCCCCGAAGTCTCTCGGAGGGAAGATCTCGGAGTTCGCCGCTTCCTTGCCATCGTCGAGAGAAGCCTATTTATAGGCGAGGGGGCCGGTTGATGGAGCTTCGACCGCCGATCTTCGCACGCCGAACCGCCTCCGCCGGCCGAACCAACGTCTCATCCGAGCTCCTCCACAAGGCGTGCTCGGCATTAAAGGAAATCCATGATGGCGCCCAAGATCTGTCTCTTTCGGCCGACGTCGGCCTACCCTCCTCGGCCATAGGTTGTCTTCGAGCGCGTCGTCGTCGGCTGCGCGTGAACTACGAGAGGCGGAGAAGGAAGGAGCGAGGAAGAAGAAGAAGGAAGAAGAAGGAGAAAAAAAAGGGGGGGGCAGATCGTGCGAAGGGAGAGGGAAAAAGGGGTTGGGTGCTTCTTTTTTGCTTTTTGCTTTTCTTGCTTTTATTTGTTTTTATTTGTTATTTGTTTATTATTCCGAAAAAGATGAAATAAATAAAATAAAAACTTAATTAATAAACCTAAATAAAATTGAGGTGTCAACAATTTGCCCCTCTTTTGAAGGTGAGTTCGCAGAGGTTGCATTCAAAGACAGGCTGATGCCTCAATTTTATCCATGCATGCGTAGCATATTATATTTTATTTGGGACTTATTATTTTATGCGGGAAAAAAGCAATATAACTTTACATATACTAAGACGAGATAAGAAGATACCATAGTTACTTACCGGAGTGAGTGAGATAGGGTGTGAACCCCGAGTTTTGGCAAGTATCAAGGCGTCATCTTACCTGGTGACATGAGGAGGTTGCTTTTCCAGGACCCGAACCATTCTTCGGTTGCCTATTAGAGCAATAAGTTGGTTTGTCTAGGACCCGAACCTTTCTTCGGTCGCCTTGACGAGGAATTGCTTTTCCAGGACCCGAACCTTTCTTCGGTCGCCTGTTAGAGCAATAAGTTGTTTGTCTAGGACCTGAACCTTTCTTCGGTCGCCTTGACGAGGAATTGCTTTTCCAGGACCCGAACCTTTCTTCGGTCGCCTGTTAGAGCAATAAGTTGTTTTGTCTAGGACCCGAACCTTTCTTCGGTCGCCTTGACGAGGAATTGCTTTTCCAGGACCCGAACCTTTCTTCGGTCGCCTGTTAGAGCAATAAGTTGTTTGTCTAGGACCTGAACCTTTCTTCGGTCGCCTTGACGAGGAATTGCTTTTCCAGGGACCCGAACCTTTCTTCTTGTCGCTGTTAGAGCAATAAGTTGTTTGTCTAGGACCCGAACCTTTCTTCGGTCGCCTTGACGGGGAATTGCTTTTCCAGGACCCGAACCTTTCTTCGGTCGCCTCTTAGAGCAATAAGTTGATTTGTCTAGGACCCGAACCTTTCTTCGGTCGCCTTGACGGAGAATTGCTTTTCCAGGACCCGAACCTTTATTCGGTCGCCTGTTAGAGCAATAAGTTGTTTGTCTAGGACCCGAACCTTTCTTCGGTCGCCTTGACGGGAGATGCGCCGACCTTTCTCAGGGCATCTCATTTGTGGGTGCCTGATCGATCGAGGACACCGCCTGGTACCCGACCTTTCTCGGGAGATGCGCCGACCTTTCTCAGGGCATCATATTTGTTGGGGTGTCTGACTTCTGTCAAAGACACTGGTAGGAACCCGACCTTTCTCGGGAGGATGCACTGACCTTTCTCAGGGCATGGATTTGTTGGGAGATAGTACTTGGATGATCACAAGTACAAACTCTTGAGGATACCTGGATGATCATAGGTACAAACTCTTTGGAGATACTTGGATGATCACAAGTATCGAAGGGGTACCTGGGATATTCGTGTGGAAATATCGAGGATGGGTCTCGCGTATACGTGAAGGTCTCTCACCTCCTGGAATTTGGAATATCGAGGACGTACCTTGGATATTCATGAAGGTCTCTCACCTCCTGGTAATTGGGAATATCGAGGACGTATCTGAGATATTCGTGAAGGTTTCTCACCTCCTGGTAGTGGGAATATCGAGGGCGTGCCCCGCATATTCGTGAAGGTCTCTCACCTCCTGGTAGTTGGAATATCGAGGACGTACCTGAGATATTCGTGAAGGTCTCTCACCTTCTGGTAATTAGGAATATCAAGGGCGTGCCCCGCATATTCGTGAAGGTCTCTCACCTCCTGGTAAATGGAAATATCGAGGGCGTACCTGGGATATTCATGAAGGTCTCTCACCTCCTGGTAATTGGGAATATCGAGGACGTACCTGAGATATTCGTGAAGGTCTCTCACCTTCTGGTAATTGGGAATATCGAGGACGTGCCCCGAATATTCATGAAGGTTTCCCACCTCCTGGTAATTGGGAATATCGAGGACGTACCTGAGATATTCGTGAAGGTCTCTCACCTTCTGGTAATTGGGAATATCGAGGGCGTGCCCCGAATATTCATGAAGGTTTCTCACCTCCCCGGTAATTGGGAATATCGAGGACGTACCGAGATATTCGTGAAGGTCTCTCACCTCCCGGTAATTGGGAATATCGAGGACGTGCACGAGATATTCGTGAAGGTCTCTCACCTTCTGGTAATTGGGAATATCGAGGACGTGCCCCGAATATTCATGAAGGTTTCTCACCTCCTGGTAATTGGGAATATCGAGGACGTACCTGAGATATTCGTGAAGGTCTCTCACCTTCTGGTAATTGGGAATATCGAGGGCGTGCCCCGCATATTCGTGAAGGTCTCTCACCTCCTAGTAATTGGGAATATCGAGGACGTGCCTCGCATATTCATGAAGGTCTCTCACCTTCTGGTAATAGGGAATATCGAGGACGTGTCTCGAATATTCGTGAAGGTCTCTCACCTCCTGGTAATTGGGAATATTGAGGACGTGCCTCACATATTCATGAAGGTCTCTCACCTCCTGGTATTATAAACTTGAATGTGGTATGAGGCCTACCTGGATTGCCGCAGGCACTTAAAAGGGGTGGAACACCTGGGTAGTCATAGGTGTACAAAGCACTGGAATACTTGGATGAACACAAGTATTTAATGATATGATCTGGGACCACTTAGGCTGGTCCAAGTGCTAGAAAACATACCGGACGGTGGTGCCAAGCAAAGCAATGGAATGCTTGAACAAATTGCTATATTATTTGGGGACAACTCGGGCAGGCTGAGTGTCATGAAAAGGAAGTACCTGGACAACGGTGAGTACTTGACGATATGGGGATACCTAGACGGCAGTAGGTACTCCAAGAGATACTTGGTCAGTCACAAGTATTAATACTCTAAGGACAACTCGAACAGGTCGAGTGTCAGGAAAATGGAGTATTCGAACAGTGGCCGGTACTCAAAGACAATGGAGATACCTAAACAGCAGTAGGTATTCAAAGATAAAGGGATACTTGATCAGTCACAAGTATCAATACTCTAGGGACAACTCGAACAGGTCGAGTGTCAGGAAAAGAGAGTATCCGAACGGTGGCCGGTACTCAAAGACAAGAGGGATACCTAGACAACAGCAGGTATTTAACAATAAAGGGATACTTGGTCAGTCACAAGTATCAATACTCTAGGGACAACTCGAACAGGTCGAGTGTTAAGAAAAGAGTACCTGAATAGTGGTAGGTACTTTAAGACAAAAGGGGATTAGGATGTGCTTACCTGGCAATATCTCTGATCTCTGAGAGTATGTCTGCTATTTGCACAATATGCACACATGATTGTATATGCTGTAAATTCATGACTTTAAATGAGATTCATGCATGACAATTTTGTCAGTTTTGCATCATCTGAGTTCCACTGGGGAAGATTTTGAAAGACAACTTTCATTTAGAATGTAGATGTCTTGAGCATGCCAGATGAGGGACTTTCAGTCTGAAAGGACTTTTCGCTCACTCTCATGGAGAAGGCTATCCTGACCATTGATGCATGATTTATAAGGACCACACTATCTCACTGTCATCATGTCAACAGGGGTCCGAGTATTCTCGCAAACAGTACGACTTTACCAATGTGAGAGGTCTTTGTTGAAACTGTGACGAAGATTTAGTCAATGGCTCATCAAATGGGACCGTCAAGGTCAAGGCTTATGAAGTGCCGCACGATCATCTCCGGGTTTGCAAGTCAAGAATTCTGCGAAAAGAGATAGAGTAATCTTGCTCGTACTTCTTCGAGCGATGCTTATTGACACATGAAATCCTACGTTAATTGAAGTGCCCCTAGTCGAAGAGACTTTTACAATGGGATGTAACGTAGACTTGGCTCACATGTAATAGAGTGAGAGTTGGTGACTGTCTTGGCATTTGTCACTAGTCTTTCTTGTCATATGGAGGTTCTATGGACCACAACAACAACTTTTCTTGGCTGTATTTTTGACTGGGGGGCATTGGCCTTGCTTTTACCAGGCACACTGCTTTTTTATGCCCCTATTTCTCATCTCAATTTTTCATTCATGGGCATCGACCTTGCTTTTACCAGGTACACTGCTTTTTTATGCCCTAGTTTTTGTCCTTGTTGCTTGAGGAACTGATCTTGACAAGTTCAAGCAAATGCCTTTGTTAGACTATTGAGTCTTCATCTTTTGCCGGCGCTTTTGATTATGCTGCTCAAACGGCAGTAGCTTCTGCTTTGCCTCCATGCGAGGGTGAATTTATAAACTCAATTGAGTTGTACAATAGATACAAGTGCGTAAAGAAAGAATTGTTCTTCATGACTCTAGGGCACTTAAATTAATGCGAGTGTTCATATGCAATAAAGACACCCAAAGATTGATGCAAGTATGAGCAAGTAAATTTCTATCTCTCTTCCCACCTTGTGATGCTGCTTCGCCTCCGCTCTGCCCCAATGTGGGGTGGTTCTTGACGGGGGTATGGGAGAAACTTCACCAGTTTAAGGAGCTCAAAAGGGGTGAGCAATGAAATGCCTCTCGCTGTTTTGGTTATCGTACCATTCGCGAGAGAACTCTTTACCCTGCAGTCATGGAATCTTCTGCACTCATCTCACAAGTGTATAGATGGGGAACTGTGTTTAGGATATGGCTTGCCTTTCATCATTCTCGACGCGCCTCATCCAAAGCATGCTCGATTAATCTTGTATTCTTCACTTAGCTGTCTATTCTAATAATTCTCAATGGAATCAGTGATTTAGACAGACAAAATCATCATGCAGAATTCATATGGATGCAACATTTTGAATATGATGGAGTTTGAATTTTTCAAAACAAGTGAATGGTTTTGACTCAAAAAATACTCTATTGACAACTTTAGGGGCTAACATAATGGTGTTTCCAAATATATTAGATTTTGAACATCAAAAAGGTTATTCGCAAATGGACATCGATGATTGTCCCTATTGATTAGGGATATGACACATGAATGATCAGCCAATGATAGGGAATCTGATCGGGCATCTCTGCTTTTGCCCCTGCAGAAGAGAAGATGTACAAGTAGATCAATTAGTTTGGCCAAAATCAAATGTGAGTTGAGGCCTGAAGATTTTCTGTCATTTGCTTTGGTGATTACTCAGGATGTCATTTCACTTAGGATAGCTTATCAGAGTTTGACATGTCTTTCCTTGATTTGTTATCCGCATTTTTTACGGTCAAGTGATCCTGCAACAGATAAAAGGGATCATGTTAGTCAGAAGCTCTTTCAAGAGTCGAATAACTTGGAAGCGATACGACATTACCCTTCACTGGATTGGATGGACCTGAAGTGCAAGTGGGACACGAAACCCTACGTCTTTTGCTTCGTTAGGTCACCCGCTCTCTCGTAATTTGCAAGTACAAGAGAAGCAAAAAAATTTTATTATTTTTTTACCAAGCGGCTAACTGCCGCGTCAGGGATTCGAACCCCCGACTTCGGACCCTTTTGCTTCTTCCCAGATACCACTCGGCCAGAGGCGCCGACGGTGTCCGTGGGACGCTTCTTTTTTCATTTAACCGAATCGGCTTCTGGACGACACGTCCTTTCATACCAAGCTAGGTAAATCGATATGGGTTATTTGATTTGCTCAAATTAATCATTAAGCTTGCTTCTTGAATCATATGCTTCCTGTCAATAGGAGAAAATATGTCAAAAGTGAGCTCGAATCTTTTGGTATTGGAAACGATACCAAATTACTCTTATCCAAAGTTTGTATTTGTTGACTCATAGGGATATTTGAATGTCGATGTTGGCCCTTTTATCTTGGCATAGTTCAATGTTTCTTTCAGTTGGCCTTCCTCATTTGTGACCATGTATGCATGATTGTTGGTCGTTGATTCATCTTCAACGCCTTCCTTCTATGGAATTTCTTCTTCTGTCTTATAGCATCATTAGCAGCATTGAGCAAAGTCATGTACCTCAAGCTTCTATGGAATCTGAGATCAAAATCTCAAGCTTTGTGATGGCAACTACTCCTTGGAAGAACATGTGTCTGGAGTACGAAGTGAGATTTCTAGGCCCTAAGTCACAATTTGAGATAAGGGGTTAGAGACTGCCTCAACTGACTAGATTTTCTCCCTGTTGACAGTAGCCAATTTGAGAGGAGAAATTCATTTTCTGTGCTTCTTGGCTTGTCAAAGCTGGAACTGTAACATCTAGCTGTTTGGGCGTGTCGTGCGACAAGATAGTCCTTTGGCTCAGGATGGAGTTGGGCAGGAGTGAGGCATGTCATGGATGCTTCGATCTCAACTCTATGCCTGTACCCTCTTTTGGTGTAGGATGATTCTTTCTATTTGCCCCTGCTTTCTTGGCATGGTGTCTTTGAATTTGGCGAGTTCACCTGATGCGCTTGTTTCAAATGCCCTCTGTCACACTAAGTCAAAGGGGACGGGAATGATCTTCTGAGACATGAAGTAAATGAGTCAGAAAGACAAACATGATTAAATTTATCATCTTGTTTTAACAAAAGCTTTTGGGTGATGAAATATTTTTTATTTTCAAAATACGTCTTTGGGGGAGAAAAAGCATGAGGAAGCCCAGCCCTCAGTATTCTCCTTGGATGATATTTTCTCTTCATGGTTGGATAACATCACTGGGCTGGTTTGGGATACCGCCTCATGCTCTCTCAAAATATTTTCAACTTTATTAAGTGGACTTACATTTTGGAAAAGTGTTTTCAAAAGTCAATTCCTCAAGCGGAACTGATGTTGAAAATAAAAACAAGCCAGACTTAAGAAAGATGTACAAGTTCCCACGTAGGGGAATCCAAAAGGAAATTAAAAAGGGTTCTACTCGAGCGGGCCTGCACCCATTTCCCCTTATGGTCCTTCATTGATGGTGTCCATGAAAAGGTCTCCAAACATGGTGGTCATGTCATCTAGCCCTTCTTTCTCTGTTGCTAAGGGTGGCATTTCATTGCTTGAATAATACCCGGCCTTCACCAGTCCTTGATAGATGTCAGCGGTATGTGTTTTGACATTTCTGCTCTGACTATCTTCATAACTGAATACCGCGTTTACTTTGTCGGTGTGATCAGGGAGTGGATTGTCTTGGAATGAGAAAGCTTTAGTGTCTAACAGGTTTTGGATTCGACTCTTGAGGGCGAAGCACTCATCAGTCGAATGCCCCACTTCTTCCATGTGATAGTCACATATTTTTGACGGGTCATATTTGGAAAAACTTTCAGCGTTGGGTCGTTTCGGCTCAATCGAAAGGAGGTTCTTTTTCCGGAGGACTGCCCGATTCGTGACGGAGATCCGGGAAGAGGAGTAAATTGTCTCTTGTTGTTGTAACGCTGAGATGGCTGACAGCTGGTGGTCTGTTGCTGTCTTGCACTGGTCTGAATTGTTGGAGAATGATTGTAGGTTGCATTGACATCTACCAGGGGTTCTTTATCTTTCTTCATGCTGAACTTGCCTGTGGATGCAGGTTCAGTGAACCAACCGTCCCTCAACCCTATCTCGATTTGCTCCCCTACTGGAATGAGTTGATTAAATGATTCGGCAATCGTGGTCACCATTCGATTGCGGTACTCCTAAGGGAGGGTTTTGATAAACATTTTTCTCAGCTCGAAATCGGTTGGTTCAGGACTGATTTGGGCGGCCAGATTCCTCCATCGGATAGTATATTCTTTGAACGATTCATGCTTTTTCTTTTCGGTTCGCTCAAGGTCCTCACGAGAAGGGGTAATGTCCATTATAAACTTATACTGCTTGAGGAATGCCTCACTCACCTCACTCCATGTTTCGAGGAGATTCATGCTCTTTGTAATGTACCACCTCAGGGCGGGACCTACCAGGCTTGATTGGAACAACTGGATCATTAGAGGTTCATTATTAACATACTGGGTCATTCGAACCAAATACATCTGCAAGTGAGCTCTTGGGCAGGTCGTGCCATCGTATTTCTCGAACTCAGGCATTTTGAATTTTTCCGGCATTTTGACCTTAGAGTAGATGGAGAGGTCTGTTGGAGTAGGATCTTGAAGACCCTGTAATTGTTTTAGCCTCTCTTCAAGTTTCTCAAGGCGTTTGTCATGTTCAGTCTTAGACAAACTGTTGGGCTTTGCTTTCTCAACTATGATTTGGTGCGTATCATCCTCCAATTCGGGCATGTTATCATCAGTATCTCTTTCTTGATCACCTCGGGTAGACGATTGCGGTAACAATACTTCGATTGAGGCTGGGGCAGGAGCCAATTTGCCTTGGATGGAGTCTATCTGCTTTGAAAGTTGTTGAAGCACATTGAAGACTTGCTTCATTTCACTTTCCATGACCGCAATACGGCTTGGTACATTTTCTTCGGCCATTCTTGCTCTTGCTTTTGAACGAGTCCGGATCGGCGAACGTTGACGTCCCGTGATTACCTAATCATGAATAAACAAGCATGTTTGAATACAAGGCGTAAATAGGGAGTCAGTCCATGATGACAACCTAATCCTACTATTTTTGTTTATTCATGAAAAAGTAGAGGATTTCCTAAACATGGATTGAAAAAGGGCACGTGACATGTTAACATGAGCTAAAAGGATATTCAATTTGAAAGGCGAAGAAAGCATGAGTTGTAACAAATTTTGAAAAAGGTTTCTATCCCTTTTTTTTGGCAAATGAAAATTCTTGCGGAAAAGAATTTTGTAACATGCTTGAGAATAAAAACATCAACTGAAAGTAATTTTTTGCAAATTTTTTTAAAACTTAAAAAAAACTTTATGACAATTACTTTCAAATTTAGATGACCGCGATATTAAATCCTACGCTAATCATGGATTACTCGATATATACAGGAAGGTAAGTAAATTACAAAGTACACGAAATAAAAACTTACTTCCCACGAGAAAATTGATGGCAATCACATAGACATGCGCATGATATGTGCGGCTCGATTTCTAACTGAGAAGGTTTGGTGAGATTAAAGGATATCCGCCCTGTCGCAGTCTCGCGTTAGCGATACCCTCCTAACCTCGGCTAAGAAATTCGGGGAAAAGAAAGGCAACCTCTACATCGCAGTCTCGCGTTCGAGGTCGTATCTTTCTTAACACCATCCTAGAAATCCTATGGTGGCCCAGGTCCGGCGGCCGGGTTGTGTGCGCCATGTGTAGTGCTAAAATAGTAAAGCATGCACAATAATTTATAATCACAAAACAATATATTTTAAACAAAATTAAAATAAATTTCTAAACTTTTGACCTGCATAAAGAAAAAAACCTAAGTCAGTAAAGAATTTAAACAAGACAAAAATGGCCTAAGTCCTCAAAGTCCCCAGCGGAGTCGCCAAGCTGTCGCGACCTCTTTTTTTTTTTTTTTTCGGCGCCCGCAGTCGGGCGCGAGCGCCTAAGGAGGCTAATGGCTTGGCTGAATTTAGTTATGCTTGCACTCTCCCAAGTCCACCAATTCATGACTTTAATAGTTCAAAGTTTTTAACCCGTAAATTAATTTTTAAAATGGAGTCGCCGCTAATCGATTTGGGGGTGGGTTGATTAGAAACCCAAGTGAGGTATCGGGAGAAATACTCACTCCCGCATAACCAGAGAAATTAGGATCGGGGACTTGATTACACTAGTTAATCACTAATGCCCTTTCGGTACCTAATCTTGTTTAAACCCTAAGGCTTTTTGGATTTTTCCATGCATTTTTGTGAAGGAAAAATATTTTTTGGGCATTTTCTCATTTTTTGGATTTTTTTTTTTGAAAATATAAATCATTTTTTTGGCTTTTTCGGACTTTTTTGGCTTTTTAGGAAAATATGGACATTTTTGATTTTTTTTTTGATTTTCTAGAAAATAAATTAATTTTTTTATATTTTTTTTATTTTTTAATTTAAAATATTATTTTTATATTATAATATAAAACGAACCGGGTCGGATCCCCGGGTTGGGTCCGACCCGCTTCGTCCGCCCGAGACACAGACGGGCCCGCAACGCGGGCCCGACTCAGGTTTTTTCTTCATTTTCTTTTAATCGCGGCCCACAAATAAGGGACACCCATCCTCAGGCCCACGGGAGATCAGCCCATACGCAACCGGCCCAACCGACCCTAAGACCCAGACGCCCGGCCCGACGACCCGACCCGGCCAAACCCTACCCGATTAGCAGGTTTCGCTGACCCGGGTCGCGGCGCAACCTCTCTCTCCCACCTCTCTCTACTCGCGGCACCTATGGAGACCGAAACCTCACCGGACAGACGACGACGGCGGCGGCGATGACGGGCGACGATGGTGGCGACGCGGCAGGCGACGTCACGGTGACGATGTGAGGTGTGACGGCGGCCGAACACCACAGGGGTCTCGGCGAATCGTCGGGGACCGCGTCGGGGGGTGAAAAACGTCACAACGACGATGCAGCAGGGTCGTTGCTGGTTTGGGGACAACGTCGGGGGAGGACTGCAGCACGGCTCGGTAGCAGTCCGGCGGGTGCAGCGACGGCGACGGAACCCTACCTTCCGAAACCCATTTACTCAGATCTGGACGGCGTCGGGGCACAGCTCGGGGTGGCGGTGGTGGCTTGGCAGGTGCCTCCTTTCTCCTCGTATCCGGCCCTCCCTCCTCCTCAGATCTGGGCTTCCTCTCCGCTCGTGCTCTCTCTCCTCTCCCAAGTCTTCTTCTTCGCGGATCTGGGACTCCCTCGGAACCAGACCCTCCCTTGCTCGACCAGATCTCTCCCTCTCCGGCCAGATCCGAGCCTCCACCGGCCGGATCTGACCTCCTCGGACTCGCTCGTCGCCGGCCTCCCCCGAAGTCTCTCAGTGGGAGGTTGGCTGAACTCGCGACCCGAGTTCTCTCTTGCTCGCTCTTCGATTCTTCCCCCGAAGTCTCTCGGAGGGAAGATCTCGGAGTTCGCTGCTTCCTTGCCATCGTCGAGAGAAGCCTATTTATAGGCGAGGGGGGGGCCGGTTGATGGAGCTTCGACCGCCGATCTTCGCACGCCGAACCGCCTCCGCCGGCCGAACCAACGTCTCATCCGAGCTCCTCCACAAGGCGTGCTCGGCATTAAAGGAAATCCATGATGGCGCCCAAGATCTGTCTCTTCTGGCCGACGTCGGCCTACCCTCCTCGGCCATAGGTTGTCTTCGAGCGCGTCGTCGTCGCTGCGCGTGAACTACAGAGGCGGAGAAGGAAGGAGCGAGGAAGAAGAAGAAGGAAGAAGAAGGAGAAAAAAAAAGGGGGGGGCAGATCGTGCGAAGGGAGAGGGAAAAAGGGGTTGGGTGCTTCTTTTTTGCTTTTTGCTTTTCTTGCTTTTATTTGTTTTTATTTGTTATTTGTTTATTATTCCGAAAAAGATGAAATAAATAAAATAAAAACTTAATTAATAAACCTAAATAAAATTGAGGTGTCAACAAAAATACAGAGACATCTTTGTTTTCTTGCTTTTGGCTATTTCGCGGACGCCCCCCATTTAGGCATTTCCTACTGTTATGGTGATTGCGATGAGACTGTTGTTTGCTTTACAAATAATAAAGTCGTGAGAAAGAGCTGGTATTCTGTCGCCTATCTGTCAACTTCGTGGGGAAAGTTGAAGTAAGTTGGGAGGAAAGGTAGCTTTAGAAATACTTTCCCAAGCAAAAAAGAAGGCATGGAGTGAATCTTGTAGGACTCGACCATTAAGCAGCCACACTATTCATATTAGGGTTCCGGTCTTGAAATTCGATTTGCCCATCGTAAATTTCCATTATTCTACTAATGTGCAACTCAATTTTCCCAGTGGCATGAAACTTTTCAAAACAAGCAGTCGCGTTATCTAGCTTTTAACACATGACAGATGTTAAGCCCATTTGGAAAATTTCAAGAGTTTTCCATCTGAATTAAAATAATCAAGTGCAATGGTTGGAGAGAATGTTAGGTAAATTCGGTGCAAGATGGATAGTTAGGTCTGACTATTGAGGTTTCGGCTTTACATATTGTCCATTCAGCGGCGATACTACTTGTCTGGGCCACCACGCCGCCGCCCACCCCCCGGCCGCCGGATAGCTAGGTCTGACTATTGAGGTTTCGGCTTTACATATTGTCCATTCAGCTACGGTCTGGGCCACCACGCCGCCGCCCCCCAACCAAATCCAATACAGTGACGCAGCTACATGATCCGAAGAAAACTAATAATTTCATTCAATGCATATCAGCATGAAGCTAGATCTCTATCAGAGGCCACGGCGCGTGAAGGATATATTATGAAATAATTGCGGATTCACTCCGTCACTTTGATAATGAAATCCATCGTTTTACGTGGTCTTTGTTAAATAACTTTAAGTTTTGTCACTTGTACGATATAATCCTAGTGGGTGATAATAAGAAATCGCAAGACAGCACTTTTAAGTCCGATTTTATTTTTTCTAGCCATTCATAGCTTTAGCGCCTCAAATTTGAGTTTACATAGCAATGATGTAACATATTTAATCTAAGATCCTAAGGATTCAATTTAGCTCTTCGGGTAGTTGAGTTCGCCATTGTTAGAGAGCTTGAATTGGGCTTGTTGATTTTTGCAATCCCATAAAAGATGTAATCAATGCCCAACTAAAATAAGGTTTATAATGGATAACGTTTATTTTACTTTGATCTTATGTTTGCTCGACTAAAATAAGATGAGACTAATATGATATTTCTACGGCTATATAATAGATAAGAAAATAACTGATCCAAAAAATTGATTATTTTTTTGGTCGAACAAAAAAATAATAATCAATTTAGAAGAGATGAAAATAGTGAAGTACATACCCACCCCGCGGTGGACGCGTTGGTTTGCGCTCTCAATCCTCATCCGAGAAGGGAAGGGTTCGAAACTTCGTGCCCTCATTGCGCTAAGTGGGGTGCCATGAGAGGTGGAACCTCGCGCTAGTGCCCCCGGGTTTGTGTTGTCGGCTACCGGCTATACGGTGGTTCCCGATTCATCAAAAAAAAAAAAAATAACGAAGTATAGAATCCGAAGCTCCAAACCCAACTCACCATTTTTTGTGTTCTTGACCCTAAAGTAGTAGACCTCGATCCTATGACGAGAAATCCTCGGATGGATATGTCGGCTCACATAAAATGATTATAGCCCTCTGAGTAATGGGTGGACATGCGACCCAAAACTACAATAATACATAAATAAATATATATACCGACAGTTTCGATTTAATAGTGTTATCAGTTATGTTGTAAATGTGCTAAAAAGTGCTATAATTATTTATTATTTTTATATATTTTGAAACTGTAGTACATTAGAGTGGAATGAGACGATTTCCGTTGAGGCTAAGTTTTTCTCCACACGGGTACAGCTTTGGCCTGCAAAACGCCCACCCGAAAGTGGAGATACAAGTACAATTCAAGAAAAGATTCAAACATTGCTCGACCGTCCTGTGGACATTTATTAATTTAGAAGAGACAGATCAAGCACGTGCGACTGTGTTCGTTGTACGTCAGTTTCGCCCCCATTGAATACTGCAAAAGACCAAAAAGACGATAATAGAAAAGATTCATCGACGGACGAACGACGCAAACGACGAAGACGAGCCACAAAGTCCGGCGCGTTTCACTCGCGCTTCCACGAATCGACGAGTCCGGCCAGCGCCGACCGAGACGACCCGCCGGGGCTTAGCGCGGCCTTTGCTTCTTCCTTTATGACCAGCACTCGCTCTCTCACCATCTTGCCCTCCTCACTCTCCATCAACTCTCTGACTCGCTTCTCCACCTCCTCCGAACTCACCCACCCCTCCTCTGACTCGTCCACCGGCAGCGCGATTTTCGTCTCCTGCACCAGCTGCACCCTGTTGTGCCCCTGCTCCGCGTAAAGCGGCCACGCCAGCATCGGCACGCCAGCGCACACCGCCTCGAGCACCGAGTTCCACCCGCAGTGAGTCACGAACCCGCCCACCGACGGGTGGCTCAGCACCTCCACCTGCGGGGCCCATTTCACGACTACGAGCCCCCTCTCTTTGGTACGTTCCAGAAAGCCCTCCGGAAGCAGCGACCCCAAGTCCAGGTCGGGCACCTCTGACGTGGCGGCCTTTTGGTTCTTGCCCTTTGTCGGGCTCCGGACCACCCACAAGAACCGCTGACCGCTCCTCTCCAGCCCCGTCGCTATTTCCTTCAGCTGTTCCACCGAGAACACGCCCAAGCTCCCGAAACACAGGAACACGACACTCCCTCTCGGCTGCGAGTCCAGCCACGTCAGAGACTCTGGTGATCTGCCGTCGTCGCCTCCCCTGCTAGAGATCAGCGGCCCGATGCAGTAAAGCGGCGGAGTGGGCGCGCCGGGCACACACTCGCCGTCCCTGATGGCTCCTATGGCTCTTGGCTCGAGCTTCTCGAAGGTGTTGACTATGATTCCGGCCGAGGTCCGCATCTTCAGGGACGAATCCAAGAAGCCCTCGTAGGCCTCATCATAGCGATCCTGCAACGGCTTCGCAACATCGGAGGGCCGTATCGGCGGTGTACCGGGGACATCTATGGGGGCGTCAAAGTCTTTAACGCTTATGGCGAACTTGTCGTGAAGAGTTGGTAGGTGAAGGAAGAAATTGAGGAAACAGGCGCCCGAAGTGAAGAAAAAGTAGCAGGGGATGTTGAACTCGCGCGCGACGGTGACGGCGGCGGCGCAGAAGAAGTCGATGACGAGGCCGTGAACGACGTGGTCTGTGGAGATAGAGGTGAGGGTGCGGTGGACGTTGGGGTTGTTGAGGCGGAGGAGCTCGAAGCCGAGGGTCTCGTGGTGGGGGAGGTGGTGGAGAAGTCCGGGGGGAGGGTGGTCGCAGGGGAGAAGTGGAAGGCGATGGAAGGGACGGCGGCGGAGACGGAGGCGATGTAGGCGGTGGTGGGGCCGGCATCATAAGCTTGGTTGGTGATGAGGATGTGGATGGAGAGGGAAGGGCGGTGGGTGAGGAGGAGTTTGCCGAGCTCCACCGTGGAGATTAGGTGGCCGATGGCCGGCGATGGATACAGCACGATCGCTTCCTTCATTGCTTGGGCTTGTTGATGTTCTTTTTACACGACGTTGAAGCTCTCTGAGGCCGACGGTTGTGGGGAGACTGGTCCGTTCTATACTCCCGACATCGAGGGGGAATCATACAGTATGGTCCATCGAGGGGGAATCATACGGTATGGTCCCTCGTAATTCTAAATTTCCAATACTGTCAGATGCATGACGAAATGGCTGACGCAATTTATTTTTGTGAGGTCAAAGTATGGTATGGGCCCAATATTGTTCGGATCTAGAACGTGGAAAATGGCGGCCCAAGGAAATATGACTGTTGAAAGCCAGCCAGTTTGATTTATGTATCAGGTTCAATGAATATTTTGGTCTATAGATCATGTGGACTAGGCTCATTCCAAACACTGGCGACGTGGTCCTATAGTAAGACCCATATATATTTAATTGTTAAAATGATATAGACAAATGATAGCGACAGTATTTAATAGTCTACTCTGAACCATAAAAATAATTAATGAGAAATAATTATAAATTATTATGAGGTACACATTTTTTAAGAATTTATAGTTCAAAATATGATGTTACTCTAACAATAACTAGGGGTGAGCGGTTTCGGGTTAGGTTCGGTTCCGTCTGGAAGGCTGACCTGCCCTCGGATACGAGTTCCTCATTTTGAGGAATCTTGGAGCCTGCCGTGGGAGCAAACCCTGAACTGCGCTTGTCACGGGTTCCAGGGTCGGTTCCAGGTTCCCAACAGGTTTTTTTTTTTTTTTTTTTGGTTATTTTCATATTTGGCTATAACATATGGGCACGTTACCTAAAAAAAAATATAACGTACGCGCACGTTACCAAAAAAACTATAACGTACGCGCACGTTACCAAAAAAACTATAACGTACGTGCACGCTAAAAACTATAACGTATGCGCACGTTACCAAAAAAAATATAACGTATGCGCACGTTACCAAAAAAACTATAACGTGCACGCACGTTACCAAAAAAAAATATAACGTATGCGCACGTAACCAAAAAAACTATAATGTACGCGTATACTACACGGTAACTTCCCACATCTTAGCAAATATACCAATGCCAATTGTCAAGAATTTGGACATACATAATCAAAACTAGAACATTACATACAAGTTACTAGAACATCGAAGGTCGAGCTATTTTTCTCCAAAACAGTACACTAGACTAGACTTAGAGCACCACTCCCACCTCAGTGGATCATCTTTTTCGTTTTTCCTTACTTTGCATTAAAACCCTAGAGGTATGATTAGTACAACAGGTTCACGGACTGACACCAATCACGGATGAGCAGTTGAGGTAAAGAGTTGCCTTCTCCTTTTTGTATCGTTCCTGTTTCGGATGAATACAAGAACCTCAAGAAAGGCAGCTTAAAAACCATGCAAGTCAATGAAATCAACCATAAAATATGCGCAAGAACATATCTACATGACTTCTATCTGCATAAGGAAGAAGAAAGTCAATTGGGTGTCCGATGCCTCTTACTTTTTTTCAAGAAAAACTTGGTATCGAAAATCGACCACTCCCAATCAACAATCCCAAGAAACACTACGATCAGAACGAATCAAGACCATCTTGAAACTAGGATGAGACCAAAAGAAATAAAAAATAAAAAAAGGGAACAGAGACACAAAAAAAAAAAAAAAAAAAAAAAAACAGAGCTGCTCTACCTTTCCTATTCACAACTTGCGGAGATGGGCGGCTACGGAGATGGCCGGTGGCGCGGAGATGGCCGGTGCGGCGCGGAGATGGCCGGTGGCGCGGAGACGGCCGGTGGCGCGAAGACGCGGCGGTGCGGCGCAGAGATGGGCGGTGCGGCGACTGGGCGAGTCTGAGAGAGAGAGAGGGGGGGCTGCTACGGGCAACTGGGCGGTGCGGCGCGGAGATGTGGCGGTGCGGCGCGGAGATGGGCGGTGCGGCAACTGGGCGAGTCTGAGAGAGAGAGAGAGGGGGCGGCTACGGGCGATTGGGTAGTGCGGCGCAGAAGATGGCAGGTGGCGCGGAGATGGCCGGTGGCGCGGAGACACGGCGGTGCGGCGCGAAGATGGGCGGTGCGGCGACTGGGCGAGTCTGAGAGAGAGAGAGAGGGGGCGGCTACGGGCGATTGGGCGATTCTGAGACTGAGAGAGAGAGAGAGAGAGGGGGGCATCTGCTTTTTCTGTCCTAAGTAACCGGTTCCGGTTCCAGTTCCGGTTCCCAAAAAAAAGGAACCGGTCCCCCTTGGAACCGGGAACCAAACCGGACCCTCCTCTGGTTCGGTTCCGGTTCCCGGGTAACCCGGGAACCGCGCTTAGCCCTAACAATAACCCAAAAACTATTATGCTAATAAAACCCGATAATATATGATCCTGGTGATTTATAGACTATATATATGGAATAGCTTCTCGTTAGTTTAGGCTAGCATTTCATTCGAATCCTTCGAAAATTTGGTCATTTCGTCATCATATTTTGAGTGCTATGTTAACGATATTAAGATCTTTTACCTTTTCTTATTTTAAATGATTTGATAAAATTGTAATGATTGTTTAAACTAGTGAGACTCCTCGCGATTTTAGAAAGGACATTTTAAAAGCATTGATTGTATTGTGTCAACCAATCTCCATTCTTTAGATGAATGGTGGGGTTGATTCTTGATCGAGTGAGGGTGACAAAGAATAGCTGAGGTCATACAACTTCTTTTTGAAAAAAAGAAAGAAAAAGAATCGATGTTTTTGCAATTCCAACACGACAATGCGGTAGATCTCTAATCGTGACCATAATTGTAAAAGCTTGCCCGAGGGACACAACTTCGCCGACCGGGCGAAAGTAGCATTAGGACATCATTAGAGGAAAGACGAGCGATGCATAATCTTTCTTCCCTTGGGGCACTCAGCTTCCCATGGAGAGCGGGAGAGCTGTAAATTGTTGGAAGTGGAATTGCCGCTTCTAACTTACAACCTGGCTACCGAGAAAATACTACGTAATCGGGCTTATTTGACAGCTCAATTCATACTGGGCCAAGCGTGGAAAATCAAGAGTCTTTTCTTTCGATTTATCGATTATACGAACATGTAAATTATGTGCATGTAGATTACATAAACATTGCACCTACTCTCGCCGAAAGGCTGAAATTTCAAATAGTGATTTTAGACATTTGAAAATGCACTGGGTCAATTTAAGAGGTAAAGAACATGCAAAAGTGCATCCAAACACCATGTGCTTCTTTTCCTTTTCCTTTGTTCCCCTTTCTATTTTGGTTAAACTAGTTGTGCTCCAATTTGAGTATTCCTTTTGATTTCATAGTGTTTGATGCGCGGTCTTTGAATCAAATTGCATCTCTTTAGAATCATATATATTAACCGACGCACGCAGTAGGTAGAAAAAGAAAATGATAGAGGATTGTTCATGAAGAGTGTGGTAAAAAAATCAATCATAGTGCTGCCAAATACAAGTTTATATATACGTCAATAATGATGATGAGGATGATGATTATGCAATGGAATGTGTAATTTGTGACGCAATTCCTACATATATATATAGATATATCAATAATGGCACCTCATTTCTAAGGATGCTTTTGAATTACTTTTTCACCATTCTAGTAGTCAATTGGGGAAAATTGTCAAAAAGTCCTAAATTTATACACTTTTGTCAATTCGGCTATAAACCTTTCAATTTTGTCAATTTAATTCTAAACATTTTTACATTTTCCCAATTGAGTACATCCAACTAATTTTGACTAAAAATTATTAACATGACCAATTGGCGCTAATGTGGTAGTTCTTAATAATATTTTTAATTTTTAATTTTATTTTTTTTTTACTTTTCTCCTTCTTTTTGGGGGGGTTTGGCATTAGGGTGGGCGAGGTTATTAGCCAACCCTAGCCAAAGTTGAGGGCCAACGACCCTCGCCAGCCATAGGCATGGGTCAGCTAACCCTTGTCGGCATTGGGCGAGGGCCGTCGTCACCCTCACTAGATTTGGCCAGGCAAGGATAGCAACCTTACTTGAGGCCCTCACCTAGGGTTGGCGAGGGTCCAGTAGACAAAGTCAAAACGCTTGATCCTTTTCCCCGTGGTCAGTCCTAAAAAAAAAAAAAAAAACAGAGAGAGAAAAGTAAAAAAATAAAAATAAAAATAATATATATATATATATTAAAAAGCATCACGTTAGCGTCAGCTAGCCACATTGGCAATTTCTGGTCAAAATTGGTTACATGGACTCAATTGGTAAAAAGTAAAAATATTTAAAACTGAATTAGCAAAAATGCAATAACTGTTTGGACAATTTTCTGTAGTTAGTCACCATGGACCAAAATCGTTTCTAGTTAAGAGGCCAATTTCGTCATTTTAGATTCTGTAAAATTTCATTATCATGCAAACAATTTTGTTTACTAAAAATAGCTATTCTTATTTAAGCTTTGAGGTTAAATTTCCTCATTTAAGATTCTGCCAAATTTCACAATTAAGAAGAACCTTTTTCTCATCCAAAGCAATCGTGGATTTTTCAGTCACCTCGCTTGAAAAAAATTCTTGGCTTGCCCACTGGAGCGATGGATGTACATGTAAGCGATTTTAAGACTTGCATGCACACACAGTTCGACAACAACAATGTTAATGCTGGAATTATTTATTATTTTGGACAAGTCCTACTGCTTGCGCGACAAAAGCCTGGTGTATCTATATAAGAGATCGCAAGGGGAAGCTTTAAGTCCGATCCTATTTTATTTAAAGATAAGCTCTATTCATCCAAAATTTTAACGCCTTGAACTCGAGTTTACATAGCAGTGTGATCTAGGATGCCAAGGATTCAATTAAGCTCATGGGTTAGTTGATTTCACTATTGCTAGAAAGCTTGAATTCGCCTTGTTGGTTCTACAACCCATAAAGACTGAATAGAGCTCTTGACTAGCACAACTTAAATAAAGTGTATGATGTGTAATGTTCCCCATTTAAATATTCCGTCCTGTCTTAAAAATTAAAAGACCCAAAAGGAGTACTATCGAGCCAAATTACTAAGAAACTAATAATTCATGGTGAATGTACTGTATATCAAAAGCTATATATCATATATAAATATATAATTATAAATATATATATTCTGATTCGATATTGACTTTTCAGGAAAAGAATAGCCAATTACCCCCATCCAGAGCTCCGAACCCACCTCGGACTGCCATTTCTAAAGGCGCAGTGGACTTGCTGGCCTAAAAATAGCATTTCCGGATGTGTTTCCCTCAAGGTCCCCACTTGACGTGGCTTGAAACGACGTGTCGTTTTCTTCCAAATAGACTCTTGGGAGAAGCCGCCACTGCCACGTCTTGTTTTTTGGTTAGGACAGTTGTTATATGAAAAAAAAAAAACCAAAAATGGAGATGGATAATCCAAAAGAGAGAATACTTTTGCAAGTTCAATTCAAGAGAAATTTTTCCGAAGAAAAAAAAATTCAGGAGATATTTTATTTCATTCAGAAAATAAGGATCTTGTTTCCAAGGGGAGAATCAAAGCACATGCCCCAGGGCCTAGGCCACCGGAGAAAATTCGACTATGCTCCTCCTGTGTACGCTTCCAAAGAAACAAAAACATAAAAAGCACATGCCACATTGTCCGTAACCTAAACGACGAAACGTACGTCAGTTGGCCTCCCTCGAATAATGCAAACCCAAAAGACGACAAAAAAAGTTCAACAAACGGATGGCTGACCGAGACGACCTGCAAAATCCAGAGCATTTCACTCGAGCTTCCACGACTCAGTGAGTCCGGCCAACGCAGACCGAGACGACCCGCCGGGGCTCATGGCAGCCTTAGCTTCTTCCGTCATGGCAAGCACCCGCTCCTTTACCATCTTTCCCTCTTTAGTCTCCAATAACTCTCTGACTCGCTTCTCCACCTCCTCGGAACTCACCGACCCATCCGCTGACTCGTCCACCGGAAGGGCGATCCTCATTTCCTGTACCAGCAGCACCCTGTTGTGCCGCTGCTCAGCGTAGAGCGGCCACGCCACCATCGGCACGCCAGCGCACACCGCCTCAAGCACCGAGTTCCACCCGCAGTGAGTCACGAACCCGCCCACCGAGGGGTGGCTCAGCACCTCCACCTGCGGGGCCCATTTCTTGACGACGAGCCCTCTCTCTTTGGTACGTTCAAGAAAGCCCTCCGGAAGCAGGCACCCCCAGTCCACGTCGGGCACCGCCGACGTGGCGGCCTTTTGGTTCTTGTCCTTCGTCGGGCTACGGACCACCCACAAGAACCGCTGACCGCTCCTCTCCAGCCCCATTGCTATTTCCTTCAACTGTTCCACCGAGAACATGCCCAAGCTCCCGAAACACAGGAACACGACGCTCCCTCTCGGCTGCGAGTCCAGCCACGTCAGAGACTCCGGCGATCTGCCGTCGTCGCCTCCCCTGCTAGAGATCAACGGCCCGATGCAGTAAAGCGGCGGAGTGGGTCCGCCGGGCACACACTCGCCGTCCGTGATGGCTCGTACAGCTCTCGGCTCGAGCTTCTCGAAGGTGTTGACTATGATCCCGGCCGAAGTCTGCATCTTCAGGGACGAATCCAAGAAGCCCTCGTAGGCCTCATCATAGCGATCCTGCAACGGCTTCGCAACATCGGAGGGCGGTATCGGCGGTGTGCCTGGGACATCTATTGGGGCGTCAAAGTCTTTTAAGCTTTTGGCAAACTTGTCGTGAAGAGTTGGAAGGTAAAGAAAGAAGTTGAGGTAGCCAGCGCCGGAAGTGAAGAAGTAGTAGTAGGGAATGTTGAGCTCGCGCGCAACGGTGACGGCAGCAAAGCAGAAGCAGTCGATGATGAGGCCGTAGACGACATGGTTTTCGGAGATGGAGGTGAGGGCGTGGCGGACGTTGGGGTTGTTGAGGCGGAGGAGCTCGAGGGCTAGGGTCTCGTGGTGGGGGGAGGTCGTGGAGAAGTCCGGCGGGAGGGTGGTGGCAGGGAAGAAGTGGAAGGCGATGGAAGGGACGGCAGCGGAGACGGAGGCGATGTAGGCGGTGGTGGGGCCGGCGTCATAAGCTTGGTTGGTGATGAGGATGTGGATGGAGAGGGAAGGGCGGTGGGTGAGGAGGAGCTTGCCGAGCTCCACCATGGAGATGAGGTGGCCGATGGCCGGTGAAGGATACAGCACGATTGCTTCCTTCATTGCTTGGGCTTTGTTGGTGTTGCTGGAACGACGTTTCAGCTCTCTGGGACAATGGGTTTTGGTGAGACTGGTTTGTTTCTTTTTGTTCTGGTTTGCAAGTAATCTTCTCGAGATTGAGGTCTTACCAACTTTGCTGAATGTGTAACTTGTAACGCAATTAGTCCGTATATTTATCTAATCTCTAAAGACACCCTTGAATTGGTTTTTGACCATTTAAGTAGTGAATTGCTATGTAAGTTTAGAAAATAAATATCCTCATTTAAGATTTTGTCAAATGTCATAATCATGAAAGTAACTTTTAATATTGAAAATAGCTATGCATGTTTTTATTGCCAATTTCATTATCATGAAAGTAATTTTCATAGTTGAAAATAGCTGTGCACATATATTGGGCTACGGATTGGATGTAGTTGATGGAGATTAAAGACTCCCGCTTGCACACACGTGTTCGACAATAGCGTTAATGCCGGAATCTGCCTGCAACACCGTTCTCCCCCGCTTGCCTGTGCATAGAAAGATTACGTAGGCAATTTCGTCGATGTAGAACCTCCGAATGCGACAACCCATGTGTTGATACCTAATTTTAGAAAATTTAGGGAAATAAGGAAAATAAAAATTTCATTTGAATAAATAAAAGGAAAAAAATGAAAAAATTGGGGAAATTGATTTGATTGATTATGCATGGAAATTTGGAATTTCGATAAATATTTGGATTTTGTCAAATGCATAAGTAATTTGAAAATTAAGTAAATAAAAGACAAGAATTTTTACTGCTATAAACATGATTATAAAAGGAGCGACAATTTTCGTGACAAAGGGGGAGCGATTTTCGAAATATTGAGAGAATTGGTGCGAAGTGGGAATTCGTGCAAAACAAAAAAAAAAGAGAAAGGAAACGAGAAAATATTAGGTGCAGCTCTGACTCCAGGGTGTACTCGTCCGAGTCCACTCACCGGGCGACACGTGTCGCCCGACGCCACGCTGGAATCAGAGTTGATTTTGGAAAATTGATATATTAGTTTCTCTCTCATGGCCCACCAGTCCCTCCGTCGAATTTGAAAAAGCGAAGCGCGAAGCGCTCTCTCTCCTCTGCACACTGCATTTATTACGGGAAACTTTTTTCTTTCCTTCTCAAGAAAGAGAAGCAGTCGTTCCTCTCCATTCTCATTTCCATTTCTTTCTCCACATGAAGGTTCCGAATCCGAAATTTTGAATTCGAAATTCTCTCTCTCCGCTCGTTCTTTGCTCCGGCGTTCGTCAAGCGACCGTTCCCCCGCCGTCTCCGACGAAGCACATTACGGCCGCCCTCGCTCCGCGCGCTCGCTTCGTCTCCGTGCTCGTTGCTGCTCTGGCCAAGGAGGAGATCCAGAAGATCGGGAAGCTTAACTCGGCGCTGGAGGAGCGGGTGAAGTCGCCGTGCGTGGAAAACCACATTTGGAGGATGTCGCCCAGGCCACCGCCAATGCCCTCCGCACCAACCTCGAGCAGGTCCTAGTGTAAGTCAGCAAGGACAACGGCCCCCGCGGCGGGGCCTCCCCGGAGGATGAAGCGGACGATACTGCGTTGTGCTGCGGGAGCAATTACGAAGTCGGGGAGGAGAGCGGGCCCCCGCGGCGGGAGGGCGATGATGACATGGTCCTGGAAGTGCGGGAAGGAGGAGGCGAGTGTGCCGTTGTTGCTGTGTAGGCACCTGTGTTTGTGAGCGGTGTGTGGGTCTTCCCTTCGTTTTATCAATGGAATTGTATCCTGATGGCCATTCCTTTTTTCTTTTCTTAGTCAGATGGCCATTCCTTTTTTCTTTTCTTGGTCAAATGGCCATACCCATTTTGCGAAGCAATGAAGTTGGTTCTCATAAGAGAACTTAAATGCTCAACTAGCGGACTTGAAGACAGACCGGAAAGAACTCACACACGTCCATGACACCATTCAATTCCTTTTTTCCACCGTGGGAAAACTTGACATTAAAACCGATGAAAGAGATTAAACAAAAAAAACAGCTAACTCGAACCTTGATCGACATTTCAAGTTTTCACTTTCAAGTGTCCATCTCTTTGGCATCCCCATTGTAATTGTTCTAAGTCGAGTATCATCAAACGAGACAGTCCATCAAAACAAGCTGTAGAAGGACCCTTTTGGGTGCCAATGGCTTAGCCCTTGTTCATTTTCTACGTTGGCGTGAACGCATGAGGCACGCAAGCAGGGGAGGAGTGAAGAACGGGACGACTCCGACAAGTTTGAAAGAAAGAAAATTTCATTATATCACTGCAGCAGACAAGGTGGAAAAAGAAGGTACGAGAGTACCTACGGTGATTGCTCTACGTGATCAACAAGAACAAATATACAAGAACCATGCTACGCTCCTCGAACTGGGAAAAATGAAAAACTTAGACACGCTGCCTTACAGTGACAAATCTCGACAGTCGCAAACCCTAGACATCTCCCTATCTTATTTCCTACATTTTAACTTAGCTCCTGGTTCTGAACTTGAAATCATCTATCGGGATGCCCTTGCAAGCCGTCCTTTCTTCGCCGGACTCGTCAGTGGTGCTTGGTCCGCCCTTGCGGCCGATCTCTTGGTACCCTTCTTGCCCTATCTCGTTGTTTCCTCGTCTCCCCTCCTTTGTGCCCCCTTCTTGCCCTATCTCGCTCCACCACATCCACCTCGTCCTCCAAGAAGGCCTCGCCGCGGGGGGCGGTCGTCCTTGCCGACTTACACCAGACTCCGCTCGAGGTTGGTGCGGAGGGCGTTGGCGGTGGCCTCGGGCGACATCCTCCAAATCTGGTTTTCCACGCACGGCGACTTCACCCGCTCCTCCGGCGCCGAGTTAAGCTTCCCGATCTTCGGATCTCCTCCTTGGCCGAGCAAAGAACGAGCACGGAGACAGAAGCGAGCGCCGGAGTAGGGGCGGCCGTAATGTGCTTCGTCGGAGACGGCGGGGGAACGGTCGCTTGACGAACGCCGGAGCAGCAACGAGCGGAGAGAGAGAATTTCGAATTCAAAATTTCGGATTCGGAACCTTCATGTGGAGAAAGAAATGGAAATGAGAATGGAGAGGAACGACTGCTTCTCTTTCTTGAGAAGGAAAGAAAAAAGTTTCCCGTAATAAATGCATTGTGCAGAGGAGAGATCACGCTTCGCGCTTCGCGCTTCGCTTTTTCAAATTCGACGGAGGGACTGGTGGGCCATGAGAGAGAAACTAATATATCAATTTTCCAAAATCGACTCTGATTCCAGCGTGGCGTCGGGCGACACGTATCGCCCGGTGAGTGGACTCGGACGAGTACACCCTGGAGTCAGAGCTGCACCTAATATTTTCTCGAAAGGAAACCCCCTTGTCATCAAAAAGGGCCAGCTTCTTCTCTTCTGACAAATATTTTCTCAGGAAAGAAAAAGTCAGCAGAGTAGCAGGAGGAGAGACGGGAGGGGACGTGAGAGGAGAGAAAAAAAAAATAGAAAAGGAAGAAAATCGGTCTTCTTCTTCACGAGCTCGCCTCCGCCGTTGCTGCTGGTCCACCCCCCCGCGCCGGTGCCTGCGCCAGCCACCGCTGATCGAACCCCGCGAAGTCCGCTTGCCGCTGCGCCACCGCGAGCACCGTCTCCGCGCCTTGCCGCCGACGCAGCAACCCCTCGCCACCGCCGCGCCTCTGCACCCGCGACCTCCACGCTGCCCGACCCTACGCCGGAGCTCCGACGAAGCCCGCCGCTCCCGACCTTGCCGAGCGCCACCCGCCACCGCACCGGCGCCCGACGCCCTCTCCGCTTTCGCCGCCCGAGCGCCGCTCTTCTGGTCGTCGGCCGTCGACGCCTCCTTTGCCGTTCGTTGCCGCCGGGTCGCAGCGCGCGCCGCCCGGCCCGCGCCCGACTCCTCCGCCGCCGCTTCGTTCCGTGTTCCCTTTGCTGGTCGCAGTCTTGCCCTCCGACGCCCAACAGCCCCCGTTTGCGCGCCCTCCGCCCGAGAGCCGCCCAACCAACGTCTGCGCAGATCCGCCGTCCCCGCACCTCGGCCCGCGCCGCCTCGCCCGCGACTGTTCGCCCATTGACGCCGATCGGCGCGCGCGCGCCTTCTCCCGTTGTGTCGAGCCCCTTAGGTAGTTTATTTTTCATTTTTTTTATTTCATTGTCATTCATTTATTCATTTTAAATTTTGTTATTATTGCTTAAGTTAGAATATGGTTTGTCAATGTTAATGTTTGTGCATTTTTGTAAGCATTATCTGCTAGGATTTTGTCCGAAATTAATATAATTATTAATTTAATCCGAGAGACATCAGATTATTTTTTTTAATTATATTAATTTTTGGGCTTTTTGGTAGAATTTTAATTATTAAATCATTATAATTATTAATTTGATCCATAAGGCTTCGAATCGATTTTTAATTATTTTGATCTCTTTCTCGTGATAATTAGGATTAGGATAATCGTTAATTTGACCTCGTGAGACAACAAGTTATTTTTTCGATTATTTTAATCATTTATTTTCTTGATAGCTTAGATTTAATATTTATTCAATAATTACTTATCTTTTAAAAAAACTAAAAAATCAAAAATCAAAAAAATCAAAATTCTGCATGAGCATATAGATTTAGTAAATCGACATGTAGGTTTAGTAAATTAAAATTTTTTTTTCAAGATTACATTTTTAGGATTGGATTTTTAGAAATAAGTTAGGGTTGAACCTAAATAAATTCTCTAGTGTTTTAGATAGTGTTCGCACATTTTAATTACCTCATTTTTCCAAAAATAGTTTTCTAAGAACGGATAGGGTTTAAGTCAAATTAATCCCTAGAATAAATTAGAAAATTATCCCTTTTTAGATAGATTAATTAGGGTTTTCATAAATTCTGAATTTCAATAAAAAAAATGCAAAAATACTAGGTGCATGTTAACTAGTTTGCATAATAGAATCATTTAATCAAAATTTGTTCATTAGTGAAATTAGGTCATGAGGTGCATGTTAATAGGCCATTTTAATTAGATTTTGCATATTAATAAGATTAAGTCATTATGTTAAAAAAATGCATATTCATAAAAAGAATTCTGATTTAAAAAAAAAAAACCAAAAAATTGTTTGCTTTGTGTGTGATGCAATTTATTTATTAAATGTTTGAGCATCCGTATGGTCACTTTTTGAGGTTAAAATAAATCAGCCGCCTACAAAAACATTTTTGAAAGTTAAAAAGAAATGGTACAAATGGTATTAGAGAGATCTAGTGTAACAGAATTCTTTGTATCTTTAGTTTCTGTTCGTATGAGTAAAATAATTCTCTCATTATTTTACTTAGGTGTCTAATCGATTTACTGCAAATCAATTAGTGGCGACTCTTAGTTAATAATCTTTTGCATATTAAATATTTAAACCTTAAATTGCTAATTGATATGGGCTTGGGAGAGTCCGAAGAAAATAACTAGAACATGTCGTGAGGTGCTGCGTGGGTTGTTCTACAGTAAGAGCGCTTCATAGTCGAATGAAATGATTCCTCAAAAGCTGCTGTAACTTAAAGAGCACTGCAACCCTGGTACCAAGATTTTGCGGTCTGCTAGTCCGCCCCAAAATGGAGATAGGTAACACAGAGGGAGAGAATTCTTAAGAGTGTATAGTCCAAGAGAGATTTTATTTCACCCATAAAACAAAGGACTTTATTTGCACGGGGGGAGTCAAAGCGCAGCATACAAGACAAAACTCGACCATACGCACCTTCTGCTTTACGTTTACTGAAAAAAGACGACAATAAAATATCATCAGCAGACGGCCGAACGAGTCAATGAGTCCGGCGCGTTTTACTCGCGCTTCCACGACTCAACGAGTCTGGCCAACGCCAACCGAGACGACCCGCCGGGGCTCAGAGCAGCCTTAGCTTCTTCCTTCATGGCGAGCGTTCGTTCTCTTACCATCTTGCCCTCCTCACTCTCCATCAATTCTCTGACTCGCTTCTCCACCTCCTCCGACCTCACCGACCCGTCCTCTGACTCGTCCACCGGTAGGGCGATCCTCATCTCCTGCACCAGCAGCACCCTGTTGTGCCGCTGCTCCGCATAGAGCGGCCACGCCAGCATCGGTATGCCTGCACACACTGCCTCAAGGACTGAGTTCCACCCGCAGTGAGTCACGAACCCGCCCACCGAGGGGTGGCTCAACACGGCCACCTGCGGGGCCCATTTCTTGACCACGAGCCCCCTCTCTTGGGTACGTTCCAAGAAGCCCCCCGGAAGCAGCGAGCCCAAGTCTGGGTCGGGCATCGCAAACATGGAGGCCTTTTGGTTCTTGTCCTCTGATGGGTTACGGACCACCCACAAGAACCGTTGACCGCTCCTCTCCAGCCCCGTCGCTATTTCCTGCAGCTGTTCCACCGAGAAGACGCCCAAGCTCCCGAAACACAAGAACACGACGCTCCCTCTTGGCTGCAAGTCCAGCCATGTCAGACAATCTGGAGATCCACCGTCGTCGCCTCCTCTGCTCGAGATCAGTGGCCCGATGCAGTAAAGCGGCGGAGTGGGTCCACCGGGCACACACTCGCCATCCATGATGGCTCGTATCGCTCTCTGCTCGAGCTTCCCAAAGGTGTTGACTATGATCCCGGCTGAAGTCTGCATCTTTAAGGACGATTCCAAGAAGCCCTTGTAGGCCTCATCGTAGCGATCCTGCATCGGATCCGCAACATCAGAGGGCGGTATTGGTGGTGTGCCGGGGACATCTATGGGGGTGGCAAAGTCTTTTAAGCTTTTGGGAAACTTGTCGTGAAGAGTTGGGATGTATAGGAAGAAGTTGAGGAAACCGGCCCCCGAAGTGAAGAAGTAGTAGCAGGGGATGTTGAGCTCACGCGTGACGGCGATAGCAGCGACGCAGAAGAAGTCGATGATGAGGCCGTGAACGACATGGTTCTCAGAGATAGAGGTGAGGGCGCGATGGACGTTGGGGTTGTTGAGGCGGAGGAGCTCGAGGGCGAGGGTCTCACGGTGGGGGGAGGTGGTGGAGAAGTCCGGGGGGAGTGTTGTGACGGGGAAGTAGTGGAAGGCAATGGAGGGGACAGTGTCGGAGATGGAAGCGATGTAGGTGGTGGTGGAGCCGGCGTCGTAAGCTTGGTTGGTGATGAGGATGTGGATGGAGAGGGAAGGGCGGTGGGTGAGGAGGAGCTTCCCGAGCTCCACCATGGAGATGAGGTGGCCGATGGCCGGTGACGGATACAGCACGATTGCTTCCTTCATTGCTTGGGATTGTTGGAATTGCCGGAACGACGATGAAGCTCTCTGACAACGAGGGTTTCGGTGAGATTGGTTTGTTTCTTTTTGTCTGGTTCACAATTTATCTTCTCGAGATTACGATGATGCATGGGGGAATGACATAATCAGTTGCAAATTTGTTTATGTGAGGTCAAAGTAGTGGCCCAATACCATTGGGCCAATAGTGCTTGAAACATGGAGAAATTTTGATAAGTGCAATGTCTATAATTTGTTTATGTGAGGTCAAAGTAGTGGCCCAATACTATTAGGCCAATAGTGCTTGAAACATGGAGAAATTTTTCTTTTTTTTTTTTATGCTAGAGGAATCGCTTTGGCCGACAGCCGAACATGGAGAAATTTTGATTGGTGTAATATCTATAATTTGTTTATGTGAGGTCAAAGTAGTGGCCCAATACTATTGGACCTATAGTCCTTGAAACATGGAGAAATTTTTATAAGTGCAATGTCGATAGAAAATTGAATCTGTAACATTGAAAATGATGGGTCGACCAAATCCGAGCGTTTGCATTTAGTTTTGTATAGATCCACATTCGAATGAATACTCAGCTTATATTCATGGGACACTTGCTGTAAAACTTGGTGTCCCATTCAAATGAATACTTTAGGCTGGTTTTAAAAAAAAAAAAAATTATAGCCTATAGATCATATAGACTAAAGTCATTTTTCTATCGATGATGTAGAAGTTATGGGGAGCCCCATTTATAATTAATTATTAAGACAATATTGATTCACATCATGATGATCTATAAACTCATTGTAAAAGCATTGATCGTGCTCGATCAACCGCTCTCCTTCTTTTGTCAGCCAATAGGTTGACTCTTAGTTCCCAAGGAAGTGGGTTGACAAAGAGTAGCCTAACCAGTATGACGTCAATAAGAATAATAGAATCGACCTTTCTTAACTTCTCGCACAAAAATGTTGCAGATCTATTTTTAAATGTGATTTGGTCTCAATTATCAATAATGTTCAGAATTATTTTTAAAAAAATCTAAAAATGCCAAACGTCCAGATTTATATGGCCAGCAGTTGATCGACGTTGATTTGGATGATGCCAACCGCTTCACATGACATCATCAACGCTAACATAAATAATTTTTAATAATATTTTAATAAATTTTACTTTTTTCTTTCGTTCTTTATTCACTTTCTTCTTCCTCTAGCAGGTTGCCGACAAAATCCAGGGCATTTCATTCGCGCTTCCACGACTCAATAAGTCCAGCCAATGCCAACCAAAACGACCCGCCGAGGCTTAGAGCAGCTTGAGCTTCTTCCTTCATGGCAAGCACTCGCTCTCTCACCATCTTGCCCTTCTCAAGGTGTGCAATAGAAATCGCCTAAATCGGAAATCGCCCGAACTAGACCGGACTAGCTAGTTATAGGTGGCCCTAGGGGGTCTCAGTCTGATTCCCGGTTCCTATTTTTGGAATGGGTGACCATACGGAATTCCTGATTTCAAGGCGGGAACCAGATCAATCAGACTAGACCAATCATTTATAATTTTTTTTAAAAAAATTTCTGGGCAACCCTATTAACTGGTTTGCACAAAAGGAAAATCATAAGTGCTGCCTACCCAATATCTTTTACGGGGAAGCTACCTGACATCCTCTCTTTTTACTCCTCTTTCTTTTGTTTTATTTTCAAACTTACATCAAAAGTTGAGAAAAAGCCTCTCTCTCTCTCTCTCTCTCTCTCTCTCTCTCTGTCTCTCTCGTCCTCTCTAGAGCAGCATGCTGCCCCTTGCACGTGTGCTCTCCCTTGCACGCGTAGTCTCCCTTTCGTAGCATCTATCAGACGTCAACGTTTTGTACCCGCAATCATAGCCTTGCCTCACGCCTCACTCCGATTGAGTCGTTCGAGCCTCAACGTCAACGCCTTTCCCTCTCATAGCCTCGCCTCCCACTTAACTCAACGTTGATGCCTTTGCCTCGTGCTAGATGTCAACGCCTTTCAAGGAGTATTACTTTATTTTGTAAACTTTGATTGAAGAGAGCTCTTGATCTGAAAGACTAAAGGATGTATATTTGTTTTTTTCAATGTAACGACAAAAAGTGATTTGCTCCATTGTAACAGGACCCGACCAACCAGTCCAGTCCTATTCCTAGTTCTAGGACTAGCCAGTCCGGTCCACAATAAAATTGGGAACTGGTTCTTCAGGTTTGGTTCCTGATTCTTGGATGGAACTTGGTCAGACCGGAAAAGATCAGCCCTACAATCCTCACTCTCCATCAATTCTTTGACTCGCTTCTCCACCTCCTCTGAACTCACCGACCCATCCTCCGACTCATACACCGGTAGGGCAATCCTCATCTCCTTCACTAGCAGCACCCTGTTATGCTGTTGCTTCGCGTAGAGTGGCCACACCAGCATAGGCACACCCGCGCACACTGCCTCAAGCACCAAGTTCCACTTGCAGTGAGTCACAAATCCGCCCACCGAGGGTTGGCTCAACACCTCCACTTGCGGGGCCCATTTCTTGACCACAAGCCCCCTCCCTTTGGTATGTTCCAGAAAGCCCTATGAAAGCAAGGAGGCTTGTAAGAGTTTTCCTAATGTGAAATATATTAATTGATATTATAATTTATCATTTTACGGGGTTCGTATAAGGTAAGATATAATGTTTTTTAATTAGTCTAATTATGAGGCTGGCTAGTATGGATTGAGTTGAGCATGACCCGTAATGAAATGGCTTGATTAGAAACTCTATAAATAGTGCTCAACTCTCTCTTCTAATCATAATTCTCACAAGTATATTTATAAAAAGAGTATTTATCTAATCCTAAAGGGTGAGGGGCCGTCTCATTGAGCCAGTGATACAGAAAGCAATAAAGGAGAATGACTTGTGCGTGGATCATCGTTTTTTCGCTTCCACATCAAGAACAATGGATTCCAAAATATGTGTTAATCTTTCTACTCGATTATCTGTGCTATTATTTTAGTTATGGAGATCATGAGATTGCAAGTTTTGCATCTTACAAGACCAAGTCCGGGTCGGGTATTATCAACGTGGCGGCCTTTTGGTTCTTGTCCTTGGTCGGGTGACAGACCACCCACAAGAACCGTTGACCGCTCCTCTCCAGCCCTGTGGCTATTTCCGTCAATTGTTCCACCGAGAACATGCCCAAGCCCCCGAAACACAGGAACACAATGCTCCCTCTTGGCTGCAAGTCCAGCCACGTGAGAGATCTAGCGATCTGCCATTGTCATCCCTCTTGCTAAGAGATCAGCGGCCCGATGCAGTAAAGCCGTGTAGTGGGCCCGCCGGGCACACACTCGCCGTTCAAGATGGCTCGTACAGCTCTGGGCTGCGTGCTTTTCGAAGTCGTTGACTATGATCCTGGCAGAATTCTGCACCTCCAGGGATGAGTAGGCCTTGTCATAGCGATCTTGCATTGGCTTCGCAACATCAGAGGGCGGTATAGGCGGTGAGCCGGGGACATCTATGGGGGCGTCAAAGTCTTTAAAGCTCTTGGCAAACTTGTCGTGAAGAGTTGGGACGTAAAGGAAGAAGTTTAAGTAGCAGGCGCCCGAAGTGAAGAATCAGTTGCAGGGGATGTTGAGCTTGCGTGTGGTGGCGACGGCAGCGATGCAGAAGAAGTCGATGATGAGGCCGTGAACAACATGGTTTTCAGAGATAGAGGTGAGGACGCGGCGGACATTGGGGTTGTTGAGGCGGAGGAGCTCGATGGCGAGGGTCTCATAGTTGGGGGAGGTGGTGGAGAAGTCCGGGGCTAGGGTGGTGGCAGGGAAGTAGTGGAAGGCAATGGAGGGGACAGTGTCGGAGACAGAGGCGATGTCGGCGGTGGTGGAGCCGGCGTCATAGGCTTGGTTGGTGCTGAGGATGTGGATGGAGAGGGAAGGGCAGGGGGTGAGGAGGAGCTTGCCGAGCTCCACCAAGGCGATGAGGTGGCTGATGGCCGGTGAAGGATACGGCACGATTGCTTCCTTCATTGTTTGGGTTTTGTTGGTGTTGCTGGAACGACGATGGAGCTCCCTGAGACTGAGGGTTTTGGTGAGATTGGTTTGTTTCTTTTTAGTCTGGTTCACAATTAGTCTACTCGAGATCGAAGTATATTTGATGCGTGAGGGAACGGCTGACACAATCAGTTGAAAATTTACTTATGTGAGGCTAAAGTATTGGCCCGATAGAGCTTGAAACATGGAGAAATTTTGATATGAGTGCAATGTATATAATAAAATTGGATCTGGAATATTGTATATACATAACTATTTTCAATAAAACTTTGAATCAAATAGCATCTCTTTGGAAACATTTATATCAATTGACACACATGTCGGGTAAAAAGAGAAAATGACTGGGAATTGTTTATATGAAATGTGATAAAGAAAAATAAGTTATAATATTATGAAGTACAAATATATTATTACGTTATTGATGATTATAATGCAATTGAAGATGTAATTTGTAACGTATTACTTATATATATTATTTAATTTCTAAGGACGCTTATGAATTACTTTTCGGCCAGTTCAATAATCAATCATAGTGAATCATATTTAAGTTTAGAAGCTAAACATTGTCATCAAAGATTTTGCCAAATTTCATAATCATTAAAGTAAGAGATAAGTGCATTGGAAAACTTAAAATTTATAACTAATCTTAAAACTTTTAAAAAATATAATCAAATCCTAAAACAATTGATAATTAATGTGATTGGTGCAATCGAGGCATCCATTAACATTTAGACAAATTGACGATGTTACAGAAGGACTCGATTGTATCAATTCGTTAAATTTTAGGATTTGATTGCGTTTTTCGAAATTTTAAAATTCAATTGCACTTTCACGACAAATTTGAAAACTTTCAATACACTCATCCTTTAATCAAAAGCAAACATTTTTTCTCTTTCTCATCAAAACTTAAAATGTTATTCAAATGTCAAAATGTTCTGAAAAATGCATACATTAATTTTTGTGCCAACAATTATATACTATGACGATTTCAAATCTTGTGAATTAAAAAGAATATTCAAATTGTGTGAGTTGCAAGATATTGATTAAAAAAGAAAAGAAAATACTAGATGCCCCCATATCTCTTACAAAAGGGATGATCGTGAACAATATATTCAAGTTTTGTAAAAGATATCTTCAATTTTATATTTAGGCTCCATTTATTTAGCGAAAAAAATAGATGATTTGGACACATTTTCTAAAAATAATCACTTATATCGGTTTTAAAAAAATAAATGAACGAAAAATATTTCCATCATTTATAAAAATATTTGCACATAAATTATTGACATTTTTTATCGGCTACTTATTTTGAAAAATACAAGAGAACCCCATGTTTTTTGTAACATAAAAGGGGAGGTGATTTAATATTAGTTGCAATCCTCGTGCTTTTTGTAATTATCCCTTTACAAAATTTGTCTCTATGGCATCTTGTATGCTATGCATGTGCTGACGTAGAGAGATGCCAATAACTTTCTAACATCATATGAAAACTTACGCTTTGTCCTAGTAAATTTCACGTGTGCCTCTATCCCATTCATCAAATTCCACGTGTTATTCTTAATCCGCCTTGCCTGTGAGAGGGAATGCAAAAATATATGAGACCCCTTGAATTACGGATTTAATTGAATTACTACTTTTATACCTATGATATCAATTTAAATTTTTGGATTGGATTTTTTAACATAAATGATGGTGAAGACTGAACATCGGCTCTTTAAGGCTTTGATTGCTACAATTTCAAATGAATCACTGGAAAAATAACGCAAGGGATTAAAATTTCGAGTATATTTATTTGGGAGAAAACTCCATTGTAAAAGAATATACTTTTTGGAAAATTATTAATTGGGAAAATGGTTGGTTCTCCTCTGTTTGATGATATATGATAAAAAATGTTTTCTTTGTTTAGATCTCATTTGGAAAATGAGAAAATGATAATCTCATTAGTCAGCCCATGAACGCGCTCATAACTCGCCCTCCTGGCTCAGCCATGTTGTCTCCCCCCTTAGCCCATGCCTCTGAGAAAATATTGAGGTTGCGTTTGGTTCAAAGATTTGCAATGGGCTTTGAGTCCAATGCAAATCTTTTGCCGAAAACCCAAAGCTACTTGGAGAAAATGCAATTGTGTTTGGTAAAAAAATTTTGCAAATGAACTTTGAGTTAAATGTGTGTTTGGTTAAAAAAACTTTCACAAGGGGCTTTGATGGGTATTATTTTTCTTTTCTTTTTTTTTTTTTTTTTGAAAATTCAATAAACCCTTCGCCGGATCGGCGAAGGGCTGCGCGCCGCCGGCGAGCGATCTGCGCCGGCGGCCGTTGGCCGAGGTCGCCAGAGGTCGGGCGACCTCCGGCGAGGGTCGCGCGACCCGGCCCGAGGGCCACCGGAGGTCGCTCGACCTCGGGCAACCTCGGCCGACGGCCGCCGGCGCCGATCCGACTCGCCGGCGGTCGTCGCCCCCGCCGGTCCGGCGAAGGGCTGGTCCTTTTCGTTTAAAAATAAATATATATAAGGGTAATAACGGAAATATGAAAAATTAACGAGGGTAGTTTAGGAAGAAAAAAATTATTTTCAGCATTTCCAAGGGGAGACTTTCATTTGAAAGCTCATTCAAGGAGGTTGCCAAACACCCTATTTTATGGTGAAAGGGCTTTGGGGCTTGGATGGGTTTTCTAAATGCCCAATCAAACGCACCCTGAGTGCCTTTCATGTGCTAGCATTACCATGCTGGCACATAAGAAGGCCCTTAAGAGTGCAACACGTGTCGCGTATGGGCCCAATTATCAGAGCATTGAAAGCTCCTCTTTCCTCTCTGCACTCTCTCTCGCTCTCTGTTTACCCCCTACAGTGCACGCTCTTTATCTCACCTGTTTTGAAGCGGAGGCGGAGGCCGCCCAGTGGTTCGTCGGACAAGCCACTATGCCCTCGCCCAACTGACGAACCACCACACCTAACCAATGAACTCGACGGTGACGACCGAGGCAACCTTTTGAGGCGAAGGTGGAGCTGTGCAATGGTTCGTCGGACAAGCCACCGCACTTGACCGACAAACTTCGCGACGGCGAAGGCAACTTCGAGGCACAGCCACGCGGGAATGAGCTACCGCGCCCTCATCCGACTGATAAGCCACAGCGCCGCCCCTCTGGCTCTGCCGTCGCCAAGTTGCTGCCCCCTCCCGGCTGCTCTCTTTCTCTCCTTCTAAGTCATGAACGAACCCTCGTCTGACAAACCACCATGTGGCCTCCGCTTCCGCCGTGGCGAAGTTCGTTGGTCGGCCGTCGTGGTTCGTCGGTCAGACGAGGGCTCGGTGGGAGCGAGAGGAGGCGGTGAAGAGAGAGAGAAAGTCGAGTGAGACTGAGCGTGAGAGGAGAGAGAAGAAAGAAGAGAGAGCGTGAAGGGGAGGCACAAGAGAGAGAAAAGTGTGCACTAAAGGGGTTGAATAGAGAGACGAGAGAGAGAGAGAGTGCGTGCAAAGAAAAGAGAGAGGAGAGAGAAGAGTTTTCAATACCCTGACAATTGGAGCCCACGCGCGACAGGTGTTGTGCTCTTAAGGATCTTTTTATTTGCCCTGGTACATAAAAGGTACCCACTATTTTCTCCATGCCTCTACCTCTGCCCAATGCCCTTACAGCCACCGCTGCACCTCCAAGTGTTGCAAAGCCGCATCATGTAACTCCATCCAAGCATCAGCGCGACGCCAACCATGATCCTCACGAAAACTCCGGACGTCAACCCCATTTCCTCTCGCTCTTGAACCCAAAAATTCTCCCCTCACAAAAAAAAGAAAAAAAAAAAGAAAGAAAAAACATAAACATCGTCCATAAAAAACCACTAGCTTCTTTGAGAAGCCAACGTTGTCATGATAAGCTAATCAACCAAAACCGATGAATGGATCGATGATCAGAGCAACAACAACTTAGATTGGATTGATGAAAGAGCATTGACAAAAAGAAGAAGAAGAAGAAGAAGGAGAAAGAAAGAAAATGAAGCGATGGCTTCTTTGTCGCTCCACTGTGGACATTGCTCCTTGACTTGTATGATCAAAACGAATGAATTGAGTATAAGACGCAAAAATGCAACCCCAAAATCTCCATAACTAGAATAAAAAATGCATATAAACAAGTAAAGAGATTTACGTATTTGATTTGGACCATAGTTTTTTTTATAAGAAATAGCGACGATCCAAACTCAAGAACTTCTCTTTCGTTGTCTTTTGCATTACTAACTTAATGAAATAGCCTCTCACCCTTAATGAATTAGTAAACGCTCATTTATGAGGATAATTGTGCGTATTAAAGTTAGAGGAAAGATTTCCAGTCAGGCTTTCTCATTATAAGCTAGATTCAACTTGGCTCACACTAGTCAGCTCTATATTATAATAATTAAAAAACTTTATATCTCATCTTTGACAAATCCCATAAAATGCTATATAATATCAATTAATGCAGTTTACATTAGGTCTGGTCTCCTATGCTTTGCCATTGCTCATGAAGCTCCTCCGTGGGGTTAGGATTTGCGAGGGAAGAGCAAGATAGGGAGGGAAGGAGATTGGGTTTCACATAAAGAGAAATTCTCATAATGTGTTTTCACATCTTTAGATTGAGGAATTCGCTTTTCTAATTTTATGCATAAATATTTTCTTTAATCAAAAAGCATTTTCAGTTAACTAGTAATTTATTGCAAATCAAGTAGGGGAAAATCTAAAAATTTAATTTTAAAAAAGTATTTTCAATCAAACAAACACATGTTTTGATTTATTACATTGTTTCGTAAGGTACTACGATAAAACTCTTGGACGTCTGCTATTATAAGTATGATGTGTTTAAACATCCAATGAGTATGTATTGCACCAATTTATACGTGAGTTTTGTAAATTAATTCTAATAAGCGACTTTACTAATGATTGCGGAGGTGATTCAGTGGCCTAGACGGGCTCGAGTAAGGCTGCAAAAGGACTAAAAAAGTGACGGGTGCTGGCAATCGTGAGAAAATATTAGGTGCGCCGGGCGCTCCACGTCACCGTGCGCCCCGCCCAATCAGGATGCGACACGTGTCGCCATATGGAGCCGGGTCCCGCTTTTTCTTTTAGCCAAATTTTTGCCGCGTCCTTTTCTCCTATTTGCACGCAAGCCGTCCCTTTCCCTTCCCCTCGCGTTCTGTTTCAAAATTTTTTGTTCTGCATTTTTCTCCATGAAACCTGCAACCTCATCTCTCTCGACCAAAAGCTCGCCAGTTGCCTCCAAGGTTGGCCGCCTCTACCGTCGCCGTCGGGAACCACTCGCTCCGAAGAACTCTTCCGGTCGTGGCTGGGTCCCGAACTCTAACCATCTTCGCCTCGGCCTCTAAGGTGAGCGCCGACACCCAAAAGCCCGCTGGTCGCCTCCGAGTTCGGCCGCCTCCGCCATCGTTGCCAGGAGCCACTCGCTCCGAAGAGCCTCGCCGGTCGTGTTTGGGTCCCAAGCTTTGACCATTTCTGCCTCGGCCTCTTCGACGATCGCGTACGCTCAAAATCCAGCCGGTCGCCTTCGAGCTTGGCCACCTCTCGCCGGTCGCCTCCTAGCTTGGCCACCTCGCCGTTGCCGTCAAGAGCCATTCACTCCCAAGAACCCCGCCGATCGTGGTTGGGTCCCGACCATCTCTGCCTTGGCCTCTTCGGCGAGCAGGACACCCAAAAGCCCGCTGCTTGCCTCCAAGCTCAATCGCCTCCGCTGTCACCACCAGGTGCTACTCGGTCCGAAGAGCCCCGCCGGTCGTGGCTGCGTCCCAAGCTCTAACCTTCTCCGCGTGTGCCTCCTCGGTGATCGCCGACACCCAAAAGCTCACCGGGCGCGTCCAGCAAGGATTGAGGATTGGTTTTCAAAGCATTGGGGAGGTGGAACCAACGGTTCTATAAGAAGAAGAAGAAGCAGCAAGAACCGGCGTTGATGCGGCGAGCCCTTCTCCAGCGGCGGTCGCTCTACCACCCAGGCCTCTTGGCTCCTCCTCAGGTTCCTCGCCTTCCCCGTCTCCTCTCTTGTTTGATGTCTTTTGCTTTGGAGCTTCGCGAGCCGTGGAAATTTCGATCGTTTGAGTGGATGCGTCTCGATCGCAATGATTCTGGGCGTTCCCGTGGGGGGTGGGGGGGGGTTGTTTGATCCGAGGAAGATGATGGAGCGTGAACAGTTTGGTCGCAATCTAATTTTTGTCGTCTTGTGGGGTTGGGCTGTGTTGTCGGACGAGGGATTGAGGTAGCGGGAAGTGGTTTGTTTGTTAAATTTTTTTTTTTGCAGCTAAGGTGTGCAGTGCTTGTCCTTGGATACCCTTGAGCGCGTGTTGTGCAGTTGCTGGTTACATGTTGTGAAGACATCTTTCATAGTAGATTAGTTATCAGAAAGAAGGCAGGAATGCGGTAGAGCTTCTTGTCTTTCATTGTTTAGTTTGATTTGTTAAAAAACAAATGATCTGTGCATATTGTAGAGTTCGCCAGTTGCCGCTACCCATAAGGTACTGAGGCTAGTGCGAGTAGCTGTTGTTGTTGGCCTTTTCTTTTATCAGGAAATATATATGCATATATATCTACCTATACAGCAAAATTTATTGTCTAAAAATTGGAGTTCGAGAGTATTGTCTCGGTAATTATATCTACCTATACAGCAAAATTTGACTTTCTCTCCCATGGAGTTGATAAATGATGCTTATGTGTCCATCCTTTTCGAGATTGACTATCACTAGTATAATGTTAAATGCATTAGATGGAGTTATTGGGAAGCATCTTTTGCTTCTCTTTTATGGCTGTAGTTGGCGGCTTATTGCCTGCTAGTAACTTGTAGCAAGTGGATGGGTAAGAAGCTGATAATCAAGGGCATTTGCCGCGCGCGCGCGCACTCTGCTAAACTGAAACTAACATATGTTCGCCTTAATTATGCGCTGTTCATTTTGCCTGATATTCCTTTTGTGGCCTGTGCAGATGTCGTTGTGGCACCTCCCTTTGTATACATTGACCAGGTTAAGAACTCATTAACGCCACGGATTGAGATAGCTTCTCAAAACTCTTGGACTGGGAAAGGTGGAGCTTTCACTGGAGAAATCAGGTAGGTTGCTGTTACTTGTTGATACACAAGACACCAAAGCCAAGGTTTTCTCCGTGTTTTTTACTTCACTTTTATTGCCTTCTCTTCATGGATGTTCATCCTGGTTGAAAGAATTCCAGTCTGCTAGGTTCCATGATATCATATGCATAAGTGATAAAGTTGGGACGTCATGTCTTGTGAGTGATTAACTTCGTTGGTGTTTGAAGATCCTGCTCTAGGAAAATAATTATAATTAACAAGCCTACCACAAGTGAACCGAGGTGTTTTCATTTTAAAAGTCAATAAGGTAATTGAAATTTCATATTTTTGCATATGTAAGGAGAGGTGAAAATAGGGAATACTTCCATAGAATGTATCCTCAAGAATGATAATTTGTTAAGGATTTTTGCTAACAGGCAGGTTATGAGTATGATTAAGAGACATTTGAGGAGATATTTAGACGCATATATGCATCTTTCGGTTCAGCTGCACCTTACACCGTCTTTCCAGACTCCCAACCATTCTAGAGATGGGTTAGAGATGGGTTCAGTTAAATTTTTGCTGCTTCTCTCTCTCATTTAATGCTTCGTCCTTTTCTCTGCACGATCACTTCATTATCGTGTTCTGTTTTTTTAAAATCATAAAATCTTTTATCTTTTATTGGTAGGGATTTGTCCTATAATCGGTTAACAGGGAAAATTCCATTCAACATTGGTTTCCTACAAGTTGTCACCTTGTATGTGTTCGCAACTTCTGCAGAGTGTTTCAAATATATAGCATTGATCTGTATCAGCTTTCCCTAATTCCTTTCGTAATCTGTCTGCGTACTAGGTCATTGCAAGGTAATCAGCTGTCAGAGCAAATTCCATCTGTGATTGGTCTCATGCAGGCCCTTGCAGTCTTGTGAGTTCTCATTCTCCTATTTTAAGGTCAGAATAGTTGTTTTTCAAACAGTTGCTTAACATCTTGTTTCTCTTTAATCACCTAGAGATCTGAGCTGGAACATGTTAACTGGACCCATCCCTCCTACTTTGGGAAATTTCACCTACATGGAAAAACTGTGCGTTATCCTCGATACTTGCTATCATTTTTTTACACTTGTACTTAATTCTAGGGGTCACGTTGGCATCTTTCTTGTGCTGGTTTAAGCTTGACCTGGGTATGAAACATGTTGTAGGTACTTGCATGGCAACAAACTGACCAGACAAATCCCTCCGGAGCTTGGAAATATGTCAAAGCTTCATTATTTGTATGCTTAGTTTCTCATATATTGGATTGTTTTGAAGCTATGCATGTGATTTCATCTGCATGGGGAGTCCATTTCTGCAACTTTTTTACTGATTGAGGATCTTTATAACTATTTCATTCTCCTGTTCTATGTAATTTTTCCAAGTCCGCTCTCATGATAATTCTGGCATCCTTCATAAGCTTTAATAAACATCAATTAGAATACGTTCTGCATGTTTCAGGCCACTTAGAACATCTTCTCACCCCTATTCTGTAAGTTTATTGTTGTCCCATTGTTGTCCCCAATGCTGCATAGATTATAATGGTACTATATTTTCTTTGGAAAATGGCAGCCTCTGGAATCTTCTCCATGGTGATTAAAGTTTCTTTTTAATGACTTGGATGTCCTGCTCAAGAGCCTCTTAGGTGAATATGCGTGTCAAAACTTTTTCCCATCATATGTGAGAACTAGATTGAGCGAGCGAGTGAAAATCTGGAGTGGCTTTTATTAGTACTCATTTCACTCATGCTAAATTTTCTTCTGTTCATGTATATTGAAATCATCTAAAATAAACTGGTCCTAGTTTTTAATTATGTCAGGATTCTTCCGACCAAAGATCTTTACAAATTAATGATTTCTGTAGGCCCTGCGAAGAAAAAGAAGTTTGACTGGGATACTTGTCTCAAGATAGCACTTGGTGCTGCTGAGGGGCTTTCATATCTTCACCATGATTGTAGTCCGCGTATCATCCACAGGGACGTGAAATCGTCAAACATTCTACTCGATAAGGAATTTGAGTCGCATCTCACTGATTTTGGGATTGCAAAGAGCTTGTGCACAACGAAGTCCCATACTTCTACATACATAATGGGGACCATTGGCTACATAGACCCAGAATATGCCCGGACTTTTCGCCTCACAGAGAAGTCAGATGTCTACAGCTGTGGAATTGTTTTACTGGAGTTGCTGACTGGCAGGAAAGCAGTGGACAATGAATCCAATCTCAATGCAAAATTAAAGCAAGATTTGGCAAAATAGAAGAAAGAAAATTCTAGATTGAAAATGTTGGTTGTGCTGTTGTTTATGGTAATTTTAGACATATTGTGAGATTTGGCAAACCTAAAGATGTTGGTTGGGCTGTTCATGAGTTTTAGTTGTTGTTTGTAAATGTATGTGCATTTTGTTTGTAGGATGAATAAAGTGAACCTTTATGTTGACATATCATTAAATTTGTTTTGCTATTGCATATTTTCCCATGCCGCTACTTCTTGAAATTTTAACCAAATTCTTGCTTGAGATTATAAATGTTTGATTGAGGATTCTTAAATTCTATAAATGTATTGAGGATCTTTAACATTGTATATTCTGGTTTTTGCAAAAACTAGCCTATGGGGCAAATGAACTGCACACTAAAGAACAAGATTGATGTTTTTGTAGGTTATTTGAGATTTACCATTTTTTAGTTCAGGAGTTGTTGAGTTCGAGCATCACTTTAGCAACCATTATCGAAGAAGTTCCGACAATTTGAATGAGCGAATTCAAAGGTGAGGATTTGGATATTGATGCTAACTTGACGAGGGTTCATCTTGTGAGATTTATTGGTCATCTCCAAGAGCGACCTTTCTCTCTTCTAAATTATCTTGAATCAAATAAGTTCCTCTTTTTTGACATCCAATATGGAAGTTATGAAGGATGACTCAACCAAAGGTTTGTGCAATTTGAAATGAGCTTTTGCGCCCAAAGACTACCCAACTTGTTCCATATGATTTATAATGGTTTTGACCTCGTCCTAACGGATGATCCTCACACCAAAAACAATCACAAAGGCTAGAGTCGATGAAGAGCCAATTTGACTGCAAATCGCAGGCTCCTCCTATCATAGAGGAACAATTGCCTATTCACATGCATCCGAAGCAGAAAATATTACATAGACCATTTTTATATATGAGCCACAAATAAACCATGTTTAAACATCTTGTTTTAAAGCACCACATAGATAAAGAAAATGGCTGGCTAATGATTTTACAAAACTCTCTAGCCTTTGAACATGGAGGGAAAAGAGAACTTAGTGGACAGTGCAACATCATTGGTCACATTCATAACTCATAATGACCTTGTGTCTATGTACAGCAAGATAATAGTGAGCAGGCAACCATCTAACATCAAATTTGTGCCCATTAAATTTGAGCATGCAACCATTTAACAATCTCTAAAGCTACATTCATGTACACACTATGAGGATCTAGTCTACAGATATACACCTATGTTGAAGAGATTCCTGCACCATTTCCAAGCAGCCATCGATCCGGAGTTCAATTGGCGAACTTCAGATTGCCTAATTACCAACCGTCATCTTGCAAACGGTTCAGATCAACTGTAGAAAAAATAATTGAAGTGGTTTTGAACCAATATGCCACTTGTAGGGAAATCAATGAAAATTCAACTCCAGTAGGTGACCTTAGCTTCTTTATGTATATGTTCCCGCGACAAGACACCCGAGAAATCCAAAAATGCGCAAGAAATCAACAGAAGGTGTCTGAAGATGAGCCAAAGTAGCATGGCCACCTTTTACCTATAAGAACATATAATCCAGAAGAACATTCTCTCTTACTGAAGAACAAAAGGCAAACTAAAATAACAATCTTGACAAGGACAATCAACTCCAGCACAATATTAAAGAACAAGAGGAGATTAGCACAGATTCCAAACCTCACTAAACACCACTAAATTTCACTTTGTTCTTCATTGACATTTATTCCAACACCAAACAATTATGCAGTGACCTTGGTAGAAAAGAATTTCCTAGAATGTACATAGTTTGCCAGTCAACCAGTAAAAAACATTGGCAACTAAGACCAAAGCAATAAAACCAACTTCATCTAGACTCTTCCATAAAACAAAGATCATATAATACCTAGTAAGTATAAAAATGAGACGATCCACCTTGCTTAAGATTGACACCTCATCCAGTCATAAATTTATAGAATGAAAACCAAGGCTGAAGTTGTTTTAATTGCTGCAATTTGTTTTCTACATGCTTTATTTGATACCTCATCCAGTCTCTTTGTTAATTGACTACGCAAGTCTTGTATCTGACAATACCTTTTTTGCTGAAGAACTTGTTTCACTGGAGAAAGATCTTTGCTGGAGCACCTTGCTCCTTTGAGTCACCTCACCATTGTATTTATCGACAGTGAGCAGCAAGTCACTTAACTCTGCTTATGTATGACGGTAAAGGAGGCAATGTTTGCTGGGTTTGCATTCACAGATGTGTTGCCAGTGGTGCACAAAAGGGGTCTGATGATGAGATCGAGAATTACCAATTCTGGCTTTAAGCCCAAAAATGATGATGAAGAAGAAACACTTCATATGATTGGGTGATCCATTTCTTTGAATATGAACCCAACCAAAGAAGATGTTATTTACGGTGCCATGTCAGATCAAAGACAGGAAAGTATATGTCACCAGCAGTAATGTGACAAATCAAAATTAGAACCAGAACCATTGATGTAATCAGATTTTTCCTTGCAAATTCAATCGTATCATACGCTTTTTAACATTATGACTTTAAGGATGTATTTCATTATGACAGAGGCCCTTGTCATGAATGCTTTCACTCATTGTGCCCGGCTAAGTGGAATAATCCAAGTTCCATGAGTTCAAGATCCCCCTTCAGGGGCAAATGTTTTTGACATTGCAGTATGGCACATGTACTAGGCTTGTATTTGCACTACAAATCAACTAATTTGACAGGATAATAAACCAGGACACAGTTTCCACATACCTCAAGACAAACAAAAGCAGATGGCCTACAATCACATACAACTGCAGAAAGATAAAGATATTGCTGACATATAATGTACTTAGGATCCTACGAAAAAACCAAAACAAATTCATCAACTAGCATCATATTGACAAAGTCATCAGAAAGCAAGAGTTAAACATGAAAGGTCGAGTACCTCCTCAGTCCCCACGCATTCAGGATGTGTCCGTGGTGGCATTGGAGATGATTTTACAATGCCATTTTCCAGAGTTGCTCCCTCCAACTTTTCTCCTTTGTATAAATTCTTAGTAATTCTTTCGCCAGAAAAGGTGATGCTTTTCTATCATAATTACTCTGCATATTGCACAAGAAGGCAATTAGGGACATTTCTGTAATATGGAAAGACCTCCTAGTAAGCAAAACTTAACTTTAGAAAAACAACTGTTATCAAAAGGAAACAGCAATTATTAATCCTTCCCATCAAACTAATGAAATAGGCAAACACGGAAACTATGTTGATGATGATCATGAATCCATCACAAAATACCAAAAACCAAAGAAAATAGTCCCGGGTAAAGATAGTCAAACGCACAATAGGCAAGAGCATTGAGCCATGAGTTCTCAATAGAATAACCCACAATTTTGATACTTGTAGTTATAATCCAGAATCCATGGAACCATGAAGAAATGGCCTACAAGCAACCACCATAAATATATAAATGACAACTACAAACTACGCCCAATAATTCGATCGCAGATACTCCAGAAGCACATGTGGGTATTGACATAAAGCCTAGACATATCGCAATGTAGACTAATCCAATCTTTGCTCAAGCTACATATCACTCCTAAAGACTAGAAAATGCTGAATCAACTGCTCCTCCAGAATGGCTGGCAATACCACTTTAGGGTGGATAGCCTGTCCATCGAGTGCCGGTACTCACTTTTACTAAGGCTGTGCTTAAATGGAACAAGAGACTTGGTGACAACAACACATAGAGAGAGAGAGAGAGAGAGAGAGAGAGAGAGGGAGGGAGGGAGGGAGGGAGGGAGGGAGGGAGGGAAATGGTGGCCGAGCAAAGGCTGCTGGAGCTCAACATCCTCACTATATAGCAACTCTGCGGAAAGACAATTCTCCTCTTGTTTTCTAACTAAAATGAGGTCCATTGAGGATGGGCCAACAAATAGACCCATTGAGCCCAAATGCTTTAAACTATATGGAGTTATGTTCACAATTTTCATGAAATCTGTAAACAAAGAGAGTGTCGAAACAGAGCTGCCGTACAAAGAAGGAGAAGCAACGATGGAACTCCTTTCAGGCATCAATCATGTGCTCCTATTGTTGTATGCTGAATAGTCAAAGAGAAGAATTATCATTCAACTATTCGACATCTCTTCATCTTTGCACAGGAGCAATTCTAGAGGTGGAAGTGCTATCATCATCACCCAATATTAAGATAAGATTCTTATTCAAAACAAAGTGCAATCCCTCCACACAACTGGTTCGTCCACAGAATCATAAAGTATGAGGTGTTAGGCATCACCATTGCCTCCCACAAATGTATGGTGGCAGTTACAACTGCAGAGAATTAAGAGAGATACATTCATAATTTGTTCAATAGCAAGCACAAAGAATTTCCAATTGAGTATACTACTGACTGGCTGACTCCATTTATCTCACATCTTTTGCAAAAGAGTCACGTACACGCCAAAAAGAACAACATAAAAATGCAATGTCAGCATGACATATTCTTGTCCATTAGATCTGCCATAAAATGTAACTGACAGGCATTCCTTTAGGACAGAAACGTAGCATGAAGTTTAAACACTATTAGTATAACTTAGGTCGACCAATCTAGTGATTGGGCAATCAATGGTGAATTGATGATGTGAAAGGAGTCCAAATGGAAATTATATCACAGGTGACTGGACTCTTGTCTGAAAATCATATTTCTTGGGAGTTCTTCCATTAGTTTAATCCAAGAGATTCAATTTCTATGTAACCATCAATCAAAGTATCAAACGGATCCTAACGGAGGAGGAAGAAGATACACAGAGTAAAAAATCATTTCTGTTCTTGATATCTAGTATCTCTGAGGCATAATCAGTCCTGAACTAACAAACAGTTCAATTTTTCAGACTAACAATGATCAGAAAAATGCATCACAACTGGCAGCTGTTATCTCATGTTAATCTGCACTTCATCGCTAAAACTCTATCAGTCATATTCCAACTCGATCTTACTCGTTAAACTCAAGTTTTGTCCTCCTACTACACACTGCAAAATTGCCATACAAACAAGCTATCTCTACCCATCCATCCAACAGGAACATCATTCCGAAAATGAATTGCAATTCAAACTAGAAATTTTCTGAATTATCGGCTCATGTATCCAAGTACTTCCGCTGTACGCGCTTCGTGTGGAAAGTGGGAGAACTCAATTATGAAACCAAAGACTGACCTCTGGATGTCAACAACTCATTGAACAACTTCCTCTTCTCACTGACGAGCGGTGCTAACCTAGCCTCACCTTCAAGGGCAACTTGATCTGACACAAAGCACAGAACCTATCAAAAACCGAAATGAGAAAGCAAACGTGCATCGAGGCACAACAAACGCCGCACCGCCTCACCTAGTTTCTGCGTCTTGTCGGCGAGAACGCCGAGGTAGCGCGTGACTCGATCGAGCTTTGCGTTGGAATACTCCTGCAGTTCGCTCGCCTCTTTGTAAAAGTTTTCTTGATGTGGACTAAATTAATTGATATTGTAATTTACTGTTTTTACGGTTATCGTAAAACATGGTTGGTCTAAGGTGAGATAGAAGGTTTCTTAATTAATCTAATATGGGCTGGCTAGTATGGGCCGAGTTGAGCCTGGCCCGTAATGAGAGGACCCACTGAAACTCTATAAATAGTGCTTTCAAGTCTCTCCTCTAACCCTAATTCTCACATGTATCCTCACCTAAGGGGCGTTTACCTAACGCTACACGTGAGGGGGCCACCTCATTAAGCCAGTGATACGGAGGGCAATAGAGGAGAAGAACTTGATGCGTGGATCCCCTTGATATATGTAGGTAATCCCTTTTTCTACTTCCGCTTTATGTTCGATAGATCCCAAAACAAGTGCGTTAATCTTTCTACTCAATTATGCATGTTCTTGTTCTAGTTATGGAGATCTTGTGGTTATGCAATTTGAATCCAACATGTGGTATCAGAGCCACCATAACCCTAGAACTTGAACGTAATTGAGTTTGCCCTAATTTGTACGGATTAGCCATAATTAGTACGGATCTTGCCATAATTTGTGATTTTCGAGACTTTTTGTTCAATAAAAATAAAATTAAATCACAAATTCGGACTGGGCTCGACGAGACGAGCAAGACAGTCGGCGGCGCATCGCCGGAGGAGGCCGCACGCGCCCCCACGCGCCGCTTGGGCGTCAAACGCGCGCCGCGCGTGAGCTCCACACGCCGCGCACTCAGGCGGCGCGTGAGAGCGCGTGGAGCCTCCTTTCGGCACGTGGCTGGCGGCGTTGGATTCGTATGGTTGTCCTCTACGTCGTGGTGTATTTATTTTACATGTTTGATAATTTTATGGATGTGAAAATACATACGGAACCCTAAATACATGTATTTTTAGTGTATTTTTGTGTATTTTTCTTATATTTTCTGTGGAATTGGAAATATAAGTGTTGGGTTACAGGTATGTTATCACATAAACATTATAATTGTGTGATTCATCAATAAAAATCAAACATTATTGTAAACTGAAGCTGGCTTAATGAGATACAATCATTATGGAATAGTAATTAAGCTATGTATTGAGCTAATGAGAAACAATAAAGGTTATGAAACTTTTGTTGCTCAAGCATACTCCTTGACATGCTGATAATCTTTGAATGATGGACGTCTTAAGAACTCGTGACCAAACTGATTGTACTGATTAACATATCTGCTGTATGTGGGTAATGCATGTCGATTAAGTTACTGCATATTGTACATGAACTCATCTGGTCACTTGTTAATGTCTATCAAGTTGAATATATTTATGGTTAAGGAGTATGACAATATTTACGCAGAGCAACTGTTGAATTTTTAGATATTTGGTTCTCTGGTTTGATTCAATTAATAAGCCACTGGCTGATTACAATGATAATTTGTTACTTAAAAATTAGCTAATAAATTAGCTATTAGCCTTGGAGTCATGTTTTGCCTTATGAAACTCATGAACAATAGTTGATCAGTTATCAAGCTTGTCAATCTGTAGTACCATGTATTACTATTGATGTTAACTTATGAGGGATTCTTTGGATCGACATTCTTTTAATGTTGTTTTAGTAATCAGTAATCGGGGTGCACAAGATGCTTGCTTCTATGAGAATTTTCTTGTGTTACTGTGATCAATGATCCCATTGGAATCTGTCTTTCAGGTTCGCTATATATATGTATGATTAATTTTATTAATGAATAAAGCAATGTAATTAGCATGATATGTGATTTTGGTGATATGCTGCCCCTATCACTAAAGTTAAAATCATATGTATATGGTGTATGTGAGGAGTAAAGTTTATATCCCTAGTATGAGAGAATTTCAATAATTCAATTGAGTAGTGACCGCCAAAGTGGCACGTTTGATTGAGTTTGAGAAATTTCGGTCTCGTATGATGATTGGGATGTCTCCTGGTCTAATGCGTGGTCATACTCCCAAAGGAAGTGATTGTGTATTAGTTCATGGAGGGATACATGATGGTGTGGTAGAGGATTGACTGATCCCGATGGTTCATCTGCCCAAAGGTGATGAATTCACGAAGATTAGAATATATTCTCATAACCGCTATCATGTGGGGAGTGTACAACTGCATGTCATGTATTCTGCCCAAAGGTGATTATATGATTATGCGTGTAACTCTCTGGATGTGTACTTGTACGTCAAGTTACACGGTGCTCACATGATGCTAATTATATATATTGCTTATTTTTCAGTCACATTTTCTGTAATTAATAATTTTATTATTATTGAGGTTTTTACTGCTTCAAATTTTTAAGTTATGGACATATAATTTGTTGCTTGAGAAAATAGCAATTGAATTTGCTTACTGTCCATGAAGCGTTCCATTCTGGAACACTTGAAAAGAGGTTTGCCTGCATACTGCACTGTTATAAGATGATGGAAGCCTTAGTTACTTGAAATTATATCTTATCTGATATTGAAATTATGACATATCTGCAAAGATTGTGTTTAAGTCCTAGTGACATATACATCTTGTATATGATTAAAAGGTTGTTTCCGAAAGTTTTCTATTTAAGGAAAATTACCGAGATAAAGATCTTAAAATGTTGTCAGGCTTAACAGTGGCCGTGAGTATTTTAGCAAATATGACAATGCGAAATAGCTTAAAGGGTCATTTGTTAAATACTTGTTAGATTCTGGGGTGGTAACTTAATTACTATGCCTGAAAATCCTGACAAAAGATTCACTCGAAATTATTTTGTATCTTACCTAGATTGTTCAAAAGGGTATTGATTTTAAGATACAAGAATTATGGAATCACATACTTCTAAATTTCTAAAGATTGACGTAATTGTAGAGGATAGCTGCTCTCAGACTATTAAAGATAATAGTATGATGAATATTACTGTGTTTTTGTATTTACCTATACAGATAATTATGGAATCTCCTGTACCATAGACTAAACTTGTTGAGGTTCAAGGTACTATTCTTGATATAGTTTATAATGAAATTTCTTAAATCTCTCAAGTACAAAATGAAGTGGTTACAGCTTTATTAAGGAGATTTGTTAAAGAAAGACAATCAGTTATACCATCAGACTATATAGTCTATTTGTGAGAGCATGATTACAATATCCACTATATGGTTGATGTAATGACATACTTATAAATGTCGTTTCTTATTCTCAATCAAGTATGTGATTAGATGCCATAAAAGGTGATATACAATCTATGAAATATGTTTGGAAACTTACTGACTTGTCTAAAGATAACAAGTTTATTAGTTGCAAATTGGCGTACAAAACTAAAAGAATTTCAAAGAAAGATTGTAGAATTTAAAGCCAAATTAGTAACTAAAGTTTTCACTCTGAAATGGGGGTGGATTGTTTATAGTGAAGAAATAACTATTTTTTTACAAAATTCTTTCGGAGTGAATGCGGCATTAATAGTTTATTTATTTATTTATTTATATATGGAGTTACGCCAAATAGATACAAAATCTATATTGTGTAGTTGAAGAATTTTGCAATAAATGTTTCGAGTAAACTTGTGTGTAGACTAAAAAAGTCTTATTTATAGTCTTAAGCAAGTTTCCAGACAATATTATTAAAGTTTCATAGTATTGTTATTTTTTGTTCAATTAGGAACAAAGTAATTCAATATACTGCAAGGTCAGTGGGAGGAAATTTTTTTTTTTTCATACTTTATGTATATAATATTTTGCTTACAAGTTGTGACCTTGAGATATCTTATATTCTTTGTACTAAGATCCGTAAGGATTGTTTTTGTCATATTATATTAGATTTTCTCGGAGGATATTTGCTGATTGTATATTGGAAATATTCAATATACATTATTGCAAGCCAGGAATTGCTCCTGTTGTTAAGGGTGATGGACTAAATCTATCACATTGTCCTTATTTAAATATTGAGAAAATCTAATTAAATGGAGTACCTTGTGTCAGTGCACTTAAAAATATAATGTATGCTCGAATTTACACTAGACTAAATGTTGTCTTTGTGACGGGACTTCTAGGCAAATATCAGTCAAATCCAGGACATGATCACTGGATTGCTGTCAAGAAGATTCTAAGGTACTTAAAGAAGACAAGAGATTATATGCTAATTTACAAACATGTTCAATTCTTGCAGTTAGTAGGGTATTTAGATGTAAACTTTGCTGGCTGTTAAGATGATATAATATCAATAACAAGATACAGATTTATGTTAGTAGAAAGTGCAGTAAATAAAGTTCTATGTCATCGTCTACTATGTAAGTAGTGTTAGTAACATTTTTTTAGGTTGTTACTTGGGCTTTTAGGCTCCAGAACCTCATGAAGGAGTTGATTGTTTTAACTTTATAGATAGATCCATACGGTTGTATTGAGATAACAAATTTGTAGTATTATTTATTTACGACAGAGGTCTCAAGGGGTCTAAATATATGGTGGTCAAATATTTTTGATCATAAAGAAACGATATAGAAATGTGACTTATAATATATTTTCACATATGATGTGATTGCAGATCCACTAACTAAAGGCCTACGCCCATGTGTATTTGAGTGACATGTCATTAGCATGGGCCTAGGAGTATCTTCGGATATTGTTATTTAGTGGGAGCTATTTTGGCTTTACTTTGATAAAGATTTCATCTGTATTCGTTACACTTTGTAACGGTTGGATATGTATCAACTTTTGTATTCAATAAAATATTTTTGAATGCATTGTTATTATGTTGAATACATATTGATAAAGTCTCAAGGGATTGTATAAATCTTGAGTGAAGGCTAGGGGCATCCGGTTATTAGCCTTATGCATATGTCTTGTGATACATAAAGAAATGTTAACCATAAGGACAAGACATATGTGGGTTCATTGGAACCATAAAGTATTCTTTAGTGGCACAGGTTTTTGTGACACCTAAGGTAGAGAATGGTGGCCGATAAATGGGATCTCTCTATGAGAGATGTTATCCATTTGCCACACTACCATATTGAATCCATATCAATAAAGTTGAGAACATTCGTGACCATGGAAGGCTCTGTGTGTATACATGTAGTTACCGCCATGATTCAGTGTTTAAGACTTTATGGGATAGGATTGACTATTAAGAATTATCTTTAGACCAAATGTGCGCACATACGGTACGATTTCAATTAATATAGTCCAAGTGGGAGAATGTAAGAGTTTTCTTGATGTGGACTAAATTAATTGATATTGTAATTTACTTTTTTTTACGATTACCGTAAAACAGGGGTTGGTCTAAGGTGAGATAGAAGGTTTCTTAATTAATCTAATATGGGGTAGTTTGAGTGTGGTAGAGTTGAGCTTTGGCCCGTAATGAGAGGGACTCACTGGAAACTCTATAAATAGTCTTTCAAGTCTCTCCTCTAACCTTAATTCTCACATGTATTCTCACCTAAGGGCGTTTACCTAACGCTACACGTGAGGGCCGTCTCATCGAGCCGGTGATACGGAGGCAATAGAGGAGAAGGACTTGATGCGTGGATCCCCTTGATATATGTGGGTAATCCCTTTTTCTACTTCCGTTTTATGTTCGATGGATCCCAAAACAGGTGTGTTAATCTTTCTACTCAATTATGCATGTTCTTGTTCTAGTTATGGAGATCTTGGGGTTACGCAATTTGAATCCAACACTCTTGTCTCAGCTCCAAGTAATCCTGCCTCGCAAGCTGCATCTGGAAATCGCTCTTCTCAAAGCTCGGCAACAGAGAAGGAATCAACCGAAGCAAGAAGCAAAAATTCGAAATCGGCAAATCCCCCAACTCAATCGGGAGCCAAAACAAAGCACGAGACGATCGGAGTGTTTCAGAAAAACCTGGACATTGTCCGCGAGCCGCTGGACCTTGGAGGCCAGCGGGAGCTGCGAGGGCGGCGAGGAGGCGGAGGCGGCGGCGGCGGCGGAGATCGAGTACCGCCGGACGAAGGAGGCGCTCGGCCGATGCTGGTCGTCAGTGTCGAAGGAGGCGGAGGTCGACGACTACTTCCGCGGCTCGAAGCCGCTCACCTCCCACTTCCACCGGTTGCTCCTCGGCTCCGACTGAAATTTTTTCAAAATGGCGCCTCTTTGTGCAGAGGAGTGTCTCGAGGACAGCGGAGGCGTCGTGCCGGAGGCCGTGGAGGAGTTGTGACTTTGTGTGGGAGAAGACAGAAAAGAAAGATTTTTGTGAGAGAGACTTCGTGCAGGAGAAGCTTCAAATGCGAAGGGCGGGAGAAGGACGCGGCCATTAATGAAGAGAGAGAAGGAATCGGCAAAAATTTGGCTAAAAATAAAAGCGGGACCTGGCTCCAAGTGGCGAGACGTGTCTCATCCTTATTGGGCAGGCGCACGGTGACGTGGAGCACCCGGCGCACCTAATATCTTCTCGGCAATCGTCCATTTATGGTGTCGGAAAATTTATGATGTGACGCGAATAAAGTTTTGGAAAATGGCTAGCCTAATCATGATGGAAAACGGACAATCAACTCCTAGCCACACATTTTTCATGAGAGAAATATCTAACATTTTGCTTGCAAATTTCGATACACTTGCGTTGGAGAAAGGAAATTTCGTGGCCATCCTTTTTTTTGGTCAAACGTGGCATCCTTTGACTGTTAGTACAACCCTGAAGTTTTCCAATAAAGACATCCATGTGTCTACAGTTAGCTAAGTTTTATCCACATCTTATATCAACGCCTGTCCACGTTAATTAAAATTTTCCACACTTGCCTACTTTTGTAAATTTGGTCGAATTTAAAGTCACCCGGATTTTATAAAATAAAATTTTGTAAATGTAAAAGGACTTATAAAAATTTAAAATTAAGAAAACTTAATTAGAAAAAAAAAACAAGAGTATGGGGACAAAAGAAAATTTCTTGTGAGGACTTCGGGCATGTACTTTTACGGCCAAGGGACTTTTCAGGATCATCATTCGATAAAGATGACTCGTAAACGCGAAATCTATGCTTAGCAAGAATTCCTTAACTTGCTTAAATATCTAAGTAATCATAGCTTGCAATGTTGTAAAGGGGTACATGTCCGTGTACTACTTGTTGCTATAAAATCACGTCCTTTTCACAAAAGCAAAGAGATATCGTACACTAAAATGCATGGTCTTGGATATTCTAGTGCTCTTTACACAAAAAATAATAATAAACAATAGAGTGAATCGTTGATGAAACTAGAAATGAGTTACTTGCACTAAACTCACCGTTTAAGAGCTTGTTTGTTTTCCAATTCAGCTGAAGCAACAAATAATTTTACTTCCACGCCAAATTGAAAAATAATATCCAAATTTTGAAGATATTACAAAATAATATCACGTGTAAATTTACGTGTCGATATTTATATACTTTGAAAGTTTCGACTGTTTTGAGCTAAAAAAGAGTCGATACATGGGTTGAGAAAATTAATTCAGAAACATTTTAAGTCTTTAGTTCTTGATAGAACAATGTTACATGTATCAAGGAACCTTATTAAATCGTCTTACCAAGCGGTGAGACGCTGATGCTAGAATGGCACGTACTTCGAAACTCAATTGTTTTAAAGGGGTAAAAAACTCTTAATAAATTTTGTTCGTGCAACTACCATTTTTCACCTTATTGATGCAGATGCTGGATGCTATCACGCTACTACATTCCACCTATTCACTTCCGCTTCCACGACTCGACGAGATTACTCAGCTCAACGCTGGACGACCCGCCCGGATTCAGAGCAGCCTTCGCTTCCTCCTTCAAAGACTTCACTCGTTCCCTTATGATCTCACCCTCCTCCGACTCCATCAGCTCCCCGACTCGCTTCTCCACCTCCTCCGAACTCACCAGCCCGCTCTCCGACTCGTTAACTGGCAGGGCGATCTTGATTTCCTCCACCATCAGCCCTTTGTTCTGCCGTTGCTCCGCATAGAGCGGCCACGCCACCATCGGCACGCCGGCGCACACTGCCTCGAGCACCGAGTTCCACCCGCAGTGAGTCACGAACCCGCCCACCGAGCTGTGGCTCAGCACCTCCACCTGTGGCACCCACGTTTTCACCACCAGTCCCCTCTCCCCTGTCAGCTCCAAGAAGCCCTCTGGCAGAAGCGAGCTCAGTTCCGGGTCGGGCATCTCTGACGTGGCGGTCTTCTGGTCTGCATCTTGTGGCGGGTTGCGGACCACCCACAAGAACCGTTGGCCACTCCTCTCCAACCCTGTCGCTATTTCCTTCAATTGTTCAACCGAGAAAACACCCAAGCTTCCGAAACACAGGAACACGATGCTTCCTTTTGGCTGCGAGTCCAGCCACGTCAGACAATCCGACCTGCCGGCCCTGCTGCCCTCTCTCTTTCCCTCTCCGCTTGTGATCAGCGGCCCGATGCAGTACAGCGGAGGCGTGGGCCCGTCGGGTACGCACTCTCCGTCCCTGATCGCGCGCACCGCCCTGGGCTCGAGCTTCTCGAACGTGTTGATTATGATCCCAGCAGACGTGGCCATGTTCTTGGAGCTCTCGAGGAAGAGCTCATAAGCTCTGTCGTTGCGGTCTTGCACCGGCTTCGCGATGTCGGAGGACGGCAAGGGCGGGGTCCCCGGGACATGAAGAACGGCGTTGAGGTCCTTGTAGCTCTTGGTGTACAGCTTGTGAAGAGTTGGGAAATATAAGAACACGGTCAAGACGCTCGCGCCGGAAGTGAAGAAGTAGTAACAAGGGATGCTGAGCTCACGTGCGACGCTCAGAGCTGAAGCGCAGAAGAAGTCGATGATGAGGCCGTGAACGATGTGGTTCTTGGAGATGGAGGTGAGGGCGGCGTGGACGTTGGGGTTGTTGAGGCGGAGGAGCTCGAGGGCGAGGGTCTCGTGGTGGGGGAGGTGGTGGAGAAGTCCGGTGGGAGGGAGGTGGGGGGAGGTGGTGGAAGGCGATGGAGGGGCAGGCGGTGGAGACGGAGGCGATGTAGGAGGTGGTGGAGCCGGCGTTGTAGGCCTGGCTGGTGATGAGGACGTGGATGGAGAGGGAAGGGCGGTGGGAGAGCAGGAGCTTGCCCAGCTCCACCATGGAGATGAGGTGGCCGATGGCCGGCGATGGATATAGCACCACTGCCTCCTCCATCTGACGCGTACGAGAAAAGCGGTGGAGAGAGAGAGAGAGAGAGAGAGAGAGAGAGGATTCTTGAAAATGTGTGAGGTGATGCGTTGCACTTATGTGGGAAGGTAGATATAGGATCGGTTGGACCTAAGCATGTCCTTAAACTGCTTCACCATGAATCGGGCATTTCAGGGTGCCCAGTTAGCCTCATTTACAGGGGTTTAATTGGGATTACGGGATAAAATCCTCATTGGGCTTCTCCGCCAATCCCTCCAAAGGGAGGGGAGCCCACCTCAGATCTCCGTGAAGCCCTTCTCCTGGCATATTAGGCTGGGTTCAGGGAAATGAAGAGGCCTGGCCAACCCCCCACCGTGAGCGGGTTGGCCAGGGTGGCGGCGGGCGGGTTGTTTTTCTTTTTGGGCCATCATCCATGATGTGTGGGGTTAGTTTGAGTTTCACGTCTGCTTTTTCCGAGAAGAATAATCAGTGGGGAAGCACTTCTTTGAATTTCAGTTACGTCATTTTCTATCTCTACTTTTACTCGGCCCAAAGTAGGACCAGAGTCGGTAGAAGGCGATGGTGAGAAATGAGTCATTTTTTGCCTCACATATTTCGCGGAGATGTCTAGAATCCACGGTTGTTGAAGAAGGATGGGGTGTCGGAGTCAAACTGAGAAGTAGAAAATCTGAAGGGTGGGCCCCCATACAGGTGAATCGACCAGAAGTCGAATGTGAACTGCTTGGCACTTGTCAAGTGTGCAATATTTTCCTGAGAAAATATTACGTGCATTTGTGTGCACTGCCAGCGTAACCAAAAAGAAAGGACGCAAGCTTCCGACACGTATTCAAGTGGGGCCGAAACTATCATTACAACACTCTCGCCAATAGTCAAAAGCCATGACTCACCAATAATCTCCCTCCCTCCCTCCCTCCTTCCCTCCCTCTCGAACAGTACAGGTCAAAATCGAATCTCGATACAGGTCTCTCTGGTCGGGAATTGGCCGAATCGTGCGCTCGGAAGCTCATCGTGGAGATTTGCCACACCAAGAACTTGATGCCCAAAGACGGCCAAGGCACCGCGAGTGCCTATGCCATCGTCAACTTCGACAGCCAGAGGCCATGGATGAAGCCCAAGTTCCGAGACCTAAACTCGCAGTGGGACGAGCGGGTCGAGTTCCCCGTCCACGATGCAGAGTCCATGCCCTCAGAGATTCAGGAGATCAATCTCTGCAATGATAAGAAGAACGGCAAGTGCAACAGCCTCCCGGGCAAGGTGAAGATTGCTGGGAGGGGAAGGCCGTGGTTTGTCGATCAGACGAGGGCTTGGTAAGAGAGAGAAGCGTGCAGGGGAGGAAAGTAACATTTAGGCCCACTTAGACACGTGTTGGAAGTTCATGTACCTTCTTATTTGTTGCGCAATAGTTTCTCATATTTTCATCATAAGGCAAGAGAGTGGGAGAAAGCGACTCCATGTCCTTGCTTCCCGACTATGAGAAGTCAATTTGTCTTTTGGGATAGCTTTTGGCTCACCGCAACTGATTTAGACCGTTTCCAAACTATGTATTATAATATGACTAATCCACGAATCAATATTGTGAGTGAGTCATCGTACTCGTACACCTAGCATAATTCTTTTTTTCAATATAGATTGTCGTGCGTATTCGTCTTTTTATAGTTGCACGTGTCCATTGTCATAAAACTTGCCCGGAAAAATGTGAATATAACCTCATGCAGCTTGTGCGAACTAGATAGGTTCTAGAATAAATGAAAGTGGTTGTCCGATTCAATTTTGATTACCAACGGTTTTAAGTAGGTGCCAGGACATTAAAAGTGTCATTCATATGACACTCACTTTAATTCTAAGCCCATTGTATATGTATCAATTCAGTTCTAAAATTTTAAGTTGTTTTGATATAGTCATAAACTTTTGATGATTTGCCAATTTAGTTATTCCCACCAATTATAGCGGAAAAATGCTGGCACGAACAATTTTCTGCATTATGTAAAAAAAAAAATTTCTGAACTATTTTTCTTTTTTCTTTTATTCTTTCCTTTTTTTTTTTTATTCCAACTCTTGGCTAGTGAGGTCGCAAAAATAGCTAGCCATAGGCGAGGGCGCTGGACCCTTGCCCAAACCTAGTGAGAGCGTCATGGCCCTCATCGACCCTCACGTTTGGCTAGCTAGGGAGTTGGAAAAAAAGGAAAATAAAAAAGAAAAGATGAAAAAAATAAAATAATAAAGGATGAAAAAATAAAAAAATTGTCTACGTTAGTGACTAATTAAAATTTGTTTTGAAATGAAAATTGACAAATTGTTAAAATGTTTAAGATTAAATTAATAGGATTGAAAGATTTAGAATTTAATTGGCAAATCGCAAAAAGATTTACAACCGAATTGATGCAAATGTAATAGATTTATGATTTTTTTTTTTTTTTTTTGGCATTTCTCCTCTTTGGGTGTACTAAAACAACCGAGAAAGTTAGGTATGATGTAATTGAGTGTACAATCAAGAAACATTATGTGACCAAATTACTTCAAACCTAACTATTTGTCACAATTAAAATTGTTAGGTATTGATGTAATTGAGTGTACTCAACCATTCGGCAAATTTTCTTCTTTGGGCTTTCATTCGGTTACGTAAACAAAATTGAATCGAACCCGATGTGCCGTGCAAATCTCTTTCATAGGCGAAGGAGAGTAAGAGTTGTCTTCAAAATAAAGACCCTGGCAGCCCTGCCAACAAGTGAACTACACAGTGTATACATCACACGTAGGAGTCTCCCCTTCTTTGCTTAGATGACATCGTAAGAGGTGCAACCTCAGATAAAAAAGGCCATCGTCTGACGTTAAAAGCTACCACTTCCAAGCCACTAATGCAACCCAGGTCCAAGTTAGTATTTCTTGTTGGATTGGGCCTGAGGGTCAAACAAATGGACTGGTGCGTGTGCATTGTGCGAGCGTGTGAGGGTCATTTTGTTTTGAGAAAAATAGCCTGGCTAAACCTGTGATAAGTGAACTTACATACCTAAGCATATAAACTCTCAACGGCTTGTCTAGGCCACCACGCCGCCGCCGCCGCCCCCCATGGTTAGGTCTGACTATTGAGGTTTCGGCTTTACATATTGTCCATTCAGCGGCGGTCTGGGCCACCACGCCGCCACCCACCCACCCCCTCCCCCCAAAACCAAATCCAATACAGTGACGCAGCTACATGATCCGAAGAAAATTACTAATTTCCATTCAATGCATATCAACATGAAGCTAGATCTCTATCAGAGGCCACGACGCGTGAAGGATATATTATAAAATAATTGCGGATTCACTCCGTCATTTTGATAATGAAATCCATCGTTTTATGTGATCTTTGTTAAATAAGTTTAGTCAGTTTGATGTTTGGACTATGCTTGTTCAGAGAGATATCTCTAAATTCATGGCATACCTTACCACTTTGCATAATTCTTAAGCACCTTCGTCTTCTGGGTTAGTTTAATTCAATGCATGATCCATTTTTGTAATTCTGGATAAGTTTCCCCACTTGTACGACATAATCCTCGTGTGTGATAATGAGAAATCGCAAGATGACACTTTTAAGTCGGATTTATTTTATTAAAAAAAATATAAAAACTCTAGCCATTCATAGCTTTAGCACCTCAAATTTGAGTTTACATACCAATGATGTAACATATTTAATCTAAGATCCTAAGGATTCAATTTAGCTCTTGGGCTAGTTGAGTTCGCCATTGTTAGAGAGCTTGAATTAGGCTTGTCCATTTTACAATCCCATAAAAGATGTAATCAAGGCCCAACTAAAATAAGGTTTACAATGGATAACATTCATTTTACTTTGATCTTATGTTTGCTCGACTAAAATAAGATGAGACTAACATTTCTACGGCTATATAATAGATAAGAAAAAAATTGATCCAAAAAATTGATTATATTTTTGGTCGAAAAGAAAAATAATAATCAATTTAGAAGAGAGAAAAATGGCGAAGTACAAAATCCTAAACTCCAAACCCAACTCACGGACATACGGGCATGCTCTTTCCAGCCCAGTGGACTTGATGGCCATTTTCTGTGGTCCCCGTCACCACTTGCCTGTTGATGGTCAACGACGTGTCGTTCTCAACCCTAAAGCAGACCTCGATCCTATGACGAGAGATCCTCGGATGGATAGGTCGGCTCGCATGAGATAATTATAATCCGCGGAGTAATGAGTGGACATGTGATCCAAAATATATATATATATATATATATAGTGACAGTTTCGATTTAATAGTGTTATTAGTTATGTTGTAATTGTGCTATAAAGTGCTGTAATTATTTATTATTTTTATATATTTTGAAACTGTAGTACATTAGTTTTTCTCCACAAGGGTACACTTTGGCTTTCAAAACGACCACCCGAAAGTGGAGATACAAGTACAATTCAAGAAAAGATTCAAACATCGCCCCCATTGAATACTGCAAAAGACCAAAAAGATGATAATATAAAAGATTCATCGACGGACGAACGACTTAAACGACGAAGACGAGCCACAAAGTCCGGCGCGTTTCACTCGCGCTTCCACGAATCGACGAGTCCGGCCAGCGCCGACCGAGACGACCCGCCGGGGCTTAGCGCGGCCTTTGCTTCTTCCTTTATGACCAGCACTCGCTCTCTCACCATCTTGCCCTCCTCACTCTCCATCAACTCTCTGACTCGCTTCTCCACCTCCTCCGAACTCACCCACCCGTCCTCTGACTCGTCCACCGGCAGCGCGATTTTCGTCTCCTGCACCAGCTGCACCCTGTTGTGCCCCTGCTCCGCGTAAAGCGGCCACGCCAGCATCGGCACGCCAGCGCACACCGCCTCGAGCACCGAGTTCCACCCGCAGTGAGTCACGAACCCGCCCACCGACGGGTGGCTCAGCACCGCCACCTGCGGGGCCCATTTCTCGACCACGAGCCCCCTCTCTTTGGTACGTTCCAGAAAGCCCTCCGGAAGCAGCGACCCCAAGTCCAGGTCGGGCACCTCTGACGTGGCGGCCTTTTGGTCCTTGTCCTTTGTCGGACTCCGGACCACCCACAAGAACCGCTGACCGCTCCTCTCCAGCCCCGTCGCTATTTCCTTCAGCTGTTCCACCGAGAACACGCCCATGCTCCCGAAACACAGGAACACGACGCTCCCTCTCGGCTGCGAATCCAGCCACGTCAGAGACTCTGGTGATCTGCCGTCGCCGCCTCCCCTGCTAGAGATCAGCGGCCCGATGCAGTAAAGAGGCGGAGTGGGCCCGCCGGGCACGCACTCGCCGTCCCTGATGGCTCCTATGGCTCTTGGCTCGAGCTTCTCGAAGGTGTTGACTATGACTCCAGCCGAGGTCTGCATCTTCAGGGACGAATCCAAGAAGCCCTTGTAGGCATCGTCATAGCGATCCTGCAACGGCTTCACAACATCGGAGGGCTGTATCGGCGGTGTGCCGGGGACATCTATGGGGGCGTCAAAGTCTTTAACGCTTATGGCGAAGTTGTCGTGAAGAGTTGGGAGGTAAAGGAAGAATGTAAGGAAACAGGCGCCCGAAGTGAAGAAATAGTAGCAGGGGATGTTGAGCTCACGCGCGACGGTATCGGCGGCGGCGCAGAAGAAGTCGATGACGAGGCCGTGAACGACGTGGTCTGTGGAGATAGAGGTGAGTGTGCGGTGGACGTTGGGGTTGTTGAGGCGGAGGAGCTCGAAGGCGAGGGTCTCGTGGTTGGGGGAGGTGGTGGAGAAGTCCGGGGGGAGGGTGGTGGCAGGGAAGAAGTGGAAGGCGATGGAAGGGACGGCGGCAGAGACGGAGGCGATGTAGGCGGTGGTGGGGCCGGCGTCATAAGCTTGGTTGGTGATGAGGATGTGGATGGAGAGGGAAGGGCGGTGGGTGAGGAGGAGCTTGCCGAACTCCACCATGGAGATTAGGTGGCCGAAGAACGCCGCTGGATACAGCACGATCGCTTCCTTCATTGCTTGGGCTTGTTGATGTTCTTTTCACACGACGTTGAAGCTCTCTGAGGCCGACGATTGTGGGGAGATTGGTCTGTTCTATACTCCTGGCATCGAGGGGGAATCATGCAGTATGGTCCCTCGATCATGCAGTGTGGTCCCTCGTAATTCTAAATTTCCAATACTGTCAGATGCATAACGAAATGGCTGACGCAATTTATTTTTGTGAGGTCAAAGTATGGTATGGGCCCAATATTGTTCGGATCTAGAATGTGGAAAATGGCGGCCCAAGGAAATATGACTGTTGAAAGCCAGTTTGATATATGTATTAGGTTAACCATTGGGGTTTGCCCCAGTGGCCACCTTTCTAACATGGAAGGGGGAGGTGGGGGATTCGAATCCCCACATTCTCAGGGAGTTGAGATGGGGACGAATTAATTTCGGGAGTGGGTTTCGACTCCCACGCTCTGCAAAGAAGCAGGGTAAAAGTCTGAGAGTAAGAGTTAGAATAGGAGTATAGTAGGACCGACAAAAAAAAGAGAAAGATATGTATCAGGTTCAATGAATATTTTGGTCTATAGATCATGTGGACTAGGTTCATTCCAAACGCTCGCAACATGGTCCTATAGTAAGACCCATATATATTTAATTGTTAAAATGATATAGAGAAATGATAGCGATAGTATTTAATAGTCTATTCTAAATCATAAAAAAAATTAAGCAACATAGCCAATCTGGCTAGGCGAATGTAGCATTCGAACATTGTTAGAGGAAGGATTAGGAGCAATCCCTAATCCTTGACAATGAGGAACGAAGGCACGATTAGCGTATTCGCCATTTTGAATGCCTCCTTCTTGATTAGCTAAAATTACAATTTGAGCATTGCATCTTATTTGAAAACACCCTCGAGAAAACACAATGTAATTGACTTATTTGAAAACTCAATTCTACGTTACCAAATCTTTCAATAAATGAAGTTATATATAAAGTACATGTGCATATGGCAATTCTCTATTTTTACATGTCATTAGGTGTAAATTATCAATAATGTTCGGAATATATGATGATTTATAATTTTTCTGTGTTAAGGTATAGTCTAGAGATGCCAAACGTGCAAATTCGGCATTGTCTATTCTTTCAATCTATTGATTGTACGGACATGCAAATTATGTGCATGGGCATTACGTTAACATTGCACCTCCTCGAGCCAAGGCCTGAGAAATTTCCAATGGTGATTATAAAACATACGAAAATTCGTGGAGTCGATTTAGGTGAGAGAGAAAACATAAAGGATTATCGGAACATTGCGTGCTTCTTTTCCTTTTCCTTTTCCTTTGTTCCCTTTCTTTTTGGTGCAACTAGTTTTGCTTCAATCTGAGTATTCCCTTAGATTTCATTGTGCTCGAGTTAGGTAGAAATAGAAAACGACAGGAAGCTGTTAAGAGAAAACGCAATAAAAAAAATTAATCATAGTATTTTAAGTAAAGGTGTGCATGATCCGGATTGGATACGTCCAGCACCAAATCTAGGAACCGACTTGCACAGTATTGGTCACCAATTTTTGGGACCGATGACCAACCCTTTTGAGCTTGGAACTGAGTACCAAACTGACCCTATGAATCTAGTACTAACCAATTATTTTTTTATTTCACTTTTTGTATTCCTTAAAAGGACAAGTGTACTATTGCAAATTATATATGCATCAATAATGCGACATTGAGTAACCAAATTATGGACACAATCACATATCAAATATAAATATAAGAAAAAATAACAACATAAATTTCATACTTGCTAAAAGAAACAAGCCATAAAAATGAACACATGAGGTGAGTGAGAAGAGGCTAGAGGCGAGTGGACAGAGGTGAGTGAATCAAGGCGAGTAGGCGAGCAAGGCCGAGGTGAGCAAAGAAGGTTTTTATTTTTTATTTTGGTTGAATTAGGGCTCGGTTTCTTTTCACTTTCTAATTTATGTGACAAACTGAATTGTGAAGATGACAGAGCAAGAGGTGTTAGAATTTAGAATAGACAAAAGTTTATAATATATAATATATCTAATACATATTATACATGATATATTAATGCTATTGTCAAACACGTGTCTTAGTATATCTATTAATATATATAGGGTTGGTCAGAGTTGGACTAACTCTAAATCTCCAAGACAGAGAATTAACCCGCATGGTGTAGGGTTCGGGGATCTTAGGACTAAGGATTGACTTAGTCTCCATGGGAACCAGACTAGGACTGGTTAGATTAGGCTGGTTTGGTTGACTCTAGACCGATGCTTAGCCCTAATTTTAAGTTACGAGTTGATTAATACTTTAATGATAAATATAATATGATCGAATGTGTAACTTGTAACGCAATTAGTACGTATATTTATCTGATTTCTAAATACGCTCTTGAATTGGTTTTTGACCATTTCAGTAGTGAATTGCTACGTAAGTTTAGAAAATAAATATCGTCATTTAAGATTTTGTGAAATGTCATAATCATGAAAGTAACTTTTAACATTGAAAATAGCTATGCATGTTTTTATTGCCAATTTCATTATCATGAAAGTAACTTTCATAATTGAAAATAGCTGTGCACATATATTGGGCTATGGATGTAGTTGATGGAGATTAAAGACTCCCGCTTGCACACACGTGTTCGACAATAGCGTTAATGCCGGAATCTGCCTGCAACACCGTCTTCCCCTGCGTGCCTGTGCATAGAGAGATTACGTAGGCAATTTCGTCCGATGTAGAACCTCCGAATGCGACAACCCATGTATTTAACAGTTCATTGGTTGTCTATGTCTATGGCCGAAAAGAAAATAACCAGAACATGTCGTGAGGTGCTGCCGACGAATGGGTAACTGGGTTGTTCTACAGTAAGAGCGCTTCATAGCCGAATGAAATGATTCCTCAAAAGCTGCTGTAACTTAGAGAGCACTGCAACCCTGGTACCAAGATTTTGTACCGTTGCGGTCTGCTAATCCGCCCGAAAATGGAGATAGGTAACACAGAGGGAGAGAATGATTTGGAGTGTACAGTCCAAGAGATATTTTATTTCACCCATAAAACAAAGGACTTTGTTTGCACGGGAGGAATCAAAGCGCAGCATACAAGACAAAACTCAACCATGCGCACGTTCTGCTTAAAACCGATGCATAGAAAGAACACGCCACTTCGTCTGAGACGTCCGTCCATTCGCCTCCCTCGAATGTTGCCTACCTAAAAAAAGACGATGAGAAAATATCATCAGCAGACGGCCGAACGAGTCAATGAGTACGGCGCGTTTCACTCGCGCTTCCACGACTCAATGAGTCTGGCCAACGCCGACCGAGACGACCCGCCGGGGCTCAAAGCAGCCTTAGCTTCTTCCTTCATGGCAAGCGTTCATTCTCTCACCATCTTGCCCTCCTCACTCTCCATCAATTCTCTGACTCGCTTCTCCACCTCCTCCGACCTCACCGACCCGTCCTCTGACTTGTCCACCAGTAGTGCGATCCTCATCTCCTGCACCAGCAGCACCCTGTTGTGCTGCTACTCCGCATAGAGTGGCCATGCCAGCATCGGTATGCCTGCACACACCGCCTCAAGGACTGAGTTCCACCCGCAATGAGTCACGAACCCGCCCACCGAGGGGTGTCTTAACACGGCCACTTGCGGGGCCCATTTCTTGACCATGAGCCCCCTCTCCTAGGTACGGGTACGTTCCAAGAAGCCCTCCGGAAGCAGCGACCCCAAGTTTAGGTCGGGCGTCGCTGATGGGTTACGGAACACCCATAAGAACCGTTGACTGCTCCTCTCTAGCCCCGTCGCTATTTCCTGTAGCTATTCCACCGAGAAGACGCCCAAGCTCCCGAAACACAAGAACACGACGCTCCCTCTTGGTTGTGAGTCCAGCCATGTCAGACAATCTGGAGATCCACCTGTTGGACGCAAATTGCGCAACCCTAAGATCTCCATAACTAGAATAAAAAAAATGCATAATTGATTAGAAAGATTAACGCACCTGTTTTGGAATCCATCGTTCTTGAAGTGGAAGCGGAAACACAATGTTCCACACTCAAAATCCTTCTCCTCTATTGCCCTCCGTATTACTAGCTCAATGAGGTGGCCCCTCTCACGTTTAGCGTTAGGTAAACGCTCCTTATGTGAGGATACATGTGAAAATTAGGGTTAGAGGAGAGACTTGGGGCAAAATCCTTCTCCTCTATTGCCCTCCGTATTACTAGCTCAATGAGGTGGCCCCTCTCACGTTTAGCGTTAGGTAAACGCTCCTTATGTGAGGATACATGTGAAAATTAGGGTTAGAGGAGAGATTTGGGCACTATTTATAGAGTTTCCAGCCATGCTCTCTCATTATGAGCCAAGCTCAACTTGGTCCACACTAGCCAGCCTCATATTAGACTAATTAAGAAACCTTCTATCTCACCTTAGACCAACATTATTTTACAGTAATCGTAAAAATAGTAAATTACAATATCAATAATGTAGTCCACATTAGGAAAACTCTTACATTCTCACATTTGGACTATATTAATTGAAATCGTACCCTATGTGTGCACATTGGTCTAGAGATAATTCTTAATAGTCAATCATATCCCATAAAGCCTTAAACACCGAATCATAACGGTAATTGCATATATACATACAGAGCCTTCCATGGTCACGAGTGCTCTCAACTTTATTGATATGGATTCAATATGGTAGTGTGTCAAATGGATAACATCTTTCATAGAGAGATCCCATTTGTCAATCACTATTCTCTTATCTTAAGTGTTACAAAAACTTGTGCCATTAGAGAATGCTTTATGGTTCTAATGAACACACATATGTCTTGTCTTTACGGTTAACCTTTCTTTATGTATAATAAGACATATACATAAGGCTAATAACCGGATGCCCCTAGCCTTCACTCAAGATTTATACAATACCTTGAGACTTTATCAATATGTATTCAACATAATAACAACATATTCAAAAATATTTTATTGAATGCAAAAGTTGATACATATCAAACCGTTACAAAGTATAACGAACACAGATTAAACATTTATCAGAGTAAAGCCAGAATAGCTCTCACTAAACAATATCATCTCATGATGCTCCTAGGCTCATGTTAATGATATGTTGCTCAAATACACATGGACGTAAGCATTTAATTAGTGGATCTGCAACCATATCATCTATGAAAATATGTTATATTATTACGTCACATTTCTGTACCGTTTCCTTTTGGTAAAAAATTTTGACCGTTATATATTTAGACCCCTTGAGACCTCTGTAGTAAATAAATAATACTACAATTTGTTATCTCAATACAACCGTATGGGTCTATTCATAAAGTTAAAACGATCAACTCCTTCATGAGGTTCTGGAGCCTAATAGCCCAAGTAACAGCCTAAAAGAATGTTACTAAAAATGTTTACATAGTAGAAGATGACATATAACTTTATTTACTGCACTTCATGCTAACATAAATATGTATTCCATTATTCATCACATGTCATCCTAACAGCCAGCAAAGTTTACATCTGAATACCCTACTAGCTGCAAGAATTGAACATGTCGGTAAATTAGCATATAATATTTTGTCCTCTTGAGGTACCTTAAAATTTTCTTGGCAGCACCTTAGTGATCGCGTCTTGGATTTGATTGATATCTACCTATAAGTTCTGTCGCAAAGACAATATTTATTCTAGTGCAAGTTCGAGTATACATTATACTTTTAAGTGTACTAACACATGGTACACCATTTAATTAGATTTTCTCAATATCTAAATAAGAATAATGTGATAGATTCAGTCAATCACTCTTAACAACAGGAGCAATTCCTGGCTTGCAATGATGTATATTGTATATTTCCAAAATATGATCAGCAAATGTCCTCTGAGAAAATTTAATATAATATGGCGAAAACAATCCGTATGGACCTTAGTACAAATGATAAAAGATGCCTCAAGGTCACTACTTGTAAACAAAATGTGATGTACATAGTGTATGAGAAAAATAAATTTCCTCCCATTGACCTTGCGGTATATTGAATTACTTTGTTCTCAATTGAACAAAATAACAACACTATGAAACTTTAATAATATTATCTGGAAATTTGCTTAAAATCATAAATAAGACTTTTCAGTCTACACACAAGTTTACTTGAATCTACTGCAAAATTCTCTAGTTGCACTTATAGATTTTGTATCTATTTAACGTAACTTCAAATAAAAAAGAGCCATTAATGCCACATTTACTCTGAAAGGATATCTAAAGAAATAATTATTTATTCACTATAAAATATCCGCATCTCTTTCAGAGTGAAAACTTTATCATCTTTAGGGCATCTAATCACATACTTGATTTAGGATAAGAAACAACATATATTTATGTCGCTAAATCAACCATGTAGTGGATATTGCAGTCATGTTCTCACAAATAGACTATATAGTCTAATGGAATAACTGATCATATTTTCCTAAAAAATCTCCTAAGTAAAGCTATAACTACTTCATTCTATACTTGAGAGGTTTGAAAATTTTTTATCATAACTATATCAAGAACAGTATCTTGAACCTCAACAAGTTTAGTCTATGGTATAGGAAATTCTACAATTGTCTGTACCATAATTGTCTGTATAAGCAAAAACAAAAACAAAGATACAGTGATCTTCCATCGTACTATTATCCTTAATAGTCTAAGAGCAGTTATCCTCTACAATCACGTCAAACTGTAGAAACTTTATAGTATGTGATTCCATAATTTTTGTATCTTCTTTAGGGTCATAAAATTAATACCCCTTTGAACAATCTGAGTAAAATAAAAATAATTCCAAGTAGATCTAAATTCCAATACACTTAATATTAAATTAGATAACCTACCTCTAAATTTAATATGATTCAAGTAATTTATGTCTAGTCTATAACTCAAAAGAAGTTTATGAAATAACTTTGATAAGAAACATATTTTGTATTTGAAAAGGTTGCTTTCAAAATATCAGCCCACAGAAGACCGGATAAATTAGTCTTATTAATCATACTTATCACCATGTTCAATACAGTGCATTTATGCCTTTCGGCCAAATCTTTTTGTCAAGATTTTCAGGCATGGTAATTAAGTTACCATTCCAGAATCTACCAAATATTTGACAAATGACCCTTTAAGCTATTTCGCATTGTCATACTTGCCAAAATACTCACGGCCACTATTAAGCCTGATAACCTTTTAAGACTAATTGTAATTATTTTATTCTTTATTTGGGTAATTTTACTTCCACAATAATTTATAGAAGCCACCATCGCCCGCTATGGCCGCGCTGGTTTCGAACTTAGTACCCATCCGCTAGGGGAGGAGTTCGAAACTCAGCGTGGGCCGATGCTTCAGTGCAAAACGCGCGATTCACCTGTGGCTGGGTCAGTGGTGGGGGCCCAGTTCACCCCAGGATTTACTCCGCCGCGAAGCGGCGCACGGAGGTTCCCTGGGTCACCAAAAAAAAAAAATAATAATAATTTATAGAAGCCTTTAGATAACCGTTAAGAGTAGATAGAATATCAACATTGTTAACTTTTCTACTCTTCCTTTAGACATGTATGAGATTATAATTTTTGAAAACAACATTTTCAACCATATACGAGATGTATATGTCATTAGAACTTAAACACAATCTTTGCAGATGTATCATAATTTCGGTATTAGATAAAACATAACTTCAAGCCATTAAAGCTTTTATCATCTTTTAGGAGTGTAGTCAGTAGACAAGTCATTTTTCAAGTGTTCCAGAATGGAACGCTTCATGGACAATAATCAAATTCTATTACTTTTTTCTCAAGCAACAAATCATATGTCCACAACTTAAAATTTGAAGCAGTAAAAACCTCAATAATAGTGGAGTTTATTAATTATAAAAAATGTGACTAAAAAACAAGCAATGTATATAATTAGCATTATGTGATAACCGTGTAACTTGACGTACAAGTACACATCCAAAGAGTTACACGCATAATCATATAATCACATTTGGGCAGAATACATGACATGCGGTTATACACTCCCCACATGATAGCGGTTATGAGAATATATTCCAATTTTCGTGAACTCATCACTTTTGGGCATATGAACCACTAGGATCAATCACTCCTCCACCACACAATCATGTATCCCTCCATGAACTAATACACAATCACCTCCTTTGGGAGTATGACCACGCATTCGACCAGGAGACATCCCAATTAGCATACGAGATCGAAATTTCTCAAACCCAATCAAGCGTGCCACTTTAGCGGTTACTACTCAATTGAATCCTTGAAACTCTCTCATACCAGGGGTATAAACTTTACTTCTCACATACACCATATACATGTGATTTTAACTTTAATGATAGATGTAGTAAATCACTAAAATCACATATCATGCTAATTACATTACTTTATTCATTAATAAAAATTAATCATACATATATATATATCGAACCTGAAAGACAGATTCCAATGAGATCACTGATCACAACAATACAAGAAACTTCTCATAACAGAGAATAAAGCATCTCTTATACACCCCGATTACAGATTACCAGAACAACATAAAAAAAAATGCTGATCTAGAAGATCTCTCATAAATTAACATTAATAGTAATACAGGGTATATCAAATCGATAAGCCTGACAGTCGATCAATTCTCACTCATGAGTTTCATAAGGCAAAAAATGACTCTAAGGCCAACAACTGATTTATTAACCAATTTTTTTAAGTAACAAATTATCATTGTAATCAACCAGTAGCCTATTAATTGAGTCAAACTAACAAAATATCTAAACTTTAATAGTATATACTATTGCTATGTATAGATGTTGTCATAATCCTTAACCATAAAGTAATATTCATCTTAATAAACATTAACTAGTGACCAGATGAGTTTAGGTACAATATGCAATGACTTAATTAACATGCATTACCCACATTTAGCAGATGTATTAATTAGTACAATTAGTTTGGTCACAGATTCTTAAGACATCTATCATTCAAAGGTTACTAGCATGTAAATGAGTTTGCATTAGTAACAAATGTTTCATAACCTTTTATTGTTTCTCATCACCTCAATACATAATTCAATTATTATCCCATAATGGTTGTATCTTATTAAGCTAGTTTCAATTCACAATAAAGTTTAATTTTTATTAATGAATCATACCATTATAATATTTATGTGATAGTATACCTGTAACTCGATACTTGTATTTCTAAAATTACAGAAAATACAAGAAAAATACGCAAATATACACTAAAAATACACGTATTTAGGATTTTGTATGTATTTTCACATTCATAAAATCATCAAACATATCAAATAAATTACAACACAATATAGAGAATGAACATATGAATCCAACGCTGCCAGCCACACGCCAATCTGATGCTCCACGCGCTTGCACGCGCTGCTTAAATGAGCAGCGTGTGGTGCCCACGCACGGGCGTAACTTGATCGATCAAAAGACCGGTCCGACCGGTTGACCGGTCCGATCAACTGTTGACCGAGTCGAGTCGGTCAATGGGTCGGGTCGGGTCGGGTCGGTCAACGGGTCAACGGTCCCGGATCGAGTCAATTGATCGGTTTGGGTCAGGATGACGTCAGCAAGGTGCGTGCGTCGCACGCGCGAGCCACACCACGCGTGTGGTGGCGCGTCTTCGACGCCCAGGCAACACGTGGCCGCGTGTGGGGACGCGTGCAACCTCCTCCGGCGACGTGCCGCCCATGGTTTTGCTCGTCTCGTTGAGCCTAGTCCGAATTTGTAATTTAATTTATTTTTATTGAACAAAAAATCACGAAAATCACAAATTATGGCAAAAATCTTATGCGTTCGAGTTCTAGGGTTATGGTTACTCTGATACTACATGTTGGATGCAAATTGCGCAACCCTAAGATCTCTATAACTAGAACAAGAACATGCATAATTAAGTAGAAAGATTAACGCACCTGTTTTGGGATCCATCGTTCTTGAAGCGGAAGCGGAAACACAATGTTCCACGTGCAAATCCTTCTCTTCTATTGCCTTCCGTATCACTGGCTCAATATGGCAGCCCCCCTCACGTTTAGCATTAAGTAAACGCTCCTTAGGTGAGGATACATGTGAAAATTAGGGTTAGAAGAGAGACTTGAGCACTATTTATAGAGTTTCTAGCCAGGTCCCCTCATTTCGGGCCCGGCTCAACTCGACTCACACTAGCCAGCCCTATATTAGATTAATCAAGAAACCTTCTACCTTACCTTAGACCAACTCTGTTTTATAGTAACTGTAAAAACAGTAAATTATAATATCAATTAATGTAGTCCACATTAGGAAAACTCTTACACCACCATCGTCGCCTCCTCTGCTCAAGATCAGTGGCCCTTGTAGGCCTCATTGTAGCGATCCTGCATCGGATCCGCAACATCAAAGGGTGGTATTGGCAGTGTGCCGGGGACATCTATGGGGGTGGTAAAGTCTTTTAAGCTTTTGGCAAACTTGTCGTGAAGAGTTGGGATGTATAGGAAGATGTTGAGGAAACTGGCCCCCGAAGTGAAGAGTAGTAGCGGGGGATATTGAGCTCATGCGCAACGGCGACGGCAGCGACGCAGAAGAAGTCAATGATGAGGCCGTGAATGACATGGTTCTTGGAGATAGAGGTGAGGGCGCAATGGACGTTGGGGTTGTTGAGGCGGAGGAGCTCCAGGGCGAGGGTCTCACGGTGGGGGGAGGTGGTGGAGAAGCTCGGGGGAGTGTTGTGGCGGGGAAGTAGTGGAAGGCAATGGAGGGGACAGTGTCGGAGATGGAAGCGATGTAGGTGGTGGTGGAGCCGGCGTCGTAAGCTTGGTTGGTGATGAGGATGTGGATGGAGAGGGAAGGGCGGTGGGTGAGGAGGAGCTTCCCGAGCTCCACCATGGAGATTAGGTGGCCGATGGCCAGTGATGGATACAACACGATTGCTTCCTTCATTGCTTGGGATTGTTGGAATTGCCGGAATGACGATGAAGCTCTGTGACAACGAGGGTTTTGGTGAGATTGGTTTTTTTTTTTTTTTTTTTGTCTGGTTCACAATTTATCTTCTCGAGATGACGTTGATGCATGGGGGAATGACACAATCAGTTGCAAATTTGTTTATGTGAGGTCAAAGTAGTGGCCCGATACTATTGGGCCTTTAGTGCTTGAAACATGGAGAAATTTTGATAAGTGCAATGTCTATAATTTGTTTATGTGAGGTCAAAGTAGTGGCCCAATACTATTGGGCCAATAGTGCTTGAAACATGGAGAAATTTTGATTGGTGCAATGTTTATAATTTGTTTATGTGAGGTGAAAGTAGTGGCCCAATACTATTGGGCCTATAGTGCTTGAAACATGGAGAAATTTTGATAAGTGCAATGTCGATAGAAAATTGAATATGTAGCATTGAAAATGATGGGTCGACCAAATGCAAGCGTTTACATTTAGTTTTGTATAGTTTCACATTCGAATGAATACTCAGCTTATATTCATGGGACACTTGCTCTAAAAAATGGTGTCCCATTCAAATGAATACTATAGGCTGGTTTAGAAAAAAATGTTTTATAGCCTAGACTAAAGTCTTTTTTTTTTTTTTTTTTTTTATCGATGATGTAGGCGTTATGGGGAGCCCCATTTATAATTAATTGTTAAGACAATATTGATCCACATCATGATGATCTATAAACTCATTGTAAAAGCATTGATCGTGCTCGATCGACCGCTCTCCTTTAGTCAGCCAATAGGTTGACTCTTAGTTCCCAAGAAAGTGGGTTGACAAAGAGTAGCCTAACCAGTATGACGTCAATAAGAACAATACAATCGACCTTTCTTAACTTCTCGCACAAAAATGTTGCAGATCTATTTTGAAATTTGATTTTGGTCTCAATTATCAATAATGTTTAGAATTATTTTTAAGAAAAATCTAAAATGCCAAACGTCCAGATTTATATGGCCAGCAGTTGATCAACGCTGATTTGGATGATGCCAACCGCTTCACACGACATCATCAACGCCGACATAAATAATTTTTAATAATGTTTTAATAATTTTTACTTTTTTTCTTTCGTTCTTTATTCACTTTCTTCTTCCTCTAGCCGGTCACTGACTTGTAGCCAGAGGCAGGGCTGGCGAGACCTTGTTGGCCCTGCCTAGTCGGCTGCAAGCCGACAACCGACTAGAGGAAGAAGAGAGTGAAGAATTAAGAAAGAAAAATAAAAATAAATAAAAATAAAAATATCAAAATAAACATTAAAATATTAAAAAAATTATCCACGTCGCGCTAGTGACACACATCAAGTAAAAAAAAAAGAAATAACATAAAATTATCTATAGAAAATGCTATAAAAAAACCAACCCCAATATTTTAAGATACGAGTTTATTAATACATTAATGATAATTACAATAGAATTGAACGTGTAATTTGTAACGTAATTTTTATGTACATATTAATCTAATCTCTAAGGATGCCAATTACTTGAAATGGTCAATCACTATCAACCAAAATCATATTGAAGTTTAGAAGCTAAACATTTTCATTTAATATTTTCCTAGTATTATTGAAAATGACGATTCTCGTTCATAAGTCGTTGTGATGCATTAGCATACGATGGACTAGTTTGGTAATATCACCTATTGGTTAGTGAAAGGAAATGTAGTTCGATGGAGGAAAAGCTATTATGTATATTTCATTGTATCAAATGTACAAGAAAGTGCCAGTATTTGTAGTACAAGAGAAAAGAAAAAACAAATCATAAAGAATATACACGCAATTTGTTTTTCCTAAAAATATTCTATGTCTATGATCTGCTATATCAATTACAAGATTGTAATCTAAATAGACAAGATCAGATTTTCCTCTAACACTCCCCCTCAAATTGGCAGTCTATAAATGTCAAAGGCGCCAAGTTTGCTCAACAAATATCTATGTTGTCTCCGGCATAACGGCTTAGTGAAGATATCTGCTAGCTGTTCTACAGTTCCAATTCCTCGAGTTGTAACAACACATTCTTGAATTTTTTCTCAAGTAAAATGGCAATTAACTTCAATATGTTTCGTTCTCTCGTGAAAAACTAGGTTCCCCGCTAATTTTAGCGCAGCATCATTATCACAAAAACAATTCACTTGCTCCATTGACTTGCACACCAAGATCTGAAAGTAATTCTCGTATCCAAACTATCTCGCAAACAGTTTTTGCCATGGCTCAATATTATGATTCTACTAATGACAATGAAACTGTTGATTGTTTTTTCGTTTTCCATGAAATCAAGGACTTTCTTAGCTTGATGCAGAAACCAATAATGGATCTTCTTGTCATAGGACAAGTAACATAATATGTGTCACAGTATGCTGTCATCTTCATGTTGCAGTCACGGAATAGTAGAATTCCAAGTCCTGGACATCCCTTCAAGTACTTTACAACCTATAGCGCTGCATTCATATGTGATTGCTTTGGGTTGTGGATAAATTGACTAAGTATTTGTATTGCATAACATATATCATACCTGGTTATGGTGAGATAGATTAATTTGTCAACAAGTTACTGATATCCCGATGGATCCTTAAGCAGTGGATCTTCATTTGGAGAAGAAGAACTTACATCATATCCATATGTTGTCAACTTGATATTCTGCTTAATAGGTACAACAGCCGGTTTGCACCCCGATAATCCTGCATATGATATGATTTCCAGGACGAATTTTTGCTGACTCAAACAAATTCCCTCACTGAATCGAGCTATTTTGATGCCAAGAAACTATTTTGGAGGACCCAAATCTTTAATATGGAAGGTCGAGTGCAAGTATCCTTTGAACTTTTGAATTGCAACATCATCATTTCCCATAATAAGTATATCATCAACATAAATCAATAAGTAGATCGATGAAGTACCTTTGGTCCATGTGAACAATGCATAATCATGCTTCGAGTGTTGAAAACCCACATTTGTAAGTGTTGCAGTAAATTTTGCATACCACTATCGAGAGGCTTATTTAAGTCCGTATAGGGATTTGCGGAGATGGCACACTCGAGACTCCCCTTGTCTACGTAATCCATGTGGAAGCTCTATGTAAATTTCTTCATCAAGGTCTCCATGAAGGAAGGCATTGTTGACATCCATCTGATGTAAGTCCCAATTACGTAGTGTAGCAATTGCCATAAAAGAGTGAACAGTGACCTCTTTAGCAAATGGAGAAAAAGTCTCATGATAATCAAAGCCTTCACGCTATGTGAATCCTTTAGCGACAAGTTGAGCCTTGTATTGCTCAATTGAACCAGCTGCCTTATATTTTATTTTACAAACCCATTTGCAACCAATGGGCCTTCTGTGGGAAGGTAGAGGAACGATGTCCCAAGTATTATTCTCTGTGAGAGCAGCAATTTCTTCTTTCATGGCCTTTTGCCAACGAATATCACGCGCTGCTTCCTCATAAGAAGACGGTTCTTGTTCTTCAGATATTCAACTGATGCAACATGTGTTTCAGCAACAATCGACCAAAGGAAACATAGGAGGATACCGGATATTGCGTACCCGGAGTCCTCAAGGTAGAACAAATATAGTCCTTGGTCCATGTTGGAGGACAAACCTGTCGTCTTGAGTGTCAAGGCCTATCAACTACTAGTGATGATGGTCCAATATGATGTTGCTGTGACAAAGGGGACCCATTATTGCTTTGCCTTGTTGGAGATTTGTTTACTTCAAAAGAAGAATCAGAGGACCTAGTAGTGAGAGCAGGAGATTCGGGGCAAATGCCATCACAGAGCATGGATTGGAAAATGATTGATCTAGTGCAATCAAGACATATTGTGGCTGCATAGAAATATCCTCCACTAATAAAAATTATCGATGACTTGATTTCACCATGGGTGCTTCATGTGAAGATGCCATTTCTTGGAAGGGAAATGTATCCTCGTGGAACATCACATCACGACTAACAAAGAAACAACCTGTAGATATCTCCATAACTCGATAACCCTTTTGTAGGGTGGTATATCCCATAAAGACGCATCAAAGAGCACGAGGATCTAGTTTATGTCGATATCGAACATTCATCATGTAGCAAAGACAGCCAAAGACTCGAAGATGACTAATGTCTGGTTGGTTTCCGAAGAGCATTTCAAATGGGGTGCAACCTTGTAATATTCTAGTTGGCATGTGATTAATTAAATAGACTGCTGTGATCACACAATCTCCCAAAAAAGATTCAGGAATGGAAGCTTGATATTTCAGTGTGCGAGCAACTTCTAGAAGGTGTCAATGTTTACGTTCGACAATTCCATTCTATTGCGGAGTGTAAGCACAAGAACTCTCATGGAGAATTCCTTATGAGGACAGAAGAGACTGGTACTCAGTTGAAAAAAAATTCACTCCCATTGTCTGTACGAATTCTTTGAACATGTTTATCAAACTGATTTTTAACCATGGATAAGAATTTCGACAGACATGAAAAAGCTTGACTTTTGGATTATATGAGAAATATCCAAATGGCACGAGAATAATCATCCACGATGGTAAGAAAGAATCGGGATCCATCACGATGTGGTGTATGATAAGGGCCCCAAATGTCCATATGTACTAATGAGAAAATACTAGTGGCTTGAGATACACTAGTTGGGAATGGATGTCTTGTTTGTTTTGCCAGAGGGCATACTTTACAATCAGGACAAGGAAAACAAGCACTATGACCCAGACTCTTATGAGAAAGTGAAATTTTATTTCTAGCAACAGCATTACAAGAAATGCCTTTATTCAAAGAGGAAAGATCAAAATCTCTAGGGAAATTGATCCAAAAATACAGCCCTTGTTCAATTCTACCCAAGCCCATCAGTTTCCCAGTTGAAAGGTCATGAAAGGAACAATTTTCATAGTTGAAATTGGCTCGACAATAATTGTCCTCACAGACTTTGGAAATAGCTATGAGATTGAATTCAAATTCCGGAATATAGAGAACATTTTTAAGGATAATATTTGGGCTAAGGTGAACAATACCACATCAGTAATATTTCCATTTGGAAGCCGAATGGATATGGAATTAGGCTTTGTAGAGGTACTAGAAAACAAATATTCATTGCAAATTATGTGATCACTGGCGCCCGAATCAATAATCCATGCATTAACTAAAATATTATTAGTCTTGCTTGATGAAGTACCTGAGAAATTTGCAGTTTTGTCAACCGTCTTTAATTGACTTAGCGCCTTCATGATGTTCTGATATTGATCATGGGTAATAGGCTAATGAGCTTTATCATTTCCTTATGCTGACACATGATAAGTAGAAAATTCTTTTCCTTTCTTTTCTTTGTCAGTGGGCTTACCATATAATTTCCAACATGTTTCAATGGTATGATGGGAACGCCAACAATATTCACAATATTTACCTTTAAATTTATAATTTTGGCCTCCTCCCTTCTGTGATGACATGGCATTATAATGACCACTAGATTCAACCCCATATGAGATTAAATGAGAGCCGTCAGATCCGCAGCCTCTCCACTGATCCATGCTGTCCGATCGGGCGAAATTGGAGCCATCAGATCCGCACCCCTGTTTATCTCTACCGTCGGTTCTGCTAGGTGAATAAGGACCATTTGATCCAAGCTTCTAATCTGGGCCGTTCATTCGGTAAGCCCTAAAATTAGGGTTGTCTTCATCTTCTTCATTCTCGGTGAAAGACCGAGGGTTTCATCCCAAGGCTGCTGCTTGCTGTGGTGCGCAGAGGCCGTCGTGAGAGCGACCTGAAGCCCTTGCCGGTGCAGTGAGGGCCATGCTTTCTCCTCCCCGTTCAAGTCCGGCAGCAGCTATTTGCTGATTCTCCTTTTGGACTGCTTGCTAGAATATGCGGCCAAGCGGCGGGATGGGCTCCATGGCGAGGATCTACGAGTGGAAAGGTACATAGCTTTCATTTAGGGCTAATAGGAACCGGGTCACCTTCTCGCATTCTTTGATTTCTTTGTACTGCTTGAGTGTCAACTCCGATCCTTCAAGCTGCTCCTCGGCCACCTCGAGCTCGTTTCAGAGTGCCAAGAGCCGGTTGAAACATGCAGTAGCCGAGAGGTTCCCTTGTTTCAACTCGGCGAGGGCTTGAGAGAGCGAAAAAACCTTAACCTAGTCGAGCTTCCCGTACATTTCCTTGATGTTGTTCCACATCATTTTTGCGTCTTCAGTCGAAGGAAGCCCAGCCACAACCTCTGGCATCAGACAATTCCCGATCTATGTACGCACTAATTGGTTGCATTTGCGCCAATGGCGCTGCATGCGTTCATCGATCAGGAAAGGGACGGATCCGTCGAGGAATCCATCCTTATCCTTAGTCACGAGGGCCCGCCGGAAATCCCTCGCCCACGTTGAGTAATGATCTGGTTCAATGAGTTGAAGAGTAATCAGTCGCAGCTCCGGACCGTCGGTTGGTGACGTATACAGCGCTTCACTAGGTTTTGGATAGTCGGCGATGGGTGAAAAGGCTAGCAGCACAAACCCAAGTGGGAAACTCAGGTAGGGATTCATTCCCGACCCACCCAGGTTCAATTTGGGTCTATGACTCGAAGTTGAATCCGGGTCTCCATTTGGGCCATAATTGGCCCACTATTAATTTGGCCCGGTGGCCCATGGTCCTTGAACTAGAACCCACGGTACATACGGCCATGAAGCTGGAGTAGGAAATTGTCTCGTGACTGAAGCAGAAGCAGATGGGTGTTGAGCAAGTTGCTCAACCTGTTCCGAGATTTGGTCGGACAATTTTGGATCTTGAATTTCTCTATTGCTGGGGTTCTGCATATTGAGTAAAAAAGGTTGAATTCCTCTTTTCAATGTGCTGATTTTGTTCTACAGGTAGTAATTTGCAGCAACAAAAAACAGAAAACAATTGGAGGCAATTCAGAAAATTTGGTGCGGAAGGTGGGTCAGAAACTCTGCTTTGATACCATGAAAGGAAATGCAGTTCGATGGAGGAAAGACTAATCAGTATATTTCATTGTATCAAATGTACAAGAAAGTGCCGGTATTTGTAGTACAAGAGAAAAGAAAAACAAATCAGAAAGAATATACACATAATTTATTTTTCCTAAAAATATTATATGTCTATGATCTGCTATATCAATTACAAGATTATAATCTAAACAGATAAGATCAGATTTTTCCTCCAACAGTTAGGTAGTGTACGTGCGTCTCGGTAAAGCCGAAACAATAGCACGCAATGAATACTCTAGGGCCTCCCTATTTTTTTGGCCATTATCAAAAGCAAAAAAAAAAAAAAAAAAATTATTTCTTTCCCATCAAAATTGAAATATTATTAAAATGTCAAAATACTATGAAAAAACCATTCGCGCTAATTTACGTGCCAGTAGTTATATACCATGACAATTTCCGATTTTATGAATAAAAAAATTCAAATTATATTAAATGCAAGATGTCAATTAAGAAAAAGAAAAGGCAAAAAGTTGAACTTGACCCCCACTATATCTTTTACAAAAGAAATAATTGTAGAAAATAACCTCAAGTTTACACTTATGTATCAAAAACCCTCATCACTTTTAAGAATCTTTAGATTGCATCTCTTCCGAATCAAAAACCCCCAACTTTGACCAGGACAAGATTTGAGGCAATGACCATTACCAGTCTCAAGTCCAAGGTCGGCACGTTAGGGACAGCGAGGGGTAGCTTGAGGAGGCTATGAATATCGATTCTTCAAACATAAATGATTGCGAAGAATGAATACCAACTCTCCAAACCTTTGATTACTGCAATTTCGAATGAAACACTGGAAAAATAATATGAGGTATTGAAATTTTGATTGTAACATTGCTTGGCAAGGCAATACGATCGAGCTCTCAAACGACTATTCATATAAGAAAGATGTGTTTCAACATCCAATAAAAATGTATTACGCCAATGTGTACGCGAGTTTTCTTTTACTTAAACCTCGCTGGTGTGTAAACGTTAGAAGTATGTTTGGATTTACTTTCAAATTCTTTTGTCCAAATTTGAGGTGCACACATATTGATTTTTTTACTCAATTTTTTTATATGTGCTTGTGGGTGAATTAACCATGTACATTTGCAAATATGATTTTTGTTATCTTCGTAATGTGGATGATAATTTGATTTTACTGGAAAAAATTTAAATTTGGAAGTAAAAGGAACATCAAATGCATGCTAGTATTTTTAAAAGTACAGATTAGTTTGTGAGACAAAATAAATTTCTTTTCTACAAAAGATAAATTCTCGTCATTGTATTTTAACGTGCTTTTTTAAAATGAAATCCATAAATTAAATCCAGCCAAGGTGTCACTGCAAAATTTGCGATGAGACATGGATAAAGTTTTTCTAATATGAACATTCACATGGCTATTTAGTTGGCTAAGTTTTATCCACATCATATTTCAATGTTGTCTACGTTAGTTAACTATTTCCACGAATGTCCGTAAATTATGTATTCTTAATAAATTGTTTTAAAATGCAGCTGCACTTTAAAGTTGAATGAGATATTTTTCAAAAGTTATCATAATTTTAGAGGTGTTGTAACCGGTGATATATCGAAATAGCGTAACTCAAATTATTTCCTAATGATACAGTTGCTGCCTGCAAAACCACCCGAAAATGGAGATAGATAATCCATAATCCAAAACGAGAGAACAAAATCAAGAGAGATTTTATTTCATTCAGAAAATAAAGGATTTTTTTTTGCACGTGGAGAATTCAAGCACAGGCCACTTTGTTCGTAACGCACATCGATTTGCCTCCCTAGAATATTGCAAACCCAAAAGACGACAGAAAAATTCATCAACGGACAGCCGACCGAGATGACCTACAAAATCCAAGGCATTTCATTAGCGCTTCCACGACTCAAATAAGTCCGGCCAACGCCAACCGAAACGACCCGCCAAGGCTCAGAGCAACCTGAGCTTCTTCCTTCATGGCAAGCACTCACTCTCTCACCATCTTGCCCTCCCCAAGGCATGCAATGGAAACCACTTAGATTGGGAATCGCCCGGACCGGACCAAACTAGCTGGTTCTGGGCGGCTCTAGGGAGTCCCAGTTTAGTCCCCAGTTCCTATTTTTGGAACAGGTGACCGAACGGTCCGCTTTCCAATTTTAGGGTGGGAACTGGACTAATTGGATTAGACCGATCATTTATAAAAAAAATTTAAAAAAATTTCTGGGCAACCCTATTAACGGGTTTGCACTAAAGGAATATCGAAAGTGGTGCCTACCCAATATCTTGGAGCAAGATGTGACTTGCCATGCAACTGCTCCCGGACCAAAGAAGAAGGAAAAAAGAAGCTGTCTGACATCCTCTCTTTTTACTCCACTTCTTTTGTTTTATTTTCAAGCTTACATCAGAAGTAGAAAGAGCCTCCCTTTCAAGTTGCTTTTTGGAATCTCCTCTCTCTCTCTCTCGTCCTCTCTAGAGCAGCATGCTTTCGCTTGCGCGCGTGCTCTCCCTTGCCTGCGTAGCCTCCCTTTCGTAGCATCTACCTGACGTCAACGTTTTGTACTCCCGCATTCGTAGCCTCGCCTCACACCTCACTTTGATTGAGTCGCTCGAGCCTCAACGTCAATGCCTTTCCTTCTCGCAGCCTCGCCTCCCGCCTCACTCGACATTGATGCCTTTGTCTCATGCTACATGTCGACGCCTTTCAAGGAGTATCGCCTTACTTTGTAAATTTTAATCGAAGAGAGCTCTTGATCTGGAAGACTAGAAGATGTATATTTATTTATTTATTTCAATGTAACGACAAAAAGTGATTTGCTCCGTTGGAACCGGACCCGACCAACCAGTTCAATCCGATTCCTAGTTCTAGGACTAGCCGGTCCAATCCTCAGTAAAATTGCGAACTCATTCTCCGGGTCCGATTCCTGGTTCTTGGGTGGAACTTGGTCGGACCAGAAAACGATCACCCCCGCAATCCTCACTATACATCGATTCTCCGACTTGCTTCTCCACCGACCCATCATCCGACTCATCCACCGGCAGGGCAATCCTCATCTCCTGCACCAGCAGCACCCTGTTGTGCTGCTGCTCCGCGTAGAGTGCCCATGCCAGCATTGGCACACCCGTGCACACCACCTCACGCATCGAGTTCCACCTGAGTCACGAATCCGCCCACCGAGGGTTGGCTCAGCACCTCCACCTGTGGAGCCCATTTCTTGACCACGAGCCCCCTCCCATTGGTATGTTCCAAAAAGCCCTCCGGAAGCAGGGAGGCCAAGTTCGGGTTGGGTATTGTCTAGGAGTGTCTAAAACACCTAACCCGACCTGACCCGAACATGACTCAAATATGAAACAAGTATGGTAAATGTTTCGAGTCTTAATATTGCTCGGATAACAGATATAAAACAGGCAGAATACATGTTTCAGGCGTCGCTTATGTGAAACTCATAACACATTCCTCATTCCCAACGTCACAAACATTCGAGAAACAGAGAGTGACTGAAACTTCAGAGCTCTTCCCTCGACTCCGCCGCCATTGACGGCTCTTCCTCCTCCTTGTTGAATCTCCTTGGCCTCTTCTCGTCCCTTGCGTCCATCCGACGCTAGGGTTTGCAGATTCGCCCAAATTCCCTACTGCCCAGCAACGGCCCTCTTTCAGCCTCCGTCGCTGACATTTGCAGAGGAGAAAAGTTTTGATCTTTCTCGAGGTGGGTCGATAGAAAAAAGGGACAAACTTGGGTTGATTTTTCCTGGAGCCGGACAAGGTGGCTCTTGATATCCATCGCCACTTGCGGAGCATCGGAGTCTTCAAGACTAGCCACCAGAAAGTGATGATAACCGTTGCGTTGCCTTTCTTTTTGTACCCTTTGTTTTTGGTGTTTCCATTTCGACTACGTGATGAAGAAGAAAGTGAAAGGATCGGTTTTTATTTTCGTTTTTTTCGTCGATTTTGCTTCTTTAGGTGAGCCCGATAATAAGAATGGGAAACGACGATTTGGGTCTGCTGTGGCTGAAGCCAATGCTCTGGGCGAGCTACTTCGCGACTTGGAAATAACCCAAATGGCTTATTTCTGCTTGTCTAACTGTCTTTTCGTTGTTCTTTCCAGATTCCAGAATAGGTTTATAAGAAGCTCTTGTTTTAATCTTGATTGATTACGTAATGATGTGAGGATAATACTACTTTCCAATCATTGCTGAATTTTTGTCATGGCAAATTAAAAATGTTTGATTAATAGAGTTTTCTGTGATTAGTGCCTTCACAATTGTCTTGGAACATATGCCAATGGATGATTTTCACAGGTTGAAGAAAAAGAGAATAGGCGCGATGACTGCATTTGAGATTAGGACTTGTCAGTTCAAGATTAGGTGTAACTATTGGAGAGAATATGGATTGTTACATGGAGGTCTTTAGGTGACACAAACCCTTGATTTTTTTGAAGCAAGATTGATGACAGACCCTGCATGGAGTACCTCGTTTGCTACAGAAAACAGAACATTAACAAACTTTCTAGTCTAAGGACATGAGTACTAATTCTTTTTACCAAATTTGTTGCATTAGAAATTATATTTGCTTGTTTGAGAGCCTAGCCAATGCTGGTATTATTTGCGTTTGTATGCTTCATTCATGTCTGGAATTTTACCTCTTTCTTTGATAGAAACCATTGTCCTGAACATGTTTACATTATGGTTGTAGTGTGCGAATTTAACAAAGTTCTTATCTTATTGCCTACAGTTGGGCTTCTGTCTCCTCATATTCAAGCTATAGTTTGTCAGGAGTTTCCACCTCTTTGGTATGTATCCAGCAGTTTGCCAGGAGTTAGAAAGAAAATTTGCTTTCTTCCCAGATAGTGTCTCTTTAGTTGGGAATGCTACTCCCCATGTTAGACATTTTTCTACAATTTGTTAATTTTAGGATGAAGCCTCAGTTGTCTATGATTTATGGTGGATTGCTCGCCTATGGGTAAGTCCGTTTTCAATTTCTGCTTAAGGTAAAAGTTCCTAAAGCCTTAAGGCTGAAGGTACCATCTTTCAAATTTGTTGTTCCTCAAAAGTTAAATGGCCTTTTACTTCAAAAAATCTTACTAGAGAAAGGGAGGGGAAAAAGTGAAAACACATAACCCGACCCAACCCGAATTTTCAATTTCGGTCTAATGTGTTTTGGGTCGGATAACATCAAAACCCAACCCAACCCATTGACACCCCTAGCATTGTCGACTAGCGGCCTTTTGGTTCTTGTCCTTGGTCGGGTGACGGACCACCCATAAGAACCGTTGACCGCTCCTCTCCAGCCCCGTGGCTATTTCCGTCAACTGTTCCATCGAGAACACGCCCAAGCCCCCGAAACACAAGAACACGACACTCCCTCTTGGCTGCAAGTCCAGCCACATGAGAGATCTGTAAGAGTTTTTCTAATATGGACTACATTAATTGATATTGTAATTTACTGTTTTTACGGCTACCGTAAAACATGGCTGGTCTAAGGTGAGATAGAAAGTTTCTTAATTAGTCTAATATGGGGCTGGCTAGTGTGGGTCGAGTTGAGCATGGCCCGTAATGAGGGGGATTGGCTGGAAACTCTATAAATAGTGCTCAAGTCTCTCCTCTAACCCTAATTCTCACATGTATCCTCACCTAAGGGGCGTTTACCTAACACTACACGTGAGGAGGCCGCCTCATTGAGCCAGTGATACGGAGAGCAATAGAGGAGAAGGACTTGATGCGTGGATCCCCTTTATATGTGGGTAATCCCTTTTTCTGCTTCCGCTTTATGTTCGATGGATCCAGGTGCGTTAATCTTTCTACTCAATTATGCATGTTCTTGTTCTGGTTATGGAGATTTTGGGGTTGCGCAATTTGCGTCCAACATGTGGTATCAGAGCAACCATAACCTTAGAACTTGAACACATAAAGTTTTTGCCCTAATTTGTACGGATTAGCCTTAATTAGTATAGATCTTGCCCTAGCCCTAATTAGTACGGATCTTGCCCTAATTTGTGATTTTCGAGACTTTTTGTTTAATAAAAATTAAATTAAATCACAAATTCGAACTGGGCTCGACGAGACGAGCAAGATGGTTGGCGGCGCGTCGCCGGAGGAGGCCGCATGTGCCCCCACGCGCCGCTTGGGCGTTGAACGTGCGCCGTGCGTGAGCTCCACGCGCCGCGCCCTCAGGCGGCGCATGTGGGCGCGTGGAGACTCCAATCGGCGCGTGGCTAGCGGTGTTGGACTCGTATGATGATTTCCTATCTGGTAGTATATTTATTTTATATGTTTGATGGTTTTATTGATGTGAAATTGCATATGAAACCCTAAATACATGTATTTTAAATGAATTTTTGCGTATTTTTCCTTGTATTTTTCTGTGATTTTGGAAATACAAGTGTTGGGTTATAGTTATATTATCACATACAATCATTATGAGATAGTAATTGAATATATCTTGAGATAATGAGAAACAGTAAAAGTCATGAAATTTTTGTTGCTCATGCATACTTCTTGATACGCTAGTAATTTTTGAATGATGGACGTCTTAAGAACTCATCTTGTCACTTGTTAATGTCTATCAAGTTGAATATTTTTATGGTTAAGGAGTATGACAATATTTATGCAAAGCAATAGTATCTACTGTTATAGTTTAGATATTTAGTTCTGTGATTTGACTCAATTTATAGGCCACTGGTTGAAGTAATGATATTTGTTACCTAAAATTGATTAATAAATCAGTTGTTGGCCTTGGAGTCATGTTTTGCCGTATGAAACTCATGAGCAATAATTGATTAGTTATCAAGCTTGTCAATCTGGAGTACCCTGTATTGCTATTGATGCTAACTTGTGAGGGATCCTTTGGATCGGCATTCTTTTAATGTTGTTTTAGTAATCAGTAATCGGGGTGCACAAGATGCTTGCTTCTATGAGAATTCTCTTGTGTTACTGTAATCAGTGATCTCATTGGAATATGTCTTTCAGGTTCACTGTATATATATATATATATATATATATATATATATATATATATATATATATAATTAATTTTTATTAATTAATAAAGCAATGTAATTAGCATGATATGTGATTTTGGTGATATGCTGCCCCTATTACTAAAGTTAAAATTACATATATATGGTGTATGTGAGAAGTAAAATTTATATCCCTGGTATGAGAGAATTTTAATGATTCAATTGAGTAGTGACCGCCAAAGTGGCACGCTTGATTGGGTTTGAGAAATTTCGGTCTCATATGATGATTGTGATGTCTCCTGGTCTAATGCGTAGTCATACTCCCAAAGGAGGTGATTGTGTATTAGTTCATGGAGGGATACATGATAATGTGGTGGAGGAGTGACTGATTCTAGTGATTCATATGCCCAAAGGTGATGAATTCACGAAAAATTGGAATATATTCTCATAACTGCTATCATGTGGGGAGTGTACAACTGCATGTCATGTATTCTGCCCAAAGGTGATTATATGATTATGCGTGTAACTCTCTGGATGTGTACTTGTACGTCAAGTTACACGGTACTCACATGATGCTAATTATATACATTGCTTGTTTTTCAATCACCTTTTCTGTAATTAATAACTCCAATATTATTGAGGTTTTTATTGCTTCGAATTTTAAGTTATAGACATATAATTTGTTGCTTGAGAAAAGAGCAATTGAATTTTGCTTACTGTCCATGAAGCATTCCATTCTGGAACACTTGAAAAGAGGTTTGCCAGCATACTACACTGCTATAAGATGATGGAAGCCTTAATTGCTTGAAATTATGTCTTATCTGATATTGAAATTAGGACACATTTGCAAAGATTGTGTTTAAATCCTAATGACGTATACATCTCGTATATGATTAAAAGGTTGTTTCCAAAAGTTTTTTATTTAAGGAAAATGACCGAGATAAATGTCTTAAAAGGTTGTCAGGCTTAACAGTGGCCGTGAGTATTTTGGCAAGTATGACAATGCGAAATAGCTTAAAGGATCATTTGTCAAATAATTGGTAGATTCTGGGGTGGTAATTTAATTACTATGCCTGAAAATCCTGACAAAAGATTCACTTGAAATTATTTTGTATCTTATCTAGATTGTTAAAGGGGTATTGATTTTATGACCCTAAAGAAAGTATAAAAATTATGGAATCACATACTATAAAGTTTCTACAGTTCGATGTAATTGTAGAAGATAGCTACTCTCAAACTATTAAGGATAATAGTGCGATTGAAGATCACTGTGTCTTTGTCTTTGCCTATATAGACAATTTTGGTACAGACAATTGTAGAATCTCCTATACCATAAACTAAACTTGTTGAGGTTCAATGTACTATTCTTGATATAGTTATGATGAAATTTTTTTCAAACCTCTTAAGTATATAATGAAGTGGTGGTAACTTTATTAAGGAGATTTGTTAGGGAAAGACGATTAGTTATTCTATTAGATTATATAGTCTATTTGTGAGAGCATGACTATAATATACACTACATGGTTGATTTAACGACATAAATAAATGTTGTTTCATATCCTCAATTAAGTATGTGATAGATGCCATAAAGGGCGATATACAATCTATGAAACATATTTGGAAACTTACTAACTTGTCTAAAGATTACAAGTTTATTAGTTGCAAATTGGCGTACAAAACTAAAAGAATTTCAAAGAAAAATTGTGAAATTTAAAGCCAAATTGGTAACTAAAGTTTTCACTCTGAAAGAGGGGTGGATTGTTTATAGTAAAGAAATAACTATTTCTTTAAAAAATCCTTTTAGAGTGAACGTGGCATTAATAACTTTTTTTGATTTGGAGTTATGTTAAATAGATACAAAATCTATATAGTGCAATTGGAGGATTTTGCAATAGATGTTTCAAGTAAACTTGTGTGTAGACTAAAAGTCTTATTCATAGTTTTAAACAAGTTTCCAAACAATATTATTAAAGTTTCATAGTGTTACTATCTTGTTCAATTGGGAACAAAGTAATTCAATATACTGCAAGGTCAGTAGGAGGAAATTTATTTTTTCTCATACTCTATGTACTTGATATTTTTCTTACAAGTTGTGACCTTGAGACATTTTATATCATTTGTACTGAAGTTTGTAAGGATTGTTTTTACCATATTATATTAGATTTTCTTGGAGGATATTTGCTGATTGTATATTAGAAATATTCAATATACATCATTGCAAGCCAGGAATTGCTCCTGTTGTTAAGGGTGATGGACTAAATCTATTACACTGTCCTTATTTAGATATTGAGAAAATCTAATTAAAGGGAGTACCTTGTGTCAGTGCACTTAAAAGTATAATGTATGCTTGAATTTGCACTAGACTAAATGTTGTCTTTGTGACAGGACTTCTAGGCAGATATCGGTTAAATCAAGGACATGATCACTGGGTTGCTGTCAAGAAGGTTTTAAGGTACTTAAAGAAGACAAGAGATTATATGCTAATTTACAGACATGTTCAATTCTTGCAGTTAGTAGAGTATTTAAATGTAAACTTTGCTGGCTGTTAGGATGATATAGTATCAATAACAAGATACAGATTTATGTTAGTAGAAAGTGGAGTAAATAAAGTTCTATGTTATCTTCTACTATGTAAGCAGTATTAGTAATATTCTTTTAGGCCGTTACTTGGGCTTTTAGGCTCCAGAACCTCATGAAGGAGTTGATTGTTTTAACTTTATGGATAGATCCATACGGTTGTATTGAGATAACAAATTTGTAGTATTATTTATTTACTACAGAGGTCTCAATGGGTCTAAATATATGGTGATCAAAATTTTTGACCAAAAGCAAATGGTACAGAAATGTGACGTTTTAATATAATATATTTTCACAAATAATGTGATTGCAGATCTACTAACTAAAGGCCTACGCCCATGTGTATTTGAGTGACATGTCATTAGCATGGGCCTAGGAGTATCTTCGGATACTGTTGTTTAGTGGGAGCTATTTTGATTTTACTTTGATAAATGCTTCATTTGTGTTCGTTACACTTTGTAACGGTTTGATAGGTATCAACTTTTGCATTCAATAAAATATTTTTGAATGTATTGTTATTATGTTGAATATATATTGATAAAGTCTCAAGGGATTGTATAAATCTTGAGTGAGGCTAGGGGCATCCGGGCATCTGGTTGTTAGCCTTGTGCATATGTCTTGTGATACATAAAGAAAGGTTAACCATAAGGACAAGACATATGTGGGTTCATTGGAACCATAAAGCATTCTCTAGTGGCACAAGTTTTTTGTGACACCTGAGATAAGAGAATGGTGACTGACAAATGGGATCTCTCTATGAGAGATGTTATCTATTTGACACAGTACCATATTGAATCCATATCAATAAAGTTGAGAACATTCGTGACCATGGAAGGCTCTGTGTGTATACATGCAGTTACCGCCATGATTCGGTGTTTGAGACTTTATGGGATAGGATTGACTATTAAGAATTATCTCTGGATCAATGTGCGCGCATAAGGTACGATTTCAATTAATATAGTCCAAGTGGGAGAATGTAAGAGTTTTTCTAATATGGACTACATTAATTGATATTGTAATTTACTGTTTTTACGGCTACCGTAAAACATGGCTGGTTTAAGGTGAAATATAAGGTTTCTTAATTAGTCTAATATAGGGCTGGCTAGTGTGGGCTGAATTGAGCTTGGCCCGTAATGAGGGGGATTGACTGGAAACTCTATAAATAGTGCTCAAGTCTCTCCTCTAACCATAATTCTCACATGCATCCTCACCTAAGGGGCGTTTACCTAACGTTACACGTGAGGGGGCCGCCTCATTGAGCCAGTGATACGGAGGGTAATAGAGGAGAAGGACTTGATGCGTGGATCCCCTTTATATGTGGGTAATCCCTTTTTCTGCTTCCGCTTTATGTTTGATGGATCCAGGTGCGTTAATCTTTCTACTCAATTATGCATGTTCTTGTTCTGGTTATGGAGATCCTGGGGTTGCGCAATTTGCGTCCAACAAGATCTAGCGATCTGCCATTGTCATCTCCCTTGCTAGAGATCAGCGGCCCGATGCAGTAAAGCCGTGCAGTAGGGCCACCGGGCACACACTCGCCGTTCAAGATGGCTCGTATAGCTCTGGGCTCGTGCTTTTCGAAGGTGTTGACAATGATCCTGGCAGAAGTCTGCATCTCCAGGGATGAATCCAAGAAGCCCTTGTAGGCCTTGTCATAGCGATCCTGCATTGGCTTCACAACATTAGAGGGCGGCATAGGCGGTGAGCCGTGGACATCTGTGGGGGCGTCAAAGTCTTTAAAGCTCTTGGCAAACTTGTTGTGAAGAGTTGGGACGTAAAGGAAGAAGTTTAGGTAGCCGGTGCCCGAAGCGAAGAATCAGTTGCAGGGGATGTTGAGCTTGCGTGTGATGGCGATGGCAGCGACGCAGAAAAAGTCGATGATGAGACCATGAACGATATGGTTTTCGGAGATAGAGGTGAGGACGCGGCAGACATTGGGGTTGTTGAGGCGGAGGAGCTCGCTGGTGAGGGTCTTATAGTTGGGGGAGTTGGTGGAGAAGTCGAGGGTAGGGTGGTGGCAGGGAAGTAGTGGAAGGTGATGGATTTCTTATTTATTGATGGGCCTAAGTTGGCCCGTCCGCCCATGTTGGGCCTAGAAGCCCGGCCCACGGGAATAGGGCCCGTGGATGGGGGAAGGTATAAAAGGGAGGAGAGAGAGAGAAGACACCCTTTGGCCATTCTAACGTACGCTTCTCACTCTCTCTTTCCCTCCAAACGCTTAAGGCACGTTGTTTCCCTTTTCAAGGAAAATTGACATCATCGAATCAGAATTTCTTCCTCGGTCTTCAGCATTGGTGTCTAATCTGTGGCTAACAACGTACGCTCGAATCCGTGGTGTGCTTTAGGATCGGTGATACGTGATTTTCCCAGGCTTCGTCTTCCATATTGATTTAGGGGTTCGATTTAGTGTCGAATCCGGTTTTTCGGGGATCCGTTATTCCCAACATTGGTATCAGAGCCCTAGTTCACGTTTTCCCGATCAATTTGATTTTTTTGATTGATTTTTCGCGAAAAGTTTTCGGTCGTACGGATCGGGGCGAGAAATCCCGACACCCGAGCGTTGTTCGGCCATTTTTCTGAGTTTTCGTAAGTCGAAATCATTTTTTGAACACATGGGAAGAAAGGCGACGTCGAGACGAGTCCGGCGACATGTCGCACGCCACCGTACGACGCCGCATGCGCCCACACGCGCGGCCAGAAGCCGCTGCGCGTGGGCGTGACGCGCCCGAAGCGCTGGCAATGGCCAGCGCGTGCGCCACACGCGCCGGTGACGAACTGGCACGTGCGCACCGGCCACCAGCGAAACGGCACGCGCCGATCGGCGAACCGACGCGTGCTGACGTCACCCGATGACGTCATCGTGACGTCACCCCACGGTCGATAACCGTCGGGATGATGTCATTGATGATGTCAGCGCCGACGACGGTTGGCCGGCCGGTCACCGGCCGGCGACCCGACCCGACGGCGACCGACCTGACCCGATCAGCCTGGCGCATGCCGCGCACGTGCGGATGACGTCTGCATGACGTCAGCACGCTCACGCACGAGGCACGTGCTGGCTGACGTCTGCGTGACGTCAGCCAGCGCACACGCGCGGCACGTGCGGTCGGTTCGTCTGACCGGCACGATCGGTCTGACCGGCCCGACCGGTCCGTCCGGTCCAATCGGTCCTCCAACCCGCGCGCCCGTTGACCCGACCCGTTGACCCGTTGACCGACGACCGTTGACCGTTGACCGTTGACTTTGACCATTGACCGTTGACCCGAAAAAAAAAAATGAATTTGTTTCTTTTTCAGTCATGCCTATGTGTGTTATAAGTAATCCATTTTTAATTCTGCATTTGTTGCATGAATTTTGGAAAATTATGTATTTTTCCTTATGTAAATTATGGATTATGAGTAATCCATTTTTAGTTCTGCATTTGTTGCTGGAACTATGATGCGTTATGCAAGGATACCTGCAATCCCGAGAACGGACGAGGAAAATGCAAGACTTAAAAGGCGATGTCGAATTAGCTAATTATCGGTGGCATGATGGTGATTTAGTATCACATGTGGTCGGGGTCAATCGATGATACAGGAAATCATCTGGAATGGTTATCTTATGCCGGATTTTGAGAAGGTGCCGGCTTTGATGAACACTTTTCCACCTAAATGGCAAGCAGTGTTAGATCGGCTATGGGAGGTCAACGTGGTCCCGGGTTATAGGAGGCTGGTGGAAGGTTTTGTAAGAGAGCACTATAGGATTGAGTTGGCCAAAACTTCAACCCTAGATTGAGCGCCACATGGCGCCGAGTGAATGCGCCTTGGAGGCGACATGAAAGCTCTCCAAAAGTTTTTCCATGGTTGGCAAATGTGCCTTCGCTTTCTCATATGTTTTGACTGATAGATCGAAGGGACATTCCCTATTTATTTCTTTGATTAATTATGTAATGTTTACTACCTGATTGTTGTTGATGTAACAACTGATATGTTAGTCGTATCATGTGAAAGCATTGTTATTTTATTGGATATTAGATTTTATTTGCTTTCTATTATTGCTGGTTGCTGTGGGTAATTAGCTGTGGGTATTAATAGAAGTTTTTGTAACTTCATAGAATTGATTTTGCATATGACAATTATATTAATGATAGTTTTAAGTTAGGATTTTTGGAGGATGATTGGAAACATAGTGACCTTTTGATTCTCAAGCCTTACTTGAAATTATTTATTAATATGATGGGTTATGCAAATAGGGATGCATAAATGATAGGCATTAATTATTCGTGCATGGATGTCCGATGTGTTCGAACGATGGTTCAAAGAACTAAGAACGTGATTACCGATATGAACGGTAACAATTGTGAAATATTGAATAAGAAGATTCAATATGTGCTGGAAAAGCAAGAAGCACTAGAAACTCTTGACCATGTTATGGAAGATCTTAAGGATGTCATGCGCCACCTTGAGCTAGAAGAGGATCGCCTAACGGTATTTGAGCCGAAAATAGACATTTGCTATGCTGGTTCTAGCTCAGAAAGGGCTTTGTGCTCTAAGCGCAAACGTATTGATTCGTTCAATATGTGGGAATGTAAAGGATCAAGTCCTTATTGCAAGAAATCAAGAGTTAACCAACACAAGAGAGGAAAACGTCCTCAAGTGAAGAAAATGTCAAGGGTGATGTGTTACAATTGTGACAAGAAATGTCACTATGCTTGCAACTGTTGTGAGTCAAAAAAGTCAACACCTCTTGTACATTTGAGAACTTTGCTTATGTGTCAAGTTCAATATTATTGGCTGAATCCAATCCTTTGTGGACTGTAGATTCAGGAGCGACAGACCATGTAGCAAAGGATAGAGGATCCTTCGTGAAATTCCGACGATACCAACTGGAACTAAGTGGATCTATATTGGAAATAACTCCAGAGCTGAAGTTAAAGGGATTGGCACCTGCCAATTGAACATGCATGGTGGACGCATCTTGATGTTCTATATTCTCTGGAGATTCGTCGAAATTTAGTGTCTGTCTTAATGTTGGCTAAGCTTGGTTTTGGTATGAACTTCCATAATAAATGTGTAGATTTGTGTTTAGATACAAACTACTATGGTTGTAGTCACTTACTGAATGGTTTTATTGTACTAAATATTGACTGTGATGATGTCAATATGTTATTCCCTTATTTCACGTCTTCTACCTTATATGATAATGATGTGAATATGGTGGCATGCTAGACTTGGTCATATGGGCCAACAACGTATGAATAGACTAGCCATAGAGGGCTTGTTGGGCAATATTGAAAAAGTCGATTTGTCCATAAGTGAGCATTACCTAGTAGGGAAAATGACAAGGAAACCATTTGGAAAAGGTAAAAGAGCTGAATTTCCTCTGCATTTAATCCATTTGGACGTCTGTGGTTCAATGAATGTGAGAGGAAGGCAATGGGCTGTTTATTTCATCACTTTTTATAGATGATTATACTCGAGTCGGATATGTCTATTTGATTTCTCATGAATCTGAAGCATAAGTTGTTTCAAGAAGGTTTATGAACCTGGCAGAAAATCAATTAGACAAGAAAATAAAGGTATTTAGATCCGATCGAGGTTGAGAATGTTTATCTGATAAGTTCAGAAAATTATGTGATGAAAAAGGAATATAAAGATAGTTATCTATTCCATATACTCCTCAACAAAATGGTGTTGTAGAGAGAATAAATAGAACCCTACTGGAATGGTTAGGTCCAAGATGGCGCATGCTAACTTACCTATCACTCTTTGGAGTGATGTGTTGTTAATTGCTGCCAATATACTTAACCGGATGCCTTCTAAATCAATTATTTCCACTTCATATGAGTTATGGACAGTTAGAAAACCGGACTAAAGTTTTCTTAAGCCATGGGGTTGTGCTGCCTATATTCATGAGTCCTCTCACAAGTTTGGGAAATTGGGTCCCAAAGGAAATAAGAGTATTTTCATGAGATACTGCGAACACTCGAAAGGGTATGTGTTCATAGGTGAACAGGAAAGTAGGAGTATAACTGAATTTGAATCACGGGATGTCACATCCTTAGTGGATGAATTTCCTAAGAAGGACGAAATAAGGGAAGATTGTTCCCTATTTGAAACCTTGGATCAAGATAATGATGTTAGTGGAGTTCGTCCAAGTGGGAGTAATATGAGATGTGATGAATTGAATTCAACTCATTCTCAATTGCAACCACCTGATGTGACAACATCATCATTACCTAATCCAAGTGGGAGCATGATGGGGAATGATGTGCTAAGTGTACAATCTCCCATACGGTGAACAAGTCGCCAAAGTATTCCCGTCAATGTTTTGACATTGAAAGGGAAACTTTCATGGTTGCTCCACAAGATGAGGATGAGCCAAGAAATATTAATAAGGCTCTAAATTGCCCTAATAAGGAAAAATGGATTCATGCAATGAAAGAGGAAATGGAGTCAGTGAAGTCAAACCATGTTTGGGAACTGGTTGATTTTCCAAAAGGACACGAGCTATTGGGAACAACTGGGTTCTCAAAATAAAGCGAAAGGCTGATGGCTCGATAGAAAGGCATAAGGCTCGCCTTGTGGCGAAGGGGGGGTATAATCAACGGGAAGAAATTGATTATGAAGATATATTTTCTCCCGTAGTGAGATTTACCTCGATTCGCATTATTCTGCAATAATGGCAAGTATGGATCTTGAGTTACATCAAATGGATGTAAAGACCGCTTTCCTCAATAGAGAATTAGAGGAAGGAACATATATGGAACAACCTGCTGGTTTCATAGTGAAAGGCCAAGAAGAAAAGGTATGTCGACTTTGGGGGTCGATATATGGCCTTAAGCAGTCATCAAGATAATGATATATACGTTTTCATAATGCCATAATGGCATATGACTTTATAATGATAGATGATGATCATTGTGTATATATCAAAATATCCAATGATCAATTTGTGATCATATCATTATATGTTGATGATATACTAATTGCCAGAAGTAATATGGAGTTTGTCAATACTGTCAAAGGTTGGTTGTCTTCCAATTTTGAGATGAAAGACACGGGTGATGTTGCATACACTCTTGGAGTTAAAGATTTCAAGAGATCGTTTGAAGAGATCGTTGTCTCTTTCGCAAGAATCATATATAAATAAGATTCTTGAACGATTTCGTATGTCAGATTGTAAACCCATAGACACTCTTATTGCAAAAAGGTGAAGGATTGAGCCATAGTTTGTGTCCAAGGACTCCACAAGAGAAGGAACAAACGAAATATGTTCCTTATGCTAGTGCTGTTAGAAGCTTTATGTACGCTATGATGTGTACAAGACCTGACATATGTTTTGCAATTGGAATGGTGAGTAGTTACCAATCCAATCAAGGTCAAGCACATTGGAAAGCCGTTAAGAGAATACTAAGGTATCTAAAGGGAACTGCTGATTATACGTTGAGTTATTAAGGAAATGATCTGCAACTCAAAGGCTATTCTGATGCTGATTGGGGGAGGAGATTTAAATGAAAGGAAATCTACCTCTGGATTTGTTTTCTTACCGAATAATGGCACCATATGTTGGAGCAGTAAGAAAAAAATGTGTATAGCCTTGTCTACGATGTAAGTTGAGTTCGTGACATTATCAGCAGCAATGTAAAAAAAAAAAAGTTTGGCTTAAGAGATTTTTTGGATCATTTAGGTGTTATTGGAAGTGCTGCAGATTAATTGTTGGTTAATTGTGATAGCCAAGCAGCAAAAGCATATACCAAAGATCCAAAATATCATGGCAAGACCAAACATATAGATACCAAGTATAATCTTGTCAAGGATATGGTTGCACGAAAAGATGTGAACTTAGAGTACATACTACGCATAGAATGGTAGCGAGATCCTATGATAAAGCCAATACCTAGAGATGTGTTTTGTGGCCATATGAAATCTCTAGGATTGCGTAGAGGCTAATGTATTGAATATTGTAATTTCCCTAAATGTTCACAATTTGATGAATTTGTGTTTTCATCATTAATGCCTATGAATCTTTATTTAATCTTTATGCATCTTAATGCTTAGTGCATTACTTTAAGTTGAGAAGTATGTCGGACAGATATAAGATTAGCCCACTCACACGAGTAATCGCCTCTATTTACTGTGTGATAAATAGAGATGAGACTGTTTTTAAGCTTATTATCTAGGTGATAATCGAGAGCTCAAGCTTAAAACATGTATGTCGCCTTAACTAGGTGTTAAGATGAGGATATAATACTTACTATGTCCGAAAGTAAAATACCCCACATATTTTACCTTATCTGTCTAAGATGCCAAATGTGAGTTCTGATGAATTTTGTGAATGAGTAGATACGTGAACTCAAGTTAGACATTGGGTATGTCTGAATTATCATCTGTACGATATTGAAAGTATAGACATACGCTCCATGGGAAAGGAGTTAATACCGTAATACGTATTTCATACTACGTATGCATGAGACGACCAATAAGAGTGACAAAAATTTGATCTCAACTTTTATGTCGTGTGAGACTCTTGAGGAAGAGAGTTCCTCAATTTTTTTGTCCCCTCATGACTCTTACTTATTCTCGAGATTTCTATTTAGTGTTTGCTATCTTAGGATGTTGCCAATGGTCATGAGTGATTCGATCTAATGGGGCATTTCTAGAAAAGTAAGCTGAACTGAAATTGAGAGTTTGAAGGAAAGAGGAAGATCGATTTTGGAGAATCACATTGTAGTTTTGTATTCACCGGTTAACCAATTATGACTGTCTTTGTGATAATCATAATTGTGAATACAATATAAATATCATTGTTTAAAAGAGATCAAGAGAGATGTAAAATGTGATCGATCGATCTAGGGTACTGCATACTAAATCTACTCAGGATGTGATGCCCATTATGAGCTGCTATATATTCCTAACAGATGTATGGCAATGAGCTCTCAAAGTATGCTGGTCGCACGGATTATTCACCGGTATGAATGTTGAAGAGAGGTAAAGAGAATATTGTTCGGCCCACCATGTTAAAGTGAGAGTCTTTAATGGATTTTTCTCTGATGGGGTTGAGTAGGGCATGTCCGCCCATGTTGGTTTTGGACCACCATGTGCGAGTGGGAGATGATGGATTTCTTATTTATTGATGGGCCTAAGTTGGCCCGTCCGCCCATGTTGGGCCTAAAAGCCCGGCCCACGGGAATAGGGCCCGTGGATGGGGGAAGGTATAAAAGGGAGGAGAGAGAGAGAGAAGATACCCTTTGGCCATTCTAACGTACGCTTCTCACTCTCTCTTTCCCTCCAAACGCTTAAGGCACGTTGTTTCCCTTTTCAAGGAAAATTGACATCATCGAATCAGAATTTCTTCCTCGGTCTTCAGCATTGGTGTCTAATCTGTGGCTAACAAGGTACGCTCGAATCCGTGGTGTGCTTTAGGATCGGTGATACGTGATTTTCACGGGCTTCGTCTTCCGTATTGATTTAGGGGTTCGATTTAGTGTCGAATCCGGTTTTTCGGGGATCCATTATTCCCAACAGAAGGCAATGGAGGGGATGGTGTCGGAGACAGAGGCGATGTAGGCGGTGGTGGAGCCGGTGTCGTGCGCTTGGTTGGTGCCGAGGATGTGGATGGAGAGGGAAGGGCGGTGGGTGAGGAGGAGCTTGCCGAGCTCCACCAAGGCGATGAGCTCCCTGAGACTGAGGGTTTTGGTGAGATTAGTTTGTTTCTTTTTAGTCTGGTTCAGAATTAGTCTTCTCGAGATCGAAGTATATTTGATGCGTGAGGGAACGGCTGACACAATCAGTTGAAAATTTACTTATGTGAGGTTAAAGTATCGGCTTGATAGAGCTTTAAACATGGACAAATTTTGATATGAGTACAATGTATATAATAAAATTGGATCTGGAATATTGTATATACATAACTATTTTCAATAAAACTTTGAATCAAATAGCATCTCTTTGGAAACATTTATATCGATTGACTGACATGCCGGGTAAAAAGAGAAAATGACTAGGATATGAAATGTGAAAAAGAAAATCAGTCATAATATTATGAAGTACAAATACGTTATTACGTTAATGATGATTATAATGCAACTAAAGATGTAATTTGTAACGCATTTCTTATATATATTATTTAATTTCTAAGGAAGCTTATGAATTACTTTTCGGCCAGTTCAATAATCAATCATAGTGAATCATATTTAAGTTTAGAAGCTAAACATTGTCATTAAAGATTTTGCCAAATTTCATAATCATTAAAGTAAGAGATAAGTGCACTAAAAATCTTAAAATTTATAACTAGTCCTAAAACTTTCAAAAAATACAATCAAATCCTAAAACAACTGATAATTGCTATGATTGGTGCAATCGAGGCATCCATTAACATTTAGACAAATTGACAATGTTACAGAATGACTCAATTATACAAATTTGTCAAGTTTTAAGACTTGATTGTGTTTTTCGAAAGTTTTAAAATTCAATTATACTTTTACGACAAGTTTGAGAACTTTCAATACACTCATCCTTTAATCAAAAGCAAACATTTTTTTCTCTTTCTCATCAACATTTAAAATGTATTCAAATGTCAAAATGTTATGAAAAATGCATACATTAATTTTCGTGCCAACAATTATATACTATGACGATTTCAAATCTCGTGAATTAAAAAAATATTCAAATTGTGTGAGTTGCAAGATATTGATTAAAAAAGAAAAGAAAATACTAGATGCCCCCATATCTCTTACAAAAGGGATGATCGTGAACAATATATTCGAGTTTTGTAGAAGATATCTTCAAATTTACATTTAGGCTCCATTTATTTAGCGAAAAAAAAATAGATGATTTGGACACATTTTCTAAAAATAATCACTTATATCGGTTTAAAAAATAAATGAACAATAAATGTTTACATCGTTTACAAAAAATTTTACACATAAATTATTGACATTTTTTATCGGCTAGTTATTTCAAAAAATACAAGAGAACCCCATGCTTTTTGTAACATAAAAGGGGAGGTGATTTAATATTAGTCGCAATCCTCATGCTTTGTGTAATTATCCCTTTACAAAATTTGTCTCTATGGCATCTTGTATGCTATGCATGCGCTAATGTAGAGAGATGCCAATAACTTTCTAACATCATATGAAAACTTAGGCTTTGTCCTAGTAAATTTTGCGTGTGCCTCCATCCCATTCATAAAATTCCACGTGTCATTCTTAATCCTCCTTGCTTGTGAGAGGGAATGTAGAAATATCTGAGACCCCTTGACTTATGGATTTAATTGAATTACTACTTCTATACATATGGTATCAATTTAAGTTTTTGGATTGGACTCGGCTTTTTAAGGCTTTGATTGCTGCAATTCAAATGAATCACAGGAAAAATAATGTGAGGGGTTAAAATTCGGATATGTTTGTTTGGGAGAAAATTCTATGATAAAAGAAAATACTTTTTGAAAAATTATTTATTGGGAAAATGGTTAGTTCTCCGATGATATATGATCAAAAATGTTTTCTTTGTTTAGATCTCATTTGGAAAATGAGAAAATGACAATCTCATTAGTCTGCCCGTGAACGCGCTCATAACTTGCCCTCCTGGCTCAGCAATGACTTGTCTCCCCCCTTAGCAAATGCCACTGAGAGAATATTGAGTGCCTTTCATGTGCCAATGCGGCAAATAAGAAGGCCTTTAAGAGTGCGACACGTGTCGCGTATGGGTTCCAATTTTCAGGGCATTGAAAGTTCCTCTTTCCTCTCTGCACACACACACACACACACACACTCTCTCTCTCTCTCTCTCTCTCTCTCTCTCTCTGTGTTTGCCCCCTACAGTGCACGCTCTCTATCTCACCCATTTTGAAGCAGAGGTGGAGGCCGCCCGGTGGTTCGTCAGACGAGCCATTGCGCCCTCGCGGATCTCCGAACCACTGCACCCAACCAATGAACTTCGCAGTGACGGAAGAGGCAACCTTTTGAGGTGGAGGTGGAGACGCGTAATGGTTCATCAAACAAGCCACCGCACTCAACCGACGAACTTCGCGATGGCGGAGGCAACTTCAAGGCAGAGCCGTGTGGTGATGAGCTACCGCACCCTCGTCCGACTAACAAGCCACAGCGCAACCCCTCTAGCTCCGCCCTCGCCGAGTTGCTGCCCCTTCCCAGCTACTCTCTTTCTCTCCTTCTAAGTCATGACCGAACCCTCGTCCGACAAACCACTGCGCGGCCCCCGCTTCTGCCGTCGCGAGGTTCGTTGGTCGGCCATGGTGGTTCGTCGGTCAGACAAGGGCTCAGTGGGAACGAGAGGAGGCGGTGAAGAGAGAGAGAGAAAGAGTCAAATGAGACAGAGTGTGAGAGGAGAGAGAAGAAAGGAGAGAGAGTGTGAAGGGGAGGCAAAAGAGAGAGAAAAGCGTGCACTGCCGGGGGTGAATAAAGAGAGAAGAGAGAGAGAGAGCGCATGCAAAGAGAAGAGAGAGGTGAGAGAAGAGTTTTCAATGCCCTGACAATTGGAGTCCACACGCGACAGGTGTTGTGCTCTTAAGGGTCTTCTTATTTGCCACACTAGCACATAAAAAGTATCAAATATTTTCTCCATGCCTCTACCTCCGCCCAACGCCCTTGCAGTTGCAGCCACTGCTGCACCACCAGGTGCTGCGAAGCCGCATCATGTAACTCCATTCGAGCATCAGCGTGATGCTGACCATGGTCCTCATTAAAACTCCGGACGTCAACACCATTTCCTCTCGCTCTCGAACCCAAAAATTCTCCCCTCACCAAAAAAAGAAAAAAAAAGAAAACATAAACATCGTCCAACAAAAACCACTAGCTTCTTCGAGAAGCCAACGTTGTCATGAGAAGCTAATCAACCAAAACCGATGAATGGATCGATGATCAGAGCAGCAACAACAATTTGGATTGGATTGATGAAAGAGCATCGACACAAAAAGAAAAGGAAAAAAGAAAGAAAATGAAGCAATGGTTTCTTTGTCGCTCCACTGTGGACTCTGCTTATTGACTTGTATGAACAGAATGAATGAATTGAGTATAAGATGTGAAAACGCAACGCCAAAATCTCCATAACTAGAATAAAAAATGCATATAAACAAGTAAAGAGATTTACGTACCTAATTTGGACTATTGTTCTAGATGCGAAATAACGACGATCCAAACTCAAGAACTTCTCTTTCATTATCTTTTGCATTACTAACTTAATGAAATAGCCTCTCACCCTTAATGAATTAGTAAACGCTCATTTATGAGGATAATTGTGTGTATTAAAGTTAGATGAAAGATTTCCAATTAGGCCTTCTCATTACGAGTTAGGTTTAACTCGGCCCACACTAACCAGCTTCATATTAGAATAATTAAAAAACAGTTCATCTCATCTTTGATCAATCCCATAAAACAGTAAATTATAATATCAATTATTGCAGTTCACATTAGAAAAACTCTTACATCGAGGTCTTGTCTTCTGTGCTTTGCCATTGCTCATGAAGCTCCTCCGTGGGGTTAGGATTTGTGGGGGAAGAGCAAGATGGGGAGGGAAGGAGGTTGGGTTCCACATAAAGAGAAATTCTCATAATGTGTTTTCACATCTTTAGTTTGAGGAATTCGCTTTTCTAATTTTATGCATAAATGTTTCCTTTAATCAAAAAGCGTTTTCAATTAACTAGTAATTTATTGCAAACCAAATAGGTGAAGATCTAAAAAACTAACTTTTAAAAAGTATTTTCAATCAAACAAATACACGTTTTGATTTATTACATTGTTTCGTAAGGTACTACGATAAAACTCTCGGACATCTGCAATTATAAGTATGATGTGTTTAAACATCCAATAAGCTAAGTAGCACCGATCCCAACACGCGACACGCGACACGATACGACACGATACGATACGATACGCTAACACATCGTTTCTAAAAAAATAGAGAATTCCGACACGTTAGGACATTTGTATATTAAATATATATTTTTATATATACATAATAAATTATTATTTTTACGATTATTTCAATCAAATTAATTTGATTCAAATTCATAAATAAATAAATAAATAAAAACCTAGAATTAATTTACACTAAAAAATATTAATCCACCATTTATTAATATCATCTATTATTTCCATTTGACAAATTTAACTACATTTTAATAATTCATAAAATTTGGAAAAAAAAATAAGCAATTCACATTCTAGACTCGTGTGTCAAACGTATCAAAAGAAAAGAGAAAAAAAACTTGGGAGTTGAATTATGTATCACAAAAAGTGAAAGTCTGAAGAGAAGAGAAAATTAAATTTTTTCTTTTTTTTTCCCGTTTATTATTTTTTTTATTGTTTTTCATCTTTTCATATATATACATTTTGACCCCTCATTAATTGAAAATTTTTAAAATTAACCTCACGTGTTGGAAACTCAGTTTCGGGAACTCACGTGTCGGGAACTCAAATGTTGAAATTTCGATTCGAGCGTTGAAAAGTATCGGGAAAATTGACTAGGTGGAGGATTTTTCGACACGTGTTGATCGAAGTGTCAGAGAGTGTCAAATACGTATCGGAGTGTCTGACACGACACGATAACTCTCGAAAAGTGTCGGTGCTTCTTAGACAACAAATATGTATTGCACCAATTTATACGAGTTTTGTAAATTAATTCAAATAAGTGACTTTCACCAATGATTGCGGGGGTGATTTAGGCTGTGTTTGGCAACCACTTTGCCAAGAATCTTTGAGCCCCTAAAGATCTTTGGGCTAATTTAGGGGTGTTTGGCAAAAAAATTTCAACCCCCATTTGGAGAATGCCAGCCTTGTGAAGACCGAAAGCCCAAGGCAGGTGAGGACTTGCCTTGGGCTTTCGGCTTTCTCGGCATGCCCACGCGGGTACTGCGCATTCTTTTTTTTTCCCAAAATTGTCCTTACGAACTTTTTGTTTTTCCATTTTTTGCCCTTGTTATGAGACACTGTTCATCTTCTCCGTTGAGGGTGGCCGGTTTGGTTCTTCTTGACTGCGAGGGGCCGGCGACGGCTAGAGGGATGCCGGCATGGTCGCGACAACCTAGGCGATCGTCGTCAGAGAGTTGGGCAACCTTTGTGAGTCGCGGCGTTGCGTGACCTTTCGTGAGTCGCGGCGACTCGACGACCATGGCGAGGGGCTGCCCTGGCAAGTAGCGGCGGCCCAAATCTAGGTCCTTACGGCTCAAATCTGAGTCGCTACGACCTTAGGCGAGGGTCGCGTGGCCCCGACGATACTGCTCGGGGTCACGCGACCACCGGCGCAACCTCAGGCGAGGGTTGCATAGCCTCCACGACAGCCGATCGGGGACGAGCGGGTCGAGTTCCCCATCCACGATGCAGAGTCCATGCCCTCAGAGATTCAGGAGATCAATCTCTGCAATGATAAGAAGACCGGCAAGTGCAACAGCTTCCCGGGCAAGGTGAAGATTGCTGGGAGGGGAAGGCACCGTGGTTTGTCGATCAGACGAGGGCTAGGTAAGAGAGAGAGAAGCGTGCAGGGGAGGAAAGTAACATTTAGGCCCACTTAGACACGTGTTGGAAGTTCATGTACCTTCTTATTTGTTGCGCAATAGTTTCTCATATTTTCATCATAAGGCAAGAGAGTGGGAGAAAGCGACTCCATGTCCTTGCTTCCGACTATGAAAAGTCGATTTGTCTTTTGGGATAGCTTTTGGCTCACCGCAACTGATTTAGATCATTACCAAACTATATATTATAATATGACTAATCCATGAATCAATATTGTGAGTCATGGTACTCATACACCTAGCATAATTCTTTTTTTCACTATAGATTGCCGTGCGTATTTGTCTTTTTATAGTTGCACGTGTCCACTGTCATAAAACTTGCCTGGGAAAATGTGAATATAACCTGGTGCAGCTTGTGCGAACTAGATAGGTTCTAGAATAAATGAAAGTGGTTGTCTGATTCAATTTTGATTACCAATGGTTTTAAGTAGGTACTAGGACATTAAAAGTGTCATTCATATGACACTCACTTTAATTCTAAGCATATTGTATATGTATAAATTCAGTTCTAAAATTTTAAGTTGTTTCGATGTAGTCATAAACTTTTGATGATTTGTCAATTTAGTTATTCCTATCAATTTTGGCGGACTGGCACAAACAATTTTCTGCATTATGTAAAACTTTTTTTCTGAGCTTTTTTTCTTTATTCTTTTATTCTTTCCTCTTTTTTTTTTTTATTCCAACTCTTGGCTAGTGAGGTTGCGAAGATAGCTAGCCACCGGCGAGGGCGTTGGACCCTTGCCCAAACCTGGCGAGAGCGTCATGGCCCTCATCGACCTTCACGTTTGGCTAGCTAGGGAGTTGGAAAAAAAAGAAAATAAAAAGAAAAGATGAAAAAAATAAAATGATAAAGGATAAAAAATAAAAAAAAAATTGTCTACGTTAGCGTCTAGTTAAAATTTGTTGAAATGAAAATTGACAAATCGTTAAAATGTTTAAGATTAAATTAATAGGATTGAAAGATTTAGAATTTAATTGGCAAATCGCAAAAAGATTTACAACTGAATTGACGCAAATGTAATAGATTTATGATTTTTTTTTTTTTTTGGCATTACTCCTCTTTGGGTGTACTAAAACAACCGAGAAAGTTAGGTATGATGTAATTGAGTGTACAATCAAGAAACATTAGAGGACGTATATAATGTGACCAAATTACTTAAAACCAAACTACTTGTCACAATTAAAATTGTTAGGTATTGATGTAATTGAGTGTACTCAACCATTCGGCAAATTTTCTTCTTTGGGCTTTCATTCGGTTACGTAAACAAAATTGAATCGAACCCGATGTGCCGTGCAAATCTCTTTCATAGGCGAAGGAGAGTAAGAGTTGTCTTCAAAATAAAGACCCTGGCAGCCCTGCCAACAAGTGAACTACACAGTGTATACATCACACGTAGGAGTCTCCCCTTCTTTGCTTAGATGACATCCTAAGAGGTGCAACCTCAGATAAAAAAGGCCATTGTCTGACGTTAAAAGCTACCACTTCCAAGCCACTAACGCAACCCAGGTCCAAGTTAGTATTTCTTGTTGGATTGGGCCTGAGGGTCGAACAAATGGACTGGTGCGTGTGCATCGTGCGAGCGTGTGAGGGTCATTTTGTTTTGAGAAAAATAGCCTGGCTAAACCTGTGATAAGTGAACTTACTTACCTAAGCATATAAACTCTCAACGACTTGTCTGGGCCAATATAGTGACGCAACTACATGATCCGAAGAAAACTACTAATTTCCAGTGAATGCATATCAGCATGAAGCTAGATCTCTATCGGAGGCCACGTCGCGTGAAGGATATATTATGAAATAATTGCGGGTTCACTCCATCACTTTGATAATGAAATCCATCGTTTTATGTGGTCTTTGTTAAATAAATTTAGTCGATTTGATGTTTGGTCTACGCTCGTTCAGAGAGATATCTCTGAATTCATAGCATACCTTATCACTTTGCATATTTCTTGAGCACCTTCGTCTTCTGGGTTAGTTTAATTCGATGCATGATCCACTTTCATAATTCTGGATAAGTTTTGCCACTTGTACAACATAATCCTAGTTTGTGATAATAAGAAATCTCAAGACAACACTTTTAAGTCCGATTTTATTTTATTAAAAAAAAAAAAAACTTTAGCCATTCATAGCTTTAGCGCCTCAAATTTGAGTTTACATACCAATGATGTAACATATTTAATCTAAGATCCTAAGGATTCAATTTAGCTCTTGGGCTTGTTGAGTTCGCCATTGTTAGAGAGCTTGAATTAGGCTTGTTGATTTTACAATCCCATAAAAGATGTAATCAAGGCCCAACTAAAATAAGGTTTACAATGGATAATGTTCATTTTACTTTGATCTTATGTTTGCTCAACTAAAATAAGATGTGACTAACATGATATTTCTATGGCTATATAATAGATAAGAAAATAACTTATCCAAAAAATTGATTATTCTTTTGGTCGAACAGAAAAAAAAAAAAATTAATTTAGAAGAGAGGAAAATAACGAAGTACAAAATCCTAAACTCCAAACCCAACTCACCAACCTACGGGCATGCTCTTTCCAGCCTAGTGGACCTGATACCACTTGCCCGTTGTCCATCAATGACATGTCGTTCTCGACCCCAAAGTAGACCTCGATCTTATGACAAGAAATCTTCGGGTGGATAGGACGGCCCGCATGAGATAATTATAGCTCTTGGAGTAATGGGTGGACATGCGACCCAAAACTATAGTTTCGATTTAATAGTGTTATCAGTTATGTTGTAACTGTGCTATAAAGTACTGTAATTATTTATTATTTTTATATATTTTGAAACTGTAGTACATTAGAGTCGAATGAGACGATTTCCGTTGAGGCTAAGTTTTTCTCCACAAGGGTACAGTTTTGGCCTGCAAAACGACCACCCGAAAGTGGAGATACAAGTACAATTCAAGAAAAGATTCAAACATTCCTCGTCCGTCCTGTGGACATTTATTAATTTAGAAGAGACAGATCAAGCACGTGCGACTGTGTTCGTTGTACGTCAGTTTCGCCCCCATTGAATTCTGCAAAAGACCAAAAAGACGATAATAGAAAAGATTCACCGACGGACGAACGACGCAAACGACGAAGACGAGCCACAAAGTCCGGCGCGTTTCACTCGCGCTTCCACGAATCGACAAGTCCGGCCAGCGCCGACCGAGACGACCCGCCGGGGCTTAGCGCGGCCTTTGCTTCTTCCTTCATGACCAGCACTCGCTCTCTCACCATCTTGCCCTTCTCACTCTCCATCAACTCTCTGACTCGCTTCTCCACCTCCTCCGAACTCACCCACCCGTCCTCTGACTCGTCCACCGGCAGCGCGATTTTCGTCTCCTGCACCAGCTGCACCCTGTTGTGCCCCTGCTCCGCGTAAAGCGGCCACGCCAGCATCGGCACGCCAGCGCACACCGCCTCGAGCACCGAGTTCCACCCGCAGTGAGTCATGAACCCGCCCACCGACGGGTGGCTCAGCACCGCCACCTGCGGGGCCCATTTCTCGACCACGAGCCCCCTCTCTTTGGTACGTTCCAGAAAGCCCTCCGGAAGCAGCGACCCCAAGTCCAGGTCGGGCACCTCTGACGTGGCGGCCTTTTGGTCCTTGTCCTTTGTCGGACTCCGGACCACCCACAAGAACCGCTGACCGCTCCTCTCCAGCCCCGTCGCTATTTCCTTCAGCTGTTCCACCGAGAACACGCCCATGCTCCCGAAACACAGGAACACGACGCTCCCTCTCGGCTGCGAGTCCAGCCACGTCAGAGACTCTGGTGATCTGCCGTCGTCGCCTCCCCTGCTAGAGATCAGCGGCCCGATGCAGTAAAGAGGCGGAGTGGGCCCGCCGGGCACACACTCGCCGTCCCTGATGGCTCCTATGGCTCTTGGCTCGAGCTTCTCGAAGGTGTTGACTATGATTCCAGCCGAGGTCTGCATCTTCAGGGACGAGTCCAAGAGGCCCTTGTAGGCATCGTCATAGCGATCCTGCGACTCCTTCACAACATCGGAGGGCTGTATCGGCGGTGTGCCGGGGACATCTATGGGGGCGTCAAAGTCTTTAACGCTTATGGCGAAGTTGTCGTGAAGAGTTGGGAGGTAAAGGAAGAATGTAAGGAAACAGGCGCCCGAAGTGAAGAAATAGTAGCAGGGGATGTTGAGCTCACGCGCGACGGTATCGGCGGCGGCGCAGAAGAAGTCGATGACGAGGCCGTGAACGACGTGGTCTGTGGAGATAGAGGTGAGGGTGCGGTGGACGTTGGGGTTGTTGAGGCGGAGGAGCTCGAAGACGAGGGTCACGTGGTTGGGGGAGGTGGTGGAGAAGTCTGGGGGGAGGGTGGTGGCAGGGAGGAAGTGGAAGGCGATGGAAGGGACAGCGGCGGAGACGGAGGCGATGTAGGCGGTGGTGGGGCCAGCGTCATAAGCTTGGTTGGTGATGAGGATGTGGATGGAGAGGGAAGGGCGGTGGGTGAGGAGGAGCTTGCCGAGCTCCACCGTGGAGATTAGGTGGCCGAAGAACGCCGCTGGATACAGCACGATCGCTTCCTTCATTGCTTGGGCTTGTTGATGTTCTTTTCACACGACGTTGAAGCTCTCTGAGGCCGACGATTGTGGGGAGATTGGTCTGTTCTATACTCCTGACATCGAGGGGGAATCATGCAGTATGGTCCATCGAGGGGGAATCATAGATTACGGTCCATCATGGAGATTAGGTGGCCGATGGCCGCCGCTGGGTTACAGCACGATCGCTTCCTTCGTTGCTTGGGCTTGTTGATGTTCTTTTCTAGTATGGTCCATCGAGGGGGAATCATACGGTATGCTCCCTCGTAATTCTAAATTTCCAATACAGATGCATGACGAAATGGCTACGGCGGCGGCGGCTGAGGGCTGATCCCTCAGCCGCCTCCCCCGTTCCCTTTTTTTTTTTTTTTAAATTTTTAAAGTTTTTTAAATTATTATTTTTAAAAATATTTTAACTAAATTTAAATTTAATATTATTATTTTTAATATTTTAACTAAATTTAATTAATTATTTATTTATTTTTTTACCACGTCGCTCAAAACGACGCCGTTTTTGCATTATTTCGCTACGTCGGTGTGCAAAACGGCGTCGTTTTGAGTGTGCTTCGCCGGAAAAATGCCACGTCGGCGTTTTGGCTGGACTTTGGTCGGAGTGGCACTTAAGTGATCCGTTTTTCTTCGAATGTGGCATTTAAGTGTACCTTTCGTAAGTTATGGCACTTAAGTGTCCCTTTGGCCAAAGTTATGGCACTTAAAGCGTTCTTTTGCAGTTTGATATATGTATCAGGTTCAATGAATATTTTGATCTATAGATCATGTGGACTAGGCTCATTCCAAACACTGGCAATGCGGTTCTATAGTAATACCCATATATAATTAATTGTTAAAATGATATAGAGAAATGATAGTGACAGTATTTAATAGTCTATTATGAACCATAAAAAAATTATTATGAGAAATAATTATAAATTATTATGAGGTACACATTTTAACGAATTTATAGTTCAAAATATGCCGTTACTCTAACAATAACCCAAAAACTATTATGCTTATAAAACTCGATAATATATGATCCTCGTGATTTATAGACTACATATAGAATAGCTTCTCATTAGTTTAGGCTAGCATTTCATTCAAATCCTTTGTAAATTTGGTCATTTCGTCATCATATTTTGAGTGCTATGTTAACGATATTAAGATCTTTTACCTTTTCTTATTTTAAATGATTTGATAAAATTGTAATGATTGTTTAAACTAGTGAGACTCCTCACGATTTTAGAAAGGGCATTTTAAAAGCATTAATTGTATTGTGTCAACCAATCTCCATTCTTTAGATGGATGGTGGGGTTGATTCTTGATCGAGTGAGAGTGACAGAGAATAGCTGACCCCAGCCACAGTTGAGGGCCGAGGGCCCTCACCAACCATAGGTGTGGGCTGGCTAACCCTCGTCATGATTTTTCTTCGAGCGAGGTCACTGAAAAATCCACGATTGCTTTGGATGAGAAAAAGTACTTTCTTGATTGTGAAATTTGGCAGAATCTTAGATGATGAATCGTAAGCAATTTTAAGACTTGCATGCACACACGGTTCGACAACAACAATGTTAATGCTGGAATTATTTATTATTTTGGACAAGTCCTATCGCTTGCGCGACAAAAGCCTGGTGTATCCATATAAGAGATCGCAGGGGGAAGCTTTAATCTATTTTATTTAAAGATAAGCTCTATTCATCCAAAATTTTAACACCTTGACTTGAGTTTACATAGCAATGTGATCTAGGATGCCAAGGATTCAATTAAGCTTGTGGGTTAGTTGATTTCACTATTGCTAGAAAGCTTGAATTCGCCTTGTTGGTTCTACAACCCATAAAGACTTAATAGAGTTCTTGACTAGCACAACTTAAATAAGGTGTATGATGTATAATGTTCGCCACTTAAATGTTTCATCCTGTCTCAAAAATTAAAAGACCCAAAAGGAGTACAATCGAGCCAAATTACTAAGAAACTAATAATTCATGGTGAATGTACTGTGTAACATCTCAGGTCTCTACTGTATACATATTGTCCGCTTTAGACACTAAGTCCTCACGGTTTTGTTCCTCTCGGGGCAGCCCATACTACCCCAAGAAAACGCGTATGTACAGTTAAAAGGACCCAAGCCTTATAGGCTAGCCTAGGTGTCACGCCCCGAACCTCGAGTGCACCAACATCCCACCATGGTCATGCAAATGCGACATTCCCAGGTAGTGTTGCTAACCCCATTCATTCATTCTTGCGCAAGTGGAACATATTATAAAACCCCTGACAAAAACTCACGGGATAGAAAAACAAGAAGTAATTCAACAACATAACACTTTCATAAATCAACAGAGTTACAAACATAGGTGTACGGCCAAAAGTCTACGAAAGATCGGCTCATAAAAAGGAACTGCCCTACGACCTACAAGTCAGACACGTTCTCCAATCATCATGACTTCACCTCTGTAACTCCACAAGGCCAACCAAAACGATCTGGCCACTCCATCTACTAGGGACCTGAAAATGTAAGCCCACAACCGGGGTGAGGCATTGTCTTAGCAAGTTCAACTCCCTAAACCCCTATTAGAAAGAAAATACGTCCAATGGTGGCATAGTCACACCACATAGAGAACTTACGTCGCCTTAGTTAGGGGTGAGCTGTTCCCGGTTCCTTACAGGTTCCGCTTGGAACCTGGAACCTACTCTCGGGTACAGGTTCCTCATTTTTTGAAACTTGGAACCTACCTGTCAAAACCAAGAACCTGGAACCTACCCTGTCACAGGTTCCAGGGTCGGTTTCAGGTTCCAACAGGTTTTTTTTTTTTTTTCATTTTCAGATTTGAACTATAACGAAGAAGGAAAGAGACAAATCAAAGCTTCTATGTCCATAAAAGAACATTAGACTATTAATTCAAAATCGAACAGCATTTTGTTGAGATTCAAAGGTAACATAGCTTTCACATAACGCATTGATGTGATGAATGTGTAGTGACACGTACTAGACTCATCCAAACTAACTAATAAGTAAACAGGTCGCGTATATGCACATAATCACATATGATGGCCATTGGCCTATTCACTAGTAGCAATTTGTAGCGTTGTCCATCTTGACCAACGAGATGCGCATAACAGAAACCAAAGACAAAAAAAGAAAAAAAGAATCTCAATAAATTGCCACATAACAAGCAAATCCAAAGTTTAGGCCTCAAAAGCAACCATGGAAGATGAGTGAAATTACAAACAAACAGACAAATTGGATAGCCATGAAAAGAATTTTTATCATGTCCTTTGTGAAAATCACCACCCTGCAAAAAGCAAAGAAAAAGAAAAATAACAAAAAATTAATGAAAAATCCAATGGTGAGAAAGATAATATTCAAAGAAATGTATGTGAAATGTTAACCAAAGCAAAGATCAAAGGGTGGACAACATGGTAAGTACAACGTTAAAACTATATCACAAGAAAAGCAGTCGTGAGCATCAGCCCTGTATCCTACAGCATAAAGGTAACTAACCAAAAGAACCTATTTAGCCTTACACAACCATAAATGCCAAACTTTCTCTAGAACAAAGCTCTTACATGAACAAACAAACATACCTGAGCCATAGAGCCTCTAATGATCCGATGGAAAAATGACCCCTTCAAGTGCAGTGGCCTCCCTGTCTTTTGGCCAATTCCCTTCTCTCCAGTATAGAGTGCTCGGAAATTTTCTGCCGTCTTTGGAGCAACTTCAGGAAAAAGCTGTTGAATTGGATTCACAAGAAAGCCAATCAACAGATAAGGATTGTGAAGAATCTGCAACAAATTTCAAAAGAAATGCAATAACTAAGGGCATACAGGTGTTAAAAAAATTTAAGATTCGCAGTCACAAATGAGTACCTCAAAAACCATTCTTTCAACAGGGTCCCCATCAATGGAGACATCCATAAAAACCAAAAGATCCTTCTTCTTGATCATCTACTCCGACTCTAAAACAGCTCACAATCAAGGACCTGATGGAATAGTAAAAAGCTAGAGTGACATTTCATAAGAGAAAAGAGAACAGAAGACATGCCATTATCCTCTCAAGGGTTCGATACATTTACTGTACCAAAATATTTTAGGTAAATAATGTGACTCAAACGCTTCTGTGTAACCAAACTACATGCGAGATATCAATCAAACATATCGTGTGAAGGACAAAAAATAACAGCATAAAAATCAAAAAAGATGTGCCCAGATTGTTAATCAAGTCAGCTACCAATTCTGAAGTAGTTATGGCTCGATTATAGGATATAACTTAAGCAACAAGGGCCCCTTCCCTAAAAAATGAAATTTCAGTACAAGACGAGCAAATCTGCTTGCTCATGACTTAAAAACACATCCCATCCTTTGATTTGAGGAAGGGGCGGTGGATCAACAGCTCACCTCGTAGATGTGCTTCATCAAAAAACAAGTATAATCAGATCGCATAAGTATTACAAGTCCCATTAGATCTACTTGACACGAACTAGACAAGTTATGCCTCATCACAAAACAAAAATCACATAGCAAAATGCAAATGGCGACCACCAACTTGAAGAACCCAACTCAAGTGCCCATGAATCATAATCTCCAGGTTAAACCATCCAAATTAGCTTATCCTTACAAGCATATTGAGACAAAGACTTGGGACGAGTGTCGTCGACTGGTGAGCAGCGTCAAGGGTCGACTGGGCCAGCGGTGTTGGGGGCGGCTGGCCTAGTGGTGTTGGAGGCGAGCAGCGTCGAGGGCGACCGAGCGAGCAGAGTTGGGGGCGGCTGCGCGAGTGGCGAGCGGCCTCCACCGAGGGGACAAGCGGCGTCCACTGGCGGCATTGATGGCAAGCGGCTGAGTAGCGAGGCAAGTGAGGGGTGACGGCGTCGAGGGAGCAGGAGGCAAGGGTGAGACGAGTGCAAGGCGACTGGCGTCTAGCGGCGTCCGGCATCGGCGATGGGCAGAGGCAGAGAACGGGAGTGTCCGGTTCGGTTCTCCGATTCCCGGTTCTACCCGGGAACCATGCTCACCCCTTGCAAGAGGAAGGAAGAAGAAGAAGAAGAAGAAGAAGAGAAGAATGGGGGTTTCGGCCGAGAGAGGAGGAAAGAGAAGAGAGAGAGAGAAGAAAAGAAAAAAGTAGGGGTAGGGGCAGGAAGTGACGTGAGGAGGAAAAAGAAGAGAAAAGAAAGAGAAAAAAAAAAAAAAAAAGGGGAAGGAGGGAAAATTGAGGGGGAAATCACGTGAGGGAAGGGGGAAGGGAGGTTTACGGTTTTTTTTTTTAATTTGACCGGAATCGAGAACGGCCGGTTCCGGTTTCGGTTCCCGTTCCCGTTCCAGGAATCGGAACCGGAACCGAGAACCGCTGGTTCCCAGAAAAAAGGAACCGGGAACCGGGAACTGGCCTCTTCAGAACTAGGAACCGAACCGGACCCTCCTTTGGTTCGGTTCCGGTTCCTAGTTCTACCCGGAACCACGCTCACCCCTAGCCTCGATTCCTTCCCCCGCAGTTAACACAATTCAAATCACTCAATCACAAATTGTAATAGGAGTTTAAACAACTGGAACATCAGCAATATTATTTCAAATGACCATAGGAGTCCGGATTATAAGATCAAATCGTTATGACACGTCCCATACCATGCCACACGATTCCGCCCCATAATCCGACCCGTTAATAACACTCAACATGAGATCCAATTGATTATTCACTGCCATGCAAGGGCATAGCCTACTTGCAGTTCGGCTATCTACTGACATTCATGCCAAGCATTGCCTCCCCCCTTGGAGCGCGGCTTTGTCACCACGTCGACGGCATTCCCGAAGGAGCATGGGTCCAATTGGCCTAGCCTCTACTGCGACCCGAGTCTCGTCACTATGTTGATGGCATTTCTAAAGGAATAAAGGTCTAGTTGGCCTAGCCACTACTGCGACCGAGTCTTTTAATTAGCACACAACAATTTAATACTGACCCCCGGATACTTTGCATTTCACTCAAATACTCCAATTACAATATTAATCCTTAAAAATCCAATTTCGGTGCCAAACTCGACACTTGGGATTTTTCTGAATAAATCCATATTTTTTTCACAATCAACATTCAATTGCAAAATCCAACCATCAAATCAATAATCTAAATGCACAACAGCGATCAGCGCGAAATTCTGAGAAAATAAGGTCCCGAAAAAATTTTCGGAATTTATTAAATAATTAATTTTATTCCGAAAATTAATTAAATAATAATATTTTAATAATTTTTGTAATATAATATATTATTAAATAATTAAATAATTTCGATATATATATATATATATAATTCAAAATTATATATTTAAGTCAAATCATCATTAAACTAACATAACCATCCATTTAACTTTAAATAAACACACCCTAAACTAATCACACCCCTTAATCTAATCCACACTTAAATAAATCAAACTAACCTCCTAACAACACTTAACATAAACTAAACCTCCTTAAGCATAATTAACCCTCTAATCAAGATTTAGTGAGCTAAACTTACCAAAATCGCTTTCCGATGAGTCTCCGGCGAAGATCACGACGAGGCCGACGATAAATCTACATGAAGCAACACCAAATGAGAACCGAAAGGCATCCAAAACAGGCGAAAGGAGGTTGCACGGTGGCTAGTGGCGCACAAAACAGGCGAAAGGAGGTTGCGGCAGCTCGGGTAGGTCGAGGCGGAGGCTCACAGCGGCGTTGGTGACGGCTGGTAGTGACTAAGGCACCAGGCGATGGTTTGGACACTCGGCTACAGTGGACGACGGCCAGAGAGCTCGGGTGGAGGAGAGGTGAGCGGGCACGCGGACGCGCACAGACGAGTGGCGATGGTGAGCTCCGACGGCGAGAGTGCGAGCAGCGATGAGCGAGCGAACGGAGGGCGGTCGGGGCTGGCTTGGTCCAGTCGGTTTCTCCCTCTCCCTCCTCCCATTTCAAATTCCAAAAAGCTAGAGGTTGAAGATGATATTGATGGGTGCCTTTTTGAGATTCAATCTCCACCCTCCACTTGTCAAGCTCCCATCACTTGGCCCCAACCACCATGACATAAGGTGATGTCATCTTCCACTATCTCCAATCTCCCATAACCTTATTTCAATAGGTTCAATTTCTTTTTCCACCGTGGCACAAAAATCTTATACACTAATTTCTTTAATTCCATTCGATTCTCTTCCAATTGAACCAAATTGAAGTCCATAAAATTAATCCAATGTCACCACACTTCAATTCACATTTTCACTTGTCCATGGAACCAACTTAAGTCCCATAAGCACAACCAAGGGTGGGCCTACTAATTTCTCGAGCCAAATTAGCCATTCCTTGATTAATTTGCTGAAAAACTCTGATTGCATGAAAAATCTTCCGAAGATGAGTCAATGATCTTAAATGATTTGTGACATACCATGACTTCCAATTTCTAAATTCGATCTCAATTTCACGGTTAATTTCACTTCGGCATGATACTAACGTGTCTTGATATACCTGACAGTTTTTAGAAATTTTCATGCATTTGACCTGTGGTTGATCAATTCAAGCCACAATGTACATCTTTGACACATTGGCGACTTTCGGTTGTCAGGGTAATCTCAAGGTTTAAAATACGGACACATGGTACTCAATCGATAGAAAAGTCGGTCCAGTGCCGATCGACAAGAATTGTGCGATCTTGTGGAATCACCCACACATGATTACATGCCTCTGTCGAGTCGACCTATCTCCGGTCTCTAATCGATTTTTAATTGTGTCATAATGACTCTTGCAGATTAGCTCGGTCGAAAGTTCACTTCCTGATCAAATTTTCTAGTCTGATGCATTAGAATCTCTTAACGACTTCACTTGATAGACTAGTTTTCACATGAGTGGCCGACTCAAGGAAATGAACAATATGCGTGCCAACGAAATGCCCATCTCAATTTATTGAAAATAGAATTGGAAAATCGGGATGTCACACCAGGACTCCTTCCCTAGGTAATGTGGGACAAGAGACGCGTCCCATTCCTGCGCATGTCCGGGGACCGAGGCGCGAACGCATCGCCATCCCTCCTCCACGTGCACCGTCGCCTGGGCCGTCACACTCTCCCCCCCTTGGGAGCACAACGTCCTCGCTGTGGCCCCACACGGGGTTGGGAGTCAGAATAGCATTCTCGCTGTGGTCCCACACACGGTCAGGTGTCGGCTCTGATACCACTTGTAACGCCCCGAGTCTCCACTGTACACATATTGTTTGCTTTAGACACTAAGTCCTCACGGTTTTGTACTTCTCGGGGTAGCCCATACTACCCCAAGAAAATGAGTATGTACAGTTAGAGGGACCCAAGTCTTATAAGCTAGCTTAGGACTCCCTCCCTAGGCGATGTGGGACAAGAGAGGGCTCCTTCCTTACGCACGTTCGGGGACTGAGGTGCGAACGCACTGCCATCTCTCCTCCCCGCGCACCGCCGCTCGGGCTATCACACTCTCCTCGCCTGCATACTGCCGAAGCGATCTTAATCCGTCCCTCCGTACTATCTCGGGTCTGGGTCGTCACAATCTCCACTCCTTAGAAGCACATCATCCTCGCTATGGCCAAACATGCGGTCGAGAGTCGGCTTTGATACCACTTGTAACCGCCTTAGGTCTCCACTGTATACATATTGTCCGCTTTGGACACTAAGTCATCACGGTTTTGTTTCTCTTGGGGCAGCTCATACTACCCCAAGAAAACGCGTATGTACAGTTAGATGGACCCAAACCTTATAAGCTAGCCTAGGATTCTCTCCCTAGGCGATGTGGGACAAGAGAGGGATCCCTTCCTTGCGCACGTCCGAGGACCGAGGCACGGACGCACCGCCATCTCTCCTCCCCGCGCACCGTCGCTCGGGCCGTCACACTCTCCACCCTTTAGCAGAAGGCGTCCTCACTGTAGCCCCACACACGGTCGGGAGTCGGCTGTAATAGCGAGGACCCACACGAGGTTGGGAGTCCGCTCTAATACCATTTATAGAATCCCGGGTCTCCACTGTACATATGTTGTCCGCTTTTAACATTATGTCATCACAGCTTTAAAACGCGTCACACAGATTAGAGAGACTTAAGCATTATAAACTAGCCAAAAGATTCTCCCCTAAGCGATGTGGGACAGGAGATGCGCTCTCGCGCTTGGGCCATCACACTCTCCCCCCTTGGGAGCACAGGATCCTCACTGTGGCTCCACACGCGGTTGGGAGTCGGCTTTGATACCACTTGTAACATCTCGAGTCTCCACTATACACATATTGTCCGCTTTGGACACTAAGTCCTCACGGTTTTGTTCATTTTAAGGCAGCCCATACTACCCTAAGAAAATGCGTATGTACAGTTAGAGGGACCTAAGCCTTATAAGCTAGCCTAGGACTCTCTCCCTAGGCGATGTGGGACAAGAGACGCACACCCTTCTTGCGCACGTCCGGGGACCGAGGCATGAACGCATTGCCATCCCTCCTCCTTGCGCACCGTCGCTTGGGCCGTCACATACTATATATCAAAAGCTATATGTCATATACAAATATATAAACATAAAAGGGATAAGTATTCCAGAAGTCCTACAACTTGTCACGAAAATGCATTTCAATCCTAAAACTTGCAAAACGTGCATTTAAGTCCTAAAACTTGTCAAATTATTTCAAATGAGTTCTAAGATCGACGCCGTTAGCATTTTCCGTTAAAAATGCTGACGTGGCATTTTAAATAATTTTTTATTTTCCAGATTTATTTTTTAATTAATTTTTATCCATTTTTTAAAAAAAAACTAGATTTAAAAACAAAAAAAATAAATTTATTCTTATCTTATTTTCAACAAAAACTAAAAAGAAAAGTTAAAAATTTTATTTTTAAAATTTTTAAAAATAAATTAAAAAATAATGTTAACTTTTTAAATATGTTTTTTTAATAAATGTTTTAACTAAAAAAATTATTTTTAATTAAAATGTTTTTTAATAAATATTTTAACTTTTTTAAATTTTTTGGTGAAAATAAGATAAAATGAATAAATTTGATTTTTTTTAGTTTTTAAATCTATTTTTTTAAATAATTAAAAAATTCATGTGGAAAATAAAAATTATTTAAAATGCCACGTCAGCATTTTTAATGGAAAAGGCTAACGGCGTCGATCTTAGGACTCGTTTGAAACAATTTGACAAGTTTTAGGACTTAAATGCATTTTTTGCGAGTTTTAGACCGAAATGCGCATTTTCACGACAAAGTTGTAGGACTTCCTAACACTTATCCCAACATAAAAATACATTCTGATACCACCGACCAAGGTGGCGTGGATGGTAGGGCCTTGGACCTCCCCGATTGAGGCCAAGGTTCGAATCCCCTACGAAGCAGGGAGGCAGTCTTAGCTACTACATGGTGACTTAAGCGTGACGTCGGGGTGGTGGTTTCCCTGCTAACGTCACCGGGGGGTTTACAGCGCACTGCCGGTGCAAGCTGATTCCTCCTGTCCCAAAAAAAAAAAAAATACATTCTGATTCAATATTGACTTTTTAGGAAAAGAATATCCAATTACCCCATCCAGAGCTCTGAACCCAGTTCAGACGACCATTTCTAAAGGCGCAATGGACCTAATGGCCCAAAAACAACATTTCGAGAAAATATTGGGTAGTCCCGAAGCGCCAAGTCAGTGTGCGCCTCGACCAATCAGGAAGTGACACGTGGCTCCACATGTGCGTGGATAGCCCCACTAGTTTTTCCGCATAAAATTTATTATGCTCCTTTTTTAATTTAAAAATTTACGGCCATTAATAGGCTGCCGCTGTTTTTTTCTCTCTCCTCTAATTTGGAGTAGGTCTGCATGCATTAAATGAATATGCACACTATAGCTTCCCTTCCCTCCTTTCCTTTTCAATTCAAATTTTTTGGTAAGAATTTGCTCTCTACGTTGCGGTGCTTCTCCAGCCTCTGCCCCAAAGCTCGTTGCTTCTCGGCCTGCATCGTTGTGTTCCTTCTTCACCTTGCTTCGATGTGGTTTCCCTACACAAGACGGCGAGGAATGTTCTTGCTGTAAGTTGCGGACTCTACGTTGCGGTGCTTCTTTGGCCTCTGCCCCAAAGCTCGTTTCTTCTAGGCTTGTGTAAGATGTTGAGCAGAGCCTCGACACTCGTTGGCAATGTAGAATAACTAAAGGGGAGGAGAGATGAGGCTGAAACTTCCTCTTTTTTCAGAACAACGAAGTATTTTTACAAAAATAAATACATAACGTAAAACACGACTAAAATAGGACCCATAAATACCCATGTTCTGCATAAAGCATTTACTCCACTAACACCTAAAAACTAGGACAACTAACACACAAACTAGCTAAACGTGACTCCACTAACTCCTAAAGATTAGAATAACTGAAAAACCAAATCAGCAAAAACGTGCAGAAAAAACAATTATTATTTCAATAATCTCTCTCTTAAACTAATGTTTACTAACATTCAGTTTAAAGCCTTGACTATTTTCAATGTGCAAACACCTAGTAACCTTCTGAACTTCACAAATGACTCAATCATGAGGGCCTTGGTGAATATATTAGTAACTTGATTTTCACTCATGCAATAGATTAGATCAATTGTCCCATCATTGTTAAGATCTTTCAACAAATAAAACTTCACATCAATGTGCTTGCTTCTTCCATGTAGCATAGGATTCTTGGAGATTTTGATTGTTGAGTTGTTGTCACAAAAAATTTTAGTAGCTCCCGGTTACTTGAATTGCAACTCCTCAAGAATTCTCCTTAGCCAAATAGCTTGACAAGCACTAGCTATTCCAGCAACAAATTCAACTTTTGTACTTGACAATGTGGCAATTGGTTGCTTCTTGGTGTTGGAGAAAACTTCCTTGAGTGTTTTGAAGTTGATAAAACGTTTCCATCAGTCTAGTTTGAAGACTTGCAGATTCTTCCATCAAAGTCTGAAGATCTTCGGACTGCCAGACTCAAGATCCAAAGTCTATCCTCATTGACAGTTTCTAGACCGTCGAAGAAGGCTTATCCAGAATTAAGTATTTCGTTAAGGATTTGATTCTATTGACTGAAGAAGATCTCTTTGCAGGATACAACATGTTGGAATACATTATTCAAATTGAGATTGATTCAGGGATTTTATATCCGTTGATTGACAAAGTAAACTTGGAAGGTTCTACTTATGGAAACCTATATCCTAATTGTATGGGCAAGCATGATTGGTGGGCTATCATCATATTCCTTAAATAACTCGAAATATTCCTAAATGATTCTGTCCAACGGGTAGATTGGAAGAACTCATTTGGTAAGTGCCAACAGGTGTGATGGCATGAAGGAGTATATAAGGAAGACGTTCCAGTTGTTTGAGTTTGTGCGCAATAGAAGAATTCCAAAGTCTAAAGCTCATTGTTCTTAGTCAATTCAATTGTTGAGTGAAATCTTATACTCAAAAGAGAGTTTATATCTTTGTGAGACCTTGAGGAAGTGTAGCAGAGTCTCCACACTGTGGAATCAAGGAAGAGCTTTACAGTAACAACTCTTTTGATTCATAATGAAATCCAGTCAGTGGGTTGTCAGTGCGGAAGAATGGACGTAAGCTTGAATTAAGCTGAACCACTATAAACCATGTGTTCTTATTCTCTTCCCTACGCTCTTTTACTTTGATCGTAATTCAATTTGTTTTTACATCTATTCACCCCCCTTTAGGTGCTCATACTAGCTTTCACAATTGGTATCAGAGCTTGTGTACTCACTTAAGTTGAAGTGTTTTACTTCAGAGTTAAAGATCCATGGCTAGTATGTTGGCTCCAGGTTTGGTCGAAGGGCAAAGTAATACCAGACCGCCTTATTTTGATGGAAATGAATACAACATGTGGAAAAACAAGATGAATGCATTCCTAAGATCAAAGGATCCTCTGGAATGGGATGTGGTAGACAAATGAATCATTCGTAAAGCTGGACCAGTCTCGGAAAGAGGAAAAGAAGCTGTTGAGTCTAGTGAAATGACTCAAGAAGAGATAATCAAGAGACAAGCTCTTGATGCAAAAGCAATTTATTCTTTATATTGTGCATTATCTTCTACTGAATATAATAGAATATCTTCTTGTGAAACAGCTAAAGAAGTCTGGGATAGATTACACATCATCTATGAAGGAACTGATCGAGTGAAAGAAACCAGAATCAACATTCTGCTCGGTCAATACGAAGTATTCAAAATGAAATTAGGAGAATCTATCACTAACATGTTTAGTCGTTTTACAAAAATCGTGAATGGTCTTGAATATCAAGATCAACCAATTTCTGGACCCATGAAGGTAAACAAGCTACTACGTGGACTGTCCAAGGATTGGAATCATATAAAGACCTCAATAAGGGAGACACAAAGAATCATGCCACTCTTTGTTAACGAATTGGTTGGGACTCTTCAGTCTTATGAAGTGGAGCAAATCAACGAAAATGAAGATCCTAAAGGTAAGAAATCTATTGCATTAAAATCTAATGATGATTCTGATGTCACAGATTCTGAAGACGATATGGATGATGAAGAGCTTGCTCTCATGATAAGAAGATTCAGAAAATTAAACAGAAAGGGGAGAAGATTCAATCCAAAGAAACAAAGTTTTCAAAAGCAACAGATTAAGTCAGTTGAGGACGATGAATCTAATAAAGATGTAGTCTGCTTTGAATGCAAGAAAAATGGACACATCAAACCCAACTGTCCCCTTCTGAAGAAAAAGAAAGGAAAAGCTGAGAAGTATCGAAATGCACTTAAAGCAGAAATTTGGAGTGATATAGAATGTGAGGAAAGTGATGATGATTATGCCAATATTTGTCTCATGGCACAATCAAACTCAGATTCAGATTCAGACTCAGACTCAGACAGTGAAATTGAGGTAAGTAATTTAAAAATCCCTACTAAAGTTTCTAGATACATTGATGAATTGTGTCTTAGTCTCAAAACCTCTCTCAAAAGGATTTCTAAAGTTAAAAGGGAAAATTCCGCACTGAAACAACAGGAAAATGTTTGGAAAGAAAATGTCAAAAGTTTAGACAAAAGTGTTACTACTTTAAAAGAAAATGCAGACAATCTTTCAAAAGAAAATGCATTCTTGAAAAATGATATCTTAAGTATTTCTACAAGATTTTCTATAGGATCTGAGAAACTTGAAAAAATTCTTTCAGCACAGAGACCTTATTTCAACAAATCAGGTTTAGGAATGACTGCTGAAATCATTCCTCTAATTGATTTTCCTAAAGTAAAGGAAAGAATTAAGCAAAGACCTACAAGAGATTCTTACAAAAATCATTTCCAAAAAGTTTTTGTAAAACCTGTAGGCCGCAGTGCTCTTAAATGTTCTAAGTGTAATAACTCAGATCATTTTGAGAAAGAATGTCCTATGGTTTGGAAACCTGTTAAGAAGGTATGGGCAAAGACCGAATATTACGTTAACACCAATGGACCCAAGAAAATATGGGTTCCAAAGAAAGCTTGAATCTCTTTTCTAAATGCAGGTCACTATCAAGAAAAAAGGTTAAATGGTACTTGAACAGTGGATGCTCAAGACATATGACATGAGACTCAAATTGGTTCATAAAATTTGTACAAGTTAATGGTGGAAAAGTTTCTTTTGGAGGAAATAGCAAAGGAAGAATTGTGGGATACGAAACTATGAAGATTGGAAGCCCCACGATCAGTAATGTTTTCTTAGTAGAATGACTCAACTACAACTTGCTGAGTATCGGTCAACTGTGCGACATTGGTTTCAAAATCATCTTTCAAGAAGGAATATGTTCAGGAACCAATAAAGACTCCTCTCAGTCTTTCATGGGGCGAAGACATGGGTATATCTATCTCTTGGATATCAAATCAGATGAAATCCAATGTCTAATCTTAATTCAAGAGGAAGCAAAATTATGGCACAGAAAACTTGGGCACATCAATAAGAAGCAAATAGCCAAAATTTCAACAAAGAAGCTTGTTCGTAGACTACCCAAACTAACATATCAAAAGTCTAATCTATGCACACCATGTGTGTTGGGAAAACAGGTAAGAAACTCATTCAAACCAATAAATCAAGTATCCACTAATCGTGTGCTGCAGCTCTTGCATATGGATCTCTTTGAACCAATCAGAACTCAGAGCATTGGACGTAAGAAATACTGCCTAGTAATTGTGAATGACTATTCACGATTCACTTGGATATATTTCCTGGCAAGTAAGTCTGAAACATTTTCTTATTTTATAAAATTTGCTAAAAATGTTCAAAATGAGAAATGATATGTTATTTCAAGTATACGGACAGACCATGGAGGTGAATTTGAAAATCAAGACTTTGCAAAATTTTGTGATGAATCTGGTTTTTAGCATATGTTCTCTTCACCATATACTCCAAAGCAAAATGGAGTTGTGGAAAGAAAGAATAAATTGCTGCAAGAAATGACTAGAACTCTTTTAATTGAAAATAACATCTCTTCTCGTTTTTGGGCTGAAGTTGTTTCTACAGCGTGCTATATTATTAATAGTCTTTTTAAGGCCTATTCTGGAGAAAACTCTTTATGAGTTATTCAAAGGAAAGAAGCCAATTGTTTCGTATTTTCTTGTGTTTGGATGTAAATGTTTTATATTGAAAAATGCAAATGATCGAGTTGGTAAGTTTGAAGAAAAATCGGATGAAAGTATTTTCCTTGGATATTCTATCACAAGCAAAGCTTATAGAGTTTACAACAAAAAGACTCAATCTATGGAGGAATCGATGAATGTCAAATTTCAAGACTTTATGCAAAATCAATCGATTCAGACTCAACTTGAAGAATCTGAATCTCCAGAAACAGCTCAGATTTCAGAAGACCAGCAACAAATGATCATTAAAGATTCAAATGAGAAAAATGATCAACAGTCTGACAAATTAACCAACAACTTGAAGCATAAGTCTAGTCATCCCAAAGATCTCATTATTGATGATATTAATGAAGGAATTCGCACAAGATCCGAAAGGCGTGAAGAGTCTAGTGCTGTGGCTTTTATTTCTAAAATAGAACCAAAAAGCATAGAAGAAGCTCTAAATGATGAAAGCTGGATTGAAGTTATGCAAAAAGAACTCAGGCAATTCAGTATCAATGATGTCTGGGAATTGACTTCTAAACCGAAAGGTAAATCAATCATTGGAGCTAAATGAGTATTCAGAAACAAGATGAACGAGAAAGGAAAAGTCGTAAGAAACAAAGCAAGACTCGTGGCCAAGGGATATACGCAAGAAGAAGGGATAAACTATGATAAGACTTACGCACCAGTAGCAAGATTAGAAAAAATTATATTATTACTTGCTTTTGCTTGTCATAAGAATTTCAGATTATTCCAAATGGACGTCAAAAATGCTTTCCTAAATGGATTTATTTAAGATGAAGTTTATGTGAAACAACTACATGATTTTGAAGACCCAAGGAAACCAAACTCTGTATTCAAACTGAAAAATGCTCTATATGGTTTAAAGCAAGCACCTCGAGCTTGGTACGACAGACTAAATAAGTTTTTAATTCAAAATGGCTTTGTCAAAGGTAAAGTAGATACTACATTGTTTATCAAAAGAGAAAGCAAAAGTTTTCTACTTGTTCAAATTTATGTTGATGATATTATTTTTGGATTTTCTAATGAAAATCTGTGCAAGAAATTCTCTAAGTCTATGTAGGATGAATTTGAAATGAGCATGATGGGTGAACTAACCTTCTTTCTCGGCCTTCAAGTGAAACAACTGAAGGAGGGAATCTTTATTCATCAAGAAAAATATGCTAAAGAACTTGTCAAAAAGTTTGGACTGGAGAATTGCAAAAAGACTAATATACCAATGTAAAGTTCTTTGAAGATGGACAAAGATGAAGGAGGAAAGAAAGTTGACCAGAAGTTATACAAGAGTATCATTGGTTCACTTCTTTATCTTACTGCTTCTAGACTTGACATTTTGTTTAGTGTTTGTATTTGTGTCAAATTTCAATCAGACCCTAAAGAATCTCATTTAAGTGCTACAAAGCGTGTTATCAAATATATTGCCTCAACTTCAAATTTAGGTCTCTGGTATTCTAAAGAAGGAGACTTCACTTTTCTTGGATACTCAGACACAGACTTAGCCGGATGCAGAGTTGATAGAAAGAGCACCTCGGGCACCTGTCAACTACTTGGAAATAGAACAGTGTCTTGGTTTTCAAGGAAGCAAAGTACCGTAACTCTTTTTATGGCAGAAGCAGAGTATGTAGCTCTTGGAAGTTGTTGTTCACAAATTCTGTGGATAAAACAACAGCTAAGAGACTTTGGAATTGAAGATTCATGCACTGAGATCAAATGTGACAACACCAAATAAGCAATCAATCTCACCAAGAATCCGATTCTTCACTCAAGAGTAAAACATATAGAGATTCAACATCATTTCATTAGAGATCATGTTCAAAATGGAGAAGTTTCAATTGAGTTTATTGATTCAAAGAATCAACTGGCAGATATATTTACAAAGCCTTTGGAGAAAAATCAATTTGAAGTTATTCGTTCCAAACTCAATATCTTAAAGTCTAAGGAAGTTCAGACTCAGGACTGAAAGTCTAAAGACACTCACACTCAGACTCAGACGATCAAGATTTACGACTGTAAGTTACTTCTATTTTAGAATCTTATCTCTCGGATCAAATCTAAAAAATATACGATCATCTATCCGTAATTGATTGATGTTATTTCCCATATTTCGTGATTATTGCAATCTTTCCTTTTTGAAAAAGTTATTTTTGAAATGACAGTTATCTAATTTTTTGAAAAGGCGGTTATTTTTAAAAGGCATATTTATATTTCCTTTTTACGACGTTCCGTATGCCTTGCTTCGACTGTCTTATATAGTGTTGGTTCTTCTTCGTTTTACTCACAAAAACCCTAAGAGAGCACAGATCTTCCACTTCTGTTTTCTTCTCTTGTTTAATCCTCAAACAGTTTTCACCTTTCTTGCGAAACAAGCTTGGAATCTCTCAAAGACTGTGAAAGATGTCGTCACAAAGAAAGTTTTCGAGGATCGTGAATAGGGGACCACAGCAAATGCGTGAGGGACCTACGCACTTTGATCTCACTGAGGAAGAAGAATCTCTTAGACAGCAGCAGAGCCCACAACATTCTCAGTAGCGTCAATCTCCTTCATCTAGACCTCCAAATGTTGCACATCGAGAAGAGAAAGAAATCATTGAAGATGCAGAACCTGTAAGAACTCATAAGCCCGCTTTTACCTTTAAGCTTTACCATGCTTTGAAGAGGAGTGGTACTCCGTTGAACTATATTGATGAATTTCTTAAAGTTAAAGGGTATAAAAATGAAACCTACTTTTTACGCACAATAGAACGATTGGGAATTGCCCTACGGGGTCAGCGGAAGAAGCATTGGCAAATATCCCCAGCGATCCACGTGTTGGAGGGCTGAGTCAACCTGATGGGAATGATGATAATAGGATGTACAGTCAGTTTAAATCTAGAATAGGTGTTGCGGCGAAAATCCGAAGCAAAATGACAGATTTGTTTCGCTCGGAAGAACACAAGCAACTGTACTCTAAGTTACTAAAGCATGGTGTGATTCACCCTAGAAGTGTGGACTTTGATTTTCTTGATTCTCTGAATGTTAATCTGCGAGAGAAATTCAATCTTCTTCAACTCGAACGGTTTTGTTCTGAAACGACAGAGGCTCATGTTGAACTTACTGCTTACTTCTATTCAAATCTCAGTTTCTTGGATGCGAATAGATTCTCTTTTAGTGTTCGAGATCAGGACTATGTGGTTGACATGAATACATTGGCTGATGTGATTGGGGTTGAAAGAGGGAAATATTAACCTTCAGTGTGTCTATTGGTCGTGCGACAATAGAGCTTGTTCGGGATAGAACGACAGAAGGAAAGATTTCATATTTGAGAATGAATGCCTCAAATATTTAGCTTCACAAGATAGTGATCAACTGTCTCAGACCCAAATCAACTTCAAAGACCGATGTTTCAAACTCGGAGGCAAAGCTGATGTATGCCATTAACGCTGGCAAGAAGTTCTCTCTTCCACACACTATTATGTTCCACATGTATAGAACGATGGTGAAGGACAAGGGCCAACTTTTTTACTCAGCACTTGTCACCAAGTTATTCAGACATTTGAACATTCGGCCTCCCCGGATTCTTTGCGTTCGAACATGCGATCAAATGGTGGTGGGACTGAAAATGGTCTCTAAAATGTGTATGAAGGAACTTAACAAGGCTTTGGAGCAATTCAAGGTGAAGACCCCTGTCAAGACTCACCCAGTCTCTTCGGCTGCAAAGCGGAAAGGGAAGGAGCCCATGGTTGCTCCATCCAAGAAAAGAAGAAGACTCATCTTGGAGGATGAAGAGGATGAGGATGATATCACAATTTCTGCTCTTGCTTTAAAGAACTTAAGTTGTTCTATTCCAGAGACAAAGGAGAGACAGGAACAAGACAAGGACGAGATCGAACAGAGGACTGGAGAGAGAATCAGTGGAGAAAGAAGTAGAGGAGGAAAGAATTGAGGAAGAGGAAGAAGAGGGCAGAGGAGAACAAGAAGAAGCATAACATGAGGAGTACTTCTCACTGCCATAAGGCATTGAAACATGGGGAGATCGTGAGAAAAGAGGTACGTCCTCAATTGCTGCCACCAGTGAAGGAGTAAGTCGTTCTCCGGCAGATCCAGAAGACATCTATGCCTCTCAATTTCCTAAGAAAGGCCATGAGATTTCATCGCCCAATCTGTGTGATCGTGCTGACTTGCCATCATCTGCCAATACACCATCTAATCGAGCAGAAGCCAGCACTCAGACTGACAATTCAGCAGACTTTTGCAGAGTGCTTGATGTTCTCTTGGAGATGCGAGGCCAAATTTATGCTTTGGGATGCGAAGTACAGAACTTGTAAAATGCAGGTCAAGCCTCTTCAGTTTCTTTGCACGATCAACTCTATGCCCTTGCTCTTCAAGTTCAAGCAAATGCTAAGGGTGAAGATGTGGCTCAACCGAAGGAGGATTTGAAAAAGCTGGAAGGGATTGTCCAGTCATTGAGAGATTTCCAGTTTGTTCGTGTTCCCAAGCAATCATAATTACATTCTCTTTTCATCTCTACCTTTTTAATGATGACAAAAAGGGAGAGAGATGTGGTGCAGATTTGAGATTTAAACTCTTGAACTCTTGACTTTTGTGACGTTTATGTTTGATTGACTTTACTTTTGTGTTTGGCTATTTGAATTTGGACTGGATTTGGATTTGACTGTTTAAATGTTTGTTTATCTTAAGTACTACTAGTATTTTATGGCAAAGATAGTTGCTAATTTACAGGACTAATCTAATTTCTGTGGATGCAGATTTTAATGTTATCTTTACTAAGCCAATTATCTTTTATGAGATATCCATGTTTGCTTGAGTATTGTTTTGCAGGTCAAAGTTATCCAAAATCTGCAGGAAAGTTGTCACCATCAAAAAGGGGGAGATTGTTGGAGAAAACTTCCTTGAGTGTTTTGAAGTTGACAAAACGTTTCCATCAGTCTAGTCTGAAGACTTGCAAATTCTTCCATCAAAGTCTGAAGACTTTCAGACTACCAGACTCAAGACCCAAAGTCTATTCTCATTGACAGTTTCTAGACTGTCGAAGAAGGCTTATCCAGAATTGAGTATTTCGTTAAGGATTTGATTCTATCGATTGAAGAAGATCTCTTAGCTAGATACAGCATGTTGGAATCCATTATTCAAATTGAGATTGATTCAGGGATTTTGGATCCGTTGATTGGCAAAGTAAACTTGGAAGGTTCTACTTATGGAAACCTAGATCCTGATTGTATGGGCGAGCAGGATTGGTGGGTTATCATCATATTCCTTAAATAACTCGAAATCTTCCTAAATGATTATGTCCAACGAGTAGATTGGAAGAACTCCTTTGGTAAGTGCCAACGGGTGTGATGGTATGAAGAAGTATATAAGGAAGACATTCCAGCTGTTCGAGTGTGTGCGCGATAGAAGAATTCCAAAGTCTGAAACTCCTTGTTCTTAGTCAATTCAATTGTTGAGTGAAATCTTGTACTCAAAAGAGAATTTATATCTTTGTGAGACCTTGAGGAAGTGTAGCAGAGTCTCTACACTGTGGAATCAAGGAAGAGCCTTATTGTAACAACTCTTTTGATTCATAGTGAAATCCAGTCAGTGAGCTGTCAGTGCGGAAGAGTGGACGTAGGCTTGGATTAAACCGAACCACTATAAACCCCGTATTCTTATTCTCTTCCCTACGCTCTTTTACTTTGATCGTAAATCAATTTGTTTTTACACCTAGTCACCCCCCTCCAGGTGCTCATACTAGCTTTCACACTTGGATGACCACGAAATAGCACTTGTCCCAAACATAAAAGCATAACCTGAAGTGCTCCTTCTATCATCTTGATCTCCTGCATAGTCACTATTAGTAAATCCCACCAAATTAGACTTTTCACCATTTTTATAAAATAGCCCAAAGTCTCTAGTTCCTTGCAAGTAACGAAGGATTCTCTTGGCAGCTAACAAATGCATTTTTGTAGGATTCTCCATATATCTACTTGTTAAACTCACAGAATACATTATGTCTTGTCTTGTTGCAGTTAGATACATCAAACTGCCCACAATTTGTTTATAAAGTGTGCTGTCAACTTTTTTCTATTCATAATCCTTGTACAGCTTTAAATCAAACTCAATTGGAGTGTTTACAGGATTACAATCCTTCATTTGAAACCTATCCAAAATTTCTCCCACATATTTCTTTTCAGAAATAAAGATCCCATCATCCGATTGTGCCACTTCTATGCCAAGGAAATAATGCATCATACCAAAATCAAATATTTCAAACTCATCCATCACATCACAATTTCAAGTAAATATAAGATCATCAACATACAAGCAGACAATGAGCATTTTCCCTTTATCTCCAATCTTGACAAAAAAAAACATATGCTTATAAGGACATTTTGAAAACCCAGCTTTAAGAAAATAAGTTTCAATACGACTATATCAAGCTCGAGGGGCTTGTTTTAGCCCATAAAAAGCTTTCTTCAATTTATAAGCTTTATGCTCATTTCCAATCTTGACATAACAAGGGGGTTACTCGACAAATACCTGTTCCTCCAAGTACCCATGCAAGAATGCCGATTTGACATCTAGCTGGAAAATATGCTAACAATTCTGTGCCACTAATACAACCACCAATCTAATCGTGTCATGTCTCGCAACTAGAGAAAAAACTTATGTATAGTCAATCCCATATTGCTGCTTGTATCCCTTGGCTACCAAACGTGCCTTGTATTTGTCAACTTCACAATTTTCTTTCAGTTTTGTTTTAAAGACCTACTTTATACCAATGGTTTTTTATCCATTCGGAAGATCAGATAGCTCCCAAGTATCATTTCTTTCAATGGCATTAATTTTATCATCCATCGCTTTTTATCATTTTTTTTCTTTGACAGCACTCTCAAAAGTTGTAGGGTCATAGTCTGAAAATAAGGCAAAGTGAGTAATTGAATCTCCAATTCCAGTTACCTCATAATCTTCCATCCAAGCAGGTCTTCTTCGAATACGGTGAAGAGATTGAGCTTCTTCTTCATTTACTTCAATGACTATTGGTGAAATTCCAGCAGTTGTAAAAGTCATATTTGAAGAATTTTTGGGCATACAAGATGCTGAAATTTGCTCATGTTCAGCATCATTGTCATAAAGGATTTGGGTAGGCTGCTGCCTATTCCAATCCCAAGTGTTATCTTCATAAAAAAAAACATCCCTGCTAGTCACAATTTTCTTTGTTAGTGGATTGAATAATTTATATGCTTTGGATGCTACACTTACACCAAGAAAGACATATTTTTTAGCATTGTCATCAAGTTTCTTCCTTTTCTCATCCGAGACATGGGCATATGTGATGCATCCAAAGATTCTCAAATGATTTATAGCCGGTTTTCTCCCACTCCAAGTTTCTTTTGGTGTCATATTTTGAACAACAAAAGTTAGACTTCTGTTCAAAACATGAATACTCCAATTTACTACTTTCGGTCAGAAAGTCTTTAGAACTCTTCCTCTTACCAATAAGCTTCTCACCATGTTGAGAATGTTTCTATTTTTCCTCTCAGATACACCATTCTGTTGTGGTGTATATGCGGCTGTAAGCTCTCTTCGAATGCCATGATCTACACAAAAAGTTTCAAATTCTTTTAGTAATATTCACCACCACGATTTGTTCGAAGGGTCTTAATGGTTTTTCCTGCTTCATTTTCCACACGAGCTTTGAAGCTTTTAAATGTGGAGAAAGCTTCTAATTTTTCCTATAAAAAATAAACCCAAGTTTTTTGGAAAAATCATCAATGAAGATAATTAAATATCTTTTACCTCCATAAGAAGGTGGGTCTATAGGACCACAAATGTCCGAATGCACCAGCTGCAAAACATCATTTGCTCTCCATGACTTCTCTTTTGAAAATTGAGAACGATGTTGTTTGCTAATAACACATTCTTCGCAGACTTGGGAAGGAGTAGTAATTTGAGGAAGACCTGACACCATGTTTTTCTATTGGAGGGTCTTCAATCCACCAAAACTCGAGTGACCATAACGAAAATGCCACAGCCATGAGGGATCTTTCTTTTCAGCATGCTCCAATGGTCATAATGATCATCAAAGCGTGGAAATGTTGGTTGAACAAAATTGTCAGTGGCCATTGAAAATATTGCTGCTGCAATTATCTCACGAAAGTATCTCACACCTCTAAACCTTATTTATCTTTTTTAAAAACTCTCTCACTCTTCTCAAGGCTCTAATACCATTGTAGAATAACTAAAGGGGAGGAGAGATGAGGCTGAAACTTCCTCTTTTTTCAGAACAACGAAGTCTTTTTACAAAGTCAAATACATAATGTAAAACGCCACTAAAATAGGACCAATAACTACCAATGTTCTGCATAAAGCATTTATTCCACTAACACCTAAAAACTAGGACAACTAACACACAAATTAGCTAAACGTGACTCCACTAACTCCTAAAGATTAGAATAACTGAAAAACTAAATCAGCAAAAACGTGCAGAAAAAACAATTATTATTTCAACAGGCAACTCATTGGATTTCCCAAATTCCATCGACAGAGCCCGAAGTTGCAATTACATAGGCATGAGAGCGATCATGAACGAGAAGGTAGAGAACGAGACAGGCGAGACAGAGATCATGGGTAGAGAAGGAGCCAATCAAGAAGTCGAAGTAAGAGCAGGGACTGCAAGGACCGTGATGGTGGGGAACACTGTAAGAGTCATGCACATGGCAACACAAGTCTGAAAAGGCGCAGGCATGAAGATGGCCAAGAAGAGCCAAAGAAGAAGAAAGAGAAGAAGGAAAAGCAGGATGATGGAACAGACCATCCCGACCCAAAGATTGTAGAAGAAAAAAGGTTGCAAGGTTCTTTGGGATTGAAACCGTTGAAGCTCTAGGCATGACAGTTGCAAAGACATGTTGATTGAGTGATTACCGATGATGATGCTTAGCCTGATGGAATGTTCAAATTGCTTGTATGCTGTCTTTACTGTATAGATTGAGCGGTGAGCAATCAAATGTGGCTGTCTTTGAACTTTATTTACATTTGACCTTATGCCCATTGTTTTTACTCTTTGGCACCATAAACTTAAGTCTCCAGAACATTTTGTAGGCTTTCAGTTGGCGTCTAGAGATGGATGATCGAATATATTACCATCTTATCCTCTTTAATTGCATGGTTGCGAGTTATAGATGTGAGTCACATGGCTTGGGTTCCTTGGATCATTTGAGAACTGATGTAATCGGTCTTGTGTACTTGTGTCCACAAACTGTTCAAGTTTAGGATCTTACAAGACTCTACTATTCGTGTCCCTTGTTGAAAACTTGAAACACGAGATTGGTGCCATCAATGCGTTGTAACAATTTACAACTACATACAAACAAGAGATTCAACATCCATTTTATGTACACATTTCGGTTTGAAAAAGCAGAATTTGGATGTGATAATGTCTTCTACTGCTCATGGCAACATGTTTTCCGACTATAAATTTACAAGCAATTGAATATGGCAAGTCGGAAAAAAGGGTAAATATCTCCAGTCATGGAAGCGACTCTAGCAACAAAATGCCATCATTGTCGTACTGGAGAGAACAGTACAGTTGCTTGCACCTCCTTCCCATCAGAATTCTCTTCTTGCACAGCTCTACTTCTTCACATTCCTCCTCTTCATACGTAAGGATGCCGTCGTTGTCATTGCTATCTTCTTCTTCGTTTCGTTCTTCTTCTTTGAAAGGGTTGCTCACTTTGTAGCGCACGGTCTTCACCTTCATCTTCTGTCGAGCACCCTGCAATTTCATCAACACCCAAGCTACAGCTCTAGCTCTTATGGTGGATTGAGGAATACTGTCGATACACCTTTTTTCAGTACCAATGTCAACACTGTTACCATTGCTCTTCCCGACCTCGACACTAAGAAGTTTCATGCTGGGATTCTTCTTGAAGATGGCGGACATTCGGAGGACCGCCATCTAGTGCCGCTTACTCAGCACCATTTGTCCATATGGACTGGCCTTCTCTCTGCATCTCTCACCGTTCTCTACCTTCTCATTCATGATCCCTCTCATGCCCATGTAACTGCAACTCCAGGCTCTGTCGGTGGAATTTGGGAAATTAAATGAGTTGCCAGCAAGTGTCGAGGCTCCGCTCAACATCTTACACAAGCCGAGAAGCAACGAGCTTTGGGGTAGAGGCTAGAGAAGCATCGCAACGTAGAGTCCGCGACTTACAACAAGAACATTCCTCATCGTCTTGTGCAGAGAAACCACACCGGAGCAAGGCGAAGAAGGAACACAATGAAGCAGGCCAAGAAGCAACGAGCTTTGGGGCAGAGATTGGAGAAGCACCACAACGTAGAGAGCAAATTTGTACCCAAAATTTTGCATTAAGAAGGAAAGGAAGGGGGAAAAGGAAGCTATAGCGTGGGTATTCATTATGCAAAAAGGAAGAGAAAGAAAGCGTTATTAATGCATACAGGCCTACTCCGAAATAGAAGAGAGAGAAAAGCAGCTACAGGCCTTTTTATGGCGGTAAATTTTTAAATACAAAAATGGAACATAATAAATTTTATGCAGAAAAGCCAGTGGAGCCACACCCACACACGTGGAGCCACGCATCACTTCTTGATTGGTTGGGGCACACGTTGACTTCGCGCTCTGGAATCACCCAATATTTTCTTGCGACTGCGACGTCTTACCTTTTGGTTAGGATAGCTAGTATATGAAAAAACAAAAAAAAACCCCAAAAATGGAGATGGATAACCCAAAAGAGAGAATACTGTTGCAATTTCAATTCAAGAGAAATTTTTTCGAAGAAAAAAATTCAGGAGATATTTTATTTCATCTAGAAAAGAAGGATCTTGTTTGCAAGGGGAGAATCAAAGCACATGCCCAGGGCTAGGTCACCGCAGAAAATTCGACAACGCTCCTCCTGTTTACATTTCCAAAGAAACAAAAACATAAAAAGCACATGCCATATTGTCCGTAACGTAAACGACGAAACGTACGTCAGTTGGCCTCCCTCGAATAATGCAAACCCAAAAGACGACAAAAAAAGTTCAACAAACGGATGGCTGACCGAGACGACCCGCCGGGGCATTTCACTCGCGCTTCCACGACTCAGTGAGTCCGGTCAACGCAGACCGAGACGACCCGCCGGGGCTCATAGCAGCCCTAGCTTCTTCCTTCATGGCAAGCACTCGCTCCTTTACCATCTTTCCCTCTTCACTCTCCATTAACTCTCTGACTCGCTTCTCGACCTCCTCGGACCTCACCCACCCGTCCGCTGACTCGTCCACGGAAAGGGCGATCCTCATTTCCTGTACCAGAAGCACCCTGTTGTGCCGCTGCTCCGCGTAGAGCGGCCACGCCACCATCGGCACGCCAGCGCACACCGCCTCAAGCACCGAGTTCCACCCGCAGTGAGTCACGAACCCGCCCACCGAGGGGTGGCTCAGCACCTCCACCTGCGGGGTCCATTTCTTGACCACGAGCCCTCTCTCTTTGGTACGTTCAAGAAAGCCCTCCGGAAGCAGGGACCCCAAGTCCACGTCGGGCACCGCTGACGTGGCGGCCTTTTGGTTCTTGTCCTGTGTCGGGCTCCGGACCGCCCACAAGAACCGCTGACCGCTCCTCTCCAGCCCCATTGCTATTTCCTTCAGCTGTTCCACCGAGAACACGCCCAAGCTCCCGAAACACAGGAACACGACGCTCCCTCTCGGCTGCGAGTCCAGCCACGTCAGAGACTCCGTCGATCTGCCGTCGTCGCCTCCCCTGCTAGAGATCAGCGGCCCGATGCAGTAAAGCGGCGGAGTGGGCCCGCCGGGCACACACTCGCCGTCCGTGATGGCTCGTACAGCTCTCGGCTCGAGCTTCTCGAAGGTGTTGACTATGATCCCGGCCGAAGTCTGCATCTTCAGGGACGAATCCAAGAAGCCCTCGTAGGCCTCATCACAGCGATCCTCCAACGGCTTCGCAACATCGGAGGGTGGTATCGGCGGTGTGCCTGGGACATCTATTGGGGCGTCAAAGTCTTTTAAGCTTTTGGCAAACTTGTCGTGGAGAGTTGGGAGGTAAAGAAAGAAATTGAGGAAGCCAGCGCCGGAAGTGAAGAAGTAGTAGTAGGGAATGTTGAGCTCGCGCGCAACGGCGACGGCAGCAAAGCAGAAGCAGTCGATGATGAGGCCGTAAACGACATGGGTTTCGGAGATGGAGGTGAGGGCGTGGCGGACGTTGGGGTTGTTGAGGCGGAGGAGCTCGTAGGCGAGGGTCTCGTGGTGGGGGGAGGTGGTGGAGAAGTCCGGGGGGAGGGTGGTGGCAGGGAAGAAGTGGAAGGCGATGGAAGGGACGGCGGCGGAGACGGAGGCGATGTAGGAGGTGGTGGGGCCGGCGTCATAAGCTTGGTTGGTGATGAGGATGTGGATGCAGAGGGAAGGGCGGTGGGTGAGGAGGAGCTTGCCGAGCTCCACCATGGAGATGAGGTGGCCGATGGCCGGTGAAGGATACAGCACGATTGCTTCCTTCATTGCTTGGGCTTTGTTGGTGTTGGTATTGCTGGAACGACGTTTAAGCCCTCTGGGACTGTGGCTTTTGGTGAGATTTGTTTGTTTCTTTTTGTTCTGGTAACAAGTAATCTTCTCGAGATCGACGTCTTATCAACTTTGGTCAGATTCGTCTGTTAATGGCCGACACAATCATGAGAAATTGATAATTGATTAGTGTGAGGAGGTGATAATATTGCTCTTTTTTTTTTTAGTCTACAAAGATAATGTAGACTAACTCATTCCAATCATTGATAATGCAGGTCCATGGGAGAGACCCATATAAAATCAATTGTTAAGATGATATTGATCCCCATCATGTTCTATAGACAATATGTACAATAGCTTCTCATTGGTTTGGGCTGGCATTTCACTAGATGCTTCATTCATTCAATCATTTCGTTGTAACTGTTTTCTAAAGGGAAATGAAAGGAGGACAGTCGTGTACATCACATATTTTACTAGAGAATGCCTGATTCTCTGGAAAAATCATGAATCCCACTTGAGTTTTATAGCCCATCGACTGAGATTTCTTGTTATAGAAAAAAAAATCAGCCAAAATAAAAATAACAGAATAAAAAATAAATGTATTAACATTATCAGAGTTAGATTTTCTTTTTTTATATTAAGTACAAAAAAGAACGATTGAAACATTTTTATATCGAGAGAAAATAAAAGTAGAATTACTAACAGCATCAATACAAAACATTTTTCACACTTGTAGTTTTTTCAATCAAGAACTTGTCTGTTTTAATGAGAAAATAGAAAAAAAAATTAGTAGTCCAAATTGAAAGAACTAAAACTTGTGAATCAAGTTCCTTTGATCCCTAACCAAAAGTTAATATTCCAAATTGACGTTTTTTAGCGAATTTATCAATTTGTAGATGGAAAATTCAATGGTAGGTTATTCTATCCTTTAAGTAGATTTTTTTTTGATCTGTTAAAAGTGAGAATACTTTTGTCCAATGTGCAATCTATGCTTCTTCTTTTTTATCTTTTGGGATTTGGTTTGAAGCAATATACTGGAAAATATTTGTCATGCCATTAAACAGAACTATAATATGACAAAAAAAAAGAACTATAAAAAAAATTTCCAAATTCAATTTTTCAAAATCTTGTCATTTCATGATAAAATAATGATACCACAATTTGCTTTTCTATATTACTGTAGTTATGGTCTTGAAATACTTTCTCTAAATTTCCCTAACTCTTATTGCCAAATCCTCACAAATGGGAATTTGTGGTCATTATAGCACCGTTATTTATAGTAAACAACGGTATGGTTATAGTTGCAAGGTCCGTTCTTAAATTAGTGGGACTTCTACGCAACTTTGGAGAGGGCATTTTAGGAAGCATCGATTGTGCTCTATCAACCAGTTTTCTTTCTTTGGACCGCCGATGGGTTTGATTCTTGGTCCCAAGGGGAATGGTTTGACAAAGAGCAGCTAAGCCTGTGCCACATCCTTACGTAAGACAGAACTGGCATTTGTCGACTTTTAGCACAATAATGTCGTAGATCTGGTCACAAGCACAATAACAAAAGCTTGTTTGAGCAACGCAGCTAATCCGACTAGGCGACTGTAGCATTTGGGCATTCTTAGAGGAAGGATCCGGAGCAATCCCTAATCCTTGACAATGAGGAATGAAGGCAAGATTAGCGTATTCGCTATTTTAAATGCCTCCTTCTTGATTAGCTAAAATTACAATATGAGCATTGCCCCTTATTTGAAAACACCATCGGAAAAACACCATGTAATTGACTTCTTTGAAAACTCAATTCCACGCTATCAAATCTTTCAATAAATGAAATTATATATAAAGTTCATGTGCATATAGCAATTCTCTATTTTTACATGTCATTTGGTCTAAATTATCAATAATGTCTGGGATATATGAAGATTTATAATTTTTATTTGTGTTAAGCTAGAGTCTGGAGATGCCAAACGTGGAAATTCAGCACTGTCTATTCTTTCGATCATTGATTGTACGGACGCAAATTATGTTTATGGGCATTACGTTAACATTGCAGCTCCTTTAACCGAGGGCCGAGAAATTTCCAACGGTGATTATAAGACATACGAAAATCCGTGGAGTCGAGTTAGGTGAGAGAGAAAACACAAAGGATTATTGGAACACTGCATGCTTCTTTTCCTTTTCTTTGTTCCCCTTTCTTTTTCGCGCAACTAATTTTGCTTCAATTTGAGTATTTCCTTAGATTTCATTATGCTCAAGTTTGGTAGAAAAAGAAAATGACAGGAAACTGTTCAAAGAAAACGCAATAAAAAATTAATTGTAATATTTTAAGTAAGAGTGAGCATGATCCGGATTGGGTCAATCCAGAACTTAACATAGGGACCAACGTGCATAGTATTAATCCTCAATTTTTGGAACCAAGGACCAACCCTTTTAAGCTTAGGACTGAGTACCGGACTGATCCTATGGATTTGTACTAATTGATTATTTTTTTATTTCACTTTTCGTATTCCTTAAAAAAAAATTATACTAATGCAAATTATATATCCATAAATAATGCGACATTGAGTAACCAAATTAAGAACACAATCACATATCAAACATAAATATAAGAAAAGATAACAACATAAATTTCATACTTGCTAAAAGAAACAAGCCATAAAAATTAACACATGAGGTGAGTGAAAAGAGACTAGAGGCAAGTGGACAGAGGTGAGCGAATCAAGGCGAGTAGGCGAGCGAGATCGAGGTGAGCAAAGAGGGTTTTTATTTTTTATTTTGGTTGAATTAGGGCTCGGTCTCTTTTTACTTTTTAATTTATGTGACAAACTGAACTGTGAAGAGGACAGAGCAAGAGGTGTTAGAATTTAGAATAGACAAAAGTATATAATATATCTAATATATATTATACTTGATATATATCTATTATATTATAAAATATATACGGGGTTAGTCCGAGTTGGACTAATTCTAAACTTCCAGGACATAGGATTAATCTGCATAGTAGAAGGTTCGGGGATCCTAGGACTAAGGATTGATCTAGTCTCCATGAGAACCAGATTAGGACTAGCTCAGTTGGGTTGATTCGGGGTTGGTCTAAGGTTGACTCTGAACCGATGCTTAGCCCTAATTTTAACTTATGGGTTTATTAATACGTTAATGATAAATATAATATGATCAAATGTGTAACTTGTAAAGCAATTAGTATGTATATTTATCTAATCTCTAAAGACGCTCTTGAATTGATTTTTGACTATTTCGGTAGTGAATCGCTACGTAAGTTTAGAAAATAAATATCGTGATTTAAGATTTTGTCAAATGTCATAATCATGAAAGTAACTTTTAATATTGAGAATAGCTATGCATGTTTTTATTGCCAAATTTCATTATCATGAAAGTAACTTTCCTAATTGAAAATAGCTGTGCAATATATTGGGCTATGGATGTAGTTGATGGAGATTAAAGACTCCCGATGCTGGAATCTGCCTGCAACACCGTCCTCCTCCCTCGCGTGCCTGTGCATAGAGAGATTACGTAGGCAATTTCGTCCGATGTAGACCCTTCGAATACGACAACCTGTATATTTAACAGTTCATTGGTTGTCTATGTCTATGGCCGAAAAGAAAATAACCAGAACATGTCCTGAGGTGCTGCCGACGAATGGGTAACTGGGTTGTTCTACAGTAAGAGCGCTTCATAGCCGAATGAAATGATTGCTCAAACTGCAACCTTGGTACCAAGATTTTGTACCATTGGGGTCTGCTAATCCGCCCGAAAATTAAGATAGGTAACACAGAGGGAGAGAACGATTCGGAGTGTACAGTCCAAGAGAGATTTTATTTCACCCATAAAACAAAGGACTTTATTTGCACGGGGGGAATCAAAGCGCAGCATACAAGACAAAACTCGACCATGCGCACGTTCTGCTTACATTTACTGATAAAACCGATGCATAGAAAGAAACGCCACTTCGCCTGTGACGTCCGTCCTTTCGCCTCCCTCGAATCTTGCCTACCTAAAAGACGACAAGAAAATATCATCAGCGGACGGCCGAACGAGTCAATGAGTCCGGCGCGTTTCACTCGCGCTTCCACGACTCGACGAGTCTGGCCAACGCCAACTGAGACGACCCACCGGGGCTCAGAGCAGCGTTATCTTCTTCCTTCATGGCAAGCGTTCGTTCTCTCACCTTCTTGCCCTCCTCACTCTCCATCAATTCTCTGACTCGCTTCTCCACCTCCTCCGACCTCACCGACCCGTCCTCTGACTCGTCCACCGGTAGGGCGATCTTCATCTCCTGCACTAGCAGCACCCTGTTGTGCCGCTGCTCCGCATAGAGCGGCCACGCCAGCATCGGTATGCCTGCACACACCGCCTCAAGGACTGAGTTCCACCCGCAGCGAGTCACGAACCCGCCCACCGACGGGTGGCTCAACACGGCCACCTGCGGGGCCCATTTCTTGACCACGAGCCCCCTCCCTTGGGTACGTTGCAAAAAGCCCTCTGGAAGCAACGAGTCCAAGTCTGGGGCGGGCATCGCAAACATGGAGGCCTTTTGGTTCTTGTCCTCTGATGGGTTACGGACCATCCACAAGAACCGTTGACAGCTCCTTTCCAGCCCCGTCGCTATTTCCTGCAGCTGTTCCACCAAGAAGACGCCCAAGCTCCCGAAACACAAGAACACGACGCTCCCTCTTGGCTGCGAGTCCAGCCATGTCAGACAATCTGGAGATCCACCATCGTCGCCTCCTCTGCTCCAGATCATATAGACTAAAGTCATTTTTTTATCGCTGATGTAGGCGTTATGGGGAGCCCCATTAATAATGAATTGTTAAGACAATATTGATCCACAACATGATGATTTATTAACTCATTGTAAAAGCATTGATCGTGCTGGATCAACTACTCTCCTTCTTTTGTCAGCCAATAGATTAACTCTTAGGGCGCGTTTGGTAACAATTCTATTCTAGGGAACAAATTTTAATTAAAAACGAGTATTTTTTATTCTGTTCCCAGGAACTGATTTTGAGTAAAAGAATGCATTTGGTAATCGTACAAATTTTTTTATTTTGGAATAAAATTGCGTTTGATACCGTGTTCATTGATTCTGTTTCAAATCAATTTCTTTTAATTTTTAAATAATTTTTATAATTTTTCCTTTTTTTTCCTTTTCTTTTTTTTTTCTTTTTTCTCCTATTCTTTTTCTTCTTCAGGCTGGCGACCTCACCAGAGCGTCGCCAACCCTTGGCGAGGCCAGCCCTCATCAACCGAGCCTCGTTGTCAGCTGGGCGAGGCTGGGTGAGGCCCGCCTAGCCATTAGCAGGGTTGGGCGTCACGAGACTTGCCGATGGCTGGGGTTGCCTCCGGCGAGCTCGTCGGACTGGTTGCTGGCGACCAATGGCGGCGGACGACGGCGACCGGCAGCGATGGGCGGCGGCAGGCGATGGTTGCCAGATGGCGATCGATGAAGAAGAAGAAAATAGAAGAATAAGAGTTTTCATTTCAATTCTGATTCGAAATAAGAATCACATTTTTTTTTATTATTATTCTTGATTCTACTCCCAACTGTTCCCTAAACAAAAATTTTACCAAACGCGATTCTAGGCCCAAACTGATTCTGAGAATAAAAAATCAGAATTTGGCCATGTTTGGATAGTTACCAAACAAGGCCTTAGTTCCCGAGGAAGTGGGTTGATAAAGAGTAGCCTAACCAGTATGACGTCAATAAGAATAATAGAATCGACCTTTTTTAACTTATCGCACAAAAATGTTGTAGATCTATAAATGTGATTTGCTCTCGATTATCAATAATGTTCAGAATTATTTAAATTTTTTAAGAGATGCCAAACGTCCAGATTTATATGGCCGACAGTTGATCGACGCTTTCACATGACGTCATCAACGCCGACATAAATAATTTTTAATAATGTTTTAATATTTTTTTCTTTTTGCTTTCGTTCTTTTTTCACTTTCTTCTTTCTCTAGTAGGTCGCCGACTTGTACCCAGAGCCGACAAGCAACAACCGACTAGAAGAAGAAGAGAGTGAAGAATTAAGAAAGAAGAAGAAATACAAATACAAAGACAAATACAAATACAAATACAAATACAAATATCAAAATAAATATTAAAATATTATAAAAAAATTATCCACGCTCAACGCCATGCAGTGGCATGTGTCAAAAAAAAAGAAATAACATAAAATTATCTATAGAAAATGCTATAAAAAAAAAAAACCAATCCCAATATTTTAAGATACAAGTTTATTAATACATTAATGATAATTACAATAGGATTGAATGAGTAATTTGTAACGTAATTTTTATGTACATATTTATCTAATCTCTAAGGACGCCCATTACTTGACATGGTCAATCACTATCAACCAAAATCATATTGCAGTTTAGAAGCTAAAAATTTTCATTTAAGATTTTCCCAATATTATTGAAAATGGCGATTCTCGTTTATAAGTCGTTGTGATGCATTAGCATACAATGGACTAGTTTGGTAGTATCACCTGCTGGTTAGGTAGTGCACGTGCGTCTCGGTAAAGCCGAAACAATAGCACGCAACGAATATTCTAGGGCCTCCTTTTCTTTTCGCCATTATCAAAAGCAAAAAAAAAAAAAATTATTTCTTTCCCATCAAAATCGAAATATTATTAAAATGCCAAAATACTATGAGAAAAAAAAAAAACATTTGCGCTAATTTACGTGCCATTAGTTATATACCATGACAATTTTTGATTTTATGAATAAAAAATTCAAATTATATGAAATGCAAGACGTCAATTAAGAAAAAGAAAAGCGAAAAGTTGGACTTGACCCCCCTATATCTTTTGCAAAAGAAATAATTGTAGAAAGTAACTTCAAGTTTACACTTATGTATCAAAAACCCTCATCACTTTTAAGGATCTTTAGATTGCGTCTCTTCCGAATCGAAAACCCCCAACTTTGACCAGGACAAGATTTGAGGCAATGACCATTACCAGTCTCAAGTTCAAGGTCAGCACGTTAGGGACGGCAAGGGGTAGCTTGAGGAGGCTATGAATATCGGTTCTTCAAACATAAATGATTGCGAAGAATGAATAACAACTCTTCAAACCTTTGATTACTGCAATTTCGAATGAAACACTGGAAAAATAATATGAGGTATTGAAATTTTGATTGTAACATTGTTTGGCAAGGCAATACGATCAAGTTCTCAAACGACTATTCATATAAGAAAGATGCATGTCAACATCCAATAAAAATGTATTACGCCAATGTGTACGTGAGTTTTCTTATACTTAAACCTTACAGTTGTGTAAATGTTAGAAGTATATTTGGATTTACTTTCAAATTCTTTTGTCCAAATTTGAGGTGCACAAATATTGATTTTTTTACTCAATTTTTTTTATATGTGCTTGTGGGTGAATAACCATGTACATTTGCAAGTATGGTTTTTGTTATCTTCGTAATGTGGATGATAATTTGATTTTACTGGAAAAAATTCAAAATTTGGGGAAGTAAAAGGAACATCAAATGCATGCCAGTATTTTTAAAAGTACAGATTAGTTTGTGAGACAAAATAAATTTCTTTTCTAAAAAAGATAAATTTAGTCATTGTATTTTAACGTGCTTTTTAAAAATAAATCCATATAGTAAATCCAGCCAAGGTGTCACTGCAAAATTTGTGATGGGACATGGATAAAGTTTTTCCAATATGAACATCCACATGGCTATTTAGTTGGCTAAGTTTTATCCACATCATATTCCAATGTTGTCTACGTTAGTTAACTATTTCCACTAGAGGTGATCGGGTCCAGGGTGGGTGGGGTCTAGACCTGGACCCTATACCCAACCTTGTTATAACCGATTCTCCTTTTATGGACCCTGTATTCAACCTTATTTGTATTGGACCCTATACTCGACCCACCCTATTTTTCCAGTCCGGTTCTAAGGTCAACCCTGTTTCCATTGGAACATATTTTGTAATCTCCCAATATCCTATACGACTTCGAATTTTATATTAATACGCGAAAAAATAATGTAATCCTCATAATTTGTATCGAAACATTAAGCATTTATAATAAATAAATACATGAACTTTTTGAATAAACGAAAAATTAAGGATTCACAGGGCTAATTATAATAAATAAAATCATTAAGGCATAAATCCTCCTAAAAAAAAAGAAATTAGGCGAGTCAATCCACGTGGTACACAAAAATTTAGCGGTGACGAACACCGTCTGTCCGTCGAATGGTGCAAGAGGGAGTCAATGAGGGAGGGAAGCAAGTGAGGAAGAGGAACAACGAAGGAGGAGTGCCGTGTGTATTTGAGAGAGCCAAGAGAAAAAACGCTATGTGATTGCGGGAGTAAAAATAGAAATAAGGGAAAAAAATAGGGTTTTGGACCCATAGTTCCAAAACTGGTTCGGGAACCGGTTCCTAGGTGGGTAATTAATCGGACTTGATTCCTGGACCGGTTTAAACCGGTTTTGAATTTTGGGAACCGGTTTCAACGGCAACCGGTTCCCGATCTTGTTTTCCGGGTGGGCTAGTCCGGTTCTCGGGTATACCCGGTCCAGTTGCACACCCCTAATTTCCACAAATGTCCGTGAATTATGTATTCTTAATATATTGTTTTAAAATGCAGCTGCACTTTAAAGTTGAATGAGATCTTTTTCAAAAGTTATCATAATTTTAGAGGTGTTGTAACCGGTGATATATCGAAATCGCGTAACTCAGATTATTTCCTAATGATACAGTCGCTGTCTGCAAAACCACCCGAAAATGGAGTTAGATAATCCAAAATGAGAGAACGAATTCAAGATAGATTTTATTTCATTCAGAAAATAAAGGATTTTGTTTGCACGTGGAGAATTAAAGCACAGGCTACTTTGTTCGTAACGCGTGTCGATGTGCCTCCCTCGATTATTGCAAACCCAAAAGACGACAAAAAAATTCATCAATGGACGGCTGACCGAGATGACCTACAAAATCCAGGGTATTTCATTAGCGCTTCCACAACTCAATAAGTCTAGCCAACGCCGACCGAAACGACCTACCAAGGCTCAGAGTAGCCTGAGCTTCTTCTTTCATGGCAAGCACTCGCTCTCTCACCAGCTTGCCCTCCTCAAGGCATGCAATGGAAACCGCCTAGATTGGGAATCGCCCAGATCGAACCGAACTAGCTGGTTTTGGGCAGCTCTAGGAGTCCCAGTATAGTCCCCAGTTCCTATTTTTGGAACGGATGACCGAACGGTTTGATTCTCGGTTTCAAGGTGGGAATCGGATCAATCGGACCAAATCGATCATTTATAAAAAAAAATTTAAAAAAAAATTATGGGCAACCCTCTTAACAGGTTTGCACAAAAGGAAAATCAAAAGTGGTGCCTACTCAATATCTTTCACGGGGAAGAAAAGAAATCTTGGAGCATGTCGCGACCAAATTTTCAGGTATGAACTACCTAGGGTTTGGCTAATGGATTGTTAAGCTTAGACTTAACTTGAGCTCTCCCAAGCCCATACCAATTCGCGACTTAGGTTGAAGTTCTTAACATGCAAATGATTTTAAATTAAGAGTCGCCACTAATCTATTTTTGGTGATTCGATTAGAAACCCAAGTAAACTTTACTCCTACGAACCAAAGATTGTGAGTTCGGGGACTTGATTATGCTAGATTTCTCTAACGCTCTTTTGGTACATTTCTCTTTTATTTTGAAAAAAGTTTGGCAAGCAGCTTGAATTGATTTAAATTTATCTTCCTAACATGTGAGATGATCATGCAGGTGCGCAAATCACCAATTTAACACCCAGATAAAACAGTGAATAAATTGCAAAACTTACCTCAAAGCAACGAAAACATCTGCGTTGTTAGATCAGAATTCACATCAACAACCCTAAATATGATTTCTAATTAACACGTAATTTCTTTTTTTCATTTTCACTTAATTAATGAGAATCAAATCCATATGCAATGCAATGCTTCTAATCTAATATGAAATGATATGACATGGCAATATAACCTAACTATATGACATAATAAAATGCAATCTATACTAAAAAATGTAATCAATCTATTATAAGGCATTTTTTGGTATTTTTCATGAAATTCGGAATTAGGAAAAATGTAAAAATTATCTAGCTAGATTAAGATCCTATTCAATTTGTATTAGGAATTAGGTTGAGCCAAATCCTAATTTAAACTAAAATATTATCTTGATCCAAATAATCCTAAAATGCAATGACGTACAAAAGATGCCCTAATTCTACATGACATATGCATGATGATTTTTATTGTTTTTTTTTTTTCGAAATTTAAAATTGCCACATAATTAAACATGCAACTTAAATTAAACAAAAACTAACATCCTAAATGAATGCATTTTTTGGATTTTTTTATTTAACAAAATAAAATTGATTCAACCAACATGACAGCAAATCAAATGAGATAAGATCGATATCTACAAATTAGTGAATCATATCTTGCGCATGAGATCAGGTTGGTCAATTTTAAATAAAACCGCGAATCGAATCTCGAGCGTGAGATCAGATTGGCGATTTTTCCGTGCGATTGCGAGTCGTATTTCGAGCGTAAAATCGGACTGTCAATCATATGCACGTTGTGATAACATCATTCGAGAGTTCAATCAAGAATGCAATAATTCGAGCAAGGCAACGAAATATATAAATCTTGACTAAGATAAAATTATTACCTTGTTCAAACACTTGCTTGTCAAAATTGGACAAACTTGACACGATGAAGAGGTGGTGTTGTCTCGCGGATGCTCGGCGGGATGCTCATGGTGAAGGGCGAAGAGTTATCATGGTGAAAGCTCAAGGACCATCAAGAATTATTGACGTGCGGTAATATTGATCAACACTCATATGCACTCAAACAACAGAGAAAGTCAGGTCAACATGCTCTAATCATGAAAACACCGATTTGCACGATTCATAGTGGATCCAAGATGAAACACCAACAGTTTGACTGTTGGACTCGAAATTGACCCTCGTTATCCCAATTCTATCGACATGAACAAATTATGATATTACACTTCCCAAACTTATAAGTTAAGTTCACGATTTTTTGACTCCGATTGGACTCAGTAAATTAATGATGGTTAGATCATCTTCAACCTGTAAACAGGTCAAAACCAATCTCAAACTTACCAGTTGAAAGGAGCACACAATCTGATGGAGGTCAGCAATCGTTCATAGATAGCACCGATTCAGCGATGACTTAGATCGACCATGGGCTACCGAGGATGGGTTTCAGAACAGCGAGGTGGCAATTTGTGTGGATGCGAGCCTATGGATGACAAGCAAGAGAAGATCACGTTGGGACTGTCTTGGCTTTAGAGTATCTTTTTGTGAGTCTTTTATTGCATGCTTCCTTTTCTTCCGTATCTCCTCCTGGATGCGTTACACTAGTGGAGACGTCCCTCCCTGTAACCTGCAGGAAAAGATAAAAACTTTTGGTCTCTCTCTGTGCATATCGTGGCCGTCTCTCGATCAGGCGGTGCTCGGCGTCAGTTGGGGTAACGGCAAGTGGCGGTCAACGATGGATCGGCAGCCGTGGGCGTCGAAGTTGTAGGCGCCAAACTTCACGCTTGAAGACCCCCACTGGAAGAAGACAACCCCGCCTTTTTTAGTTTTTCCTTCTTTCACGTGCTCTCGGTGTGATGTTCCTTGGACAACTACTCAGCCCGCCGATAGGAGGAGGATGACAGCAGCTTCGGGCAGGTGACGTTGAGGAACTGCAGCAACTCCTTGTCGTCAGGGGCCGCGACACGGCACAGCAAGAGAGCAGCGGACAGCGCGCAATGTTGATCTTTGCGGGAACTCGTCAGGAAGCAACAGGCGTCTCGGAAGAAGGCTGCTGGCGTCAATGGACTGGGCTCTTCTCAAGGGACAACAGGCTTCGTCGTCAAGGCTTGGATCAGATTGGACTTCGCCGAGGGGGCTCCAAGAGGAACGTCCTGCTTGTCGCGTTGTTGATGTCGCGGGGGCTCGTTGGAGGACTGGAAACTGGATGGGCGATAACGAGCGTCGAGTGGCGGTGTTCCACTACGTGGGAAGAAGCGACCTTGGAACAAGCGTGCGGCAGCAACACAGGCACATCGCCAATCGGGGAGCGAGATGGCGCAGGGGCAGGGGCAATCGTGGCCGAGCTCTCCAATCTCAAGCCTCCTCTCTCTCCGCTTTCCTGAATGAACGGGGCCCTCTCCGGATTTGTGGCCGTCTGTTCTCAATTGTGTGGCCTCCTCCTTTCTTGCATGAGAGCTCTTCCACTTAAATGCAAGACTACATGGGATCCCCAGGAAGAGAAGGTGATCTGCTTTCGTATTGTGGATGCATTGAAATATATTCCTCTGATTTTTTTTCCTTTCGGAACTTGTACCTTTAGCTATGCAAATATATTTATTTTCCTTTTAAGCCCAAGTCACGTCCTTCATTTCCTGCAAACACGAGAATCGGTCGCCGCGAATACTCGAAGGGTTACGCTCATATTGAAATATTCTGCCGATTTCCTGCCCATTGCGTGAATCGGACTAGAGATTCATGCATAAATTATTTCCTCTTAAAATAATGTCGGTCAATTTCTTGCCCCCCACGTCGACTGAATTATCGCCAAGTGCATAATTTTCCTGCACGTGGATGGGCTTCCCCATGTACGAATCGCTGGCCACTTACATGTTGTCCTTCCTTTGCATTCGTTCCCTTAAATGCACAAATATGTTAGTGCCAATGTGCTGGAAATTTCTTAATCGACTCTTAACAATTTAAGACGCCCATGTAAATGTAATATCAATCACCATGGAGGAATTATCGACTTATCCAAAGTTTAATGCTTTTGTGGGCTTCAATATTCAGAGCCATTCAAAATCCATTTACCGCCGGCCCAACAAATATGCAATTAAATGAAATGTGCTCATAATGACCATATGTTATGCAATTAAATTATATTTTTTAGGGGTTAAAATTAATCCCTGATTTTTTTAATGAGATAAATGATTAAACGGGTTGCCAAAATTTAGGTGTCAACAGAGCAAGATGTGACTTGCCATGCAACTGCTCCCTGGCCAAAGAAGAAGGAAAAAGAAGCTGTTTGTCATCCTCTCTTTTTACTCCTCTCCTTTTGTTTTATTTTCAAGCTTACATCAAAAGTTGAGAAAGAGCCTCCCTTTGAAGTTGCTTTTTGGAATCTCCTCTCTCTCTCTCTCTCTCTCTCTCTATCTCTCTCTCTTGTCCTCTCTAGAGTAGCATGCTCCCCCTTACATGCGTAGCCTCCCTTTCGTAGCATCTATCTAACGTCAATGTTTTGTACTCCCGCAGTCGTAGCCTCGCCTCACACCTCACTCTGATTGAGTCGCTCGAGCCTCAACATCAATGCCTTTGCCTCATGCTAGATGTCGACGCCTTTCAAGGAGGTTTGCGTTACTTTGTAAACTTTGATCAAAGAGAGCTCTTGATCCGGAAGACTAGAGGATGTATATTTATTTATTTTTTTCAATGTAACGACAAAATGTGATTTGCTCCGTTGGAACCAGACCCTGTTATAATTATGGATATAATTATGGTTAATGGATCAATGAATGCCAATAAATTAAGATACTTCTTTTCTATTCACGTATCTCTTTTGAATTCATGAATTTCTTAAACTTTTCCGTTCACGTATCTATTGAATTCATGAATTTCCTAGATTCATGTATTTTTTAGTTCATGTATTTATAGAGTTCACGAATCTCTTGAATTCATGTATCTCTTGATTCATGAATTTCGTGGATACACACGTCTATTTAATTTATGTATCTCTTCTGTACATGAACTAAAAATCTCTATAAATAGATGGGAGCATAGAGCTTCATTACGGTCTTTTGGTTTTGGTTTTTCCGACTCAATTCCAAAAGGACTTTGATATACTTTTCTACTCCTCTGATTTTTCTGAGTGTGCTGGTTCAATTGAACGGTTCGACTGAGTCCTGTTTGCATAGTGCTAATCCAAACAAGTTCGAGGTGTTGTATCTTGGGAGGCATAGTTCGTGAATCTGCGGAGCACCTTTGGCAGGAACTAATCGCCTTAAGGAGATTTGGATATCCGTACCTCATCTCCAATTTTATGTTATATCTTATTTTCTTCTTCTCCAAGAGTTGTAAGTTTACATAAAAAGAAGAATATTATATAGCTATTATCGTCTTCTTTACATTGATGTTTTGATTACAACAAACAGTATGTATTCTCTGGATTAATTTCCAACAATCTTAAGGCGATTACCTTACTCACTGTTTGTTGTTCTTGTCAGATTATTGAGATGGCTGAAAACAACCAAGTGCCTTTCAATGTCCCGAATGTTTCGGGAGACGTTCCTATGGTCGATTCGACCGTTGCTATGGAAGATGTTCAACCCTCAAGGTCTAAACTTGTAGTAGCCAATGCTACGGGCCCTTGGGCTAATACCAATTTTGGTGGTGCGGGTACAAGTCATATGACTGGTATGCCCAAGACTGTTTTTCAGAACGATATAGGCCAAATGGCTTTTGGCTCTGTTTCTGGAGGGACGGTTCAACGAACCTTGCATACTGTGATGGCAACACCTCCAGTTACATCTAATGAGAAACCGAAGAAATTCACCGGAGTGGGCTTTAAATAATGGCAACAGAAGATGTTCTTCTATCTGACCATGCTCAATCTGACGAAATATTTATCGGAGGTGTGCCCAATAATTAGTCCAAATGGGCAAAATGTCACAATGCTCAGTTCGTTGGAGGCTTGGAAGTATGGGGACTTCTTATGTCGAAATTATATTCTTAACTGTTTAATGAATTCGCTATATAACGTTTATTGTAATGTTGAATCTGCTAAACAGTTATGGGAGTCCTTAGAGAAGAAATACAAGACTGAGGACGCTAGCACTAAGAAATTTGTGATTGCCAAATTCTTGGACTACAAGATGGTGGATTATAAATTTGTCATGAGTCAGGTTCAAGAATTACAATTAATTCTAAGTGACATCTCTGCTGAGGGAATGATACTTAGTGAATCATTCCAAGTGGCGACTATGATTGAGAAACTACCTCCGGGCTGGTCAGACTTCAAAAATTATTTGAAGCACAAACGGAAGGAGATGAGCCTTGAAGATCTCATTCTACGCCTCAGAATCAAGGAGGACAATAGAAGGAGTGCGAACCCTTCTTCTAAGCCAAAGGCCAACATTGTGGAATCTTCCAAATCCAAGCAAGATAGAAAAAGGAAGATGTCTTTTCAAGGAAAAGGCAAGTAGAAGGAATAGTTCTAGAAATTCCAAGGGACGTGTTTTATATGCAACAAGTCTGACCATCATGCTAAGGATTGCAAGAAGTGCCCGAAAAAAGGCAAGAACGATGGTGCAACCCAGCAACTGAATTTGATAGAACATGACAATATTGAGAGACTATCTGCTGTGGTAATGTCTGAAGCATCTCTGGTGTCAAACACTAATGGCTGGTGGCTAGACACAGGTGCCACAAATCACATATGTGCAAATAAACATATGTTCTCATCTTATGAGAAGGCTGAAGAAGATGAGAAGCTTTATATGGTTAACTCTGCATTAGCAAAGATTGCCGGAAGAGGAAAGGTGATCCTGAAGTTTACATCTGGCAAGAAGGTCGCCTTGCTGAACGTGCTGCATGTACCAGAAATTCGGAAAAACCTAATTTCTGACCCCATACTTGTCAAGAAGGGTTTCAAAATTGTATTTGAATCTGACAAGTTTGTATTTTCAAAAGGAGGGATGTATGTGGAGAAATGATACTTGTGTAATGATTTGTTCAAAGCCAATGTGGCTATCATTGATGTAAACTCGAATTATGTGTACCCAAAGACTATTAATAAAGAAAAATCTTCAGTTTACACTGTTATGTCTCATTATCTATGGTATGGTAGATTAGGACATGTAAACTATGGTACAATGAAAAGAATAGCAAACTTGGGATTAATTTCAAGATTTGAGTTGGATGCTCGTTACAAGTATGAGACTTGTGTTGAGCCAAGTTTGCCAAGAAACCTTTCAATCCATTGAAAGAACAAGTGAACCTCTACAATCAATCCATAGTGATCTATGTGATTTAAAATTTGTAGAAAGTAGAGGTGGAAAGTACTTCATCACATTTGTGGATGACTATACTAGATTTTGCTATGTTTATTTACTAACTAGCAAAGATGAGACTATGAGCATGTTTGTCAAAGTATAAAAATGAAGTTGAAAATCAACTTGATAAATGAATCAAAGTGCTTAGGTCTGATAGAGGAGGAAAATACAGTTCAATCAATTTCAAAAAGTTTTGTGCTCGTTTTGGAATAATTCTCCAAACGACTGCACCTTATACTCCACAACAAAATGGAGTTGCTGAACAATTGAACAGGACACTAAAGGATATGGCTAACGCCATACTTTTGAGTTCAGGTTTACCTCAAAACTTGTGGGGGGAGGCAGTTTTAACTGCAAATTTTATTCTTAATAAAATACCCCACAAAAGGCTAGGTAAAACTCCATACGAGTTATGGAGTGAAAAGTTACCATCCTACAATTTTCTAAAAGTGTGGGGGTGCATAATGTGATTTATAATGGTAAGTCTAGACGCATTCGTCATAGACACAATACCGTAAGCAGTTGTTCTCAAATTGAATCATTTCTTTAGACTTTGTAAAGTCAAAGGAAAATATTGCGGATCCACTGACAAAAGGTTTGTCAAGAGAGTAGATAAATTGCGCATCGAGGGGAATGGGTTTAAGAGCCTTAACCCAATAAAGAGATTCCAAGGTGAAAACCTAACCTATGCGATTGGGATCCCATGGACTAGGTTCAATAGGACAGCGCAAATTTTGAAAACTCTAGTGTAAGCACTGTCTCCCATTCCTATGATGCAACAATGCTTTCCTACAGCGTTATTAAGGGTACGCTATGCATTTCATGATTCCTATAACTTGAAATGTAATATCCAAGTAAGATATGATAGGATATCTTCAATAGGAATGCACCTATATGCGTGGAGCTGGCCGACTCTATGAAAATCTTTAAAGGCTAGATTTTCTAAAGCACGCATGAATCCCGAGAGGTTCGGGGCCGAAAGAACGAACACAACGAGAACCAATCTTGAATTGGAAATACTCGTGTGAGGTTTATTATCTAGGCTTACACAAACAACTGGCGATTCAAGGCTTAGTCCATCGACTAGTTAAGTAAGTCCGATAGGCTTTCACTAAAGAAGGTTCAAAGCGAAAGCTACCTATCTTGATGCAGTGTATTTCAACAGGTATACTCAGATTCCTTCGAGTCAAAAATATTTTGTTGATCCATTAATGTGGGGGATTGTTATAATTATGGATATAATTATGGTTAATGGATCAACGAATGCCAATAAATTAAGATACGTCTTTTCTATTCACGTATCTCTTTTAGATTCACAAATTTCTTAAACTTTTCCATTCACGTATCTATTGAATTCATGAATTTCCTAGATTCATGTATCTTTTAGTTCATGTATTTATAGAGTTCACGAATCTCTTGAATTCATGTATCTCTGGATTCATGAATCTCTTGAATTCATGTATCTCTTGATTCATGAATTTCGTGGATACACGCGTCTATTTAATTCATGTATCTCTTCTGTACATGAACTAAAAATCTCTATAAATAGATGGGAGCATAGAGCTTCATTACGGTCTTTTGGTTTTGGTTTTTCCGACTCCATTCCAAAAGGACTTTTTCAATTGAACGATTCGACTGAGTCCTATTTGCATAGTGCTAATCCAAATAGGTTCGAGGTGTTGTATCTTGTGAGGCATAGTTTGTGAATCTGCGGAGCACCTTTAGCAGAAACTAATTGCCTTAAGGAGATTCAGATATCCGTACCTCACCTCCAATTTTATGTTATATCTTATTTTCTTCTTCTGTAAGAGTTGTAAGTTTACATAAAAAGAAGAATATTATATAGCTGTTATCGCCTTCTTTACATTGATGTTCTGATTACAACAAACAGTGTGTATTCTCTAGATTAATTTCCAACAGACCCGACCAACTGGTTCAATCCGATTCCCAGTTCTAGGACTAGCTGGTCCAGTCCTCAGTAAAATTGTGAACTGATTCTCCATGTCCGATTCCTGGTTCTTAACTTGGTCAGATCGGGAAAACAATCACCCCTGCAATCCTCACTCTCCATCAATTCTCTGACTTGCTTCTCCACCTCCTCTGACCGTGCGGTGCTTCTTGGATGGAACTTCACGACGGCGGAGGCAACTTCAAGGCAGAGCCGTGTGGTGATGAGCTACCGCACCCTCGTCCGACTAACAAGCCACAATGCCGCCCCTCTAGCTCCATCGTTGCCGAGTTGCTACCCCTTCCCAACTGCTCTCTTTCTCTCCTTCTAAGTCATGACCGAACCCTCGTCTGACAAACCACCGTGTGGCCTCCGCTTCTGCCGTTGCGAAGTTCGTTGGTCGGTCATGGTGGTTCATTGGTCAGACAAGGGCTCAGTGGGAACGAGAGGAGGCAGTGAAGAGAGAGAGAGTCAGATGAGATAGAGTGTGTGTCACGCCCCGATCCTTAGGCACGCGCACATCCTTCAATCTTGGTCGATTTTATAATGCGATATCCCAGGACAATGTATCGCCGACCTTTCAATTTTAAGCACATGCGGAAGCGATTATAAATCCCTGACAATAAAACAATGGGATAGAAAAGCGAGGCTATATCTTTCATATTGAAATTTACAACCAAACCTTTATACATGGCATTAGACAGAGCACTTCATAAACTATTCACAACTTCGAGTCTCGCCTATTTACACATATACAAAATGGTTCACAAAGAGATGGGATTCCAATCCTCGTCTAAGTCATACTCGAGATCATCATGATCCTCTTCTGATTCCTCTTCACTCAGATCATTCTCTTCCTCAATTTCACCTGCGAGTTCTCATTCACAAATCCCTCCTCCTCAGCTCCTCGTCGGGATCCTGAAATGTTTTCCCCAAACCGGATGAGACTACGTCTCGGCAAGTTCTACCCCACTAAGCCCGATTAGTAAACTATTATACTAAAGGCTGCCTAAACACGCATAGGTTAGAAGACGTACCTTAGCATCTGATTCCACCTGCAAGTCAGTGCAATTTACAATAGGCACTCAAGCAATCATATCACCGATCGAAGCATCGATCAAATCAACCTACTCGATTACAAGCCAACAAGACCACTCACGGTCATTTCCATTCGATCAATCAATTCACAACATCAAATCAAAACAATGATCAATCGACATCGTCGATTACATGTCATTTGGACCATTTCTAGGTCATCTCACTCCACACCATATAATCCCCAATAGTACACTCAGTCACAGAGCTACAGTAATGCTCTCGGGCGTCTATTCGCCAAGGTAATGTACAATAAACACTTTATGTGCATACTCTTAGGCATTCCACTTTCCTTCACCACATGGGCACGATACTCGATACACAGAATTATGGCCACACGGGCACGATCTACGCCACACGGAGTACGATCAACTATCGCCACACGAGGCATGATCAACTATCGCCACACGGGCATGATCAACTACCGCCACACGGGCATGATCAATTATCGCCACACGAGGCATGATCAATTGTCGCCACATAGGCATGATCAATGTTCAACAATTTATGGGCATTCTCTAAGGCATCCTACATGCCAAAGCGATGTAATAATCGCCAAGCCACATCACACAAAGCATTTCTTCACACAAAGATTTCTTTTCATCTTTTATCATCATTAATAACATATCGTGCATTAGTACACGATTGGCCCTAGCCAAAATATGATGATTTCGATTCCACAATTCCCACCATTATTAGCGTTCACCAAAACACTTTTGGTGCTGTCAACCGACACCCGGTTATTTTCCAATTAATTTTCCAAATTAATTAACCCAGGAAAATAATATTGTAATCACAATTAATTCACTTCAGCACAAAATAAAGCTCAATTAAATAAATGAACTGCGCCACGATGATCAGCACGAAATTTCGGTCGTCGGCCATCAAATTCTTAATTTCCGAAAATAAATAAATAATTAATTAATTTCGAAAATTAATTAATAATTATTAAAAATTCCATTTAGTTCAAAATAAAGCCAATTTAAATAAACGGGCTGCACCACGATCATCAGCATAATATTGGTCACTGGTCACTGGCCATCTCAACCTTAATTTCCGAAAAATAAATAATTAAATAATTAAATAATAAATTTCGAAAATTAAACAATTAACATTAAAATTCAATTTAGCTCAAATTAAAGCCCGATTAAATAAACGGACTTCACCACGGTCATCAGCATAATTTTCCGGTTCCAGACCATCTCCCTTGAATTTTCGGAAAATAAATAATTATTTAATTTAATTCCGAAAATTTATATTTAAATGCCAAAAATCCCACTTAGGCCCGAATCACCAAATTAAAGCCCACGAAGGGTCGGGAAAAATCCCGAGGCACTTCCAATAATTAGTAGACCACGTCTACTTGCTAATTGCGCAATCAATTTATCTAAATCACATCACAATTGACTAATAAATGCTAATTTAATCTAATCTAACAACCTAAACATGATTAATTAAATCTAAACCAACCTTAAGCATAAATTAGCCACTAATCCAGGATTAGTGAGATTACTCACCAAATCGCGCGCAAATCGGATCAATCCGACGGCGGCGACGCGAGGAACGATACTTCCCAAAGCACGGCTCGGGTTCGGGGCCGGGAAACGGCCCAAAAGCGGGCCCGAAGTGGCTGAAACCCACTTCGTGGGTCTTGCTGGTCGCGGCTGAACGGAGCCGTTCCGGCGGCTAGGGCGGCGGGGGAAGGCCGGCCGAGGGCGAGGGGGTCACGGGGGTGGTCCGGCGGGGTTGGGCGGTGGCCGGAGATGGCCGGGGATGGCTGGACGGAGGCCGAGACAGGGGGCTGTCGCGGCGGGTCGGGTCGGCGGCGGACGGCGGGGGACGGCGAGCGGCGGGCACTCGAGCGCGGCGCGGTTGCGGCGCGGCGGTGCGGCGGTGCGGCGGCGCGACGGCGACGGGGCTGCGCCGCTCCTGCTCCGGCTTCTGGTTCGCACGCGAAAGAAAAAAAAAAGAAGGAGAAGAAGAGCTGGTTCGGTCGTGCAGGAGAAGAAAGAAGAGAGAAGAGAGAGAAAAGAGAGAAGAGAGAAAAGAGGGGGAGAGGATGAACATTGACCGGTCAAAGTAAGAAGGAGAGGGAGAAGGTGGGCGGTGGGGAATCGCACGAGGGAGAGAGAGAGAGAGAGAGAGAGAGAAAAAAAAAAGGAAAAAGGGAAAGAAAATAATACTTTAATAAGAAAACCCAATTTTCTTATTTCTATTATTTTCCTTTTCTCATTCCCTTTTTTTTTTCTTCCGGTCTTCGATTTTTCCTCCGATAATTTCTTTCTTGAGATTTCGGACTCGGCAATAAATTGATGGACGATGAGACGGTCCTAAAAATGAATTGTGACACGTCCGAATATTCGATTCCCAAAACCGAATTAAATTTCATGATTAAAATCGACCGGACGCGATTTTAGTCCAATCCAACCAATTAGGTAGCTTTTAGGGATTTTACCGCGGTTATATCCCTTAACGGCTTCACTCAATAGGTTGGCTAACTCGTGAGTGATCGGCTCGAGAGAAAAAGGACCATAGGCGCGCCGGCGATATGCACATTTCACTTTATCGAAACGGGGTCGAATTTCGGGATGTCACAACTCTTCCTCTTATAAAAATTTCGTCCTCGAAATTTAAACCCTTACACACTTTGCTCAAAAGGGCGGGGGTATAATTGTCTCATCGACTCTTCAATCTCCCAAGTCGCTCCTTCAGAATCGTGGTGTTGCCAGACCACTTTGACTAACGGGATGGTCTTTGTACGCAGAACTTGCTCTTTACGATCGACAATCTGAACCGGGCTTTCCACGTATGACACACGGTCATCCACGTCCAATTCTTCGAAATTGAGCACGTGGGTCGGTCGAGTCGGGCCGTACGTCCTCAACCTCAACATGTGAAAGACGTCATGCATTTATGCCTACCCCGGCAAAACGCAAGACAATACGTTAGGATCCCGATTCTTTTCGAATCTCAAAGGAGACTACGTACCTTGGTTCCAGATTTCTCCCCTCCTTGCTGAAGCGCAAGGTATCCCTCATTGGTGACACCTCCAAAAAGATGTAATCACCAATTTGGAACTTTCAGGGCCTTCAATGCTCAATAATACAATTTTTCCGGCGGCACTGAGCAGTCTATAATCTGGTTCTGATCACGACAACTGCAATCACTGACTGCTGAATTGAGTCTCGGCCTGTGATCTTTCTTTCTCTGATCTCATCTCAACAAACTGAAGTTCTGTACACTCTGCTCTGTTCTGCCTCAAAAGGAACTATCTGACTGATCTGTTGAAACCGGGAATCCTTAATTCTAAATCTGATATAGGTTCGTCACTGGTACCCACGTAGACAAACTATCTGACACACATACACTTCTGCATGTCTATTCCAATCAAGATCCTTCCATACGGTGATACAGTGAGTCGACTTCATCAGTGACTTCTTTCTTTTCCCCAGGGTGATACCAAATAGCACCATCCTAGTCCCGCCAAGGTTACTCGTTCACGACACCATCTTATATTCAACCCATTAGGTCTCAATCGGCGAAACGCATATGCAATGATCTCATCATGTTGCATCGACGCACACCAGTCCTCCGCACAACACCTCACTATAGATCTCACTTCACCGATAACTGTTTTGGTCTTCATCGAGTCCGCGGAAATTCTTTCACCATTCTTAGATGTCTCTTATGCTCCTTAGCATTCTTAGAATGCACCAAAATGCCATTAAAAGACGCGAGCACAACCAATCTAAATATTTCTTGCACACTCGGGTTGTCAAATCCATAACAGCAAGAATCGGAGTGTTCATCGAGGCCAAACAATCTTATAATACTTTAGTAAAGACCATATCACGTACGAATAGCTGACTTTCGTACAACCTCCATCTTGGTTCGTAACTGACGACTTCATAATCTCAAGTCGACCTTTAAAACATCAATACTCTTTATAACTAGTCACACCATTCATTGATCTTTGGCAAAAAGCACTTGTCCTTGATCTTCACCTAATTGAGTTGACGATGGTCGAGGCACACTCGCAACAAACCATTTTCCTTATTCTCACAAACAAAAATGATGTTCCCCAAAGTGATGCACTGATATGCACGAATTCCTCATTCATCAATTTTCACATCTGCATCTTCAATTCTACCAATTCAGACAACAACAGCTGGTAAGAAGCCTTCAAGAGTGGCTCTATTCGGTGCTAGCTCGATCGCACTTTCTATCTCTTTACGGCGATAACCCAAGCAATTCCTTTGGAAGCATTTTAGGAATTTTCTGTATCACGACCACCTTCTTCACATTCTATTTCTCAACTGACACATCCACTACAGTTGTCAAATCAATCTTGGCAACCTCCGTCTAACAAACGGATTATCTTTAGCCAACGAGATTAATAAAATCGAAAATTCTTTTCGACTCTTAATCATCTTGACACTTCCACATACTAATGGACTAAACTGGATTGCTCCAAGATCGTGATTCATTATCACTAGATGCTCCATGAGCCCACACTACTCATGTGGCATCAAATTCACACTTCAGCAACTAATCAAGCACAACTATTGCTAATGATTTCCCCTCTGTCACTTTTACTTCAACAATTTAAGTTATACCAACTCAACACAAAACTCTACTACGTTACTCGATAAGATCACCTCCAACACATTCTTCTCTCGATCGATGCAAGATCAATTTTACTCCCATTCCTTTCGCCATCCTAGTGGCGTTCTAGCCGCAGATAGCAATGTCTATGCTACCTTAGACTTCCACCGACAATCCTTCATCGATGGCCATGCTAGTTATCATCACAACATGTTCTAGTCATACTCGGACACTTTGGATTTATCCATACTTCCTTCTACAATTCGACACCTATCGGGTGAGTCTTCTATCTCCTTTCAAGTGACAAAGACACACTCTTTTTGGTTGCCCCATCGGTCTACTAGGACCACTCTCGACCTTGATCTTTTCCCTGACCGATTTCCATTTCTGCCCGAACTGGATTTATACCTCGGCTTGAATGCAATGACTCACTCCCGGATCACATCTCCACTGGATTTCAGCGGGTAAGACAACAAAGACGGTAGAGATAGCAACAACAACAACAACGGCTTGATCCTGAGCTTGCTGGCTCATCATTTCCCAAGGAACACTAGCATCAGAACGATCCTATCGAACTTAGGATCATTCGACGCTGCTACACTAGTACCAACCTGCAGTGGTACTCTTACACTCGAGTTGGCTAAAGCCAACACTCTGCCACAACCACCTCGGGTACCAACCTTTGTCAGTGCTTTATCCCGAGTCACAGAGGACATTGTCCTCTTACTAGGAGTTCTCAGCTCCTACTCGCTCATGGTTCAGTCTTTCCACTAAAATCCGTCTTCCAAATCCACACCGGATTAGAAGATGAGCAATCCACACACAACAAACAATTCTAGCATTCGGCTAACATAGACATGCACCGCATGAATTTAAAGGCCTTTCCTACTAACTATCCCATGGTCAACGCTCCTTATCACTCCAATCTTCAACTTCGCTCGATACCACTTAAACAGATGTCACGCCCGATCCTTAGGCACGCGCACATCCTTCAATCTTGGTCGATTTTATAATGCGATATCCCGGGACAATGTATCGCCGACCTTTCAATTTTAAGCACATGCGGAAACGATTATAAATCCCCGACAATAAAACAATGGGATAGAAAAGCGGGCTATATCTTTCATATTGAAATTTACAACCAAACCTTTATACATGGCATTAGACAGAGCACTTCATAAACTATTCACAACTTCGAGTCTCGTCCTATTTACACATATACAAAATGGTTCACAAAGAGATGGGATTCCAATCCTCGTCTAAGTCATACTCGAGATCATCATGATCCTCTTCTGATTCCTCTTCACTCAGATCATTCTCTTCCTCAATTTCACCTGCGAGTTCTCATTCACAAATCCCTCCTCCTCAGCTCCTCGTCGGGATCCTGAAATGTTTTCCCCAAACTGGGATGAGACTACGTCTCAGCGAGTTCTACCCCACTAAGCCCGATTAGTAAACTATTATACTAAAGGCTGCCTAAACACGCATAGGTTAGAAGACGTACCTTAGCATCTGATTCCACCTGCAAGTCAGTGCAATTTACAATAGGCACTCAAGCAATCATATCACCGATCGAAGCATCGATCAAATCAACCTACTCGATTACAAGCCAACAAGACCACTCACGGTCATTTCCATTCGATCAATCAATTCACAACATCAAATCAAAACAATGATCAATCGACATCGTCGATTACATGTCATTTGGACCATTTCTAGGTCATCTCACTCCACACCATATAATCCCCAATAGTACACTCGAGTCCACGAGCTACAGTAATGCTCTCGGGCGTCTATTCGCCAAGGTAATGTACAATAAACACTTTATGTGCATACTCTTAGGCATTCCACTTTCCTTCAGCCACATGGGCACGATACTCGATACACAGAATTATGGCCACACGGGCACGATCTACGCCACACAGGTACGATCAACTATCGCCACACAGGCATGATCAACTATCGCCACACGAGGCATGATCAACTACCGCCACACGGCATGATCAATTATCGCCACACGAGGCATGATCAATTGTCGCCACATAGGCATGATCAATGTTCAACAATTTATGGGCATTCTCTAAGGCATCCTACATGCCAAAGCGATGTAATAATCGCCAAGCCACATCACACAAAGATTTCTTCACACAAAGCATTTCTTTTCATCTTTTATCATCATTAATAACATATCGTGCATTAGTACACGATTGGCCCTAGCCAAAATATGATGATTTCGATTCCACAATTCCCACCATTATTAGCGTTCACCAAAACACTTTTGGTGCTGTCAACCGACACCGGTTATTTTCCAATTAATTTTCCAAATTAATTAACCCAGAAAATAATATTGTAATCACAATTAATTCACTTCAGCACAAAATAAAGCTCAATTAAATAAATGAACTGCGCCACGATGATCAGCACGAAATTTCGGTCGTCGGCCATCAAATTCTTAATTTCCGAAAATAAATAAATAATTAATTAATTTCGAAAATTAATTAATAATTATTAAAAATTCCATTTAGTTCAAAATAAAGCCAATTTAAATAAACGGGCTGCACCACGATCATCAGCATAATATTCTGGTCACTGGCCATCTCAACCTTAATTTCCGAAAAATAAATAATTAAATAATTAAATAATAAATTTCGAAAATTAAACAATTAACATTAAAATTCAATTTAGCTCAAATTAAAGCCCGATTAAATAAACGGACTTCACCACGGTCATCAGCATAATTTTCCGGTTCCAGACCATCTCCCTTGAATTTTCGGAAAATAAATAATTATTTAATTTAATTCCGAAAATTTATATTTAAATGCCAAAAATCCCACTTAGGCCCGAATCACCAAATTAAAGCCCACGAAGGGTCGGGAAAAATCCCGAGGCACTTCCAATAATTAGTAGACCACGTCTACTTGCTAATTGCGCAATCAATTTATCTAAATCACATCACAATTGACTAATAAATGCTAATTTAATCTAATCTAACAACCTAAACATGATTAATTAAATCTAAACCAACCTTAAGCATAAATTAGCCACTAATCCAGGATTAGTGAGATTACTCACCAAATCGCGCGCAAATCGGATCAATCCGACGGCGGCGACGCGAGGAACGATACTTCCCAAAGCACGGCTCGGGTTCGGGGCCGGGAAACGGCCCAAAAGCGGGCCCGAAGTGGCTGAAACCCACTTCGTGGGTCTTGCTGGTCGCGGCTGAACGGAGCCGTTCCGGCGGCTAGGGCGGCGGGGGAAGGCCGGCCGAGGGCGAGGGGGTCACGGGGGTGGTCCGGCGGGGTTGGGCGGTGGCCGGAGATGGCCGGGGATGGCTGGACGGAGCTGAGACAGGGGCTGGTCGCGGCTGGGTCGAGCGGCGGACGGCGGGACGACGGCGAGCGGCGGGCACTCGAGCGCGGCGCGGTTGCGAGCGGCGGTGCGGCGGCGGCGGCGCGACGGCGACGGGCTGCGCCGCTCCCTCCGGCTTCGGTTCGCACGCGAAAGAAAAAAAAAAAGGAGAAGAAGAGCTGGTTCGGTCGTGCAGGAGAAGAAAGAAGAGAGAAGAGAGAGAAAAGAGAGAAGAGAGAAAAAAGAGGGGGAGAGGATGAACATTGACCGGTCAAAGTAAGAAGGAGAGGGAGAAGGTGGGCGGTGGGGAATCGCACGAGGGAGAGAGAGAGAGAGAGAGAGAGAAAAAAAAAAAAGGAAAAGGGAAAGAAAATAATACTTTAATAAGAAAACCCAATTTTCTTATTTCTATTATTTTCCTTTTCTCATTCCCTTTTTATTTTCTTCCGGTCTTCGATTTTTCCTCCGATAATTTCTTTCTTGAGATTTCGGACTCGGCAATAAATTGATGGACGATGAGACGGTCCTAAAAATGAATTGTGACACGTCCGAATATTCGATTCCCAAAACCGAATTAAATTTCATGATTAAAATCGACCGGACGCGATTTTAGTCCAATCCAACCAATTAGGTAGCTTTTAGGGATTTTACCGCGGTTATATCCCTTAACGGCTTCACTCAATAGGTTGGCTAACTCGTGAGTGATCAGCTCAGAGAAAAAGGACCATAGGCGCGCCGGCGATATGCACATTTCACTTTATCGAAACGGGGTCGAATTTCAGGATGTCACAGTGTGAGAGGAGAGAGAGTGTGAAGGGGTGCACTGCAGGGGGTGAATAGAGAGAGAAGAGAGAGAGCGCGTGCAATGAGAAGAGAGAGGTAAGAGAAGAGTTTTCAATGCCCTGACAATTGGAGCCCACACACGACAGGTGTTGTGCTCTTAAGGTCTTCTTATTTGCCACGCTGGCACGTAAAAGGTATCCAATATTTTCTCCATGCCTCTACCTCCACTCAATGCCCTTACAACTCTCGTTAAGTAAGTGAAAACAAAAAAGAAATTGCGTGTTAATTAGAAATCATATCTAGGACTATTGATGTGAATTCTAATCTAACAACGCAGATGCTTTCGTTGCTATGAGGTAAGTCTCTGCATTTTTTTTTTATTTGCTTTCTTGGGTGTTAAATTGGTGAATTGCGCACCCGCATGATCGCCTCACATGTTAGGGAAATAGCTTAAAATTAATTCAAGCTGCTTGCCAAACATTTTTTCAAAATAAAAGAAAAGGTACCGAAATGGCGTTAGAAAAATCTAGCATAACCAAATCCCCGAACTCACAATCTCTGGTTCGTAGGAGTAAAGTAAAACTCACATTACTTTACTTGGGTTTTTAATCGACCCACCAAAAATAGATTAGTGGCGACTCCTAATTGAAAAATCAATTGCCTGTTAATAACTTGAACCTAAGTAGCGAATTGGTATGGGCTTGGGAGAGCCCGAGTTAAGTCTAGGCTTAATAATCCATTAGCCAAACTCTAGGTGGTTCAGTCCCCGAAAATTTGGTCGTGACAGCTTGGCGACTCCACTAGGGACTTGAGTTGAAACTTTTAGTGAACTTAGGCCAATTTTCTTTATGAAAAAATATTTTTGTTTAGCAGCGAGGATCTCAGGTACGTCCCTAACATTTAGGTGTTAAATGTTCTTGCAGATTGGGAGGTATAAGGGGAGTAGTGATTGCTAACCCTTGTTTTGCAGGTTGGAGTTGAGAATCAATGTTTTAGATTTGAGTTATTGAAGTGTTGTTTGATATAAACCGTTGTGCATGCCTTGCATTTGCACTACACTCTTGCACACACAACCTGCCACCGAATCGAGGCCGCATAGGATCATTTAGGATGGTATTGAGATGGATACCACTACGACCGCATGCTCGCAGTACGAGTCGACCATCTCAATCGCAAAGTTTCTTTCATGGTGTCAAGAGTACCCACCTCAGTCGGCATGCTCGCGACCCAGGTCGGCTCTTTGACCAAGCCGGAGTCATGAGGACCCGACATAGTCCACAAGCTCGTGGCTAGTCTGATCATCCTTGTGGCTCCACCTTGATAAGCCTTATAGACTAGAAATTGAACCACTTACCATGCGCATGTCTATGTGATTGTCGTCGATTTATCTTGGTGAAGTAAGTCTTCTATCCCTATACTAATGCAACTTACTTACTTTGTCATACTCTTGGTCCGTCCATGACAATCTAGGTCAGTCGTTTGATCTAATTCATTTGTTAATTAGAAATAAAATGAGGAAATTGCCATGCAATGAATCATTTGCCAAAAATTTTTTTGGAGAATTTGTTTTCAATTCATGTTTAGGAAATTTGGTCTTGTTAGGGTGTCTATCTTTATTTTCCTAGTCCATTTTTAGGAAATGCCTTAGATCATTGTCATGGATCGACTTTCTATTTACCCTCATGCTTACATGTTCCCGTTCATTTGAATTAGGTGATTATGGAACGATCCCGCTTACCTATCCATTCACGGTCGAGAGTTAAAATGACGGATCAAAAAGAGCTTATCTCGTCAAGCAAAAATGTTGCAATCTATCTTTAGTAAGAAATTGCGACTCCAAGAAGAGAGCCAAGAAGACCTTTTGAATCTTCTCATTTTCCTGAGGTAGTCGAATTTGATGCCATCATGAAGAGGGTAGCGACACATCTAGATGGAAGAATATCTTACCTGAAGGGTTTGCATCACAAGATCAAGAAGGGTGAAGAATTCAAGTGCACATGATTCATGGTCCTAAGTAGTTCAATTTCCTCATTTAATTAGGGGCATGCACCTTCCCATGCGTGGGAATTTTTATCTCTTTTTAGGGATTGATTTCAATTTCTTATGTGCTTGAACACTACATTCCAATAAATGTAATTTGATTGATGAACATCAATAAAATTACAAGTTTTGTTTTGAGGACATGATGGGGTACACCAAACTAGCCCCATGACGATATCCAACAATAAAAAGAAAATATCATCCATGAAGAAATTCTGAGGACTAGGCTTCTTCATACTTTCTCATCAAAAAATTCCCAAAAAAAGGGGAATAAAAAAAACATTTTTCTAGTCATTTCCAAAAGCATGCATTAAGTTAGCCTTGTTTAATTTTCTAACTCATTTACTTCACGTTTCAGAGCATTACTTTCTTCTCCTGATTTGAAAATGGCGCATCGGATGATAGATTAGGGGCATGGCAGATTTTGGTAGTGACCCGACTCGGATAAAATCTCGATCCAAGCCAAAATGGATGTGTAATTTGAATTTACTTTGAGTTGCATAGTATCCTATTCATGCACGTTCTCTTGTGCAGGGGCAAAAGCAAGAATGGAGTATTCATCAAATCAAAAAACGGATTTTCACTTTTGATTGATAGAGACAATCCAAGGACATCCATTGCTGAGACAATCCCTTTGTGGAACAACCCCCTGAATGAATGCTTAAAATCATGTTTTGAGTGCGATAAATTGTTTGTTTTGAAGTCACAAACGCTTTTCATGCTTAAAGTTGCTGGACTCTTTTGAAAAGAGAATTTTCATATTGATTTAGCTCACCAATTTCATGTGGAGATTTATCAAGATAGACAACTCAATGGAGTGACATCAATGTTTAAGAATGTTGAATGAGACGTATCAGGATGATGAAAAGCAAGCCCTATCCTATACACAGTCCCTTACTTATAAACTTGATACATTTGTGAGATGAATGTAGGAAGTTTCATATCCACAGGGTAAAGAGTTCTCTCGCAAAAGGTATGACAACTGAAATGATGAGGGGCAATTTATTTCTCTATCCCAAACACAACAGGTGATCCATTGCTTAACCACTTTGAGCCTTATACACTTGTGGATATATATTCAAATTATCCCTGTCAAGAACCACCCCACATCGGGGCAAATCGGAGGTAAGACAGTACCATAAGGTGAAGAAAATGGATTGAAATTTTCTTGCTCTCACTTGCATCAATCTTCTAGTCATGTTATTACATTGAATTCATGTGGTAATTTAAGTGCCTTAGAATGACGAAGAGTAGTTCTTTCTCTACCGTACACACTTTTATCAATTGCATAGCCCATTTGAGCCTATGAATTCATTTCACATTAAACCCGGTTCGTGATCATCCCCCACACTGGGGCAAGGCAAAAGGCAGATGAAGACCCTTGAAAGTTTGAGTGTCATTGTTTGACACATGCATAGAAATCAAAATAGAATTAAGGGGCATTAAAAAGCAGTGTACCTGGTAAAAGCAAGGCCAATGCCCATCAAAAAGAAGTGAAAAAAAAATGCATGAAAACTAGGGGCATAAAAAAGCGGTGTGCCTGGTAAAAGTAAGGCCGATGCCCATAGATGAAAATGAAAAAAAAAAAAAGAGTCAAGAGAGGTGACTATCGATTGTAAAAGGTTGAATCCCAATGGAGCAATACTCAAAGAACTCAAATGCTGAGTTTTTACAATCAATGGGGCACTTCATGAAGACAATCCTCGAAGGTGAAAAAGAAAACTAGTGGCAATGTCAAGATGATCACCAACTCTCACCTCTTACACATATTTTGAGTCTAATGATCCTTTCATTTCTCAACCCATGAACCTAGCCTATGTTACATCCCTTACAAAGTCTCTTCAGATTATGGCACTTGAATTAACATGGGAGTTCATATGTTTATAAGCATTGCTCGAAGAAGTGCGAGCAAGATTATTTCATTCTCATTTTGCAGGGTTCTTGACTTGCAAGCCCGGAGATGTTCACAAATTGTTCTGTCAATTGCCTTGACTCAAAGAGTCCCCTTTGTTAAGCCGTTGACCAAGCCCACATTACGGTACCTATTAAAGACCTCTCATATTGGTAAGGTCGTACTACTTGCGAGAATACTCAAACCATTGTCGATATGATAATAGTGAGATTGAATGATTCTCATAAAATAGTTTTTCTGAATGAGAGTGAATGAAAGTCATTTCTAACTGAAAGTCTCTCATTTAGTATTCTTAAGAAATCCATGTCGTTGTCTTAAACAACAATTCCCTTTTATGGAAATTTGGGTGATGCAAATATGGTAAAGTCATTATGCATAAGCCTTGATTGAATTGATAAAAGCCTCATTGAGTTTTGCATTTTAAGATAGCTAAGATTATCTACCTTTTTGATGAATGCATACAAGCTTTTGCTCTAATCATTTCTGACAGGTAATGTTTCCTTGAAGACCGAGTAATACTTGATGTCCAAGTTGCTCCTTGAAACTTCGAGACCCAGCATGCTTCCGTAGCCCGAAGTTCCTGACTTGGCGTGCTTCCGTAGCCCGAAGTTCTTGACCTGGCGTGCTTTCGTAGCCTATAGTCATTTTCATTGACTCAGCATGCTTCCGTAGCTCGGAGTTCTTGACATGGCATGCTTTCGTAGCCCAAGGTCCTTTTCATTGACTCGGCATGCTTTCGTAGCCCGATGTCCCTTTTTATAGACCCAGCGTGCTTCCGTAACCCGGAGTTCCTAACCTAGCCTGCTTTCATAGCCCAGAGTTCATTTTTATCGACCTGGCGTGCTTTTGTAGCCCAGAGTCCTTTTCATCGACATGGTGTGCTTCTGTAGCCTAGAGTTATCTCATTAATTTGGCTTTACGGGAGACATATCCCCTAGGAGCAGAGATGTTACCAGGTAAGTATATCTCTATCCATACCTTAAATACTTGTCATTGCACAGGTATTCCCTTTTAAGTATACTGACACTCAATTAAGTTCTTCCCCAAAGATTTTTCTCCAGATTCAGTCTGATTAAGGCGACCGAAGAAAGGTTCGGGTCCTAGTCAGATGATCTATGTTGCAACGCTGGGCGACCGAAGAATGGTTCGAGTCCTAGCTAAGCAAAATCTCAGTTTTGGCGACTGTAGAATGGTACGGGTCCTAAACAACATCCTAAACAACATTTATTGCTCTAACAGGCGACCGTAGAATGGTACGGGTCCTAAACAACATTTATTGCTCCAACAGGCAACCATAGAATGGTACGAGTCTTGGAAAAACAATTTCCCCATTCAGGCGACCATAGAATGGTACGGGTCCTAGACGGATAACACTAACTATCTTGAATCACTCTACCCTCCTTCAAGGTAAGATATTATAGGTAGGTTCCTTTGACATCTCAGTCTGGATCTGGATGTCTTAATTCTTTTCATTAAACATTTCGCTCTGGATGTGAATGTTTCTCGACCTTTCTCGTTATACCTTAGTCTGGATCTAGGTATTTCGAGTGCAAAATCTTAACATCTCAGTCTGAATCTAGATGTCTCAATTCTTTTCGTTGAACATTTCACTTTGGATGTGAATGTTCTTACCTGTTAGACACTTCAAGGAACCTGAGTGAGAGTTGGGTATTTATGGAGTAAATAGGGACTTATCATGTACCTCAAGATGCTCAACCGCACTGACTGGTAAGTAATTGTAGGTACGCTCTTTCCTTTCACATCATGCATTTGCATTAGCATTTCCATGCATCATATAAAAAATGGGATACATTTCCCGAAAAAAAAAATCAAGTCATTCAATACATGTGCATGGTCAAAATTTAGGTTTCAATTTGTCTTTGAAGGTAACCTCTACGAGCTCACCTTCAAAGAGGGGCAGCTGTTGACACCCATAACAATGAGTCAACATAAAATTACATTGCGTGGATCTCATGCGAAATTTGGCAGTGGACATTCAATATTGCTGGCAAGGAGCCCACTCATGCGTGAACTCCAAAAAATTGGCTTGGGCAAAAAGAAAAATCCAAGGGCTCACCAATGTTTCTGCTGAGAAAGATAATGAATAGAAAGGAAGTAAAATTTGGAGATATTTGACCATATATTCTCCTCATGCGTATCTATGGCAGTATATTTGGTTTGTCTTTTGGACACACGTGGACACATAAAGCAAATAAAAGAAGAAAGAATTCGGCTGATTTTACGAAGATGCGGGTAAAAGGATCGAGGAACGCGGATGGAAAGGAATTGGAAAATTTTTGGCTACAAATGTCATTGTTCTAAAATATAATATGCAGATTTATTCTCTTTCCTAGGTTAGTCCTATAAAAGGACCATCTACGGACAAGCAAAGAGGGGGACACATAATAGAAACCGACGGCCACAAAAAAAAAAAAAAAAAAAAAAGAACTCACGTTCTCCACGGGGAGGGACGGGAAATCAGAAATCTCAAAGCATATTGAGAGAAAACACGTTGAGAAGGGAGAGAGGAGCCTCATGGCCGAATACCCTCGGCTGTGCGACCCTTGCATCCGAGACTTCCCCGATGTTGGTGCTGCCTCCCAGCCTTGACCAGCTTGCTGTCTTGACCAAGCCGCCTGATGCTCATCCGTGAGCCACCTACACCGACGATCAACGCTGCCGCTTCCTCCTTCGGCAACAGCTTAGCACCTGCACTGCGAGGCGACAAAGCATCCAGTTACCGCAACAACGATGAGTTGATGAAGCTACTGCACTGCGACGAGGTCACATGCACCGAGCCGTGATGCAACTCGACGGCCCAGTAGTGTCACCGATCCACCTGTTGCTCACAGACGGCACCACGATGACAATATATTACCGCCATCGCTATTCTTTACCAAGCTGCAGAATTGTATTTTTTCTTTTCTTTTGCAGGTGAGTGCCGCCGAGCACACCCACGGGCGAGAATCACAAAGCCAGTCCCACCAAACCTAGAGTCCACGGTTAAAAGGGCTGTTGAAATTTTGGTGAAATAAGTAAAAGAGGGGAATTTGTCTTCTTTTGATTGTTGTCCAGAAGTTATAATACGAAAGATGGTCAAAGCTTCCTCACTGCGGAATTGCCCCGACGTCTTCGCGCCGAGCCTAAAATTCACGGTCAAAAGAATTACTAGATTGAATAATTCTAAGTGGTGGATCTATCTTCTTTTGCATGTTGTTCAGATTGGACAATAACACGTTGGTTTTTGTGATTTTATTTCATGCATGCAAAAGGATCTTCCTTGGCCAGATGAACGTGAGCAGCTCGGCATCGCTGTGTTCTGTTTCGCAGGTCCTCAGCAGCTCGTCTTCGATCACTAATCCAAGCTAAAGCCAATGTGGATCTGCGAGTCTCGCTAAGAAGCAACCTTGGGTCAAACTCTTCCGTGGCCCTACGTTTGGTTGTGACAATCGCGAAGGTCACGAGTACGATCCATCGCTGAATGCAGCACGGTCTTCCAATCCCAAGCATCAGCTAACGAGTATCTAGCATCCTCGGCAAGTCTCCCTGAAGGTTATGGGCGTTGGTTCTAACTTGGAAGCATAATCCGCCTGATATTGTGGATCAGGTAAGAATTTTGATTAATTCGTTATTGTTGCCCAATTTCTAGAATTGTGATGTTGTTTGAATATTTGATCGATATTGCCATATCCAAGAGATTTCTTGATCCCTCATAAATTAGGAAATTTTCCTAATTTTGCAGCGTACATATGATTGACGGTCCGATTTTACGCTCGAAATACGACCTGCAATCACACGGAAAAGTCATCAATCTAATCTCACACTCGAGATACGATTCATGATTTTGTCTAAAATTGGCCAATCCGATCTCATGTGCGAGATACGATTCGTCAATTTATTTCCAAAATTAAATGGACATGGATGACATTTTGCTGGATTTGTTGCCGTGTTGTTCTTGATGCCTTTATTTGTTTGCTCCCGTAAAAGGAAAAAAAAAAACATTTGAGTTAGATTAGATGCATCTTAGGATATTACTTGTTTTAGGTTAATTTGCATGTCTAGAATAGGAAATTTATTTAATTCGAATCTCTTAAATAAAAAATACCAAAAACATAATTTAGGATGTTAGTTTTTTTTTTTAAATTTGAATTGCATGTTTAATTATTTTGCAGTTTTAATTTCTAATTTCATAATTAAAAAATTAGAATTAGGGCATTCTTTGTACGTCATTGCATATTAGAATAAATTGCATGCTTATTTAGAATAGAAATATCATGCGCACGTCATATAGAATTAGGTTCATGAAATGCACATCATTTAGTGATTTTTGTTATGATCATTTAATTAGAAATTGCCCGTCATTAGAATTATGTCATTTGGTTAATTTAGATTGCACATTTAATTATTGCATTTCTTTAGGAATTACTTTACTCATGTTATATAGTTTAAGTCATATTGTCATGTCATGTCATTTCATGTTAGATTAAAAGCATTGCACTGCATATGGATTAAATTCTCGTTAAGTAAGTGAAAACAAAAAAGAAATTGCGTGCTAATTAAAAATCATATCTAGGACTATTGATGTGAATTTTGATCTAATAACACAGATACTTTCGTTGCTATAAGGTAAGTCTCTGCATTTTCTTTTTTATTTGCTTTCTTGGTGTTAAATTGGTGAATTGCGCACCCGTATAATCGCCTCACATGTTAGGGAAATAGCTTAAAATTAATTCAAGCTGCTTGCCAAACATTTTTTCAAAATAAAAGAGAAAGGTACCGAAAGGGCGTTAGAGAAATCTAGCGTAATCAAGTTCCCAAACTCACAATCTCTGGTTCGTAGGAGTAAAATAATTCTCCAATTATTTTACTTAGGTATCTAATCAACTTACCATAAATTGATTAATGGCGACTCCTAATTAACAATCAATTGCATGTTAAGAATATGAACCTAAGTCGCGAATTGATATGGGCTTGAGAGAGCTCGAGCTAAATTTAGGCTTGAATCCATTAGCCAAACCCTGGTGGTTCACACTCGAAAAATTTGGTCGCGACAATATATTAATCCACCATTTATTAATATCATCTATTATTTCTATTTGACAAATTTAACTCCATTTTAATAATTCATAAAACTTGGAAAAAAAATCAATTCACATTCTAGACTCGTGTGTCAAACATATTAGAAGAAAAGAGAAAATAGAAAAACTTAGGAGTTGAAATATGTATCACAAAAAGTGAAAATCTAAAAAGAAGAGAATTTAAAATTGTCTTTTTTTCCCTGTTCATTATTTTTATTATTGTTTTTTATTTTTTCATATATATACATTTTCACCCATCATTTATTGAATTTTTTAAAAATTAACCTCACGTGTTGGGAACTCATGTATCGGGAACTCAAATGTCGAAATTTCGATTCAAGTATCGAAGAGTGTCGGGAAAATTGATCAGATGTAGAATTTTTCAACACGTGTTGATTGAGTGTCGCAAAGTGTCGAGAGAATGTCGGATACATATCGAATGTCTGACACGACACGATAACTTTCAAAAAGTATCGGTGCTTCTTAGTCAACAAATATGTGTTGCACCGATTTATACGTGAGTTTAAGTGATTTTCACCAATGATTGCGGGGGTGATTTAGTGGCCTGGACGGGCTCGAGTAAGGCTGCCAAAGGAAAAAGGTTACGGGTGCTGGCAATCTTCCGCTTATGTTGTCGGAAAATTCGTGATGTGACGCGAATAAAGTCGTGGAAAATGGTTGGCCTAATCATGATGGAAAACGGACAATCAACTGCTAGCCACACATTTTTCATGAATTTTGCTTGGAAATTTCGACACCTTGCGTTGGTGGAGAAAGGACATTTCGTGGCCATCCTTTTTTTGGTCAAACGTGGCATCCTTTGACTGTTAGTACAACCCTAAAGTATTCCAATATAGACACGCATGTGTCTATAGTTAGCTAAGTTTTATCCAAATCTTATATCAACGTCTGTCTACGTTAATTAAAATTTTCCACACTTGCCTACTTTTGTAAACTTGGTCGAATTTGAAGTCACACATTTATGGAATTCTTGCTAAGCACGGATTTCACATTTATGAGTAATCTTGATCAGTCCCTCGGCCGTAAAAGGAGTTATAAAAAAATAAAATTAAGAAAATTTAATTAGAAAAAAATAAGAGTATGGGGACAAAAAAAAAAATCTTGTGAGGACTTCGGGCATGTACTTATACGGCGGAGGGACTATTCAAGATTACTCATAAATGCGAAATCCGTGCTTAGCAAGAATTCCTTATCTTGCTCAAATATCTAAGAATCATAGCTTGCAATGCTGTAAATGGGTACGTGGCTGCGTACTAGTTGTTGTTATAAAATCACGTCCTTTTCACAAATGCAAAGAGATACCGTATAATATATTGTATGGTCTTGGATATTCTAGTGCTCTTTACACACAAAATAATAATAATAATAATAATAATAATAATAATAATAAACAATAGAGTGAATCGTTCATGAAACTAGAAACGAGTTACTCGCACTAAACTCACCGTTTAAGAGCTTGTTTGTTTTCCAATTCAGCTAAAGCAAAAAATAATTTTACTTCCACGCTAAATTGAAAAATAATATCTAAATTTCGAAGAAATTACAAAACAATATCACGTATAAATTTACGTGTCGATATTTATATTTTGAAAGTTTCGACTGTTTTGAACTAAAAAAGAGTTGATACATGAGTTCCATGAGATTTAGATTAAATAGGTTGAAAAAATTAATTCAGGCACATTTTAAGTCTTTAATTCTTGATAGAACAATGTTACATGTATCAAGGAACCTTATTAAATCGTCTTACCAAGCGACGAGACACTGATGCTAGAATGGCACGTACTTCAAAACCCAATTTTTAAAGGGGCAAAAAACTCTTAATAAATTTTCTTCGTGCAACTACTATTTTTCACCTTATTGATGCAGATGCTGGATGCTATCGCGCTACTACATTCCACCTACTCACTTCCGCTTCCACGACTCGACGAGATTACTCAGCTCAACGCTGGACGACCCGCCCGGACTCAGAGCAGCCTTCGCTTCCTCCTTCAAAGACTTCACTCGTTCCCTTATGATCTCACCCTCCTCCGACTCCATCAGCTCCCTGACTCGCTTCTCCACCTCCTCCGAATTCACCAACCCGCTCTCCGACTCGTTAACTGGCAGGGCGATCTTGATTTCCTCCACCATCAGCCCTTTGTTCTGCCGCTGCTCCGCGTAGAGCGGCCACGCCACCATCGGCACGCCGGCGCACACTGCCTCGAGCACCGAGTTCCACCCGCAGTGAGTCACGAACCCGCCCACCGAGCTGTGGCTCAGCACCTCCACCTGCGGCGCCCACGTTTTCACCACCAGGCCCCTCTCCCCTGTCCGCTCCAAGAAGCCCTCTGGCAGAAGCGAGCTCAGTTCCAGGTCGGGCATCGCTGACGTGGCGGTCTTCTGGTCTGCATCATGTGGGGGGTTGCGGACCACCCACAAGAACCGCTGGCCACTCCTCTCCAACCCTGTCGCTATTTCCTTCAATTGTTCAACCGAGAAAACACCCAAGCTTCCGAAACACAAGAACATGATGCTTCCTTTTGGCTGCGAGTCCAGCCACGTCAGACAATCCGACGTGCCGGTGCTGCTGCCCTCTTTCTTTCCCTCTCCGCTTGTGATCAGCGGCCCGATGCAGTACAGCGGAGGCGTGGGCCCGTCGGGCACGCACTCTCCGTCCCTGATCGCTCGCACCGCCCTGGGCTCGAGCTTCTCGAATGTGTTGATTATGATCCCGGCAGACGTGGCCATGTTCTTGGAGCTCTCGAGGAAGAGCTCATAAGCCCTGTCGTTGCGGTCTTGAATCGGCTTCGCGACGTCGGAGGACAGCAAGGGCGGGGTCCCCGGGACATGAAGAACGGCGTTGAGGTCCTTGTAGCTCTTGGTGTACAGCTTGTGAAGAGTTGGGAAATATAAGAACGCGGTCAAGACGCTCGCGCCGGAAGTGAAGAAGTAGTAACAAGGGATGCTGAGCTCACGTGCGACGCTCAGAGCTGAAGCGCAGAAGAAGTCGATGATGAGGCCGTGAACGATGTGGTTCTTGGAGATGGAGGTGAGGGCGGCGTGGACGTTGGGGTTGTTGAGGCGGAGGAGCTCGAGGGCGAGGGTCTCGTGGTGGGGGGAGGTGGTGGAGAAGTCCGGTGGGAGGGAGGTGGGGGGGAGGTGGTGGAAGGCGATGGAGGGGCAGGCGGTGGAGATGGAGGCGATGTAGGAGGTGGTGGAGCCGGCGTTGTAGGCCTGGCTGGTGATGAGGACGTGGATGGAGAGGGAAGGGCGGTGGGAGAGGAGGAGCTTGCCCAGCTCCACCATGGAGATGAGGTGGCCGATGGCCGGCGATGGATACAGCACCACTGCCTCCTCCATCTGATGTGTACGAGAAAAGCGGTGTAGAGAGAGTGTGTATGTGAGAGAGAGAGAGAGAGAGAGAGAGAGGGAGAGGGAGAGGGAGAGGATTCTTGAAAATGTGTGTGATGCGTTGCACTTATGTGGGAAAAGTAGGTATAGGATCGGTTGTTTTCTTTTTGGGCCATCCATGATGTGGAATTAGTTTGAGATTCACATCTGCTTTTTCCGAGCAGAATAATCGGTGGGGAAGCACTTCTTTGAATTTTCAGTTACGTCATCTTCTATCTCTACTTTTATTCGGCCAAAAGTTGGACCAGAGTAGGCAGAAGGCGTTGGTGAGAAATTAACATTTTTGGCCTCATATATTTCGCGGAGATGTCTAGAAGCCACCACGGTTGTTGAAGAAGGATGGAGTGTTGGAGTCAAACTAAGAAGGAGAAAATCTGAAGGGTGGGTGGGCCCTGTACACGCGAATCCACCAGTGAAGTCGAATGTGAACTGCTTGACACCAGAGAAAATATTACGAGCATTTGTCTGCCAGCGTAACAAATAAGAAAGGACGTAAGATTCCAACGCGTATTCAAGTGGGGCCAAAACTATCAATAAAACACTCTCGCAACAGTCAAAAGCCATGACTCACCAACAACCCCCCTCCCTCCCTCCCTCCCTCTCGAACAGTACAGGCCAAAAATCGAATCTCGATACAGGTCTCTCTGGTCGGGAAATGGCCGAATCGTGCGCTCGGAAGCTCATCGTGGAGGTTTGCCACACCAAGAACTTTGTTGTAAATCGGCGACGCAGCGGAAGTGGATCGCTTATTTTGCAATTATGCCGGGAGCTATAGAAATCGATTGAAATAAAACGAGGAACAATAAAAGGAAAGGACACCGGAAATTTACGTGGTTCGGTCCGAATGTCGGAACCTATGTCCACGGGGAAAGCCAGCAAATCAATCCACTATAAATCGGAGAATTACAGGATTATAATCACTCATGCACTCAAGTGTTTCCCAACCCTACTATATACCCGATACCCACGGTGTTTAACAAAACAACTCACTGGACTCGACTCAGCACAAAACCTCTCTGAGCTCTCGTCTCTCACACTCTCTCGAGCTCTTTTCTCTCTGGCTCTTTCTTGCGCGTAGTCTACGAGCTCCAGACGTCTTTCTCCTTTTATCGGTGGAAGTGAAGGAAATAAAAGAAACAAACTTGTATTCCCCAATTGTCAGAACGTTGCCGATTCAAAGCATGCGCCTCCATGCATTTAATGTTAGCGTGTGAGCTGAGCAGCATGTACTCACACACGTACAAGACCTTCTGCCTTCTCTCCTTCTTTCTCCGCAACAAGACGAAAGAAGTCCACAAAAGAGAAACCGTAAAAGAGGGAATTCGGTGCCTGCAAGTGCTGACCAACTTTATTCTTCTACAAGCATGCATGCACATGGCCATGTGCATGCATTTAATGACGTAGAAGAATTGGACGATCACCCCTTCAGATTTCATGCTGACAAATGAGAAGAATCCCATGGATTGAAGACTTTATTTCCAACGCCAAGGATTGGACCTTTTTTTTCGGCTTCTATCGCGCGCTCCTTAAATTTAATTAAATGCTTCACGGACGTTATTCCTCGTTTCAACATGAAAATGTTTTGCGTGTATCGGGTATCATATAATGGATTCAAACTTGAGACATAATTTAACAATTCTTCACTTTGGCTCGACGTTTGAAGCCAAGTTATAGTATTTATTTTCCATGCTCGGCTCTCCCAACGCCCCAATGGGCGCTCATACTCTACAGACGCCAGTTGAGCTCATACAGAGCTCGAGCTTTGCTGAAGGAACATGCTTCGTCATCATATCTGCTGGGTTCTCCGCTGTTGCTATTTTCTTCACAACAATTTTACCCTTCGCTATGACATCTCGGATGAAATGGTACCTGATGTCGATATGTTTTGTTCGCTCGTGATATATTGGATTATAAGCTAAATATATCGCACATTGATTGTCACAATGTATGGTGACACTTTTCTGCTCCAGTCCAAGGTCCGAGAGCAAACCCCTTAGCCATATCGACTCCTTTGCAACAAAGGTTAGTGCCATGTACTCCGCCTCAGTCGAAGACAATGCAACATCATCTTGTAAAGACGCTTTCCAACTTATTGCACCACCTGCTAGCGTAAACACGTACCCTGCTAACGATCTGCGATCATCCAAGTTACCGGCATAATCTGAATCCACGTACCCTGTGGTCTCATTGCCATTGACGTTCCTCCGATATATAATGCCAACGTCTGCTGTCCCCTTTAGATATCTGAGGATCCATTTCACGGCTTCCCAATGAGTCTTACCCGGGTGCTTCATGTAACGGCTGACAACACTTACAGCCTGTGAAATGTCAGGTCTAGTACATACCATGGCATACATAATACTACCCACTTGCACTAGAATAAGGAACACGGGACATATGTTCCTCCTCCTCCTCGCCTTGCGGTGATAACTTGTCGAAAGTTTGAAATGTGCAGCTAAAGGAGTACTTACGATTTTGCTTGATCGCATATTAAAACGTGCCACGATCTTCTCAATATATTTCTTTTGAGACAGACGCAACGTTCCTGTAGCTTTGTCACGCAAAATTTCCATACCCAATATTTTCTTAGCAGCACCTAATTCTTTCATTTCAAACTCAGCACTCAACTGCCGCTTCAACACATCAATATCAAACATATGTTTAGCTGCTATTAACATATCATCAACATATAATAGCAAATAAATCAAAGACCCATCCTCCAATCTCCTAAAATAAACACAACTATCAAACTGACTTTTCGAATACTCTTGACTAGTCATGAAAGCATCAAAACGCTTATACCATTGTCTAGGAGATTGTTTCAATCCATACAAGGATTTCTTCAATAAGCAAACATGGTCTTCCTTACCTGGAATAGCAAATCCCTCAGGCTGCTTCATGTAAATTTGTTCCTCCAATTCACCATGAAGAAATGCCGTTTTCACATCTAGCTGCTCCAGCTTAAGATCCTGTGCAGTAACTAAGGCAAGTAATACACGAATAGAGGTATGCCTTACCACAGGAGAGAACACTTCATTGTAGTCGATGCCCTCTCGTTGAGTATACCCCCTCGCAACAAGTCTCGCCTTGAACTTGGCTGCCTCTACACCGGGAATGCCTTCTTTCCGTTTGTAGACCCATTTGCATCCGACAATTTTCTGACTTTTGGGTACTTTGACCAACTCCCATGTCTGATTTTGATAGAGTGATTCTATTTCTTCACTCATAGCCTCTAGCCACTGTGATGACTCAGCACTAGTCATCACCTCAGAATAGGATGAAGGCTCATCCATCTCCACCTCATCACCTACAGTTAATGCATATGCAATATCAGAATAACCATAACGTACAGGTGGTTTAATTTGCCTTCTTTGTCTGCTCGTGGCTATGTTGTGTTGTGGCTCGCCGATTGTTCGATATCACCGTCTTCGGAATTGTGGCCTCATCTCGCAATCTCTTCCTTTGTTACCTCTCGAGGTCTTTGGAGACTCCGCCTGAATCTCCACCTCACTTCTGACACCATGATCCGTTTGCTCTGCTGGTTGAGTCTCAAGATTCCTCTTTTGAAGCATTGCAGTCTCGTCAAAGATCACATCTCTGCTGATTAGAAAACCGGGTGATCTGGGATCAATGCACCACAGCCGGTAGCCTTTCACCCCTTGTGCATAACCCAGAAATATGCACTTCTTCGCCCTTGGCTCAAGCTTACCATCTCTCGCATGAGCATACGCAGGACATCCGAATATTCGTAATCCGGAGTAATCAACAGGTTTCCCCGACCATACTTCTTCAAGAGTCTTCCACTCGATAGTAGAAGATGGAGATCGATTAACCAGGTAACACGCCATATTTATTGCTTCAGCCCAAAATTCCTTGCCCAGTCCTGCATGCGAAAGCATGCAACGAGCTCGCTCAAGTAGAGTTCTGTTTTTCCGTTCTGCTACGCCATTCTCTGTGGTGCCCCGGGAACTGTGCGGTGTCTCACAATCCCTTCCTTTTGGCAAAACTTGGTAAAGTCCTTACCACAGAACTCAATGCCATTATCAGTTCTCAGGCACTTGATTTGTTTACTTGACTGCTTTTCAATCAATGCCTTAAAATTCTTGAACCGATCAAATACCTCAAATTTGTGCTTCAGGAAGTACACCCATACCTTCCTTGAATAATCATCAATGAATGTCAGCATATATCTGGCACCTCCTTTCAATGGAACTGGAGACGGTCCCCAAACATCTGAATGAATGTATTCGACTGGTTTCTTGGTCGAATGTAGAGCTGTACCAAACTTAACACAACGCTGCTTCCCGAAGATGCAGTGCTCACACAGGTCCAGCTTTCCTGTCTTCTGACCTTTCAACAACCCTTTTTTCACTCAGCATCGTCATACCTGCCTCACTCATGTGTCCCAATCTCATATGTCATAACTGAGTCAAATTTGAGTCTGACTCACCTGATGAAACTGCAGCAACTCCGGTCACGGTTTCTCCCAGTAAATGATAGAGAGAATTCGCCTTCTTCCCTTTCATCACCGTCGGGGCACCTCGAGAGATCTTCACTCCATCTTCAGCTGTGTATTTGCACCCGAGGTCATCAAGTGTCCCCAGAGAAATAAGGCTCTTCTTGAGCTTCGGTACGTGCCTTACGTCTGTCAACGTCCGTTCTACGCCATCATGCATTCGGATCCGGACTGTTCCTATCCCTACAACCTCGCAGGCTGCATTATTCCCTAAAAGAACTCTACCACCATCTCGCAGTCCCGGTAGGTAGTGAACCGTTCTTGTGAGGAGTCATATGATAGGAACATCCAGAATCTAGCATCCATTCGTCTTCTGACGAACTCGTAGATACACATAGGACAGCTTCGGCATCACTGGTACTCTCCTCGGCAACATTCGTCACACTGCTTGTGGCATTTTGCCAAACGCCTTTATTTCTTAGCTTTGGACAATCTCTCCTTATGTGCCCCTCCTCGTGACATTCGAAGCACTTCATGCGACCTTTTGATTTTCTATGTCGCGACTTCGACCTGCTTTTGCTTTGGCTTCTGTTGCTAGGCCTCCGATGTTGGTCTCTACCTCGTATCACCAGCCCACGTGCTACATCTTGTGCTAGACTGTCATCACGCAACTTTCTCTGCCACTCCTTTGAAAACAGGGCAGATTTTACCTCCTCTGAGGTAATCGTAGTACGCCCCTGTAACAAGGAGTCGGTAAAGTGCTCCCATGACTCCGGTAGAGACGCTAACAACATCATGCCTTGTTCTTCATCATCTAAAATCTTGCCAACATTCTTCAAGTCCATCATGAGCTTATTAAACTCATTTAGGTGGGATCTAATGGACGTACCTTCGATATCGAAACAGAACATTCTCTTCAAAGCATATATAAGCGATTGTTCAAACCCTTCTTTACATAGAGGGCCTGGAGTTTTGCCCATAACGCTACAGCATCCTCCTCCTCGACCACCTCTATTAGCACTTCATCCGATAAGTTCAACAGGATGATACTCATGGCCTTCTCCATCAGCTCGTCCTTCTCAGCATCTCACATTGTTTCGGGCAACTGAGCCTTGCCCTCCAATGCCTTGGCTAATCCTTGAGTTGTTAATAGCGCCTTCATCTTGACCCTCCACAACCCGAAGTTGTTCCTCCCGTTAAATTTCTCAATTTCTACTTTTGCTCCAGACACAATTGCAAAGATAGAGCTCTGATACCAATTGTTGTAAATCGGCGACGCAGCGGAAGTGGATCGCGTATTTTGCAATTATGCCGAGAGCTATAGAAATCGATCGAAATAAAACGAGGAACAATAAAAGGAAAGGACACCGGAAATTTACGTGGTTCGGTCCGAATGTCGGAACCTACGTCCACGGGGAAAGCCAGCAAATCAATCCACTATAAATCGGAGAATTACAGGATTACAATCACTCATGCACTCAAGTGCTTCCCAACCCTACTATACACCCGATACCCACGGTGTTTAACAAAACAACTCACTGGACTCGACTCAGCATAAAACCTCTCTGAGCTCTCGTCTCTCACACTCTCTCGAGCTCTTTTCTCTCTAGCTCTTTCTTGCCCGTAGTCTACGAGCTCCAGACGTCTTTCTCCTTTTATCAGTGGAAGTGAAGGAAATAAAAGAAACAAACTTGTATTCCCCAATTGTCAGAACGTTGCCGATTCAAAGCATGCGCCTCCATGCATTTAATGTTAGCGTGTGAGCTGAGCAGCATGTACTCACACACGTACAAGACCTTCTGCCTTCTCTCCTTCTTTCTCCGCAACAAGACGAAAGAAGTCCACAAAAGAGAAACCGTAAAAGAGGGAATTCGGTGCCTGCAAGTGCTGACCAACTTTATTCTTCTACAAGCATGCATGCACATGGCCATGTGCATGCATTTAATGACGTAGAAGAATTGGACGATCACCCCTTCAGATTTCATGCTGACAAATGAGAAGAATCCCATGGATTGAAGACTTTATTTCCAACGCCAAGGATTGGACTTTTTTTTTCGGCTTCTATCGCGCGCTCCTTAAATTTAATTAAATGCTTCACGGACGTTCTTTCTCGTTTCAACATGAAAATGTTTTGCGTGTATCGGGTATCATATAATGGATTCAAACTTGAGACATAATTTAACAAACTTGATGCCCAAAGACGGCCAAGGCACCGCGAGCGCCTATGCCATCGTCGACTTCGACAGCCAGCAGTGGTGGTCGAAGACAAAGTTCCGGGACCTAAACTCGTAGTGGGACGAGCAGGTCGAGTTCCCCGTCCACGATGCGGAGTCCATGCCCTCAGAGATTCAAGAGATATCTCTGCAATGATAAGAAGACTGGCAGGTGCAACACCTTCCCGGGCAAGGTGAAGATTGCTGGGAGGGGAAGGCGCGGTGGTTCGTCAATCAGACGAGGGCTTGGTAAGAGAGAGAGCGAAGAGAGAGAGAGAGAGAGAGAGAGAGAGAGAGTCGGGCGGAGAGAGAAGCGTGCAGGGAAGGAAAGAAAAGATTAGATTGACTGCTGAATTCAAAAATCTCTAACATTTGGGTCCACTTGGACACGTGTTGAAAGCTCACGTACCTTCTTATTTGTTGCGTGACACATAAGGTACATGCAATAGTTTCTCATATTTTCATCTTAAGGCAAGAGAGTGGGAGAAAGCGACTCCATCTCCTTGCTTCCGACTATGAAAAGTCGATTTGTCTTTTGGGATAGCTTTTGGCTCACCGCAACCAATTTAGATCGTTACCAAACTATATATTATAATATGACTAATCCATGAATCAATATTGTGAGTCATCGTACTCGTACGCCTAGCACAATCCTTTTTTTCACTATAGATTGCCATGCGTATTCGTCTTTTTATAGTTGCACGGTCCACTGTCATAAAACTTGCCCGAGAAAATGTGATATTACCCTGTGCAGCTTGTGCAAACTAGATAGGTTCTAGAATAAATGAAAGTGGTTGTCCGATTCAATTTTGAATACCGATGATTTTAAGTAGGTACTAGGACATTAAAAGTGTCATTCATATGACACTCACTTCAATTCTAAACCTATAGTATATGTATCAATTCGGTTCTAAAATTTTAATTTGTTTTAATGTAATCATAAACTTTTGATGATTTGTCAATTTAGTTATTCCTCCCAATTTTGGCGGAAAAATGCTGGCACAAACAATTTTCTGCATAATTTAAAACTTTTTTTGAACTTTTTTTTTTTATTCTTTCCTCTTTTTTTTTTTTTTATAAAAGAAAAAATTCCAACTCTTGGCTAGTGAGGTCGCAAAGATAGCTAGCCACAGGAGAGGGCGTTGGACCCTTGCCCAAACTTGGCAAGAGCGTCATGGCCCTCATCGACCTTCGCATGTGGCTAGCTAGGGAGTTGGAAAAGGAAAATAAAAAAGAAAAGATGAAAAAGATAAAATAATAAAGGATAAAAAATAAAAACAAATGCAAAAAAATTGTCTACGTTAACATCTAGTTAAAATTTGTTGGAATGAAAATTGACAATTCGTCAAAATGTTTAAGAGTAAATTAATAGGATTGAAAGATTTAGAACTTAATTGGCAAATCACAAAAAAAATTAGGACTAAATTGACATAAATGCAATAGGTTTATGACCCTTTTTTGTGGTAATTTCTCCTCTTTGGGTGTACTAAAACAACTAAGAAAGTTAGGTATGATGTAATTGAGTGTACAATCAAGAAACATTAGAGGATGTATATAATGTGACCAGATTACTTCAAACCTAACTAGTTGTCACAATTAAAATTGTTAGGTATTGATGTAATTGAGTGTACTCAACCATTCGGCAAATTTTCTTCTTTGGGCTTTCATTCGGTTACGTAAACAAAATTGAATCGAACCCGATGTGCCGTGCAAATCTCTTTCATAGGCGAAGGAGAGTAAGAGTTGTCTTCAAAATAAAGACCCTGGCAGCCCTGCCAACAAGTGAACTACACTGTGTACATCACATGTAGGAGTCTCCCCTTGCTTTGCTTGGATGACATCGTAAGAGGTGCAACCTCAGATAAAAAAGGCCATTGTCTGACGTTAAAAGCTACCACTTCCAAGCCACTAATGCAACCCAGGTCCAAGTTAGTATTTCTTGTTGGATTGGGCCTGAGGGTCGAACAAATGGACTGGTGCGTGTGCATTGTGCGAGCGTGTGTGGGTCATTTTGTTTTGAGAAAAATAGCCTGGCTAAACCTGTGATAAGTGAACTTACATACCTAAGCATATAAACTCTCAACGATCCAATAAAAAATTATCATATTGGGGGTGTCAAAACATGCCGAAACGTAACATTTCGCGTACGGCTTAACCTTAAAATTTCCAAACCCTAAACTTCAAATGCCGCTTCTCCTCTCCTTCAAGTCGATTCCTCCGATATGCTCTTCAATTCGTACTCGATGAAACAAGAACACTTCTTCTCATCTCCTTCGAATCCTAGGTTCAATGTCTCCTTCCTCCCCCTTCATAATTTTTATGAAATTGAGACTGACCTTAAGTTAGACCCGTTAAATGGGTGAGTTGGATTGAAAATGATCCAATCCATATGAGCCCATTTAATCTAGTTCGACTCATATTTATATAGTATAAATCTAATGACTCATGTCCAACCCAATCCATATTTTAAAACCCATTAATATTTGAGGAAAATCCACATCGCACTTTAAGCTCTATACTAATTGGATAAAAACTTCAAATCAAATTAGAAAATAGTAAATTAAAAAATTTTAAAAAAAAACCTGTAAACAGAATCTGACCAATAAAATATATATTTATAAAGAACTTAGGGCTAATAAACCCATTTTGCAACCTGGACTTAATGAGCCCAATTTCATGTGGGTAGCTCTTTTATTTATAAATGGGTTACAAATGATACAAGTTAGAATAAAAAATAAAATTAAAATTAAAAAAAGGAAGAAAGGAAACGATGAATTAAGAAAAGAAAAAGAAAAAGAAAAAGAGGACAAAATCGTCAAATCAGAGAAAGAATCGAAGCGCGTTCATTTCTTCGCCGGCCTACACCCCCCCCTCCTCCATTGCCACCATCATCGCCACCACCGCCGCCGTTCCCATCCCTTATTGACCTCCGCAATCTCGAGTTTCGCTAGCTGCCCCAACCTTTAATTCCCTTCTGGGTCTTAGCCCCCCGGGGGTGGGAGGCCTGAGATGAAACGCCCCCTCGCTGCCGGCAAGGACGCCGAGGCCAAGAAGAAGAAGCTCCAGCCCAACCAAGAGGAGGAGTAGCCGCCCCCGAGGGGGAAAGCGCGGCCCCACTGGCCGAGTTCACCCACCTCAATGAGGACCCGCTGTTCAAGGTGCTCAAGCACGTCGACGCCCACACGCTCACGGTGGAGGGGGCGACTGAGGCGACTCTGAGGTGAGTGGCAGAGGTGGCCAGCGAAGTGTTGCGGTTAAGTCTATTGTATGAGTTGAATAAATTCTGTGTTAGGTTATCCACTTACTGTCGAAATAGATCGAAAATGGATTAGGACGTGTGATCCATTTCGATCCATATAATTCAACTTAAAATTTTTTGAACCTATTTTAATCAGGCCTTTATATAATTATGATCCATATGCAGTCCATTAACACCACGTATGAGTCAAAAAATGGGTCGTTGACCCATTTTGACACCTCTATGCTAAAAGACTTAATAGTACACTGTATCATATGATTATAAATATATATTTTTTATTCCTAAACTGTAATCAAATATGTGAACGAGTCATCAATTTTTTATTTTTTATTTTTAAATTGAGTCCCTTGACGGCATGGTGCGCATCGAACCAACGAGTAGTTTTGTTAGATACTCGTAATATTGTTTATATGACAATAATAATATAGTATTAAATTAAATTGCATATTAAGCTATGCTTATGGTATGCCCCATTCTTTTCTTTTTCTTGTTATAAATACGAAAGCAGAGAGGGAAGAGAATTTTGTCAAAACTCATTGGATATTGAAGAGGGCCAATGGGCCATCTTCAGGTGCTGGTTAGTGCCATTGGGAAAGGGCTGGCGAGCCCTCACCACAGACGAATGAGATCTGTCAGCCCTTGCCGCTAGCAAGTCAACTGGCCGGAACCGAACCGATACAAAATAGAAATTTTTAGGTATTTTTTATTTGGATAAAAGACTAAAAAATTGGGTATTGTAACCGTTTCAATTCGGTTCGGTTTCAGATGTGCCCAAACCGAAACACCTTTTCCAAGATTTGGAAAATCGAAATACAGAACCTTCGCCCAAATCTAGAAAAACCTCATTCAGGTCTTGAGCCCGTTTGACTACTTTGCCTCCGACTTCTCCACCAACACGTTCCCAACCGAAGCCCTCACCGAGACGATGCCGTCCCCGGTTGTGCTTCTTTGGCTTGCTTGTATGACGGACGGTGGAGGCGCAGGGCAGAGGAATCGGCCATGGGAGGACATCGACACAGCCACGACAGGTAAATGCAAGGGACACGCCACGAGACGGCAAAAACTTTTTGACATCATGTTGTTACTTCGAGTTGATTGAGGAGTAGTGAGTGCGTAGTCACGGTGAGATGTTTGCAGCATTGAGCTTATTTATATGAATACTAGAAAAGATGGCTGCCTTGATATAAATTGGTGTAAAATTATATATATATATTTTCCGTTGAGTTCATCTTAGAGAAGTCGTAATTAGTGGAAGCACAAGAGGAGAGAGCAGACACGGGTATGACTGTGCGCAAGGAGAAGCACAAACAGAAAATCTGAACCGAATCGAATTGTTTATTTGATAGGATTTTATTGGGTTCGGATATCAACAAATATAAATTTTACCTGTTCGGATTAGGTTGGGTATTACGGCAACCCAACTTGGTCTAAACTATTGAGCAATAACGGCCCTCGTCTTCCTTCTCCTCCATTTTAATTTTTCACATTGATGATATATCGGACCTCCTAGGTAAGTCCCTAAAAGGCCCAAGGAAGAAACAGGTGGGAGAATCGCTCTGGGTGAGAGACCCCGTGCTATCCTTCATACTATCCTTCATATTTCTTCTATGTCGAGAAGACAAAAATAGACATGGAATTAGGGGGCCCTATGGTAAGGAAGGTAGACTACACCCTAGCTACCGTCGGGTAGGCTGGTATAGTAACCACCCGCGCTTGGGGTGAGTAGGAGTGGGTGAAATGCCCACTAGGGAGCTAGCACGCCTTACGGCACTACACGCAACATTGACTTGTTCCAGGACATGGTATTATGTATATAGCAATATTGATTAGTTAAAGAACCAACAATGAAATTCAATCTCACATTTAACGAAAGATTTAACGAAAGTAAGAAGGCTCAGCTGCACTATAAGAAGGGTTAGAGGAATTAAATAATGTGATTAGTGTATTAAAACCTACATTTTCGGTTATGCTCACAAAAAAGTTGAGGATGAAGTAATTGAGTGTAGTAAAACGATCGAGAAAGTTAGTGATGATGTAATTAGTGTAACCATGATAGTGATGATGTAATTAGTGTAACCATGAAAATAACAGGATTTATATAATCTAACCTATCCTTTTAATCACAATCAAGAGAGTTAGGGATGATGTAATTGATTGTACTGAAACATCGGGTCCTTGTCACGGGGACAGCCATTCAAAGTATCCAATTTTCACCTAGCGAGGACTATAGTTGTCCTCAATGAAAAAAAAAAAGAGAAAATATTTTATTAACAGTCCATGTCCAGTGCGACTAGTGGATCACCTAACATTCATCCTTCTGTCCGCAATTCATCAATCATCAACATTAGGAATTTCGAGACTTACCTTATCAGGCAATTGCAAAATGTTACTCAACAATTTCAATAGGTTCACTCCCAAATTGAGCAAAAGATGACAATCTAATACTCCGCTACCGTCTTACTCTTGTGAGATCAAAGTTTAAGTGCAATACCGACGTCACATGGTTACCATCTATTGATATTGTGGGTTTAATGTGAGTCCCACGAAATTCAATGACTAGGATACTGAATTCAGATGTATCTCATTCATGTGTAGATTCTTGTATTTTGGGAAATTCATCTGAAACACGCCGCCTCCATTATTGTAGAGAGTTTTCACATCGAGAAGTCAAAAGCCTAGAAGAGAAGGTTGTTAGTTAAACATCACAGTTTTGAAGAAACTTTTGCATGAAATATGAGGCATATCAATATCATAACTAGCATTGCACGTCACCGTCACCAACCGTCGTAACATTTCTAGAATGAGGTGTTGAAAATGAAAATATCTGAATGAATGCATCCTAACTACCATTCTCGAGAAATTTTCGCATGAAACATGAAATATGAGGCATATCAATGTTATAACTAGTTATTGCACGTCACCAATTGTTATTTTAAGAACGAGATGATAGAAGGGAAGATATTTAAATGAATGCCTCCTAATTGCAATGATATAGTCACATGGAATATCCGTGCTTATTAGTTAGCACTATATCAACCTGCAATGAAGTTCGAAAGCAAAAGATGCACACAATTTATAACCTACACAATTTGTAACCTACCAATTAAAGAAGGCTGAGGAAATTTCCTCCAATTATGAGCGAAAAATAATCATGACTTTCGAAGAAATATTGGATAAGATTGAATTGTTGTCATTATGTCACCATGGACTGGTGGCTGAATCTTACAAGGCTTCCTAGTGATGCTGTCTGGTCGTGGACTCGGTCCAAATTAGCCTTTTCTTGTTAGCCATATCATATTTAAACAAGAATAGGAACGATGCATTTGTTGATCTTCCTCCTCGTGGACAGAGATTTACGATAATCGCCATGACAGTTTTTTTGTTCTACATATTCTTCTTAGAAAGTAGATCATATACATAAAGAGGGCATTAAATTCTACAAGCGATCTTATCTAATGCTTATTTTGAGAATTATCGACGATATATAAAACCCTTAATATAAAATATTATTTACGCCAGATAATCGTTACTCATCTTCTCACATCATTCCGCTTCTAAACGAGTCCACCAACTTCGCCATCGCCACTCGCGACGACCCTCCCTCGCTCAACGCCTCCCTCGCCGCGTTCCTCATCTCCGCCACTCGCTCCCTCACCTCTCTCCCTTCCTCCAAGCACATCAGCTCCGCGATCCGCCCTGCCAACTCTTCCGTCGTCACGAACCCGCCTTCCGACTCGGCCACCGACAGTACCAGCTTCATCTCGCCGGCTAGGTACGCCCTGATCAGCTTGTGCTCTGCGTAGAGCGGCCAGACTATCATGGGCACACCGGCGCACACCGCCTCCATCACCGAGTTCCACCCGCAGTGGCTCACGAACCCGCCTACCGAGTCGTGGCTCAGCACCGCCACCTGCGGGGCCCATGACTTCACCACCAGCCCTCTGTCTTTAGTTCTCTCCGTGAACCCACTCGGAAGGATCGCATCCATGCCTGAAGAGAGAAAGGAATTTGTTGGGTGTACTAACAAATCTTTGTAAAACTTGTGATTGAGAGCTCATGAACTGAATTATTTGACTTCTGACCGTGATTCGGAGTCCCCCGTATTATTCTCGTACCACTTGATGGAAACATACCTGGATCATCTTCTGGTTTAATAGCTAAGTTGCGCCAGATTTCATCGTCCGGTGGTGGGTTACGCACCACCCACAAGAACCTGAGCCCACTCCCCTCTAGTGCCTGAGCGATCTCTCTCAGTTGCTTGGACGAGAACACCCCCATGCTTCCGAAGGTCATAAACAAGACGCTTCGGCTCGGCTGCGAGTCGAGCCAGCTTAGGCAATCCCGCTTACTGATGTGATCGTCGACTGCCACGAGCGGCCCGATGCAGTACACCGGCGGAGTTCGGCCGTCCGGCACGCACAGTCCCTCCGATATCGCTTTCACGGCCCTCAGCTCGAGCGCCTCGAATGTGTTGCTTATGAGCCCGGCAGATTCCGCCAACCGCATGGACGTTTCCAAGAAGTGGCCGTAGATTCTGCTGCTGCGGTCCAGCATTCTCGTCGGCATGTGCTTCGCCGGAATGGGCGGTACGCCCGGGATGTCGACGTTGCCGTCCAGGTCTTTGAAGCTGGTGTTGGTGAGCTTGTGTAGGGTGGGGAGGTAGAGAAATGCCGCCAGAGGGTTCGCGCCGGAAGGGAAGTAATAGTACGCAGGGAGACGGAGCGCAGCAGCGACCTCGGCGCCGGAACCGTAGAAGAAGTCGACGACGAGGGCTCTGGGCTTCTGTGACGGCTGGGAGGCGGAGAGCAGCTCAGACAAGGTTTGGTGGAGGTTGGGACTGTTGAGGCGGGCGTACTCAAAGTACATGGCCGGGTCGTCGGAGAAGGCGGTGGGGGCGGAGGAGAGAGAGGGGGGAGGGAGACGGAGGGGAGGTGGCGGAAGGCGATGGAAGGGGTGGCGGAGGAGACGGAGGAGACGTAAGGGGTGATGGAAGGGAGGAGGTGGGGAGGGGAGGAGATGAGGACGGTGACGGAGAGGGAGGTGTGGTGGCGGAGGAGGGACTGGGCGAGCTCCACCAGGGACATGAGGTGGCCTCTTCCCGGTGACGGGTACATCACGATGTGACATTTGTCTGCCTTCTCCATCTCCATCGTGGGTTGCACGCTTCTGAGTAATTGGATCTGGTGCCCCTGCGCTTGTGAGGCGGCCTCTTCCGCGGTGGCTTTATGGCCTCGGTCGGGACGCAAGCGGTGGAGTAACGAGAGCAAGACTGGTTGATGGAAGAGTCGGATGACTGGAGAAAATATTAGGCAGGTGAAATCTCTCCTGTCTCTCTCTTCAAAAACCCGGGCCCATCACTGCGGCTGCTCTCACCTGACGCTCTCGCTCTCCCCTCTCCCCTCTCCCCGTTAAACTCCGTTCTGTTGTGGAGACAAAAAAATTTCCCTTCATTTATTAAACCTGGTTCAAAATGATTCCCCGCTCTCTCTCTCTCTCTCTCTCCTCCGCCTCCGCGCTTAATCAATCCACTCCCCCACTCTCTGAAAGTGCTAGCGAGCCACCACGCCTCCGGTTCTGCCGGTTGCCTCCGCCGTCGCGCCCCCAGCCGCCGCGTCGACGGCTCTGCCTGCGGCTCTGCACTGAAGCAATATGCTCTCTTTCTCCTACGTGAAGTGCTAAATCTGCCAGCGAACCACGATGCCGACGCGCCTCTGCCGGTTGCCTCCACCGTCGTCTCCTGAGCCATCGTGTCGACGCAATCTGCTAGCGAACCATGACGCTGACGCTCCTCTGCCTCCACCGTCGCCTCCCGAGCCGCCGCGCCTCCGCCTTCGCTCCGCCTCTGCGCCGAATCAATCTGCTCTCTCTCCTCCGCGAAGCGCTTAATCTGCTAGCGAACGTCGACGTCGACGCCGACGCGCCTTCGCCTCAGCCGTCGCCTCCCCGACCTGACGTCGCGTTTTTCCCTCACCGTCGTGCCCTCCGCTCTATTCTCTCTTTCTTTCCTACGCGAAGCGCCCCTGCTCATTAACCCCGACGCCGCCGACGCCGCCGACGCCGCCAGCGCTGTTGCCTCCCAAGCCCCGCCATGGCCTGTCTCTTTCTTCTGATTACAGTATTGTTGACTGCTCGTTTTCTGCAATTATAATCATCATGACGTCTTATTAGCTTTGGGGACTATGATGCTCCCCACTCCAGCCAAGGATTCTTGCCTATTTTTGTATCATTGGCCCTTCGCTACAACGGCTGGTCGAAGCCAACCACTCCCTTTCTTTCCTATATGTTCGGAAAAAAGTGTAGATCTTGCATAAGGCTTTAAAAAGATTGATACAATTTCTTTCGCAACAGTTTCTTGTGTTCGGTAAAAGATTCTCGTGAAGGAAAAGAAAAGGGAGGGCATCACCAACTTCTATTTAACGGAAGAATTAACCAATGAGTCCTAAACTTATTGGGGAGATGTCAATTCGGTTTTAAATTTTTTTAATTTTATCAATTTAGTCTCAAATCTTGGCATGAAATTTCAAGGTAATTCTTCCTCTCCATTTCTATCATAAATCACCGACATTACAATGCAATCATTACCGACTATCTTATGTAGTACACCGTCGTGTCAATGATTTTCGATGGAAATTGAGGCACGCAAAGATTTAAAACTCAATTAGCAAATTTGAAAAATTTATGACTAAATTGACATATACAATAAGATTATGACTGATTGAACAATTTCCCCACTGTTCACCACTAGCATGTCTTTTCAAGGAGATAAATACCCAACTAAAATCTTGTGCAGTTAGCTCGTTCAATGTTTTTGTTTTCCTTTTATAGTACTAGCTGCATTTGAATTATCGACAAGCATTTGTTATCAATTGATCCTAATCAACATCTAAAAATAATAATTTATCTTCGTTTTATGCTTTTTTGCATAAAAGGTTGAAAGGATGAAATGTTAGAGAACGTTTTCCTTTCATATGTTCATTACATTGTCCACGTTTCTAGGTTTCCTTTTTCTTTTTTTTTTTTTTTTTTTGGCACAATGAACATAAGATATGTCATGAATAATTAACTATCCACTCTTGAAAGGAAACCATGGGACATCAAGGAAAATTGAACTCAAAATGGTCAAGACCATTTCTTGAGATAAAAAGTTCTAAACCTTATTACATTGATACAAATTCGATTAAAAATATTTTAATTTGATCAAATTAATCATAAATATTTTCACATTGATATAAATTCAGTCTATCTAGCCAATTTAGGCCAAAAGTCGCCTACATGGATGCCGGTCATCCTAAACAACACGGTTGGCACTAATGTAGATATTTTTAATAATAATTTAATATTTTATTTTTTATTTTTTAATATTTTTTTCTTTATTTTCCTTTCGCTTTTCTTTCCCTTTCTTTTTGCCGGTGGCTAATCACCAGCCATGGCTGGTGAGGGTTGGCGTCACTAACTTTTGTTTAAAGGGAAAATTAATCGATCAATCCAAAACTTATTGGATATGTGCCAATTCAATTCTAAATTTTTTTAATTTTTCGAATTTAATCCTAAATTTTTACACGAAAGTGCAACCAAGTCTTAATATTTTAAAAAAATATATAATCAAATCCTAAAACTTTCAAAGTATACAATCAATTAAAGGACTTCAACGGATCAATTAAATAATTTGTTGCATTTTTTTAAAAAAATTTAAGATTTGATTATATTTTTTGAAAGTTTTAAACTTAATTGCATATTTGTAATAAGTTTAAGGGTTTGATTACACTTTTTGAAAATTTTATAACTTAATTACACCAATATTTAATATTACCAATGGATTTATCCCATATATTATTTACACGGATTTTGCTAGTATAACAGTTTTTGGGTTACTACGATAATAACATTGTATTTTGAGTCATAAATTTTTAAAGAAATGAATCCCATAATAATATATAATTATTTAAAATTTGATTTTTCATAGTCCAGAGTAGACTGTTATTTTCACTGTACAGTAAAGACTATCATACAAACGTTTCTATATTGAGGATACACTGTACAATTACTCTTCTTCTCACATCATTCCTTTTTTAAACGAGTCCACCAACTTTGCCATCGCCACCCGCGACGACCCACCCTCGCTCAAGGCCTGCCTCGCTTCATTCCTCATCTCCGCCGCTCGCCCCCTCACTTCTCCCCCTTTCTCTGACAACATCAATTCACTGACTCGCTCCGCCAACTCATCTGTCGTCACGAAGCCCCCTTCCGACTCGGCCACAGCCAGGACCAGCTTCAAATCCCAGGCCAGGTACGCCCTGTTCAGCTTCTGCTCCGCGTAGAGCGGCCAGACTATCATGGGCACCCCCGCGAACACCGCCTCCATCACCGAGTTCCACCCGCAGTGGCTCAAGAACCCGCCCACCGAGTCGTGGCTCAGCACCGCCACCTGCGGGGCCCACGACTTCAGCACCAGCCCCCTGTCCTTGGTTCTCTCCGCGAACCCACTCGGAAGGATCTCATCTATTCCTGAAGAGAAAGGAAAGTGGCGGGTATAATAAGAAATCTTGACTCAACTCGCGTGTAGAGCTCATGAAGATCATTTTTCTGACCGTGATTTGAAGTCCCGCGCGTTATTCTTATGCCGCTTGTTGTAGACAATACACAGAAACATACCTGGATCATCTTCTGGTTTGATAGCTAAGTTGCGCCACATTTCATCGTGCGGTGGTGGGTTACGGACCACCCACAAGAACCTGACCCCACTCTTCTCGAGAGCGTGAGCGATCTCTCTCAGCTGCTTCGACGAGAACACCCCCATGCTCCCTAAGCTCATAAACAGGACGCTTTGGCTCGGCTGCGAGTCGAGCCAGATCAGGCATTCGTGCTTGCTGATGTGATCGTCAGCCGCCACGAGCGGCCCGATGCAGTACACCGGCGGAGTTCGGCCGTCCGGCACGCACAGTCCCTCGGATATCGCTTTGAGGGCCCTCGGCTCGAGCGCCTCAAACGTGTTGCTTATGAGGCCGGCGGATTCTGCCAGCCGCGTCGACGTTTCCAAGAAATGGCCGTAGATTCTGCTGCTCCGGTCCAGCATTCTCGACGGCATGTGCTTCGCCGGAATCGGCGGTACGCCCGGGATGTCGACGTTGCCATCCAGGTCTTTGAAGCTGGATGTGGTGAGCTTGTGTAGGGTGGGGAGGTAGAGAAACGTCGCGAGAGGGTTCGCGCCGGCGGGGAGGAAATAGTACGTGGGGAGGCGGAGCGCGGCGGCGACCTCGGCGGCGACGCTGTAGAAGAAGTCGATAACGAGGGCTTTGGGCTTCTGTGACGGCTGGGAGTCGGAAAGCAGCTCAGACAAGTCATGGTAAAGGTTGGGGTTGTTGAGCCGGGCGTACTCAAAGTACATGGCCGGGTCATCAGAGAAGGCGGTGGGGGCGGAGGAGAGAGAGGGGGGGAGGGAGACGGAGGGGAGGTGGCGGAAGGCGATGGAAGGGGTGGCGGAGGAGACGGAGGAGATGTAAGGGGTGATGGAAGGGAGGAGGTGGGGAGGGGAGGAGATGAGGACGGTGACGGAGAGGGAGGGGTGGTGGCGGAGGAGGGACTGGGCGAGCTCCACCAGTGACATGAGGTGACCTCTTCCCGGCGACGGGTACATCACGACGTGACATATGCCTGCCTTCTCCATCATGAAAGAGGTGGCTTCTGAGTAATTGGATCTCTTCCGCGGTGGCTTTATGGCCTCGCTCGTGACGCAAGCAGTGGAATGACGAGCGAGGCTGGTTGATGGAAGAGTCGGATGATTTATTGTTCAATTCTGACGTCAGTTGAAATACGGTTCACCAATGTCTCTTCTGATTACAGTGTTGCTGACTGCACGTTTCGTGCAATTATAATCATCATGGCGACTTATCAGCTTTGGCGACTATGGTGCTCTCTACTCCTGCCAAGTATTCTTGCCCATTTGTGTATCATTGGCCCTTTTGCTACGAGGGCAGGCGGATAGCCAACCCCTCCTTTTCTATATGTTTGGGAAAAAGTGTGGATACTTACTCACGGCTATTAAATAGATTGATACAATTTCTTTTGCAATAATTTATTATGTTAGGTAAAAGATTCTCATGAATTAATGAAAAAAGGGGAAGACATCATCAACTTCCGTTTACAAAAAAAAAAAAGTAGAGATATCAATTTAGTTCTAAATGTTGTAATTTTGCCAATTTAATGACGTTACAGTCTCGTTGTCGTCAATCGTCTTATGTGACACGTCGCCATATCAACGATTTTAGGCAGAAATTGAGAGAAACGTAAAGATTATATTGAAATTTCTCGCAAATATTACAAACTCAATTGGCAAATTTGAAAAATTGATGATTGTATTGATCTCTGTACAATAATGTTATGACTGATTGGACAATTTTTTCATTGTTCACCAATAGCATGTCTTTTTATGGAGATAAATACCCAACTGAAATCTTGTGTAGTTAACTTGTTCAATGTTTTTCTTTTCCTTATATAGTACTAGGTACATTCGAATTATTGGCAAGCATTTGTTATAAATTGATCCTAATCAACATCTAATAATAATTTTTCACTTCATCTATGCGCATTTCATGAATCAATCTCAACATATTTGGCATTTCTCTTTGTTTTATTTGTTGTATAAAAGGTTGAAAGGATGAAATTCTAGAGAAATTCTTCCCTTTATTTAGGACATTGTCTGCATTTGTAGTTTTTTGTCTTCACAGTGAACATAACATATGTCATGAATAAATAAGCTTACCATAACCTCTTATTGACCATGGGGACATCAACGAGAATTGAAATCAAAATGATCAAGACCAATTCTTGAGAAAAGTACAAAAAGTTTCTAATCTATTACATTGATAACAACTTAGTCATAAATTTCTCAATTGAATCAAAATAATCATAGGCTTTTCTATATTGATATCAATTCAATTAATTTGGCTAATTTAAGCCAAATGTCATTTACATGGATGTCGATCATTATAAATGACACGATTAGTATTAGCATAAATATTTTTAATAATAAATTAATTTTTTATTTTTGATTTTTTAATATTTCTTTATTTATTTCTTCTTCTTTTTTGGGTCAATGGCCAATCCCCAACCATAGTCCATAAGCCATGGTTGATGAGGGTTGGCCTTGCCAACTTCTATTTAATAGAAAAATTAATCAATTAATTTAAAACTTATTGGACAAAAGGAAAGGACAGCAGGTGTAAGAGGCAAAAAAGTCTTAAGGTTCTACTTCGAAATGACAAGTCCTCGTACACTCCTCATCACATCACGAAAAAGAAGAAAAGATGGCCTACTTGACACATTTTTCACCACGGCGGCGAGACCAACACCTTCGCTTTTCCTTGGGGCCGATATCTAAAGAACGTATTGAAAGAGAGCGGGAAAAAGGGCGGCCCTTCCTGGATCAACGCATTTTTCTGTCTCATGAAAAGACCAACCAACTAACGTTCAGAGCTACTGGAGAAAAGGAAGAAGATGAACCTCCCAGCCTCACAAGAGAGAGATTGAGAATCCACACTACATTTTCCTGTCTCATGGAAAGACAGATCAACTAACGTTCGGAGTTGCCGAAGAAAAGGCAGAAGATGAAGCTCCCAGCGTCCCAAGAGAGAGCTTGAGAATCCAAACCATTCATCATGATAAAGATCGTGAAGGATAGCTTTCACATCACGTCACATGAATGAGTTGCGATCGTGGAGTTGATTACCAATATGACACCGACTTTGCTCAAAAGTCAGAACGGCATTTGCTGAACTGCCCGTTTCGGATCATTTTAAGGTGCATCTACTAGTCTATAACATGGTGACCTCGTCAACAAGAAGAAAAGATGGTTTACTTGACACTTTTTTTTCATCCCAGCGAGACCCACAATGCCTTGGCCTTCTCCTGGGCCAGTATCTAAGGAACGCACGAAAGAGAGTGGGAAAAAGGACAGCCTTCCCTGGACCAACACATCTTTTCTTTTTCTTCTATCAATGGAAGTGTCGAGAATTGTAATCCATTTTTAGCAAAATCTGAAAACTACTCGCTTAATCATGAAGAAAGAAGAGTCGAGAACGTGAACAACAACTAGTTAATATCTAGAGAAGCCTAGAGAATGTACAGCAAATCTCTAGTTTGGAGGTTGTATGTGTGATGCAAGAAAAGCTAGCTTAATCAAGAAATAAAATGCTCTTGTCTAGAATTGTTGAGAATGGCGGTTGCTAGCTAAACCTTGAAGACATACGTGGGAATGCAAGCAATAGCAAAAGAAACAGTAAGCAGAAGTCCAAGCCGGTGGTCAAAATCAAGAGTAGTCTAGGTCCTTCATTGTTGACCAATAGCTAGCTGTAACGTGTACAAGTCCAGCTATTGTTTGAGTCGGTTGTCAGCTTATATAAAGGAGCAAGTGCTCCCTGTTTTTTTACATGGGGAGATGAGCTTAAAACTTCGTATCAAGATGCACCTCCATTGTCACCTCCATCAAAACTAGTTTTGTCCATCTAATGAAACTATTTTCCCTTTATCCCAAGACTTTTATCTTCGAACTATCCTACCTTGTTCCTTATCTATCCTCTACAAGTTATACCATACACAAATACATTTGCACACATTTAACCAAAAACTAATATCAAAATCGTGCTTTTGTGCACATCCAAATTTTTAATAGGATGCTGTGAGGGCTTTTAACTAGTAGAAGCATAAAAACTACAAAAGGATAACTAATGATAAGCTGCAAACTTCCGGAGCCCAGAATGCCTGGCGCCATTATGATTTTGAAAGTAACGGAATGAAAGTGCAGCTCAAGTACAATTGATTCGAAACAATTTCTTCATTATTAAGCATAAGGCGTGTGACCTGTGTTTCGGTTTGACATTCAACTGTGAAGTCGCCTGATTGGGAACCTCATTCACAATCTGACCACTTTCCTGATCACCTTCCATGGGTACCATTTGGGTTGAGGTCTTTTCAAATGGCTGGTCAAGTGAATCACCAGATTCCTCTAAAACATAATTCCACAGAGCAGTTGATCATTAAGAAGTCAATCGATTTCCACCGTGTGAAACAAATCATCCACGAAGATCAGTATAAACATGCACACTCATGCATGAAACTAGATTACGTGAGAAGGTTGGCCCGATCTAGGAAAATAACAACGAACTCAGCGTACTTACGCAACTAACTTAGATTCTAGTTTAAGTGAACTTTGGGCTGCTGTTGAATTGGGCTTAGTTTGCTTTTATATTGGGCTTATGTCATTTTTAAAATGGATTTAATATAAAAGCCCAGAAATGTCAATGGCCCAAGCGTGAGACTCCGAGTTTAGTTCATTTCCGGATTGGGCCCCAGGGCCCAGCCCAGTGTCCCTTTCCAATTAAAAAAATTAGAAATTATTTTTAAGAATATTTTTCAAAATCAGAAAAATTGAAAAAATTTCCTAAAAAAACTATTTTTAGGGAAAAGCTTAAATATTACTTTTCGAGTAGTTTTTTTTTTCTTAAAATATGTAAAAATCCTTGAAACTCAAAAATTGAACATGCTCATAAAGCTTTACAATATAGTGTTGTTTGTCTTTAGAGATAGATGTTAGGTTGTTGTGATTATGCGTTTCCATGTCAATTATTATTTAATTGCGCACTTTCAATACATTGATTTTTGTTTTCCTTTAGCCTAGTTTGGGATAGAACCTTATGACTCCTAATTAGTAAGAAGACTTCCTGAATATTATGGTTGGTAATTGAACAAGATAGGTCCTAAAATTGTACTAATTGAATGATTAGTGTAAATAAGTCCCTGCACATAGATTTTCTGGTTGCATAGGAAGTAAGTTAAACTTCCATGCCTCTAGTTGACCCCGATAAGTTAACGGCAACTCATTAGAAAATTTGCATTGTGCCAATTTGACTTAACAACAAGTATCACAATATTTCGCAAGATATAAGCTTGGGAGGATGCATGCTTAATTGAGGGTTGTTGACTTGCTTTTTAGGCGATACCCCTAAACCCATAAGCTCTTGCCCTTTCAGACGGAAAAAGTAGGTTGTGACATACCTCACTCGTCAATCGTATTAAATCTATTAAGTTTTGATATGTCGAAATACTTTATATAGGAACTATGAACAAATGCTTGTGATCACAATGAATTTATGATCGATGATCGATTAATTCGGAGAACGGAGAAACTACTCTGTCTATTGACTTATTATCAATAGAGCATGCAACATCAAATACCGTGTATTTGGCTATCAAGTCTTATTTAAAATTTAAAGCTTTATACTAACCAGTACTCGTACGACACTTAATTTCGTACTATTTGTTGTTGGATTGTGCCTGAAGGTCGAACAGTTGGACGATTGCTGACCACCGATTTATTCTCGAATGAAAGTACATGCGTAGATAGAGATATCTATGCAGAAGATTATGGCGTTGTCGTTGTCGTTATTTCAATATAGCAAAACCACAGAAACACTTGCACCATTCATTACGCCCTCTTCGGCCATATGATATTTAAACAAGGATATAACCGATGCCTTCATTGATCTTCCATGTGGGTAGAAAATGATATTATTACTCTTCTTCTCGCATCATTCCGCTTTTGAACGAGTCCACCAACTTCGCCATCGCCACCCGCGACGACCCTCCCTCGCTCAACGCCTCCCTCGCCGCATTACTCATCTCCGCCATCCGCTCCCTCACTTCTCTCCCTTTCTCCGAGCACATCAACTCGGTGACTCGCCCCGCGAACTCGTCCCTCGTCACGAACCCTCCTTCCGACTCGGCCACTGACAGTACCAGCTTCAGGTCCCAGGCAAGGTACGCCCTGATCAGCTTCTGCTCCGCGAAGAGCGGCCAGACTATCACGGGCACGCTGGCCCACAACGCCTCCATCACCGAGTTCCAGCCGCAGTGGCTCACGAACCCGCCCACCGAGTCGTGGTTCAGCACGGCCACCTGCGGGGCCCACGACTTCAGCACTAGCCCTCTTTCCTTGGTTCTCTCCGTGAACCCAGGCGGAAAGATCGCATCCATGCCTGAAGAGAAAGGAAATCGTTGGGTGTACTAACAAATCTTAAGAAAATCGTGCGATTGAGAGCTCGTGAACTGAATTATTTGACTTCTGACCGTGGTTCGCAGTCCCCCATATTATCCTTCTACCACTCGATGGGGACGAGACGCAAACATACCTGGATCATCTTCTGATTTAATAGCTAAGTTGCGCCAGATTTCATCGTCTGGTGGTGGGTTACGGACCACCCACAAGAACCTGACCCCACTCCTCTCGAGAGCGTGAGCGATCTCAGTCAGCTGCTTCGACGAGAACACCCCCATGCTCCCGAAGCTCATAAACAAGACGCTCCGGCTGGGCTGCGAGTCGAGCCAGCTGAGACAATCGTCCCTGCTGATGTGATCGTTGGCCACCACGAGCGGCCCGATGCAGTACACCGGCGGAGTCCGGCCGTCTGGCACGCACAGTCCCTCGGATATCGCTTTGACCGCCCTCGGCTCGATCGCCTCGAACGTGTTGCATATGAGCCCGGCGGATTCCGCCAGCCGCGTCGACGTTTCCAAGAAGTGGCCGTAGATTCTGCTGCTCCGGTCCAGCATTCTCGACGGCATGTGCTTCGCCGGAATGGGTGGTACGCCAGGGATGTCGACGTTGCCGTCGAGGTCTTTCAAGCTGGTGGTGGTGAGCTTGTGTAGGGTGGGTAGGTAAAGAAACGCGGCGAGAGGGTTTGTGCCGGCAGGGTGGAAATAGTACGTGGGGAGGTGAAGCGCGGCAGTGACCTCAGCAGCGGAGCTGTAGTAGAAGTCGATGACAAGGGCTTTGGGCTTCTGCGACGGCTTGGAGGCGGAGAGCATCTCCGACAAGGCTTGATGGAGGTTGGGGTTGTTGAGGCGGGCGAACTCGAAGTACATGGCCGGGTTGTCAGAGAAGCCGGTGGGGGCGGAGGAGAGAGAGGGGGGGAGGGAGACGGAAGGGAGGTGGAGGAAGGCGATGGAAGGGTTGGCAGAGGAGACGGATGAGATGTAAGGAGTGATGACAGGGAGGAGGTGGGGAGGGGAGGAGATGAGGACGGTGACGGAGAGGCAAGAGTGGTGGCGGAGGAGGAACTGGGCGAGCTCCACCAGGGAATTGAGATGGGCTCTTCCCGGCGACGGGTACATCACGACGTGACATTTGTCTGCCTTCTCCATCACGGGTGAGAACGAGACGGCTTCTGTGTACCGTTGTGGCGCATGCACTCGTGAGGGGGCCTCTCCCGCAGGCAGTGGCTTTATAGCGACGCGGACGAAAGCATCGGGAGTTACCGCTCCCATAGATAAGGAGATTATCTTGCCTCGTTAATCAGCCACCTACGAAAACAGTAACGAAGATTTTACTTTCTCTCTCAAGTTTCTTCCCACTTTTATTTAATATTTAAGAACACTATCGCTTTCTATTACTTTTTTTGCAGAAAAGTGCAGAACTTTTGGGAGTCCTACCTTGTCCATGGGTTGATACATGCTTCCATTTAAGGAAGACAAGGGGCCTGCAGGGTTTTCACATGCTGGTTCCATCTCTAGCACCTCGCAACTTAATGCAGTTAGTAAAAGCGCGTTTGGTAATGTTTCTATTCGTTTGGTAATGTTTTCGTTGAAAATTGTTCCACTAACAGAAAAAAAAAAAAATATTTCTTTCCTAAATAATTTTTTACCAGAAAAGATTTGCGTTTGGTAAACTTGTTCCGAGAATAAAAAATGAATAGAACACGTTTGGTAAATTTATATTCTTTTTTATTTCTTTTAATTTTTTAATATTTTTATTTCATTTTTCATTTTTTCCTTTCTTTTTTTTTTTCTTCTTTCTTTTTCGGCAGGCCTCGCCGTGGCTGGGCGAGCTTGGCCTCACCCAGATCTCGGCGAGGCCGAGCGTCGCCGAGCCTCGCCCGGATCTTGGCGAGCTCGAGCTCGCCCGGCCAAGGCGAGGCCGAGCGTCGCCGCGGCGCGGGCGAGGCTCGGCCTCGCCGGGGCCGGCGACGCTCCGGCGAGGTCGCCGACCCTCGATGGCGTCGCCGGCCCTCGACGGCCGGTCGCCAACCATGGCCGAGGCCGGCGACCGGCCAAAGAAGAAAAGAAGAAGAAAAGATGAGAGAGAAGAAAAGAAGAAAAAAGTGTTTCTAGAGCAAGAAATAATTTTTTTTTGTTTCTCATTTCTATTCTTTTTGTGTTCTGTCAACAAAAAATCGATTTTGAACAAAAACGCAAACAAACCCGTTTACTTCTTTTTTTTGTTAAAAACAAAAAAACAAAATTTCTGTTCTTGAACAGAAAAAAGGAATAAAAACATGCAGCCCCTAACTGGTTTTCTGACCCCTTTGCAGGGGCGTAGGTGTAAATCCACCTACCAAACCACCCTCTAATTTCACACCCCATTATGCTCGAGGGATGAAGGCGAGCTGCAGCCTATGTAGCACGGACACGCGACACGTGACACGCGACACGACACGACACACGATACGTCATTTCTTAAAAAGTAGAGAATTCCGACACATTCCGACACGTTATATATTAAATAAATATTTTTATTTTTAATTAATTTGATTCAAATTCACAAATAAATAAATAAATACAATAAATTTACACTAATAATATTAATACATCTATTCATAAAAAAATTTAAAAACATATTCATAATTAATACGTGTGCATATTTAAAAATATATTTTTTATTTTAACAAAAATTATTCCCCTCAAATCCTCTCTCCTCGTTTCTCTCACCCCCTCTTTTCCCACGCCACCACCCCCAAAATCCTCCCCTTCGATTTCTACGGATCTGCCCCCACTCTCTCTCTCCCCCTCCTCTTCCCCCTACGCCCACTTGCTCCCTGCGCCCCCATCAATCACCCCCAGCCCCCTCGGTCTCTTCCCCTTCTCCTCTCTCTCTCTCTCTCTCTCCCTCCCTTTCCCCCTACGCCACCACCTACTCCCTGCGCCCCCATCAATCGCCCCCATCCCCCTTGGTTTCTTCCCCTTCTCTCCTCTCTCCCTCCCCCTCCCCCTCTCTTCCCCCCCCACCCCACCACCTGCTCCCCTGCGAGGCTGCGCCCCCATCAATCCCCTCCATCCCCGCTCTTCCCATGCTCTCTCTCCCCCCCTCCCCTCCCCTCCCCTCCCCTCCCCCACGCCACCACCTTCTCCCTGCCCGCCCCTCAGTTTCTTCCTCACGATCTTCTCAACTCTTTCGGTCGCCTCATCGCTGTCGCCTCCGCCCTTCCTCCTTCGCAGCAGCTGCAACCTCGCCGCCGGCCCTCCATCGCAGCGTCTCAGTTTATGCTCTTCCTCTCGCCGTCGCGGCCTCACCTCTGCTTCCTTGGCCTCTTCCTCGACCTCACCTCTCTACCCACCATCGTCTTCTTCAACAATCTCTCTCGGACACGCGTGTTGAAGCATATCGAAAAAAGTTGACCACGTGTCGGATTTCTCGACACGCGTTAACCGCGTGTCCGAGCGTGTCGGACACGTCGACACGTGTCGGACACGACTCGGAAGGCTCGGCAACGTGTCCGTGCTTCATAGGCCACAGCACGTGGGGACTCTCACCCCTGCCAGGTTCTCCCTAGAGTGCTACTCTTAGCCTTTTAAGGACGTGCTCAGGTCCTTGCTCATATATATTGAACAGATTAATATGATTACTTTTGCAAAATTTTCTTATGCTCAATAAAATATTCTTGTGAAAAAAAAAGGCGATAAATGCACTACAAATCTTAGAACTTGTCATGAAAGCACAATTGAGTTCTAAAATTTTCAAAAAGCACAATTAAATTCTAATTTTTTTTACCAAATAAAAAAAATTCTAAAACTTATTAAATTAATACAATCGAAAAGGAGGGCCGACGTCGCCTAGAACTAGGGGCCCTCAACCTAGTCTAGGCGAGTCTTGTTGGCCCAAGCAAGGGTCAGCCACCCTAGCCTAGGGCCGACGACCCTCACCAACCCCTCCGGCGATGAGCAGCAACGGTAATGCCAAGCCACAAGTCCTTACCCTTATTTCCAATTTTTTAAATTGTTTTAGCTTATTTTTAGTTTTTAAATATAATTTAAATAAGATTGGAAGGATAAATTAATAAGAAATGCCACGTAGAAGATAAATTAGTTTATAAATACCATGTCAGTATTTTTTATTGGACAAATCAATAGTGTTAACAGAGGGACTCAATTATACCAATTTGACAAGTTCTATGATTTAATTGTATTTTTTGAAAATTTTAAGATTCAATTGTATTTTTATGATAAGTTTTAAGATTTATGGTGCACATATTTAGGAAAAAAAACAAAGAATTACAAACAACTATTCAACAATAGCATGTCTATTTGAGGAGATAAATATTCAATTCAAATCTTGTGCAATCATCTTGTCCAACGAGTTATTTAGGACGCGAATGATAATCATTATGGCGTAAATTGATTTACGGAAGAGAAATAATTTTTTCTATTTCTATTTTTAGATGAGTTTCTTAGCAAAAAGATCTATTTGATAACGACACAAAATTTCTTTTTTTCGAATGATGGCAACCGGCGAATAGCGGCAACGGCGGCTGGCAACCAGCAAACGGCGGCGACAACCGGCGGACGGTGGTCAGCTACGACGGATGGACAACTGGTTCATAGTGAGGACGAACGATAAGAGAAATTTTTATTCCTCATTTCTATTCCGTAAATAAAGAAGTAAAAAATTCTGATTTCTATTTCAAACATATTTCTAAAACAAAAATCTATTTCAAAAATAATAAAAAAAATGAAATAATTTTATTAAACAGATTTCTATTTCGGGCATTTCGAAACAAGTCTCGAAATAAAAAAATTATTTTTGGAATAGAAATTGTAATTTGTCATGCACCCCCTTAGTTTCCTCTCGTAGTACTCCGTACATTTGGATTATTGGCAAACATATGTTATAAATGGATCAAATTCAACATGTAATAACAATTTGTCACCTCACGTGTACTATTAGTTGAATCGATCTCAAATTGTACAGCATTTTTCTTTGTTTTGTGATTTGCAGTAGTACAAAAAGTCTTGCGGAATGGAATGTAAGATATTTTCTTTCCTTTAATATTTAAAGATTGTCCGCATTTGTAGTTCTTTTTTTTGTCACAATGAACATAGCATGTATTTCCTAATAATCAACTCTTCAAAGGCAACCATGGGGGCATTGGCAAGAATTGAACTCCAAATTTATTATTAAAAAAAAAAAAACTATGCTTATAAGTTGTGAAAGTGTAAGTCTGTCCTCCTTTACCTCACCACAAAGACCATCATAAAAGAGGGCTAATAGACATCATAAAGGATGTTTTGCCCATTAAATGAAAATGCGAGTAAACCTCACTCATCAATCATAAGATCTTTTATGGACAAAAAAATCGTAAAATCTTTGAAATTTTTATGTGTTGAGACGTTTCATATAGGAGTTACAAGCAAATGCATGTGAAGACCATAAAAGCCCCCCGCCAACGCATAGCTCACCAAATACCTTGTATTTGGCTATCAAAATTTTATTTACGTTAAAACGTTCTACCCACTAGTACTTCTATGTAATTTCACAGAAACATCTCTGTATGTTAGCGTACTCAAATGAGAAGTGAAGATGGACTCTTGAACTATGTAGTAAGAAAGTATATATCACCGGGGTTCGAGTTACTGATTTGCCTTATTATTATGGAACATGACTGTTGTCCACGGAAATTGAAATAATACCTGGGTAGACTACTATGGACATTTAATCAATGTAAAACTTGACATATCAACTACCGGTCCATCAAATGTGTTCAAGCATGTGGCTCATCTGTTCAATAAGTGCCGCTATCAAGCATGACTCAATTGACCAAATGACTAGTTCCCGTACGCTTCTCAAGTAGAGAAGATGGTCTAACAGCGAGATCTGCACCTTAGCCTCTCCCTGGGGCCAGTATCCGAGGAATGCACGAAAGAGAGTGGGAAAAGGACAGCTTTTCCCTGGATCAACACATTTTTTCTGGCTCATGGAAAGACAGATCAACTAACTTTCAGCGCTGCTGAACAAACTGAAGAAGATGAGCCCCCCACATCACAACGGAGAGCTCGAGATTCCACACCATTCATCAGGTTAGGGTAGGGTTCGTGAAGGATTGCTTTTCGCACTACGTCACAAGAATGAGTAGCGATCGAGGAGGTGATTATCAATATAATAACATAGACTTTGCTCAAAGGTCAGAGCGGCGTTTATGGAACTGGACCCCCCTCTTTCAGCTCATCGTAAGGTGATGACCTCGTCGACAAGAAGAAAAGATGGTCCACAGGACACATGTTTCCATCCCAGCGAGACCACCACTTGGCCTTTTCCTGGGCCAGTAACGAAGGAATGTACGAAAGAGAGTGGGAAAAGGGACAGCCGGCAGGTTCGAGAGAGATCGGAAAAAGGACAGCCTTTCCCTGGACCAACGCATTTTTCCAGTTTCTTGGAAAGACGGATCAACTAACGTTCAGAGCTGTCGAAGAGAAGGAAGAAGATGAAGCTCCAGCATCACAAAGCATCACAACCGAAAGCTTGAGAATCCACGCTATTTATCAGGGTACGGTTCACGAAGGATTGCTTTCACGCTACGTCACAAGAATGGGTCGAGATCACGAAGGTGCTACTCAATATCACATGGACTTTGCTCAAGTCAGAACGACATTTACTGAACCGGACCCCCTCCCAGATCATTTCCAGTTGCATCTGCAAGTCTATGACATGATGACCTCGTGAATAAGAGTCCTTCAAAAAAAAATTGCATCTAATAATACTTATTCTTCTCAAATCAAACTACGAACTATCATTGGATTCACAAAATTATAAAGAACACAGAAAATTACATATATTACCAGCTTTATTATATTTCTGAAAATATTCTCTGTAGATCTTTGAATAACTTGGACACCATTATCATGTGCAGCAGCATTGTAACGTCAGTCAAATGTGTTCAACCATCAGCAAATAAAAAGGGTAAAGAGCCAGACCAGAAGCCAGAGCTCAATTACATCTCAATTTGAAATTCACGACCAGCAACTTCATTAACAACAGTACATCTATTACCACCAAGCTGGTTTTTCTATGGTAAGGTATTTCTACAAGATTCAGACACAATCCATTCATGAAACTAGAACAGCAGCCAAAATGTAAACAGCCAAGACCTCATCATAAAGTTACAAAGGACCATGAGCCTAGTACTCCCATTTCTTCACCTCCATACCTTCAGGAGGACTTCCTTCTACCTTCTTCGACCCCACTTCTTTCCAATTTGTGGACAGGACTGTTCCATTTGACTCCACCTGTTAAATGCATCACTACAAGTATGAGCAAAATCTAGCTAAAGCAAATTGTATTTAAGGCTGTATCAAACCTTTGCTGAAAGGTTCCCAGTGAGGACAAGATGCAAGGTAAAAGAAGAGGACATTTGCATGCCCATCGTGAAAGAACCAAACATACACAAAATCATGTCATGCGTAAGCTACAGCTATGAAAGATAATGCAAGAGCCTTCAGTCTTACAAATGATTTTCTCATTGCTCTCCTTGTGTCATCATCGGCATCCTTGTAAATATCTTGGAAAAATCTGTTCAAAGCTGCATCCCCATCCAACTTTTCTTCTTTCTCCTGAAATGCAACAAGCAAGAAGACAACTCTGGTCAAAATGCAACTATCCACTACATACTCTTGCAAAAACAAACTCTACACCCTAGCTCGAGATAGAGAATCGAGAGATGAGGCTGATGACAAACCTCCTTCTTTACTTGAGCTTCCAGCTTATCCCAGTCTACCCTTTTTGGTTTTGATGATGGATACGAGGGCCTTTGAGATCCAGACACAGTGCCAGATACAGTGCCTGTGAGTTTCATTTGACATGCTCATCAATAGTTAAATCTCCCAGAATATTCATCAGTATAAGAGGAGATAATCCTTCTTCCGGACAGCCATTCTCAAACATGGTGGATAAATCATGTACAACCATCAATGGTCCAACGACCAAAAGCAGTCTGTTCGTGCATTAAATAAAATTGTTACTAGACTCCATAAGTTGCGATGTTCCAGATATGCATAAGCTTCTTGTTTTAAATGAATGTTTGTAATATACTTTTAAGTGGTATATCTTATACCAAGAACCAGATAGATATAAGGAATTTCCCCAAACAATTCCATCTCCCTGGAGTCCAAGGCATCATTTAATTGAGACAAATTAGTAGGTATTTATGTATCTCAGTCTAACAACTAATGACACTTTCAGAATGAGTTAAGTAACAATGTGTACCTTCAGAAAGTAACAGTGTGTACCTTCAGAAATTTCATAAAAGTTAGCAAATCTAATGTTGCAAGACATCAGGTATGAGTCAACAAATTCAAGAGGGTGAAATTTGATTTTTTATTTTATTTGATTTTTATTTTTATTTTGGGGCGTGGGGGAAAGAATTCCGGGAGGTTTGACACACTAAATACAAGCAAGAATTAAAATGTGGAGCACTTTCACTATCGGGATGAAAGAAAAGCGGAACATGTACCTGAGACTACATGAATTTTTTGAGGAACTGTGCTGTCCTTGCTAAATTCAAGAGAAGTCCAGTTTAATGGCTCAGCTTTTGCAAGCCGGACTTCGATTTTGCTTGGCAAGACTTCATATCTGCACTTCTCCGGTGCTATCTGTTACAAATGTAATCCAAATGAAGCAGAAAGCAGACAAGAAAACTGGTAAAAAGGCCAGTAGAAAGTGCATTCACTAGACCCGACTTGGTACTCGAGGAAAACTATAAATCCCTATTGATCCTAGTTGAAGATCTGGAAATAGAATCCTGTCTCGAGAAATTTAACCCAAGAAAATCAACTTATTAATGCATAATTAGTGCCTTTTTGTACATGTGATAAGACCAATCACACAATGACCAACCCACACATGTCAAACTTATCGGCCACCTTGCCTACATTTGAAACAATTAATTTTTGAAATTTTTAGTTTCCTTCCAAAATTTTGAAAATTGAAAAAAAAAAAAAAATATATATATATAGCTTAAAAAATTTAGAAAAATTACGTATTTGAAAGGTCTCCTAAATATGTCAACTTACAAAACACACCAGATTTGATTAAAAAACAGTTTAATGTATAAGTCACTACAAACAAACCTATTATAAGCTGCTCTATAACAAATTGCTGGGTTACACACCTTTCCAAATAGGCGGGGTTGAAAATGATATGCATCCTCACCAGGGACATCAATGATAACGCTAAGCTGCAAAGGGCATCAATCAAGTCAGTGTCCATCCTATTTTTTAAAAAGAAAAATGAGCAACAAGTCCAACATTGATAAGCACAAAATCCTATGTGATTAAAACCTTACAATTTGTTCACCAAAATCAACAGCAACATTTTGAGCTGGTATGCCTTTTGCAAATAGAGTTATAACCACTTCCTCAGGCTTCTGGTAGAATTCATGTCTGCACTCACAAAAGATCAGCTGTCAAATTACTGATCAGCCTGCTTAATTATGGAAAGGGCATGCATTCTAAGATCTTTTTTTAATGGATGCTATAAAGGCTTTTAACTGGTAGAAGCATAACAGCTGCGAAAGCATAACTAATGATAAGCTGCAAACTTCCAAAGCCCAGACTCCGTCGCACCATGATGATTTTCAAACTTACAGAACAAAAGTGCAGCATATACAATTGATCTGAAACAAATTCTTCATTATTAAGCATACAGCGTATGACCTGTATTTCGGTTTGACATTCAACTGTGAAGTCGCCTGATTGGGAACCTCATTCACAATCTGACCACCTTCCTCATCACCTTCCACAGGTACCGCCTGGGTTGAGGCCTTTTCAAATGGCTGGTCAAGTGAATCACCAGATTCCTCTAAAACATAATTCCACAGAGCAGTTGATCATTAAGAAGTCATTCAATTTCCACAATGTGCAACAAATCATCCACAAAGATCAGTATTAAACATGTACACTTATACATGAAAAGTGCCTAGATCACATGAGAAGGTTGGCCTGTTATAGGGGAATAACAATGAGCTCCGCTTAGTCATGCAGCTGATATAGATTCTCACCAAGTTCAAGTAGCTCCGTAACTAATTATATTAATTTCCATCCTCAAGCAAGGGTGAGCATGGTTCAAGCTAGGCCAGTCCACCCCTAACCTTAGGACTAACCGGCACAGTGATGGTCCTCAATTTTTTAGGACAATAACCGACCCTATTGAGCCTAGAACTAAGGACCAAACTGATTCAATGGGTTCGGCCCGATTTAAGGGTCAACCTGTGACCAACTAATAATTTTTTTGTTTCATTTTTTGTACTCCCTGACAAGGCAAACCTATCATTTCAAATTACATATTCATTGACAATGCAGCGTTATGCAATCAAACTATAAATACCAATACATATCCAACAAATTTAAGATAAGACAACGATAGAAATTTCACACCTGCTAAAAGCAAAAAACCATAAAAATGATTAAGACCGCTCATAGAGATATAGGACAAGACGAGAATTTAAGCGGCGATCGGGGAAGTTGTTTCTTTCGATCTTGGCAAATTGAAGACTAACAAGACAAAGAAGACAGAAGAGAACGAATACTGGAGAAGGGCGCCATGAGGTGCCATTTAATTATGCCATTTATAACTCCGTGAGAAGCCATTTAATGGTGTTGACGCCGTTTGACTTAAGGTTTTCTCTTTAGAATATAAAAAAAAAATTATAAATAATTGGATTGGCCCTAAACTCCTAAGACCGAGGACCAACCCGCAGTGCCGAAGATCCCAAGACCAAAGACCGACCCAATCCTCTTGGGAATTGGACTGGACTAGCAGGGTTGGGCCAGTCCAAAGTTAACCCCGAACCGATGCTCGCCCCTAAGAAAAACTTGAGCAGCTTGAGCACCTAATCAAATGATTGTTTTATAATTTTTTTTTAAATAGATTGTACAAATTTCAGCATGACAAATTACTATTAGTACAACAAATTGAGAACCCAAGTTTAAGCTCAACTCAAGCTCATATTAATTGATTGGACACAAAATGAGCTCCAGCATATTGAGTATCTTACAAAATGAAATACAAGAGGACAAAATAAGCTTAATTTAACTCAATTCAAGTACCAGCTTTTATTTCTCAAGTAGAGAGATTGATTCATCATAAAGAGATTTAGCTAGTCTAATACCTGCAATACGCTCGTCGCACTTTTTGATTAAATTGGTGAATCTTGCATCCTCAGGATCCAGAGAAGAACCTAATTCAAATGCTGCTTTGGCAGTCTGATACTCTTCAAGCTCATAACAGGCATTGCTGAGAGAGAGCAAACAAGTGAATATCAGTTCCATATGCCCTCAACAAATAGCTTTACATAAATGAACAAAAATGATGCAAGTGCAAGTTCTAGAGCTCCACGGTGACAGCAAGTTTACATGTATTACTATGTAGGGAGGAAAGTAGCGCTATATTACATTGCATATGTGAGATAATATACACCTATCTTTTTATCCCACACATGTAGATGACCTTCTAAACATCAAAGTGAACAAGCAATATAGCATGAAAACTAAAGACAACGGATAGTCACAATGTATCAATTACATACAGAAGTCTTGACCATTTTTCAAAAGAGAATCATCTAGGTTTCATCTGATTTGTCACTATGACATTACCACGATCCAAAATAACAAGTTTCCACACACCACTGTCACAATTAGCTGATGCAAGGTCAAAATTTAGAAAAGGAATCAAGTGATACTAACCCCTTGCGAATGTATGCTTTAGTCATTGAAGGATCTAACTCGATTGCTCTGTTTGCATCAGCAACAGCCTCTAAAGAGGGGGAAAATCAGGAAAAACACCAGATAAGTCAAAACAGATTGGCATAACTTGTAAGAAGGTTGGGCTATGCCGTATTCCAAACAAGACGCGTAGGTTAACCGCTATGACCTAGCTAACAGAAAATCAGAGCAAATCAGCGCAAGGTCTCTCTTTTTCTCCGCCCTTTCTTCACTTCACGCCTGTTATCCCCGAAACAACTCCAACTGGCACAAGAAAAAAAAAATGGACAGATAGAAAAGATCACTGCCGCTCTATCATCTTCCATTCTCCAACCAACCTAGTTTGATCATCGTGATTTAACAAAGTTCAATATCGAGAAAACAAGCGATCTCAGACCGATGTACTAGCTCTATACAAACCCTACAATCATGAATTTCACATCCTGACAATAAATTGCATGTAAAAGACGCGCGAGATACAACACCAACGGATTCCTCAACTTACTTAGACACGAAAACAATTAAACCGAAGAACCGACCAAAGGAGTATAGAGAGGGAGCAGAAGTGTACCGGTGAAGTTGGAGAGTTTGAGGTTGGCCTGAGCGCGGTCGGCGAAGAGCTCGGCGTTGTTAGGGCTGAGGGCGATTGCCTGGGTGTAGAGGTCGACGGCGAGCTCGAAATGGTCGTCGATGAACGCCTCCTTCGCCTTGATCTCGAGATCGGACGCCATGGCCGGGAGGATCTGAGGCGAGCAGAAGGTTCTAGAATCGAAGCAGAAGCGAGATGAGAGGAGGAGGGAGAGGCAATGGAAGAGAGCGTGAAAAAAGGGTACTGGACGAGGATTGACTCCCGATAGGTTGTGATTTATTTGTAAATGCCACTAAATATGCGTTGATTATTCCCAGAGTATTTTATACGAGGACCCAAGTCGGGCTAAATTGCAGTCTGAAATGGTAATTTCCTTGCTGTGAAATCGGTGATCTGAAATGGGAAAAATAATTAAAAATAGAAATCTCTTCGAATAAACTCTGTGTAAAATCTTTTTGGAAAGGATTTAGCTTCCGATTTCCTCTTCCTAACAATTTAAGATCGTTCTTGTTTAGCCAAAAGAAATATCCGCTGTCCTCTCTTGTTTTATGTTTTGCCCCTTCGATTTATCCTGTCCCATCTAATTCTGTAATACGCCAAAATTGATCATTTGGTGTGGCTTTTTTATTACCCCAAATTAGTTTTTTTAAAAAGGTCTATGTATTTTTAAAACATTTTCTTTACATCACATACCGATACCAAGATACCAAATCCTAAAAATGGATCAAGGCACTTAAATGCATCTTCAACCCAAGATTTATATTATATATATTAAAATATTTCACAACCCTTAACTATGAAATTTATATTTACATACAATATACGAATGATCTTATTCACCAAAACTATTGGGTTGAATTTATTGAAGTTAGTTTTTATCCCTTTTGTACGTCTATCCATATGATTAGTCAAATTTCTTGTGTCACTCTTAATCTAGTTTTTATGTGGTAAAAGTATTAGAATATTTTGTTATTTATATATTCTTTATGTACTATTGCCCGGGGGATTATGCCAGTCACGTCCACGTTTCCAAGGAGCGGTCGTAAATTCTGCTGCTCCGCTCCAACATTCTCGTTCGCATGTGCATTTTTCAGAGCCGTAGAAGAACTCGACGAAAGAGCTCTGGACTCCCGGGACGGCTTGATGGTGGAGAGCAGCTCAGAAAACGCTTGGTGGAGGCTCGGGTTTCGAGGCCGGCATACTCAAAGCGCATAGCCAGTTTGTCAGAGAACGCTGCCGCGGTGGCTGCGGCAGCGGCGGCGGCAAAAGAGAAGGGCGGAGAGGGAGACAGGGGGAAGTTGGTGGAAGGCCATGGATAGGGTGGAGGAGGAGACGGAGGAGATGTAAGAAAGAGGTGATGAAAGGGAGGAGGTGGGGACGGGAGGAGATGACGAAGAGGCGAGAGTGGTGACGGAAGGCGAGCTCCACCAGGCGGCACTTAAACTGAACCTTATGTTCGCGAAAAAGCTGGTAACGTGACCGGGAGAACACATCCATGAGAACAAAGAACTTTGAAAAAGTTTTATGCACATGCACTTGAATAATACCAGCCCAGTTGCTTTTATTTTTCTTTCATAGTTCCAGGTACATTCAAATTATTGGCAAACATTTGTTATAAATGGAAATTGTGCATATCAATTTCATGAACCAATTAAAACATGAAGGATATTTCTATTTGTCTTATGACTTTTTTGTTATAGAAAAGGTTTTATGAGATGGAACGTTAGAGATTTTTTTTTTTACTTTAATGTAGACATTGTCCGCAATGGTAGGTTTTTTTTCCACAATGGACATAAAATATATCATGAAGAGTCGAATTTACCATAACCTGCAGCCAACACTTGAAAGGCAACCATGGGGGCATCGGCAAGAATTGAAGTCGTCAGCTGTGATCGTGTGGTTCCGTCCTGTATACCTTACCAGTAGGACCATCATATAGAGAGCTAGTACTCCATAGTAAATCTTTTAAATTCATATATTGAGACACTTGAGGAGTTTACGAACTAATGCAAGTGGTCACAACGGATTCATGACCACGGAACGATTACTTAGGAGACCAGAGTCGCTCCCCAGTCCAGGTGACTTAGGGCGCGTTTGTTTGTGTTTACGTTTAAAAATTGTTCCAATGAACGAAATAGAAAAAGTGTTTTACATTCCTAGGGAACAATTTTGAACAAAAAAAGCGTTTGGTAAATTTGTTCGGGAAAAAAAAAATAAACGAAACATGTTTGGTAAATCTGGATAATTTTTTTATTTCTTTTATTTTTTCTATTTTTTTCTTATTTTTCCTTTTTTTCTTTTTTTTTTTTTTTCATTTTTTTTTTTTTTTCTTTTGGCCGGTCGCCGGCCAAGGCCTTGGCCGGCGACCGGCCGGCGAGGGTCGGCCTCGCCTTGATCCGGCGAGGCCGAGCTCGCCCGGTGGCGGGCGGCGCGGCCTCGCCGGCCACCGCCCGGGCGAGGCCGAGGCTCGCCGGCCGGGGCGAGCTCGGCCTCGCCGGATCAAGGCGAGGCCGACCTCGCCCTTTGCATACAAGCGAGAGAGCTTGAGAATCCACACCGTTCATCGAGGCACGACTCTCGATGGATAGCTTTTACCTTACATCATGAGAACGTGTAGCGACTGTGAATGTGACTAACAGTATAAAATGGACTTTGCACAAAAAGTCGTAAGGGTTCGCTGAACTTGAGCAAAAGTATCGAAAAAGCCACAAATCTATTACACTTTGCCAATTAAATTCTAGACTTTTTACATTTTGCCAATTGAATCCATTTGATTAATTTTAGCGAGATATGACATGGATGATGACCGTTTTACGTGGCACGACCAACAGTAATGTGAACATTTTAAATAATTTTTGAATTTTTTTATAATTTTTTCAATATGTTCTTTAATTTCTATTCTTTACTTTCTTTCTCTTTTGGCCGAGAGCTAGCAAGGGCCCAGTGCTAGCGGTGGGCAAGGGCGTCGCAGCCCTTATCCAATGTTCTTGCTAGCCATAGCGAGGGCATCACAGCCCTTGCCCAAATTAGGGCCAAGCAAGTGTTAGGACACCCTCACAAGCCAAAGCGAGAGCACATAGCCCTTGGCCCAAATCTAGCAAAGGCGTCACGACCCTCACTAACCCTTAGTACCCAAAAAAATAATAATAGTAAAGAAAAGAAAAAATAAATATTTTTAAAATATTATTAAAAATTGTTTGGATTAGCATTAACCGTGCTACATAGGAGGACAGCATCCACGTTCGTGATTTTCAACCAAAGTTGACTAGATTGACTCAATTGGAAAAATATAAATATTTAAAATTCAATTGGAGTAATTTTGACAAAAAAAAATTAGTGTAATTACAAGGTTTAAAATTAAATTGATACAAATGCAATAAGTTCAATACTTTTTTTTTTGTACTTTTCCACTAATCTTGACCCCTTTCTGATCATTTTTAGGAGCATTTGCTAGTCTACAACATGAGGACCTCGCTAATAAGAGTCCTTCAAATATTCCAAAATGTTGCATTTCCTAATGCATATGCTATACAAATAAAACCATGAACTTCATTATATTTGCAAAAAATATTTTCCATACATCTTTCAAGAAATTGGATCCCATCACAATGTGTGGCAACATTGCTATGTCAATCATGTTCGCAAACAACAAAAAACACAAAAGAAGAAAATTACCAAAAAAATCACAAACATATTGTAATTATTTCAATTCAATTCCAAACTTATTTTTGATCAATTAATCCTTTTTTTTTTTTTTGTGACGATTCAGTCCAACTTGCCAAAATTAGCCAATCGATGGCCAGTGCTGGCCACTATTGATGACAATTTGTTAATAATATTTTATTTTTTTGAATTATTTTATTAAATTTTTAAATCTTTTTCTCCTCCCTCCTTCTTCCTTCTTCCTTTGGTTTTGACAACCGACTAGAAGGGAGGACTGGCTGATCGTCAAATTGAGGTGGCTAGGCAAGCTCACCTCGCTGTCATTGGGCAAAGGTGAGCTCGCCCAGCCAGTAGCAGGGTGAGTCCCCGCCGGATCCGGCATGGGCTCGCCTTGCCCAACCACCTCAATATGACGACCAGCCAGCCCTCCCTTTGGCTAGTTGTCGGAGCCAAAGGAAGATTGAGAGAGGAGGGGGAAAAAAGAAAGAAAAAAAGATTTAAAAAATAATAAAATAAAAATTATCACCAAAGCGCGATTGGCGGCCATGTTAGTGCCAATCTGCCAAATTTGATTGATTGAACTAAATTAGCACAATTGCAAAAGATTTAAGACTTAGTTAGCCAAAAAAATATGTTTAAGACTATATTGACATAATTATAATAAGATTAGGACTCTATTGCTTCTCAATTCAAAATTTCCGACCAGCAACTTTATAACAAACAGTATATGTATTACCAACAACTAGGACCTTTCTATTGAGAAAGTGTATCTACTAGATTCGGACACAATGGATGAAGCATAGTTCATGAATCTAGAATAGAAGCAGCTAAAATATGATTGAAACCTCTCCAGTAGAGTTTCTAGGGTTTCTTGAGTTCTTTAGAATGTTCATGGGGATGGGTAATATGGGAAATGTATCACATTCTAGAGTGTTTTTTTTTTTTTTTTTTGACTAATGCAAGTAGCTAGTAGATGGGAAGAAAGATAGTACCTCCACCATTAGATTGTGCGAAAATGTGCGGTTGTAATTAGAGGGGTACTTTTATAAATAGGGATCTCCTCTCTCATTTGTATCATCGCACAAATAATAGAAATTTTAGAGTTTTTCTAAGAGTTCCTATCTCTAAAGATGCTTCAGAGTGTGGTGACTGGAGCCTTACTTGAAAGAAATTAAGAGAAACACTAGTTTAGGAATACAAACCTAATACCTTCTTTGACCTTTTCTACCCCTTATTTCGTATTGGATGGGACGGTTTCGTTTGACTCCACCCACCACATGCATCATCACAAGTATGAACAAAATCTATTAATCACACTTGTATTTAAGGCGATACCAAAAACTTCTGCTGGAAGCCTCCTCAGTGAGCCAAAATAATGCAAAATCAAATATGAAGAAAAGACGACTTTCACAAAATTTAGTCCAAAGCCGCATCTCCATTCAAATTTTTTCTTTATCCTAAAATTCAACTAGACACTTCAAGTCAAAATGCAATTTTCCAGGTCAATTTGTTGTGACAGAGAAACAAGACAACAAATCCCTTCTTTGTTTGACCTGCAAGTTTTTCAAAGTCTACACCTTTTCGTTTTAAAGATGAGTATGAGGGCTAAGGCACTGACAACAAACCCCTTCTTTGTTTGACCAGCAAGGTTTTTAGAGTATATGCTTTTTCATTTTAAAGATGAGCATGAGGCCTCTAAAATCCAATGCCTGTATGTTTTATTTGGCATGCTCACTGATAATTGACTCCATCTACATTAACAGTATAAGAGGGGGTAATCTTTGTTCTAGACAACCATACTCAAAATAAATCACGTAATTATGGCAATTGCGAGACTTCAAAGGTTGCCATGTCCTAGTGATGCATAAGCTTCCTCATTAGATGAATTTGTTGTTTGTAATATACTTTGAATTGATATATCCTCTACCAAGCACCAATAAAAGCACCAGAAACCGGTATATTTGTGACAAATGGAGAGTAAAATCCAAATTGATATACCGATCAATTACTACATGTGATTAAACTCATAAATTTGATTATAAAATTTAATATAAATAAACAGAGGGTAAATTTATCACCAGTATATCAATTTAGAGTTTTTCATGATATTAACTTTAAAGAAAAATATAATTAGAGAAAATCAAGAATTTATTTTATTTAATCGTAAAGTTGGGCAGCTTGACTGTATAAATTTCATGGGGGAACAAAACGAACCACGTGCCCCTACGAAATTAAAACCGATTGAGATGCTCCTCTACTTCTCATTTTTCGGAATTATTCATTTCAATTACGAAAAGTCATGTCTAAGGGCTACGATTCTCGAGTTTCAAACTTCATATATAATTTATCCATTTGCTTACTGTCTAGGGGTAGACGGACATTAGGGTCGAAAATAGAATATGGATTTTGCATAGAAAAGAAACATTAAAGCAGCAAAAGAACGATGCAAACTTTGGACAAATTTCCTGAAAAAGAATTATGGATGATGATAATTCATAAAGTAACGATCCACAATTGAGAAGTTCCACAAGACTCCATTTACTTCGCAGGAAAAGTGAGATTTTATAAAAAAAATGCTTTTCAAAAGTCAATTTCCAAAAAGATCATAATATTATTCGATATTTGGCTGAAACATGAAAACGAAAAAGGAAATTTTTTTTTGGTCATTCAGTAAAAAAAATTGATTTAATTTTCTTAAATAGTCATACACTATTCAGGCATTAGTACCTCACGCATGGACAACCAGGGAATCGGGTCGAGGCACCAAGGTCCTCCATTTGGCCTTGATGGACCTCAATCCAGGTGTCAAGGACATGAGCACGGACACTTAAGTTCAAAGCCCAAGAACCTTGTGCCTGTGCCCGACTCTTTGGTGCCTTGGCTTGGGTCTAAAGAGGCTAGGTCAAGGACCCAATGCCCATGCTTGAATCCCCAGTGCCTATGCTTGGGTTCTCGAAGTTTGTTGAGGCTAGGCTTGGGCCTCATACTAGGGTTCTCGGTCCAACCTCAATGGACTTGTGTGTAGACGTTGGGGTCTCAGGCACTAAGGCCTTGAGCACAGATACCAAAGACCTAAGCACGGCCTCAAAGGACCTACCATGAGCTTTAGGTCCTTGGTTTGGCCTTGATAGATTGAGACGTGAATGCCAAGGTCTTGAACATGACCTTGATGGACCTAAGCATGGGCATCGGAGCCCCAAGCTTTGGCCTTGATGATCCTGGGCTTTTGGCATGGGAGATCCAAGCGTAGCCTCGATGGACTTGGGCACAAGCGTCAAGGACCCAAGCACAAGCGTTGAGGACCCAAGCATAGGCACTAGGGTTTCGGACACAAGCACCAAGGTCCCAAGCCTCAACCTCACACTTGCTCGAGCACCACTTGCTGGAGCACCAAGGACTCGAGCTTGAGTGCCCGAGTGTTAGGGACTTGAGCTTGAGCTTTGGGGACCCAAACACAACCTTTGTGGGCAAGGGCCCAAATGCTGGGCATCAAGTTGAGATGTAAGCACCGGGGACTTGGGCCCCATGTATGGACCCGATACTGGATGTCAAGGACCCAAAATCTAACGTTGGGTTCCCATGCCCAAGCATAAATTTTCTAGTCTAAGTGCAAATTTCTAATCATATTTTGAAAAATTATATCCGATTTGTTAAAGGAGATCATTTTTTAGAATTTCAATTGATTAAGAAAATATTTTCCGTTCAATTATTTTCCCAAGCCATTCATTCAATCATCAAGAAACGAAGATAATAATATTTGGAATATATTTTTTTACGAAACCAACTGAGCTTAATTGAAAAAAATCAAAAAGTCTTTTAGCACTAGAATATTTAATTAATTCAGTACAAATATTAAATTCAATCTGGATCTAATTCAGTAAATACGCTACCCTCAAATGATAGCTTCTCCTGTAATACAGTGCCATCCCCTGCTTCGACAACTGCGGACGTTCCGTCTTGACTTTAGCTGAGGCCCGACGTACAGAGCCAGAGAGATGCACGAATTATGTACGCAAGTCGAAATATGAGGTCTTCGAATACTTCTCGCCATGCGGAAGATGGATAGCTCATTCTCGAGTTGCTTCATGGGTTCTATCGTCGGAGATCTTCCATGCAATGATCGAAGCGCCTTACAAATCGTAACTTGATCTCGAAGAACATCAATCTCGTGGCTATGTTCCATTTCTAAAGCCATCGCTCTCAGCTTCCGATATTCATAGTTCGTATAGCTGGAGAGAGAAACATGTCACGCCAGACCCTATATGCACTCTTCAGTGAAAACCCATCATCACGTTTCAGAGATATTTGCTCACGGATATTGGTTTTTTGCAACTCACGGTCTCTTAGAGATGGTATATGCCTTCACAGCCCAGTTATCAAGTTGGGCTTCGAGGATGATCTGTACTTGAACAACAACCTCTTGTGCCTTTATGCGAAATGTTGCGGTCTTGAGCAAGCACGCCAGTTTTTTGATGAAATGCCACAGAGGGACGTGGTGTCTTGGACGGGGCTTTTGTCTGCTTATGTTAAAAGTGGGAATCATGAGAATGCCCTGCAGTTATTTTATTCAATGTTGACATCAGGGCAGACTCCGAATGAGTTTACTCTTTCAAGTGTTTTGCGGTCGTGTTCTGCACTAGAAGAATTTGACCGTGGATCTAGTATCCATACTTATATTGTAAAGAGGGGGATGGAGTCAAATCCAATCCTTGGTAGTAATTTAATTGATCTATACTACAAATGTGGTTATAGAGAGCAAGCCTGTAATATGCTTATGCATATGGAAAATAGTGATGCAATTGCTTGGACAACAATGATATCGTCATTCCTTGAAGACCGGAAATGGAACTTAGCATTACATCTATACCTTCGGATGGTTGAGGCCAAGGTTCCTCCAAATGAGTACACGTTTGTTAAGCTTCTTGCTGCATCGAGCTTTCTTGGTTTGAAATATGGAATGCTTATTCATGCCCATTTGATAATGTGGGGAATTCAGTTGAATTTGATATTGAAGACAGCTTTAGTGAACATGTACTCAAGATTTCACAAGATGGAAGATGCCATCAAGATCTTCTCTCTAACGCCAGATTTTGATGTATTCTTATGGACTACAATCATTTCTGGATATGTGCAGAGTTCAAAAGTCAGGGAGGCCATCAAGGTGTTTCTTCTGATGGAAGTATCTGGGGTTACAGCAAATAATTTTACATACTCGAGCCTCTTGACTGCTTGCACATCAATTCTGTCGCTGGAACTGGGACAACAGCTCCACTCAAGGGTAATCTTAGTTGGCCTGGATAAAGACGTATCTGCTGGAAACGCACTTATAGACATGTATATGAAATGCTCATGCACAGTGGAAAATGCCTTTCAAGTATTTAGATACATAGACTCACCAAATGTCATCTCTTGGACCACCTTGATTGCCGGTCTTGCTGCACATAACTATTTAAGGGAATCTTTCCAGTTCTTCCAGGAAATGCGAGAAGCTGGAGTTGAGCCAAATTCCTTCACTCTCTCTAGCATTCTTAGGGCTTGTGGTACGACAGAATATCCTACTCATGCTATGCAGCTTCATGGGTTTATAATCAAAAGTAACGCAGACCATGACATAACAGTTGGCAATGCACTTGTTGATGCTTATGCCGGACTGGAATTGTTTGATGATGCATGGGGTGTTCTAAGCATAATGGACCACAGAGATACCATCACATACACAACTTTGGCTACAAGAATGAATCATGCGGGTCATCATGGTATGGCATTGAAAATGATTAGATATATGGTAAAGGAAGAAGTCATGATGGATGAATTTAGTCTGGCCTGTTTCTTGTCTGCATCAGCAGGGATGAATGAAATGATTTCTGGGGGGCAACTTCACTGTTATTCCGTAAAATCAGGCCTTGGCAGATGGATTTCAGTCTCAAATGCCCTAATTGATTTGTATGCAAAATGTCAGTGTATGAAAGATGCGCACAAAACTTTTGAAGAAATACCTGAACCAAATACTGTGTCCTGGAATGGGTTGATCAGTGGATTGGTATCGACAGGGAATATTTCTCCTGCTTTCTCCATGTTTGAAGATATGAGGTTGTCAGGAGTCAAGCCCGATTCTGTGACACTCTTGCTAGTGCTTTCTGCTTGCAGTCGTGGGGGTTTGGTTGATCTTGGTCTAGAGTATTTTCATTCTGTTAAAGAAGCATACGAAATAGCACCAGAATTGTATCACTATAATTGTCTGGTCAATCTCCTAGGCCAAGCAGGGCGTCTAGATGAAGCCAGAGATATGATAGAGAACATGCCCTTAAAACAAAATGCAATGATCTACAAAACGTTGCTCAGTGCCTGTAGATTACATAAGAATGTACCTTTGGGTGAAGAGATGGCAAGAAAAGGAATGGAACTCGACCCATTTGATCTTACATTCTATCTTTTACTTGCAAAGCTGTATGATGCTTCTGGCAGATCTGATCTGGGTGATGGGACTCGCCAAATGATGAGAGATTTGGATTTGAGGAGTTTCCCTCGGCTGAATCAACATGTCTCTTCTGCTGGAGATAGGTTCAATATGCAGATGTAAGATCTATGGAGGTTCATCAGATTGGATCTTGCCTCCTGGATGATATATTTGTAAGGATAATTGCGATTTTTCTGAGATTAAGCCACCTCCTGTTGCAGAGCTCAGAGATCTCACTTCTGTTAGCGGCTCAATTGTTTGACTGGTCAGTCTAGTGAGATTATGGGCAATGTGACCTCAGGTCCTCAGGAGATGTAGTGCATCACAAAAGTCTAATCTGCGGCAATGACCACCGGTGAAGAAATTTCTAATCACCTCAAGCTTCTGTCATGTCTGAAAATCTAACCATACAGTACTCATCACTTGGTCATTTCATGGTTAGTCAAATTTTGCAAGGCGGAGCAATTTTTCCCTAAGCCTCCAACCATCTTAAATGCAGAAAGCGCCCAGGCCGAGTATGGAGCGTCAGAGTATCAGAGCTGAGATCCACAGACTACAATAGTCAATGATGCACGCGTGGGCAAGGGAGTCTCAAATGCGAGTCAGTTGATTTTGAATTATTACAACTTATGACATTTACCGATGAGTGATGATCAGTATGCTTAGTGGATGTAGAGTTCCCTCAGAAGAAAATGCAAAGAACGTTCCCATTACGCCTACCATACATTTTATCTGATCGATCAGACTTATTTCTTTCTCATGCAATGAGTGAAGGTGCACTCTAATTCCATATCCTTGAAGTCTCAGATTAAGAGGAAGACGTTATCATATTGCTCTGGTACCATTTCATTTTACAATACGTCTTCTCGTAGTAGCATGCATAGGCTCTTCCTAGCTTCATCAGCAGGAAAAGGAAAGATGTAGACTTTTGGAACGGAGGCAGAACATATTTTGTTCCAAAAGGAGAAGATAAGTGTCAGGATATCTTTTACCCTTCTCACTAATCAAGGCCAAGTAAAATTTCAAAACTACCAACATGTTTCATCTTCTCTCGCCACTCAGAAAGACTATGACAGGCTGATTGACAACTTTCGCCACAATCAAAGAACAAAATATATTCTTGCTAGTGGAGAGGCAGTTCCTTTCTGTCACACATGTAGTGTTCTCCAAGAAAATGAGGAACACATTATGAAAATCTCATTTTTCATTGAGTATGAAACAAAGCTTAAATCCCTCCCATGGCACAGAAATCAATTGAAAAACCTTGAGATTACATGCTGAATGCTTCAAAATGAGTCCCATGGTGCGAACTAGTGCATCTAGAAGAAGGGCTTATTACAGAATAACACATCAAAGAGAAAACGGAAATCACATTCAGCCTTTGCAATTCAGTCAGATATCAAGTGCCAGCAGCTCATCATGCCTTCGACTGAGATTCGCCAGAGGTCACTTCAGGCTTACTTTCCTTCTGGCCTATACTAATAGTCTCCAGCGTCTTGTAGAACTCCTCAGGCAGTGGCCCCGGTCGGTGTTGGGGGACATGCTTCGGAATAGGAGCATCATTCTCAATAACCTCACACTCAAAGTCATCAGGGACGCCCCACGGATCCCACTCTGCAAAATCACAATGTCCACGATAAGCACTGTTTATGCATGAACGTTTCTCTTCCTAACATTCTTCATCTTAGACATCAGGAAACACATCAGTAGAATGTGAAACAGAACTGAGAGTTTGGTTATACACTAAACAGTAACTAACAACCCGGGACTTTTGAAATTTCAACTCTCCTGAAGAGATACTAAGAACTCAACAGACTCAATGAAGATAATGGGAGTTCTATTCATTAAGCTTCCATGCTAATATTCACTGCAACGCCCCATATCTAGAGTTGCCGCTGCCTGCGAAACCAAAGTCAAGATGCCTTGCAACTGATACAATAGAGTACTCACAACCAGGAGGGTTAATCAAGTCTGAGAGAGCAATGCGACGACTTCCTTCAAGGCTCATCCAAGAAGCAGCCATATGTGAAAAAATACTAGTGCAATGATCCTCTTACATCGGAATCAAAAGCCTACACTAAAGCGTTCACCAGCACACGGTGTTTGCCAAACATATGACTTAAAATGACAGACATGAACGGATATGACGATCTCAACCAATGACACATACTTCCTTCCAAACCACAACTAATGCATTCTCAAGGGAGGTGGGACTATCAGATTCTTCAGGTCCCTAAAGCCCAACACTTCATTGGAGGCTTTGAATTAGCAATTTCCACAACATTCATTCTCATTTGCTCCAGATTCATCAGAAAGACTTCATCATTGTCTCGCGATAGCTAAATAAATCGGCAACACACCACTCTACCGATCATAGCGAAACCTAGCAGCGCAATTCCAAGGATGCACAAAACTAATCCTTCATCTATCTTAGTAGATTATGCATAATCTAAATGAGCATATATAAGAACATGTAAATCACTGACACAAAACCGCTTCGACAACGCAAACCAATTCGCCCCCATCCATCCATCCATCGAAATACCAGTGCACCACCAGAACCGGTCTACACAACACAATGCAATCAAAAGCGGTTTTCGAATCAACGGACCAATCATTTTGGAGATGAGGGTGAGCTCGTCGCGCGCCTCCTCGACGAGCTCCTCCACCTGGCCGCACCCGAGCCGCTTCTCGATCGCCTCCCAGTCCTCCTCCTCCCGGCACACCTTCAACCGGTGCCTCGTGAAGCTCTCCACCGCCTTCCGGTATCCCTCGTCCTCGGGGACCGCCTGGATCTCCTTTAGGGTTTTGCTGTACAGCTCGATCAGCACCTCCCTCGCGTTCGGGACCACGTCCAGCCCCACGATCCCCGTCGTCTGCTTCACCTTGGCCATCAGCGGCCGTCCGATCGCTCGCAGAAACATCTCTGCCGCCGGCGTAGCTTCGCAAGGCACTGGATCGATCACTCTCTCTCTCTCTCTCTCTCTGAGCAGCTGGTTCGAGCTTCAGGAGAAATGGAGGAGGCACTGAAGCTTGCGTCCGCGAAGCGGATTCTTGGGCTCCGATTGGCAGGACCCAAGTTCGATTAAATGGGCCGAAAATCAAATCCGCGGGCTTTATTTATGGCCCTTGCCTCTAGTTTCTTGCCAATTGAATGATGAATGTGTTCTCTCTTTAATATGGTAATTAGTGCGTATGAATGAATAATCTAGCTTGAGTAAAAAATCATCTCCTTAAACCAAAAATCTATGCTTTTCATGCTGGGTAAATAATTTCGTGCACACCACGTGGCAAGGATGCGATAAAATCTCTACAATACCCGATGTCTGACTCGGGTTTTCGGCGTAAATCGCGTGTCCGGTGTGATTTAATGTCACCGACCAAGACTAAACGGAACACCCTCTCTTTCCTCGAAACTTCCACCCTAATCGAGTATAAGATCTGATCGAGGACGAGTCTCGCTTCCTCGGGGCGGAGGAGGCAGAAGGGAAGGAGAGTCATAGCTACCTGCTTGTCGTCGCTCGGAGATATCCATGGTCAGGGAGCAGCAAGATGCCTCCGGGGAATGAAATTGTCATGCGAATGCTACAAAAAGGGTGTCGAGGCAAGGAGTTTCAATTTGACAGAGCTATAATTTTAAGGTTTGCTGATTCACATCTACGCTTTAAGCTTGCAAAGAAGGTCTTTTCATAGGAATTCTTGACAAAAAAATTCACGAGAAAAGTGGTCGTGGATCTTTTCTTCTCCATGCCATTTTTGCTAAATCCAATGTCGCCCGTCTCCATTCAGAGAAATTTGAGCACGCACGATAGTGCTCATGGGCCAAGCCGGACCTCATGACTCGCCGCCCCCCCCGGGGGCGAAAAAAAGATCACGAAATCGGTCCAAGATTGACCCGGCCCGGCCCATCCACGAAAGGTACGCGTAATGTTGTAAAGCATGGCCTTGCACGTCTTTTTAGTATATAATTGTTTCATATACAAGCTGATTTCAATATTAATTTTCACGTTCCGTGATAGATCGTTCCCGATTCTTTTCTTCTTGTATATAGTCGTATATTAAGTTTGTTACTTGAAAGCAACATCCATGCCGTCCATCTATGTTTTTTTTATCATTAAAATACGATCCACAAGCTGCCGTACAACCCATTGAATAAACACAAAAACATATATATAATATATATTTTTTGGAGATTGGTTGTCACTCTCTAGGCTGATTTTTTTTTTTTTTTGGATTTGTTCGCTGAAGAAATCCAAATGTGGACCGAAGCTTTTGAAGTTCTTTTAGATGGAAATTATCCAAAAGAAATAAGAAGAGAAAAGAGGTCATACATAATTAATTTTTTCATTTATATTGTGGGTGATTGATATTAGCTGCAACAATTCCAAGCTTGAACAGTTATTAGCAATCGAGACAAGATCTCCGAAGAAAGCAAAAGACATAATTGAATTCCTTACATAAAATAAGATTAAATCATCATCAACTTGCATTTGCGAATTTCCATCATGAGATTCCATACAACCTCATATGGGCGATGCATGTTTTCGAGGATGCTCGCCTTGATATCAACAGCCCCATTTGATTATAGAAGCCCATCATTATTGTCATCATGGAAAATGATTATTCTAATGGCAATTTACAGAGATACATTTGTTTTTTCCATATATTATTTCTCCCCCGTTCAGAACGGTGAGGAGATAAGCATAAAGAAATGGATGAATAAAATAGGTTTGACCGGCTAGTCCAAATAAGAATAAGAAATATTTGACCAGAGAAAAATAATTTGATGAATTTAAATAAATTAAAATAAAATGGGGCATTAGCGTGAGTGTGTGAAAAGACAAAAAGGGATCTTGCGTTTGTCTCGTGATAAAGGCGACTGGAGCGGAGCCGGTCACGCTCTCCAGCCTCCCTTACAGGGAACCGACAACTGTCATGCACCCACTTGCCTTTCCCTCTATATATCCGTTTAGAAAAAATAATTTCTAAAGAAATATAAACTCGATTTTTCCTTAATTTTCTTTATTTTTACTTAAAATTTGTCCATCTTCAGCTCCAGTTGACCCTCCTCCAGATGATGATGAATCCCTTATGTTTTTTACATGGAGCAATCGTGCCTTTCAATGATATGAACCTTAAAACTTATCGAGATGAGAATAATAAAAAGTAACCGAGAATGATCATATGCAATCATGCGATGATACTTACACACATATTCGATAGAAATTAAAAAAAAGAAGAAGTAAAAATAAATGGAAACTTTTTGAGAGACATCATTCACTGACTGAATATTTACAGACGAACACCTAGCATAAAAGAAAAAAGCACGAACATATGTAAGTTTGTGATCTCATCAAAGCGAATTTCTTTGTAGTTTTACATGCTGTGGGTCGATTGATTCTCTAGCAGCATGCGCCGGATGGGTGATTCGATATGCACATGAAAGATATATGACGTCGGGTATTATGCAGAGGAAGGAATCGAATCGGCCAAAACCCCAAGAGAAGAAGGTGGTGGCATCACGAAAAGGTCGAGGCAAGGGGAAGCTAGTGACGAAAGAGTGCACAAGATGAACACGATAAGCCCACCAACCAAGCATCGAGAAAAATGGACAGACGGTGGAAGAAAGATGTGAGAGAGAGAGAGAGAGAGAGAGAGAGAGGTCTGAAGAAGCAAGCTGCTAAACTCAAGTTCACTTTGATATTCCACGCCCGGGAGATCATGGACATCCTAGAATTGTTGCTGTACATACAAAACTGAAGGTAAAGACTCGAAGGCGAAAGATTTGAAAAAGAAGAAAAGACAGGCGCAAAAACAGGTGAAAGAGATAGGAGAGAACCCTGGATATGGTGGCGGACGGAAGAGAGATTCTTCCCATCTAATCGCTTTCTGTACCTAACTGGCGGTGGACGAAGATCTTGTCAAGAAAGAAAAAAGAAAAGAGAGAGCTTTCATATACGAAACGATCCAACTCTATCTATATATATCCACGTCAAGCCTTGGACTTTTTTTTTTTTTTCCGGGCGGTTCAAGGGCCCCGGCCAGCGCCGGCAGCGGCGGAGCTGAACCGGGTGAAGTCCGCCCGGCCGGGACCCGACGAGAAGTTGTCTCTGGAAGCCGGGCTCTGGCCGAGCTCGCGGAACCCCATGAAGATCTCCTCGCTCATGGCCGCCACGTTGGGAATCAGCAGGTCGTCCTCGCCTTCCTCCTCCTCCGGGCGGTCGTCGTTGTCTTCATAGTCTCCGACCAAGTCCTCGCTGTCCTTGTCCATGCCCAGGTCCTCGCTCGTCAGGAGAGCGCAGGGATGGGCCACGTCCTCGTCGATCGGAGCTGTCAGGGGGGTCGTCGGGGAGAGGCTGGCGGCGTTGGAGGAGGTGGAGCACGGGGCGGCGGGAGCGGAATGGGCCGGGCAGATCGAGTCGGGTTTCTGGAGGGAGGAGGAGGTGCTGTACTTGTTGCGCGTGCTGCCGGCGAGGGAGTTGCGGTGGGTGGGACGGGGGTGGGTGTGGTCGCCCGTATAGGTGATGACGAAGATGTTCGGGTCGGCGTTGCTCCGCTCCACTTGCTTCCTCGCCGAACAACCTTTTGAGCTACTGCATCTGTAGTAGTTCCTGCTCATCATTTTTCATTCAAAATAAAAAAAGAACGAATGAGACTGTGACTGACGAGTTGTGTGAACTCCATCAAAGGAGCGAAAGTTCAAGGATTCGTTGTGGACCTCGGGAATGGAGAGCCTTTGATAGGTTTTTGACCGTATTTACGCCAAGCCCATGGATCGGACGACAGATTCTCCGCCGTCACATGGCAAACCGACTTCTTCTGCTGGCTCTTCCTGCCACAGGAAAAAAGAAACAAAAGAAAAAGGAAATTAGAAATCTCTTCTGATGATTCGGTGGAACTGTTCGGCGATACGCGGAAGCTGTTACCTTTTTCTGGATCTTGGTGTCTGAGCTTGCATGGCGGGCAGAGGGAACGGAGAAGAAACAGGCTGCTGAGCGGGAAGCACTTTCCGGTCAAGGCCCTGATGTCGCGCCGCCCGTTGCGGCTGCTGCTGAGGAGCTTGGAGGGCTCCAATGGCGGGAGCCGAGGAAGCGCGGTCGAAGCGGGGGACGGCGGTGGCCTCCGGCGAGACCGGCGCGCGGGAGCCACTAGCGGGCGCGAAATCGGAAGCGCGGGAGAGGGAACGGTTGGCGTCGGGGTAAAAGGGTCTGTACAGTTCTCGGAGCTCATCGAGAGCTCCATTCCGGGGCGCGGCAAGGTTGGGGAAGCCAAACGGGTCCTTGTCGTCGTCCTCGAAAGTCAACGAGGCCAAGCAAGCCAGCGGGTTCTCGCCTTCCGGCGGGGCCGCAGCGGCGGAGGAGGCGGACGCGGACGCGGAGGCGGCGGAGGAGGAGGAGCAGCTCCTGACCAGGGCGCTCAGATCCCAGTCTTCGGCCATTCAGGGGAAAAAGAATGACGGCCTGGGGACAGCCCGGTGTCTGAACTAGGGTTCCGCTTTCTGGGTGCAATGCTTCTTCCTGCTGCTCTGGTTCATGCAATTGGGCGATTGGAATGGCCGGGGAGGGAGGCACAGGACGGCGCTGACTTTTGGACAGAAGGCAAGGAACGGTGGAGAGAGAACGAGTGAGGAGGGGACGGGGGAAAATAGGTGGAGCACTTGACTTGGTAAAAATTGTTAATTTATTTATACGCGAGGGAAAGGACACGGAAAGGGAGAGGGAGAGGAGGAAGGAGAGGAGGAGGGGCAGGGGCGTTTTCGTCTTTTCGATTTTTCTCGATTTTTTTCTTTTTTTTTTTTTGGGGGTCCGGTGGGGGACCACCAGGAGGGGTGGGGGTGTGTGGGTGGGTGGTTTCTGGGTGTTTGTGTAGTGTCCAAAAGTGGCTTTTACATTGACTTTGCGAAATGTCAAAATGGAGACAGCGCAAATTGCCGAGTGTGGGAATGGAAGGCTCCGATGCTCCCTCCTCTCCTCCAAAAAAAAAAAAAAAAATGAAAAAAAGGAACAGAGAAAAGATGCTCTCGTCTCGGTCTTGGCAGAAGAATCCGTGGCGACTCACTAATTTCCGTACTCGAGCTCTCATTGGAACTCTCTCACTCTCTCTCTCTCTCCGTGAAATCGTGAAAATTCCGGGGGGGAAAAGAAAGAGAGAGAAGGGAATCCTCAGTCCCACCCGCGTGGGTGCACTCTCCGATTTAGATGATTCTTTATAGTAAAGAGAAAGTTCATTGAAATTAGTATAATTTAAACTCATCAAAACATGTGGTGGGTCGATATTTTTCTTTTCAAATTAGCTCATTTAATATGTTTTAACTAATTTTCATGTAATTTAAATAAAATTATTTATACCTGACTCAATCAATTCTCGACTCAACCCGTATTGTCAAAATCATTTTGTGTTTGACCAAATTTTAGAGAATTCATAATATCAAAATTAAGGCAAAAACACAAAATGAACAAATACAAGAATTAGCAAAGAAAGAGTTATAGAGATAGGTTAAGTCTAAATAAGTGATAAACCTAATTAACACTCCTATTTTTTGGATTTTAACATTTAATACTTATTCATCGAATGTGACTAATTTATATAACAACCCAACTCATCAAGTATTGGTCAAGAATCGAGTTATGACAAGTTCATTAAACTTTCAGCTCATGAAATAGTCCATAACTTTATGAATTAGATTAAATATGACTAAAAGTTCAATCATTTGCATTTTTACGACGTGCGGCTCTTCCTAAAAGTTTAGGAGAAACATCAGTCGGGATCGCATCATGCCCGAGCTCGGAACATATTGGATCCAAGCCAAAAGATGTGCCTGGGCCGCCGACGAAATTGATGGATGAATTTTCACTTTTTTTTTTTTGTCAGTCCTATTTTATTCATACTCTACACTCACTTTCAGACTTTGCCCGCCTCTTACAGGCGTGGGAGTCCGCAACCCACTCAAAACTTACGCGTCCCTACCCCCATCTCCCCGGGGTGGGGATTTGAACTCCTCACCTCCCCTTTCATATCGGAAGGGTGGCGCTGGGGCGAACCCCCCAGTGGTCGATGAATTTTCACTTTATGCGGTGAAAATACAAGGGGCGCACGAGGGAAGTGGTCGCGACGCGCCGTGCGAGACTAGGATGATCTCGCTTCCGCGCGTGCTGAAGGCGAATACAAAACACGAGCGCATCGCGGAGAAGCTTTGCTTCGCCTGCCATACGTCCCGCCTCCCAATACGCGCGCGTGTGGCCTGTTAAAGGACGCGCATCGGGATGGGGCCCGATTTTCATTAAACTCGCTCGATCTCGATCTCGACGTCGACGTCGACGTCGATGTCGATGGATTCCAAAAGGCGATGTTAGGCGTTGCTGCAAAGAGTGATGCGCGGGGGCGCGTGACCGAAGAAGATGCGCACGGAGGGCGGACCAAATTCGTCGCTGCTGCGTTCCAGCGAAATACGTAGGTTCGAGTGCGTCCGATTGAATTCGCATCTTTTTTTCCAAATCAACGGCTCGGCTCATTTTTTCAAATGGACGGTAAAAGTGTCGGCTCTTTCATTTAATTAAAACACGTATAACACGGAGCAACCGTGTCAATGTGATGCAAGCCGACGTGTTTACATGTCCCTTTCGGTGCGTCAATAGGCGTTCAAGCATTTTTCCCACGCGTGCTATCAAAATGATCATATTCAACGATCCTCGTCATGTTATGTGCCGTTAAGCTCGTTTGATGATCGCGCCGTGTTTTGTGTTTTGAAAATATGATGCAAATTGACAAGCCCGCCGTGATCCGATGGGATTTAAATTTAACATGCGGTGTAATCATGACATAAAGATGTAAATTACCAAGGCCAATGTACTTTTCGGGAGGAAAAAGATGTGAGTGGCTTTTTACATGGAAGGTGATAACGATTTGCCTTTTCATGAATGTCAATATTATCCTTTTCAAGCAAAGGATCAAATAAATTGGTTTTCAGGTTAAAATTTTGAAAAAAAAAAAGAAATTTGGAGACAAAAAGAAAAAAATTCCTTTTTCACCACAGGCATAGTATCTATATATATTCACTCCATCTATTCAAATTTTCATTTATACTTAAAGACACATTCAATTTGATAACCTAGGGATAAGAGCGTAGAGCCTCGATTATCCAAAACCTTGTGTAACACCCTGCAAATCTTATAAATTTTAACATTTTTCTTTTCGGTTCTCACAAAAATAGATAGATAACTTCAAAGGGTTTTCCCCCTTTTTTTGGCACAATGTGTTTACGGCCGGGAGACGAGGTAGAAGGTAATCAGGGGATAAGAGCACGGATCCCGACTATCTAAAATACCCTGCAAGTCTCGTGAATTTTAACCTTTCTCCTTTTCATTTCCCATGAAAACAGGCACGTAGCATCAAAGGGTTCTTTTTTCAGTTTTGGCCCATTGTCTTTCTCGCCGGAAGGGGAGGTAAAAGGGATAGGTGTCCTAAGAGGATCACCATCTGTCACCAGTCCCGACTGCTCGAGCTCGAGCGTTTTTCTGAACATGGAAAACAGACACATTGGACGGTCCTCACATGGGACGTATATGCGTGTGGAAGAGAGGGGGCATTAGTTAATGGCGAAATCCGCAGATTCCTCAAAAGCACCGCGAACGGCAACTCGCATTTACGAGCCCTTTGGATTTTGCCATTAATGGGCTTCTCGATCTCCGGCGAGGGAATCAGTCCGTTTCGAATGGAAATCACTTTGATTACTGCCGGTGCCAGTGGTGTTGAGATCGACTGAAAATGGGTTGCCAGACATTTCAATTTTGGCGCTTGAAGTTTATGATGCTTTAGTTGATTTGCTAGGTCAATATATATTGATATAGCACCTGCAACTACTACCCATTACCATTTCAAGTGTATATCTAAACTGTTGGCAACGCGGAGAGACTCGTAGCAATGTAGAGATCAATGATGATAAAATCATCAAACGAGATCTAAATTTATTACACTCTAACCAATTCTATCATAAACATTTCACTTGTGTCAATTAAGTTTTAAATATTTTCATATTTGGTCAATTGAATTTATTCGGTCAATTTTAATAAAAAATCATTGACATGGATGTCAACAGATGCATCATATAGGATGATTGGCACTAACTTTGACAATTTTTTATAATTTATTTTTTCTTTCTATCTTTTCCTTTTATCTTCTACCAAGTCTAGCGAAGGCTGACCACAAACGAGGGCTGGCAACTCTCACTGGCCATTGAGCTAGGTCCAACAACCCTTGCTCGGCTTGGAAGAAGAAAGAAAGTAAAAGAATAAAAATTCAGAAATATTTTTAAAAAACTATCTATATTAATGCCGTCCTGTGCCACGTTGAACACCTGCGTCTACGTCAATGATTTCCGATTAAAATTATCTATATGGATCAATTGGTAAAATATGAAAATGTTTAGGACTTTATTGGTAATATTGAAAAATTTATGACCGGATTAGTCAAAATGCAATTAGTTTAGAACTTTTTGAACAGTTTTCCACGTCGATAACTTATTAGTCCTCGAAAATTATTTGCCACCGGGGCTTGTCCCGACTCAAATTGATTACAAAGAAGGTCTCATCTCATCCACTTATAAAGTAGTTTACTCTAGCTTAGTTTTCATTTACAATTTTTAATTGCTGCTATACGGTTCATTTGAGAAACTTCATTTCTATTTGCCATAAAAAATTAATTTGAAGAAATTAGATACAGACTTCTCACATCTAAAATGCCATCAAAAAGCAATGTTTTCCACCAATTATGACCAAGGGATTAATTGAGTTAATCGAGCGATTAGGATGCGCGCCTAAAAGGAGCGTGACCAAAGTTCGGTCCGAGCAGGAGGTGGAATTAATCAAATGCATAACAGATGATTGGAGATGTCACATAATCCCAGCACTCCAAGTAAAACTTATCTTCTTTATTATTTTTCGGTCAAACTCTAAGTAAAACTGATCTGGTAGCAAAGTCAACAAAGTGCGTAATTAGTGCTTCAAATCATGTTGATGGCTGCACCATCCCACAAAGCATTGTTATAAAGGCACATAACATGTGCATAGACTTCGTCTCATAGAAAGTAAGAGTGCATTTGACCAAATACCTCACCAAGATATCATTCTGATCATCCTAACTTCAAGGGTCAGCCATTTTAGGACACGTGTTTGAGGTCCAAACTTTACGAGCTTTTTGAAGATATGAGAATCAAGAAAGGATCTTTCCTTCTTCTTCTTCTTCTACTGTACGAATAATAAGAAAGTCGTGCGCGCCTCAATGTGTCCACAAGGATAGTGGGGAGTCAACGGCGTTCTGGTGGAGTCAACGAATATAGAAGTCAGAGGGAAAAATCGAGGGGAGGGCGATCGGTGACAGTGGTCACTTGGGGGAGATCGAAGCTCTGGTTGGCCCTCTCACCGCTTTGGATAAGGGTCGGAGAGGGACATACATGGGATGCACTGCACGTAGGAGGGGGGGCCTTGAAAAGCTGAATGAGATGACATTGATGTCTGTCGCTCTCGCATGAAAGTGTGTGTACAGAGAGAGAGAGAGATGGGGGCGTTTTTGGGTTTGGCAACCATCACACATAAAAGAGTGTAGGCGGGGGGAGGGGTCCTGGTGTTACAGGAATGGATAATTAAAAAAGAGGAGCAACTTTTTCAGTGTTGTCAAGGCAAGGAAAGATTGCAATCTTGAATCTAACTAAAAACCCTGTTCCCACTTCTTTTGATTTTACCCCTCCCTAGCCCTCTTTCTCGACAAGCCCACTTCGCCTTTTCTTCTCAAATTTCCTCTAATTTTCTCGAGGTACTAATGTAAGCTTTTGGATTGGTGGAGACATCGAATTAGTGCTTTTCACGGTCGTGGAAATAAAGGTGACCTTTCGAAGAGGTTCCACGTATTCTACTCTTTTTCAGACATAAGTTTAGTACGGGACAGGCTCGCTCTTTAGCTTCTCCGTGCTTGGAGGGGACAGAGAGAGGGGTAGGGGACTGGCCAGTGGCCACCATTAGACGACGCAGGGGTGAGAAAAGTGCCCATGATGCTAGGAGATGCTAAACGATGCCCCCACAACACCTCGAAAGGCGCTGCGGGAGACGATAGTGCCAAAACACAGGCGGAGACGGAGATGGCAGAGAGCCACGTGTTTAATTTGACTGCAGCTGAGCAAATTTCTGAGTTGAATATAAGCCCCCGCCCCACCCCCCCAAAGCAGAGCGATTTTGGCCCTTGTTGGTGCCTCTGTCCATCATTATATTCGTATGCTATTGCTATGCGCCTTCACTGCCGGAAATGGTATTGGGAGTCCATCACTGATTGCGCTCCAGTGACCGAGTGTGTGCTCTCTAGTGTGGTCACACGATGTGGGGCAAAGGCTTAAGTAACATGCTGAGGTTTGGGAACGGAAGATTGCTGTTCATCTTCCGTGAGAGAGGGATTTCCCAGCAAAAACATTACAGGATCACTTGAGTGGAAAACAAATAGCACAGAGACAACACAAGCCCCGATAGGCTGATACAGGCAAAATATCTTCGACCCGAATTTACCAACTTCCACCTCGAAAAAGAGGGAGAAAGTAAAGGCGGGACCCCTAACATTGATTTGGTCAGATATCCAACAAGCGACAACTCAAGTCTTATACCAACGAAGAAAAGGAGTAAGAAATTATTATTTTGGCATGCCGCATCCGCAGCAAACATCTTTTAAAGTCATCCCAAATGAATAACCCGGGCATCTGCATGTTCATGCATACACAGGAGCATTCAGATTGCATATCGGGGGATGGAGAGAGAGAGAGAGAGAGAGAGAGAGAGTAATCATCTTTCATGGACATCAGGAGATATTTGGCACATTAAAATTACAATCATTCCAGCATTTTACAAACTGAACCTAATAATATCACGAGCTAGAGAAAACAGCACTTACATTATTGTCTCTGTTGAATGAAATATACAAGATCGATTGGCATCACCAAAACCATGTTATTGCTGCTTTTTAGCTTCACTTCTTCGAATCAATCGAGCTGATCCTGTCTTAGCCAATCCTGAATAGTAATCACCAACGTTTGCCACAAATAGTGGATCCCTGTCCTCACTAACATCAGCGATGTTAACAGCAGCATTTCCATGATCAGTCTGCTCTAACTCTCTCGTTAAATCTTCCATCGTCTTCTTTAAAGTGGCTTTGCTGGCCTGTCCTGCCTCGCCCATTGAAATACCAACCATGGTAATTTTTGGAAGAAAAGGATTAGGTTGCAATTTTTGCTTCACAGGTTCACCAGTCAAGCTTTCTAATCTGTGTCTGACACATGAGAATAACATAGTAAGATGCCATAAAGTTCATCACATTTCATTGAAATGAATGTGCTACTAGGAGACTACCTTGCACCAACTTCTTTCTGCAGCTTCTGTTGCTCCTTCGACCAAGGATGTCTAAGCCAATCTCCAAATGGGAAGCGGAAATCTGCCTTTTGTCCTAGGTCAACATGGTGGTTTTCTTCTAAGGCAAGCTTGTCTGTTGACTCTTGAGAAGATTCATCCGTTTTCATTCCACGATCACCGAGATAGTGGGTTAAATCAGAAGCTCTAACTAAAGATGCTGCAGTCCTGAAGAAAAAGGAACTTCAGTGAAAATATAATGGAAAGATCCAGAGCTAAACTGTCTTGAGAAGGCAAATAAGTACTTAAGTAATCTTAAAGCAGTGACAACAAACAAAGAAGTTGTAAAATTTCGGACTGTTGGACACAAATAGAAAGAGGCCCATTATCAGGAAGAGAACAAAATTGGTGTTATGAGTGCATCACCTAATTATGCTGTGAAAACTTTCCCAATTCAATACAGAAAACTACAAGATTCCCCAACTCACAGAATAAGTGTAATCCCAGATCAATGGTTCACATGTCATGTTACTTTACCTAATTCATCTGAAGTTTCTAGTGGTCAGAGCATATGGAAAACAAGATATTTGTCCCGGCAACATCAGTGTTCTCCTTTTATTAGAAGTACATACCTTCGCTCAAATGAGTCGACTATATAAGGAAATTTTGGTTGAATCCCAGTGGCTTTGCGCAACCATCGATTTCCCAGGATCACTCTGTCAACGGCATAGAGTAGCTGCATCTCAGCAGCCTTTGAAATGACACTTAAAGGTATACCAGGATGCCCCATCTCTTCCAAAACTTCTTGAACCTTTCCGACAAAAAAAACTGCCATCAACTAAAACTTCGATTATATATATCATGCCAAAGAAAATCATAATTGATTTTAAGAACACTATTGCCCCCTTGGTGGCTAAGATGAATGGACAATCAGCACATCATAAAACATTGAATCTCCAGCAACTAGCTTCCTGGTCGCTAGATAGCAAAAGCAAACTGCTTTGCAGGCTGGAATATGGTTAGTCCACACATCAAACCTTCCGTATCGTGCAGCAAAAAATGTTGGATTGTAGTTTTTCTTCCTTTCCATCCTTGTCTTTGGGTAGGGTTGTCAACTTGGGATTCGGTGTTTTCTTTTCTTTTTTCAATCTGTTGTTTATATTTGAGTCAGAGGATTTTGGGAATTGTTTAAGAGGTAAATTAGAAGCTGTACCTCTGGAGGCTCCCATAGACTATCTCCCACATCATCAGCAACTTCGGTCAGGTTATCATCAATCACATCTCGACGCCGCTGCATGTGCCGAGTTTGAATCAAAGAATGAAAATGCTGCTCAACAGATTCTTCAAGAATGTTGTCAAGCATGTTTTTATCAAAAAAATAAGGAGTATACCTGATAAAGAGAAGATGAGGAAGTGGCTGTTAGATACAGCAAAAGACACTAATCAAACATAGTACCAGAAAATTGAGAAACAACTTCTGCATGTATAATTTGCAGGTAAGAATATAATGAAGAAATTGAGAATTAACAATGAAAAGAAGCGTCACCAATCCAACTAATCAAATCCAATATCAAATATCTGACTACATAAATTAGGCAGACCAATTTAGAAAAGAATTAAAAATTTAGGACTAGACTCCTGCCAAAGTGATCTAATGAGAACTTTTTTTTTTTTTTTTTTTTTGGGGGGGGGGAGATGCTCGAACAGGGGATGAACAGAAAGGAAGGAAGAAAAGAGCTCATGACATTTGATGAAGAGATTGATCCAAGTGCAAAGTGCTAACCCAGCCAGAGAACCGGTAACAGGAAATGTCAAGTTCTTAATCAATAAAATTGACCAAATAAAAGTGAGATGCCACAGCACATTTGAATCTCAAATCGATGAAAAGAGACGTGTGTCAAAGACCTTACCATTTAATACCATCTGAAGTAGCTATTGCAATGTCTAAATTTTGGGCACTAAATACGGGCACACCATCAATTTGTCTATTTCCATTTCCCTGAGATATTGTCTTCAGAAGTTTATTGGCTGCCTTGACCTTCAAAGAAAAAGGGAAAAGCTTAGACATCCATAAATTTGCATGCGCATTGAGTAAGATGGTCTTGCCAGATACCTGTTTCTCGTTAGGAACAAACTGGAACAAGTGAGGTTTCTCCTGCATAAAGATTAAATCAAAAGATAAGTCACTATTTATTAGTGGGAGGTAAAAACTTATTCAGATATCTCAAACAGGAATCTATGAGTTTCCTGAAAAAGTAGCATAAGTATAGTCGGCCATTTTCAGGTGAAACCCCAGACTTACATATTCTCTGAAAAACTTCACAGTTCTCTCAGCTTACATTACTTTCTACAATCCCACGAGACAATTTCTTAGCTATAGGGTGACAATTTCTTAGCTATAGGGTAACAATTGCTTGGAGGTTAACCCTCACATTTTAATGAACTACCATCCCGATATTAAAAATTGTACTGAACATGGAAATGGTAAAGCTTAAACAGAGATTTTCAATGAAACATATAATCAATCATATTGACTAACAGGAAAGAGGGAGTGACATATATCCACAATACGCGCTATATATACTACTACATATTTATTGAGGTCAGATCTCAGCCGAACAAATTTTGCCAACCTCAAACTTGCCTGCCGCACCTCTCAAAAAGAACTTCCCAAATTGTACAAACTTCTTCCAAAGCAATGGCTAGGATGTTCAGCACTCATTGAATTGCGATAGAAACAACAGAACTAACAGAAGATGGCCAATAAAGTAGAGAAGGCAATTGACTGTGATGGGTATAACAAGCACCACGCAAGAAAAGAAAACTTCCATGGCAATAGGATTCAAGGATGCATCACGGGCTGGGAATTGGAGTACCTTGAAATGCTCATATGCTAGATCCAGTCGACAAGCACCCACGACGCCACTTGGGATGTTCAACCGCTTAACGTAAGTAACTACAGAGAATACATCAGATCAGAGTTTGAGTCATGCATATACATGCATATAGAGTGAGAGTGTCAGTTCAGAAAGGAACATGCACTCGGTTGAGCTTGATCTGTAAAACATCCCCCGGTGTAATTATTCATTTCGTGTATACCAATAAGAGCAGACATCTTCCATCAATTTCACTGAGAATAGGAGGCTTTACAGAGAGAATTGAATGATTTCTAAAGACACAACTATGATCATACAGAACAGGTCATTAGCCACACAGCAATGGTTGGCAATGCCCTGGAATATAGTGAAGAGGTTCATCCTTAAGAAGCTAAGAGTGAGAAGCATGCTCATTTAATAAAAGCAAAACCATACCTGCGTCGCCTAAATCCATGAAGAACCGGAAGACAGGGCCATTCCTCTCGCTCTTAGTAATCGAAGCGAACACCTTCTTCAGCCACTCCGGCGTTCTGCACGTCAGTTAAGTAGCGACAAGAAAACCCTAAGAACTTCAACCATCGCAACGAAGCAAATCAATGGAACAAGGAAAGCACAATTGCACAGCAAAACAAACCGCTTCGAAAGGAAGGGAACATCGAAGTGCGTGGACACGGCCATGAGGCCCGTCCCCGAGAGGTCGCACATGCTGAACACCTGCCCGACGAAGGCCGGCCCACGGCCCTTGCCGTTCGATTTGATCGCCGAAATCCGCACCGTCGACGGGAACGCGCCGGCGGCGGCGCCCGGCTCGGCCGGAGCCTTGACCTCCGGCGCCGGCTTGAGCGGCGTCGGATGAGGCGGCGCCGGGGCCGGCGGCGAGTCGGAGGGCGAGGCGATCGACAGGGCCGGCGGGAGGCGGACGGGGAGGAGGAGCTTGGGAGGCGGAGGCGGGGAGGCCAGGGAAGGAGGGGCGGCCTTGTGATTGGGGATGAGAGGGAGGAGAGTGGAGTTGAGGAGGTGGGAGAGGGGGTTGGGGTGGTGACGGTGCTTGCGCGGCGGCTCGGGGGAGACGGCCATGGCGGAGGGGAGCGGAGCTCCGGCGGTCGGGTGCGACGGTGGGAAGCCTGGAGAAAGGAGGAGGAAACGAGGGATAAGGAAGGCCAAAGCTTCTTTGCTCTCTCTCTCTTTCTCTCTCTCCCTCACCGGGCTTCTTCTAGATAGACCGTCCGTGCCATTCGACCGGCTCACGCGCGGTGGCGGTGGCGCGGGTTCTATCAGTGCCTCGTCGCTAATGAGAATGACACGATCAGCTAAAGCCGAAGGGCGCCTACGACATATATACATAATATATAATGTATATGTGAAAATATTGCTTTATTTTTCCTAATTTTAAAGAGAAGTTTTTGTCAAAAACCAGAGAATACTGATTAGACATGTTGGTTCTAAATACCATATGAAGCATATGTCTAATTAGTAGGAAGCAAGCTTTCGAAAAAGCTTACGGCAGTAGTCTAGTAATCCAAAACTCAACTTAAATATATTCATTATTTTAATATATCAATATCCGCGTGTTTTGTCCCCTAATTTCCCTCGCTTCTGAAAATATTTCCGAATTTTATGTCTTGGAGTTTAGACAAATTATGACATACTCAAATCCAAACTTGGAGACTAGAGTGTGCAAGAAAGTGGTTCTTAAACTTTATATCTTTCATAATTATATGTGGCATTGGTAAAAAAGGAACCGTAAATTCAGGGCATTTTTCCGAATTCAATCCTGCTCTTCAACTCATATTTTATCTACGGATTTATAGATTTTTCTACGGATTTATAGATTTTCAGTAACGCAACATGTATCTAACCATTTTAATTAAGTTCATGTAAAAAAAAAAATTTATCCCTAAAATCTGAACCGCCTCTTTAATCTTGTGAGTCAAAGCAGCTCGTTTTAAAAATTCACTAAGGCGAGAAGGCCGTCCCGGCCTAACAGGGGCCCCAAAAACCCAAGCCGGTTCGATCTGAGCTAATCCGGGTTTTGGGGCCTCCGGGCTATTCCTTCACCCCGGATTAGGTAAGGGCCCTTCGTGGAGATAGGAGTCGCAGAGGAAGGCTCGGGAACAGAACCAGGGGTGGAAAGACCACGGCTGTATAGGAAAAGAAAAGGACAGTTTTGATAATTTTAGTTTGTGGAACTTTATTATTTCTTTTTACGGCAAACTTTTTGATAGATTCTATACCCGGGCCACCTTGGATCAATTCAAACCAAGAGACAAGGAGGGAAGAATTCATATTTCCGCGAGGTATCTCTCTAAATATAACATCAGTGCCACACAATACACTATTCAAAGTAAAAGCTGTGGATATGACCTCACGGAAACTCAAAAAGAAAACGAGAATGAGCTTGACATAGGTCAAGCCGGCAAAATCAAGAGTATGACTGTAGTCATTCGACCCCAGCTCGTGCAAACTGGTACGGCTAAAAGTATGTCGTCATTGAACAATCCGTTCAGCAGGCAAACAAAATCAAAACAATTTGCACCGGGCACAATTCAAAAGTATAGCGTTGTTCCTCGCACGGGTACTCTTATCAGAAATCTCTGAGCAGCAGTGCTCTCCCCCTTCCTGGAAAATACAGAAAGCAACACCATAATCATATTGCCAATGCCTTCCTCACACCATCATGTGAACCATGAGTCTCCCCTCTATACAAAGGATCCTTCACTTAAGACGAGGGCAGGCCACAAAACAAACATTTGAGCACATTATCTGGTGCCACGGAAGAGATAAACTGAACACATTCTCTCTCTGAACTGCTATAGAGGCCACTCTCAAGAACTTTACATACATTAGAGATCAATCGGATTCATAAACCCCATCTGTGTCCAGAATTGTTTCATCGGCATCAGTTGTGTTCCCTTCCAATGGACTATCAGACTCATTCAATTGCTTAGTGTCTTCAATAATCTCATCACCATTCACACTGCTGCTTTCGTTAACAGCATTGAATTCATTCAGACGCTTCGCTGATATTTTAACACGCTTCCCTTTGATGTATCGGTACTCCCATTTTGGTGGTGGGTATTTCTTTGTTAGTTTCTCATATTTGTCCATCATACCTAGCTGTTGGAAGACATTGCCCACCATTGAAACAATTGAAACATTGGGTTTAACTCCAAGTTCCTCCATGTCAGCAAATACCTAAAAAGAAAGTACGAGGGAAAACGAAGAATCTTAAGATATAGTCGATAGTGGGCCATGAAAATAAATGGAGTCCAATCATGCATCAAGATGGTCTAAACGGCAAAAAAGAAAGGTGGCAGTTGAAAACGTAGGTACCTTAGATAAGCACAAATACATCCTTATAGATGACGAATAGTGAAAACCATATGAGCATGTGCATGGTGCATTTCCCAATAACTTTTTATTGAATTGAGCATGTTTTCAGATGCTTGAAATTTCACTCTGTAATGAAGAGCTAAACCACAAGCAGAGCAGTGCAAGCACGACTAACAGAATTATTCGAAAGTCAATCCGTCATGCCTATATCCAATAAGATTAAATAACCAATAGCATCTTTTGTTCTCACAGCTCAAGAAAGTGACATAAACTTTAGTAAGACCAAAGAAGAGTACCTCAAACATCTTGTCATGCATGCCTCTCTTATAATATATCGATATCACTTTGTTGAAGAATTTACGAGGTGTGCCTTCCAGATTCTGAGAAAATATCGTTGTCCACAGTTCCTCAGCTTCGTCAAGCCTGCCATCTTCCGCTAATGCATTAAGCAGTGTAAAGTAACTTCCCATCGTTCTTCCTTGACCTTTGCTTAACATCCACTTAGAGACCTATGGCACCAACAAGATTTACGTGATTTTATAGTGAAAAATTCCAGGCAACTATGCAAGAGATAAGAACATAGAAAGCGGAGGAGCGCAGAGGATAAAGAAGTGGCACCTGTATTATTCTCTTCCATTCCTTTTCGTTCTCAAGTGTCTTCAAGGCTTTCTTGACTGTGATCAGGGGAAACTCTAGTTCCCAAGCAATAAACGAATCAAGTGCCCCATAGACTTCCTCTTTTACATTTGACAATCCCTTCACCTGAAAAGAGAGATTGTTAACCCAAAAAAAGCTGTTCAAAGATGCAAAGAAGCCATATATCTTATGAAACAAATAATTTCAGAAAATTCAATGCCCTAATACTGGTTATATACTTTTATTAGGCTCCTATAAAGTACAGATAAAGGAATGAGATGAGTTTGCAAGCATACACAGTCAACAAGCTTTGCAGACTTGGAGATTGTCCCAATTTTCTTCTGTGATTTCCATACTCGAGGATATCTAGGCCGGGGACCTTTCGCTCCACACACCTAAAAATCGTCAAAAAGCCTCGTTGTAAGAGGAGGAATTCCCATCTTATGGTCGCACTAAAGGAAACAAGTAGACAACTTCTTTTTGCGATAGAAAACACACTACTTCGATCACGAAACAGTAATTGCTACTGCATCATTAGGGCGAAATTCCCATAATCATTCACCCCCTCATTTGCAGGTTAGTGCTAAGCAGTAAACCATGCGGAAAAAGCTTGTTCAAATATAATGCATCCACAAGCTATTCTTCAGTGGCGATTCTTATCTTACCACAATAGTTCTAATGTTTCTGCAGATTTGACTCGATTCAAATCTTCTCGGTATAACCGGGAGAGAATACTTGAAACTAAGCATCCTGAAAAAAAAAACACACACACACAAAGAATCGGTAAACGCAGTAGAATTAAGCTCAATAAAAACCAAGTTACGTAGCAGAGAACCACAAAAACGATTCATGGTCTAACGACCCAATTCCCGGGCTTACTCTAAAATTCAACCTTGCGAAAGCAAATATATGAATTTCAAATTAGCTCCCAGTTTGTCCTCGAGGTGCCGCTAACTGCGGGCATTACACATTGGAATCGAAACTTCATGCTCCTATCTAGTAAGATATAATCCTAAAACAAATGGTCTTCCGACAGCTTCCAATCGAAACGAAACCAAAAGCAAAGGAAAGAGCCACTGAATTAGCCGAGAGACGAATTGACAGATGGGGCGGCGCCACAGATAGACGCCGTTCGCACTGAAACTTCACTCAACTCTCTGGCCAAAAGAAAAGGAAGTGGTAATAATCGGACGACCGTGCAAAGTTCCGACTCGACATCATCTCAGCAACGAAGTAACCGCAGCGCTCGTTCGCGGGAAGAAAGGCCAGAAAAACTTACCGTTCGATGATTTCCTCCTTATCTTCGCTGAAAATCCCTTTCACCTTTGAGAACTCTCTCTCTCCCTCGCCTGCAAATTTCTATCACCATGAAGGCAGCGGAAAGAGAGAATCTGTGGCAGTCGAGTCCGAACTCCGAACTGAATTGCAACGGTGGGCTTCGGTTTTGGGCCCGAAGGATGGGCTTCGGTCGACCCTAGAATTCGCCACTCAGAAATAAACGGGCCCATAAAAATTGACAGCCAGCAGTAAAAGCTTCCTCTGGATTTTGACTTTTTTTTTTTTGGCTGTCAATTGCAAAGAGATAATGAACATGAAATACTGAATTTTATTTTCCCTTTAAAAGGAGAAAAAATCGGGATTATTCATGAAATTTGCAGTAGATTCTTTTTAATGTTTTAACAAATTGCATTTTTTAGCAAAAACCACTTGAATAAATATTTTTGTATAATTACGAATATTGATAGATGTTGCCCCCGTTGGTGCACGCTCTTTCCTACTCTTTTTAAAACATAGATTGTCATTTTTTTATTACTAAAAATCTCAAATTAGTATATTTATGATAAATTTATTTCAAATGATAAAAAAAAAAAAATCTAAACTAGTACAATTGAAACAAATCCGTTAAATTGAATTAATACCATAAAATCACAAAATTGATGCAATTGTAAAAATTATACACCAGTTAACTGTCATGTATTATCCAACATAATGATAGTAAAAATTAATTTTAGGTGTATCAGTTTAGATATTTTTGTGATATTATCGTCATATAATACACTTATTCCCCTTTGTTCTCAAAAGGAAGAAATCCGCTAAAATCACTTGCTCTCACATCTTCCGCCACATCCATCTTTCTCTTGGACTTTTGGAGATGGAACTCGAGAGTTGAGGCGGGTTTCATTTTTGGGATGTATTGATGCCGACCTTTTATGATGGGTGACTCATAGAGATAAGGGTGGACTTCATCATGGATTTATTGCCCATGAACGAGCAAGACGAAGAGAATGAAGAGGACACCATGGGGACATGAATAGTATGTATTCTTCAACGGTCTTGTCTCGTGTCTTCTTTTTTTTTTTAATTAATTTATTTATTTTTATCTTCTAACTAGTTCAATTTCATAGGAATTTGGAGTTTTGATTTTCAGAGATGGAACCTAAGGGTCGGGGTAGGTTTCATTCTTCTGTGACTTTTTTGGATGTATTGATGCTAATCTTTTATGGTGGGTGACTCATAGGACAAGGCTACACTTCATGGATTTATTGCCCATGAACGAGCAGGAAGAAGAGAAGGAAGAGGACGCCACGGCATGAATAGTATGTGCTCTTCAATCTTCATTTCCTCTTTTTTTTTTTTTTTTTGGGATCTTCTAACTTGTTCAATTTCATAGGAATTGACAAAAACATACAACCACCTCAAAGATGGCAACTCTTACACGGGACTGGGCTCAAGCAATTCCCAGTCGCCCAAGAGCTGCCGTTGGAGGGCCAAGCGTTGCCACGGGACTGGGGGCTCGACCAATTCCCAGTCGCCCAAGAGCCTAAGCCAGCAAGTGTCACAAGATGCAGTAAGCTTTGCTCTCCCTTGCACTCTCACACTCAAGGAAGAGAATTTCTAGAGAGAAAGTAAAGAGAAAGTAGAGAGAAAAGCTTTAGAGAATACTTGTACTTCTTAAATGGAGTGGATGATATAAATAGGGGAAGGCTCATCTATTATACAAAAGTCCTTCTAATTATAACGATTGACCTTTTACATGATCTAACAATAGAGGATCTCCATCCTCGTCTAATCGATCCCACGGTGAAGATGCGCTTGATCTAACGGTCAAGGATTTTATTCCTGTCACATTAGTCCAGCGGTAGAGATTGATCTCGTCTAACGGTTGAGGTTGTCAATCCTCATCAAACGATTCTGAGGGTAAAGAAAAGTCAAGAGTAAAAGGTAAGGGAAAGTTTGGGTCAACAAAGTTTAAACTATAGTTGACCAAATCCCAATTTAAATTTCTTTCCTTATACAGTGCCCACGGACTTCTCCTATGACCGATCAAGCAGAGGATTATACTTTTTTCGTGTGTTGACTTTGTTGGCCGTATATATAAGATATATATCCGCTCTTGGTCAGAGAACATTAAAACGCTAATTTTTGTGTGCCGTGGTTGCTATATCATGAGGAAGTGCTAAAGTGCTTGGTAGTGGGTCTTTTTATCGTTCGTGTATCGAAACTTATTCATAAATTACATTCAAGAAGTATTAATGTTCAATCCAATTAAATATTGCGAGTTTAAAATTTGTTTAATTTTTTCGTGAAATTAAGAAATTATTTAATGAGGAATTATCAAATAAAATACTACGTGGGTATAATTAAGGCTTGAGTGTTTGAGTGACTAGAGTTGGTTTTTTATTTAATTGTGTCCTCCCAAAGAGAAAACCTTTTGTTAGTGTCTAGAGTTCTTGAATTGTTTGACCATTTGAAAATTTCTTTATCAAGTATGAGGAAGAACAAAAATTGTTTCCACGATCACCATTCACTTTTTAATTGGAAAAAAAGAAAAGAAAATAAGTGGGAGAGAGGCTTCTCGTAATCTATGAAATTATTTGAGTAAATGGAATTTTTTTGCAAAAAATATTATAATTCGGAAGCTAAAGTAATATTATTGAAAATTTTCGTGAAAAGTGGATATTCTTTCGGATCCAACGTGATATCCTATCGATAAAAAAAGAAAAAGAAAAAGAGAGGGATAGAGAAGATAAAGTCCAACGCGATGTCCCGATCCAGATCTCCAATTTGGATATTTTGGGCCGAGCCCGGGATCGAGCTCAAAACGTCGCGCGTTTTTGCAGCGAGCGGCGACGTCTAAGCGGGGTTGCGTTTTGGGCGAACGCGAGACGATGATGTCACCTCATCCGCTTCGCTTCTTTTTTCGGCTCGCAACGAACTCAGAGAGTGATAGAGAGAGAGAGAGAGAAAGAGAGAGAAGCGCTTGCGCAGCGCATGATCTCTCGCCACCTCGCGCCTTGATTCTCCGTCCAGCCGAAGCAGCCTCTCCTCCGCCGGGACGGGACGATGATCGAGTCGGCCATGGCGGTCCGGTTCGCCGCCGGTCCGAGCTTCTCCTCCTCCTCCGCCGCCGCCGCCATAACTTGTAACTCCGTTGCTTCCCCTTCTGTTGCTTCCCTCTGCCTTCTTTGCCGAGAAAATGGCGATGCAACCGTTCGCCTCCGTTCGTTTTTCATGCTAGATTTTTTCAGTAAACATCGAACGCCAGCTCATTTCTGCTCGTTTGTTGAGATTTTCTCGCGATTTTCGTTCATTTTCTTATTCATTCGAGAGAGGCATAATGTTGTCCGCTTGATGGAGCAAATTTAGATTCTCTTCTTTCTTTCGGAGGTTACCGTTCGTTCTGGAGCTCGGACGAGTGCCCCGGCGCGCACGCGAGCTCTCGCCGGATTTCGCACTCCGGCAGCTTCGACATTCCGTGGTGAGTGCTCGACGCTTAGGCTCGTTTTGATGAATAAAAGCTGTTTTCGGAATTGATTTGGATTTGGAAGCAATGAGATCGGTTGACTGCTACAGTTACCAGAGGTTCAATGGCAGCTCTCTATTGAAAAAGAAGAATGCCGCGAGGAACAAGGTTAGAGCTACTGCGGAGCATTTAGGCTCCGCTTCTGATCCGGCGAAGTGCAATGGAAGGGCCGGGTATCATCCGTTTGAGGATATCGCTGAGTTAGCATCTGGCGGGGATGCGACACTTACTGCCGCAGAAACCACGAGGACGATTGTTGAGGTATCTTTACTGTATATCACAGGCCGGATGTTCATATCGAAGCTTTTGCTTTTATTCATGTGGCTTTACGTTTGATTGAAGTGTTGTTCTTGGTTATGTAGCTGATGCTTCTGTTAGTGTGTTGAGTACAGGTGAACACCAAAGCGACCCTGTTGTTTTCTGGTGTGATTGAGGATGAAATCTACGAGAACATTCTTTGCCCAGATTTGCGTTACACGACTGATGAACAGGGAAGTGAGTATACGAAGTCCACTTTGTTCAAATTTTATAATCCTGGTTATACTTCCCCGAGCCACATGAAAAAAGAAAAAAATATGAGAATATATTCTCTCTGCTTTGGCGTTTTGCAGATATTTACTTTCAGGTGAACAATGATGAGGAGACTATTCAAACACTAGCTTCTGGGAGTAATGTTGTGGTATGCCCTTTTTCCACTAGAAATATGTCTGTGCACAGTATTTAAGTTTATATAATTTGAAGTCTTGTTTCTCGAGCAGCGGCATAGTGTATTGACTGGCAATAGTTGTGTATCAAACACAACTTCTTTTTTAAACAAAATAACATGATGCTTTTGCAATTCATTCTGCAAGAATTGCTTGAAGATGCTTCTGTTGTCATCATAGTTAATGTGTGTGATATAAAATGCAGCAAGTGATAATAGGCCTGGATACCAAGGAGATGCTCGATGAGATGGAGATATCAGGTCCAGCAGATATTCAGTATGGGATTGAGGAGATTGGGGAGGAAGATAGTGACATTGACGAGGATGAAGATGAGGATGAGGATGAGGATGAGGATGAGGATGGTGAAGACGATGATTATGGAGAGGTATACATACTTTCAGATACAAAGGAGCCTTGCAATAATGTTGTATAATGTCATATTCTCGACTTTAGTTCTCTCCTTACTTTTGTGCCCAGTATCTGCTTACTAAGATTTAGAATTCCCTTTGTTTTGTTTTATTTGTGGTGTCTTTACTCTTTATACTCTAGTTTTCTGCAATAAAATTGATCTATATGTTATCCGGTGTTAGTTGGTCAACTCCTTGTATGCAGATATCTGTAAATGAGGGAGACATACTTCTATTTTACATGTTTGAATATTACTTTGGCTTCTCAATTAATTTCCTTTTTTCCGTCACAGTACATTCATTCAGATGAGGACAACGTTTATATTAGTTTGTATTTGGTGTAATTATTGTGTACGAGTGTCTTACCTTCCCCCTCTGTTAATTTTAAGTAAATTTTGTTATTCTTATAACTGTAAGTGAGGTAAAATTTTGAGTTTGCTTAAACTCAATGAAGGAAAATTTTACTGTGATTCTAACTCATCTTGATTATTGGTATAGTCTATCATTTCACATTCAATAACCAAAGTCCATTTATTTGGAGGCCAGAGAATTGCAATTTTGTTTATTTTAGCATTTTTCATGGGAAGTTACAATGGCAATGTGTTGTACTTTCCCTCATAGAAAAAAGAGAAATCTTGGCACACGGCCAAAATGGCTAGACCTCTGAACTAGTTTATCACCGGTGATAGGACTGGGTTTCTGTACTTGACGATGAGGATGATGAGGACCAATCTGATGGAGATCCAGGAGATTGGGCAAAATTGGAGACAATGAGATCTTCTCACCCAATGTACTTTGCCGAAAAGGTGGCTGAGGTAAATGAGTACTGCTCAAGTTTTGGTCCTGGATAATTAGATACCATGAAAACCGTTAGAATATTTAAACAACAAACCATGCATTAATCTAACGGCTTAAGCTTTTGAAAGAGTTGGCAATGGTTCCACAAAATTTCACATGGTAGCTGGAGGTCTAGTGTTCAATTCTTTTCAGGCTCCATTTGTCTCCCCAATTAAATTTCCATGCTTAGCACTAGGCAAAAAGACTAAACTAAGCATGAGGGGGAATGTTAGAATATTTAAATAATAAACCACGCTTTCATCTAATAGTTAAAAGCTTTTAGAACAGTTGGCAGTGATTCCACGAAATCTCACAAAAACAAAAATCAAGAATGATTTAAGCTGGATGCACCAAAAACTTTCGATGTTCCATAGTATTGTACCTCATAAAATAAAAACAAATGTGGCAGTATCTATCTTTTAATTCGGTTTTCACTTTCACTCGAATTCTTATTTCAGGTTGCTTCAGATGGCCCTATTGATTGGATGGAACGGCCTCCTGTTGGCATTGCCATACAAGGCCTTTTAAGCCCTGCACTTCTCGAAGAAAACTCCATCAATCAGAGACACCTATCTAGTCCCGATACTGGTGCCAAAGTAGATCACACTAGAACTATCCTTGAAGACAAACAAGTAGATTCTAGTAGCACTGATGCTGATGGACAAGATCATTCACTTGAAGATGGCCCCAGTCGGGCAGAGGAACTGGGCAAGAATGGAAGCCCCAGGAGTGGGAAGTCCCTTTACAAGCTCGAGATGATCAATATTCAGCTGCTTTCAGTACATGGTCCTCCGGTATGTTCTCAAGATTTTACTCTGTGCTTAAGATCCCGGTGTACTTTGTGAGTATGATTCTGTAACTCATCTCTTTGTGTGGCAGGATCATGTGTTTTCACCACACATGTACACATTTTCACATTCTAAACCATTCTGTACCACATATTTCTCTTTACTGCAGTTGAGTCATTACAATGATTCAGCAAAAAGAGGAGGTTTGCATGATGCCCAAATTGATCCAGACATTGTTGAACTTGTATCTATTTAGTTGTTCCCATTCCTATTTCCGTACTGTTGTCCTCCCACCCCTTAAAGAAGGGAACACAAGTTGGCTAGCTTCAAATTATTGGCCATCATCTGGTTTGTCATTCTAAATACTACATGTTGGCTTAAGGAAAGGAAGAGGTGATTAACTTCAGAGCTAAAAGGCCTAAATACCTGCTGTCTTAGCTCAAATGGAATGCTTTCATTAGCTGTTTTTGGATTTTGAAAAATCACATGTGATTTCCTCTTGTAGAATAACAGCTTCAAACTGTTGAGTTGTTTATATATGACTTTGCTTGTTGAATTGTGATGATTTTATGTAGCAGTTATCTAATTTTCTCCCTTCAAATCTATGCAGCACACTGTTGAGGTAGAAGATTTCAGGAAAGCGCAACCAGATGCTATAGCTCACTCAGCCGCCAAGATCATCTCCCGATTGAAAGCTGGCGAAGAGAAAACTATACAAGCCCTCAAGTCCCTCTGCTGGAGATGCAAGGGGATTCAAGTGGAGGTGAGATACAGACTGGTAGTTAGAAGTTGTTGTGGTGCTTAAGCTGCATTCTTGTACCCCTGCTGTTGCAGTAGTTGAGCTGCATTCCTGTATCACTAATGCCGGGGAAGGAATTTTCTCAGTTGATTAAAAAGTTCTCATTGCTTGTTATGCATCAATTCAAAATGTTTTGTACTTTTTGCAATTTTGAGGATACAGCATACATTGGTATTTTGACTCAAATGACTCAATCATTCTCAACCCTGAAAAAAATTATTGCCATTTTGTGAAATCTGTTTCCTAATGTGAATTATTACTGTAATTAATCATTATGATGCTTCTCTTGAGTTCAGATATCCTGCCCTATGATAGTAAGAGTGATATTTATGCCCTTTCTGACAGGAAGCTATGATAACTGGCGTTGATGCTCTTGGCTTCGATGTAAGAATCTGCTCAGGAACACAAATTCAAACATTGCGCTTTGCATTTGAAACAAGGGTATGCTGTTTCTGTGCCAAAAAGCATTTCTCTGGGCTTCTTTAGTCGATATAAATCTTGAATTTCCTTTTCTCAAGTTTATGGTTTGTCTGCTTCAGCAAAACTCCCTTCGGGAGCCATGAGCTAACATGAGAGAAAAAAAGAAAGAAAAACCCTTAGGAGCTTCCTTTCTTTTTTTTCTTTTACCTTGTTTGAATTATTTAGAGCTTAATCCTTTTGAGAACGTCAATGAGATGCATAAGTGTGGCCCTTTTCTATTAAAAGATATCAGGGCAAAGTGATTCTGGCAAACATTGACAAATTTTTATAAGCCATCCCTTTTGGTGAGTTCACCGAGTACATGACTTATATTCATTTATGGACAGTTAAAATCACTTTTTTTGCCATTGCTTCTATGTTTTACTTGCCAAAATTCGAAATGCCTTTTCTGGAGTCGCTATTTCATTCTTTTGACTATTGTCTTTGCAGGCCACTTCAGAGCAAAGTGCTGAGAGACAGGTTAATAATCTACTATTCCCAAGGGTCCTGCGCAAGCCACATAAGAAGAAGGCTCATTAAAAGCGAAACGTTTCATTTTAGGTTTCAACACGAGTGCAGAATTGTTTGTTGTATCGCTCTCAATTGATTAATTTAGCACCTCCAGTGCAAAAAGCAAAAAAGAAAATAAAAAAAAAGGGAATGAAGAAGGAAAAGATGGAGAGAAAAACGCAGGATGAGTTCTGTACATGTATTTTCTGCAAGCAATGGATTTCATTCTTCTTCAGAGCCATTTATCACCCGACCCTTGGCTATCTGTCATGTTAATTTTTCCATACGTGGTTGGTTCACTGAAACGATCTTGGAGGTGAGCGGGTTGATTAGGCCTGTGATAGTTTCTGATCGATTCCCAACCAGATCGTGCAAAAACCATGGCACAACCAGATATAAACACGGACCATACAGATTCAAGATCCAAGAGTTGGACAACAGATAGTCCGAGAATGAAAAAAGCACATGGCTTCGGAAATTATTTTGAACTATACACAAGGGCAAAAATGCACCATTAATCAGAGAGCTTTGCTCTGTACTACCATAAGAGCTATGATAAAAACATCAAGATGCCTCGATATATATTGCACAAAATCGAAGAGCTTAAATATAGCTTCCACTCAGATTAATGATCATCAGGTGAAGCGAACCCGAAATTGTGAGCAAGCCTTGCTCACGCCCTATAAATACCATGACTTTTCCATAAAAACCATTTGCGAGTGGTCGGAATAATTTCTCAGCCTGATGTTTCAACTTTGAATAGCATAACTCCTCAGAGATGCTATCTGGCAAGGAAATTATTGTCAAAGTAAATATCAGAGCTCAGAGTACTTTCCTTAGTAACCCCATCTTTACGGCAATTACTTTTAGTCTTCCGCTCTTTTCCTCGTGGGATTGAATTGAAAGGATACATAAAGTGCTACCCTTGTTCAAGTCTTGCAAGCAGGACTGGGTTTCCTCCCGAATAATTGCAACTATGAGCCACTGGAATGGTTAACCTCAAGCTCAACCTGAGGTATATCCGTTTCTACATCCACCCACCAATCCTCGTCTTCATCCACACAGTAGTTCTCCTGCAAGATGTGCATCATACTATGAACAATTTGACCAGCCTTCTCCTCCGGCAACAAAGCAGCTCTCTCTCTCTCTCTCTCTCTCTCTCTCGCTCTCTCTCTCAGCAGTCATTTAAGTAAAAATGTAGGGTTTAGTATTACCTCTCTTGAAGATCCCAAGATATTTACACAAATAAGTAAAGTGGATGACTAACCTCGTTGTCGTAATCCATGACCTGTTGGTTTTCTATAGCATTTGCGACTCTTATAGCTTCGAGCCACCAAGCATCCATAGGGGAGAAATTTGCTGTATTTTCATCATTGTCAAGCACATTATTCGTTACATCAGGAGGATTTGCCATCTGCACCGAATCAAAGAATGCTGATAGATCAGGCACACTATCCTCCGGGATCAGGCGCAAGGGAGAGCGGTAACCTGGGCCATTACTAAGCTCGCTTTACCTTCACTTTCACACACAAAAAAAGGTTTCGAATGGATAAATGTGGGACATGATTTTTCTGTACCTTTGCAATCAGGATCATGACATTTCTGGTAATATGCAGCCCAATTCAGATCAACAACGTAGATAACTGGCCGCTCACAGTAGGGAAATGATAAGATTGTGTTTCCCAAAGGTAAACTTAAAAAGTATGAATCAACATAAGTAATTTTTTATTAAAAAGACAGCATATACCGTGATTGCTTTTATGCTCTCTGCCTATCCGCTCACAGAACCTGTTCCTCAACATGTTGTAAACCATGAGTCCATGCTCTGAGAACCAGTACCAGCTTCGAATTTTACCTATATCGCAACAGAATCATCAGCATTACAGCAGAAAAGGAGAAGAAAAGGATAGGCCCTGCGATAGATCGCTTTTTGACACTATTGCGCCTGAAGGAGAAAGTGCTATTCAATGATTTGCTTTCAAATCAGAGATATTAATTGAATTAAAATTTCTTTCAGTCTGTCGCTTTAAAGAAACCTAGAGATAACTTTTTGTCTTCCATGGAAAAAAGTTAGCAATTTTATTATCATCTACAGTCTCAACTTATCTATGAACTATGTATGAAGCAATTAAAATTACTCATCACTCTGTTTTCTCAGAAAAAAAACAATAGCAATCACCTGATACAGTTCCAATTGAGGCCACAGATTCAATGAATTTGTCCAACATTGGGAAAGGTGACTTGCCAATGAAGTAATTCGCCGAATTATCACTAGGTAAAGAGTTGAAATTACGCTCTTGCAAAGCAAGATTGTATCTTCCAATGTCAGCATTCACCTGCGTAAGGGAGAAAAAAATCCATCATGTGAGAGACCACCACAGAGTTCTAGCACATTAGACCACCTAGGCTAAATTTTTTCCAGATCTCAGCTCCACCCACTCAAGACCATGAGTTTGTAGCTGATAATGAAAAGTCCAGCATATCATGCGCATATAGTTGATGAAGGGGCCCTACACAAATACTAATTCAAACTTGTACCTACCTCAGTCTCGAACTGAAGTGTCTTTGCACAATCTAACTCCATTTTGCAGACTAAGAGCTTCTCACAATTAACATCCATATTGCAGATCAAAGAAGCCATGAACACGTCTTCCTCACACTGTTAGGAGAGAGTGCATTTTGGGTGTCAAGAAATGCACGAACCTTTAAAAAGCAACTGTGAAAGAGAGATACTACTGTTTCAAACACTGTCACATTTAATCCCCTTTTCTGTGTGCATATGCACATCTTCTCATGTCTTAATCTAACCCTCTCAAATAAATAGAGGCACAAAAAACCCTTTGTTGGTAGTTTTGCAGAACATTTTGAGCATACTAGGAACAGATCAACACAACCATGTTCCGAAGATGCCTCACAAGTCACTAGATCTCACGAACAAGGAGTAACATACCATGTCCTTGCATTTGAAACGCCCAGTTGGCAGAAGTATGGAACTCTTGCCCGCCTTGGACGATAAAGCCAAACGAAAGCATCTATTCCTCGAATAAACAGCAATGTCCACAAAAATTTGACATGTCGATGTGCTGGAATCTTTCTTGACAAACAACTTCTCATATCTTTTGTCTGTCTCCCTTGCACTAGAAATCCGCGAGCATACCTGTCAAATGGTCATAACAATATCATGGCCACATGCAATGTTACATTTCTCCAAAATGGTGTGCATGCAAGAACAGACAACACCGACCCACCGACACCCCCACACACACACACAGAGTTTCTATAGCTCAGCAAAGATGTGAAAATGGCTGTAAAGTGGTGTATGCAAAAGTTAAAATATATCTGTTAATTTTTTAGCAGCTAAAATATCTCAGAACAGGTGGCTAACTTGAAAGGCATACGCAGGAATATTAAATTGCAATTGTCTCTTGCACACAATAACTAATGCTTCTCGCTGGAGCATACCTCTGAAACAAATGCCCCCACATGAGAGTTGTCCTTAAAAGCAGTCTTTGGTATCCTCAGAATCAAATGGCGGGAAAATTTTTCTGCAGACAAGCAGTGCTGTCATTGATATTGCAACAAACTTGTTATGTTCTATGAAAATATTTAACATATACAAGGGGGAAAAGGATTCACATGAGATATTCCTAGCGTTTCATAGGCAGATGTAGGAATCAGAAGGCACATACGGACTGATCAAGTCACAGACTCTTCTGTGCCTGAATCTCTAATTCACTCCAAGTGTGACAAAGGGTTCTAGCCTACAATGCGTAAATCCTATTAGCTGTGCCATTAACATCACTCAACCATAACTTTCTAGTGACCCAGCTTTCCCTCACGCTTAGTCTGGTCTTTTTGCTTAGTACTAAGTGTGAACATAATTGAAAGGAGAGGCAAATGGAGCCTAGAAAGATTTGAACTCAAACCATGTGAGAGATTTTGTGGAAGAAGCATCAACTGTACTAAAAGTTTAAGCTGTTAGATGAAGACTAGTTTATTATTTAGATATTCTAACAATGAGCAAGGAAAAGATGCAAACGAACTTTGCTCCAATAAAATCCAGTTCGTCAAGCATTCACAGTTAACCAGCCTTTCAAGGGCCCCTCCCCTCTGATGTATGTCTTAAAATTGTGACTCGAGGTAGGATATTTGGGTTCAAACAGGGAAAAAAAGATCACTGCTGCAAGAAAACATCTAAGGTAAAGTCCCATGTAGCTCCAACACTTGATGCTTCTTCAAAATAGGCATCATATTGAGCTCATCCCTTAATGAAAAAGTCAACATCTATATAGTTCAATCTAAGATAACCATGCCCTGCAATATATTCCCAGTCAATCCTGTCCATGCAATCAATGGTGTCTCAACTTCCAAAAGAGGTATATCATTAAAAGTTTCAAAGCATCATTTGATTTCCATCTTCATAACTGCTTTTAAGTGCAATGTTCCTAAAAAATGACATGTTAAACTAAGTCATTGCTCAAACAAAGATGGACCTAACAAGTGCCAGAGATCTCATTCAAAGCTTCTTTTCTTCAATAAACCTAACATAGTTCTCCCACATCAAATGTGAAAGGTCTCCACAAGAATAATAGAAAAATGTAGGTGGAAGGCACTGTGAAAAAGAACAAGACAGCCTTTGGCTCAACAGTGTGTCTATATGATTTTATGTCGATATAAATATTCAGCGATGGAGATGTAGCTCATAATATGTAATTGAACATTGCATGCACCATTCATGACTAATGATGCAATAATAGCTAATAGAAGAAGGTAAATTCAAAGTCAGCATACCTTCAGTTGAAGAATCGAGCTCAACTACCCATTCCTCGTTTCCTTGGATTGAGTACTTGTCAAGCAACACTTCCAAAACAACTAATATCAGAAGATCAACCATCTCTTCTCCATTTTTATCAACATTTTCCCTCTTATTGAACTCCAAATCAAAGTATAAGTGACAAGGCAGGCCCTGGCAAAACATTTGTTGATGGTAGAGCCAAACTTAGATTTTGAAAACCCAAATGATGAGCAACTTACAGTTACATCGTGCGTTAGATAAAACTTCTAAAGTAACGTCACCAAATGCTTCTTTCAAGTACTAGTGCTATAATGCACTCAATGAAATTACATACAACACTGTTTTCGCCACATTGTCCTTAGTACTTCCTACTTCTACTTGTGTCTTTTGATTCAGTTTATTGCTTGACACATAAAAACAATCAAGAGCTAGAAGCAGAAGATGGAACTAGGAATTGGTAACAGATAAAAAGAAATAAAGGAGAAAATCCTAAACCATCCCAATGAGACTCTTAATTGACAAATCATGTGGAGAGATGCTTTCTCTTTAAAGTCCATTCTATACTTTGCAAATCCACTCATAGCATCCAAATGAACATGAAAGCAAAGAGGTTCTCACCTCCTGAATTACTTCATAATGGTGGCGTAACTTTGGATCCATATTGTTGTACCTAATTGAAAAATAACCACAATACGGAGTTACGTAGAACACCAATACCAACCACGGGCAGCCTAAGACAGCAAAGAAAAGATGACCACCTCTTCCAGAACTCCTGGTAAGAAGACACAAGAAATCTTCTCTGGCCATTACAATGGTCTTGGTAACTGAACACACGAACCTCAGGATGAGCCTTAGCAAACTTCATTGCTTCATCTTGCCTTGGGAACGTTGTCCATATTTCCTTCCTAATGTTGAAAAGGAACGGAAACTGGTGATTCAATTATCAAATGCAAACGTAGCAAACACACAGGTTGTCCAGTAAAATCGTGAAAATTCTCATGGAAATGCAAGGAAGACACAAAGCCAGATATCTTAAAGGAAGAGCCACTGGAAATAAAGCAGACTGCATGCAGAGGGAATATGTGAAAACATCCAAGGACCTTAGCTTTGATGAATTTTGTGCTGCAAGATCAACCCGTATTTCATTCAGCAATCGCAGCAAACTAGATGGTCTTTTTGGAGGCACGCCATTAGGAGACCCATAGAACACCACTGGAGAAATATGCACCCCTCTCTTTTGGCTGAATTTGCGTGCTCTAATTGTTGTCGAACCAAGCTGACAAGTTACAAACGGAAACTCAATCAGCATTTGCCATGACAAACACTAGATTTAGAGCCTGAGCGCTATGGCAGAAGAAAAACATAGAATAAAGCAATCCTTTCAATAATCCATTGGGAACTTGATAAATCAACCTTCCTCAACAGCAGCCTTAATTACTTCTTAGATGGTGACAAAACGGCTCGTTTTACGAAGACACAGAAATGAATTCATCCGTTGACCCCAAAATTTAACCGTAGCAAGAAATAACTAACAGCTAACATCCCATACTTTCTCGGTGCAAAGCTGTACGTCTGTTGCCTCGTTGCGCCTCTGTCCTGATGATCCTGGACTGAGGGCGCTCGATGCAGAGCCTTCATGTACGGAGCTTCCCTCCTGCCATTTCCTTTTAGATCTCTTCCTCTCTCTCAAGGCCGATTCTGATAAAAATCGAATAAAAAAAAACTGTCACGAAGAGAGCACGGAACAGGCACAACAGAATCAACCGCAGCATTTTGCATTAAAGCACACCACACGCTGAACGAAGTAACAGAGGCTTCAGACCTAAAATCCACCATGCGCCGTTCGAAAATCCACTCGGATTCTCCATTCGGGAACGGACCTAGCAAATCGAATCGGGGAAAAAAAAAAGGAAAGAAAGAAAGCGCGAATGAAGCGAATGCACCGGGAGCGGGATCGAGGAAGGGAGGAAAGTACCGGGAGGGGAGATGCCGCACTTGAAGCACTTGAACAATCTGTCCACGTCGTCCATTGGAGAGGGGCGGCCTCGAGCTCTTTCGAACGGGAGGAGACGGCGGTCGCGCTTACATCCGAGGCGTTGCGGCGGAAGACGATCGTCTTCTTCCTGAAGCTTCTGAAGAGCAGACAGTTCGGAGAAAGCGGGATCGATTTTGCGAAAGCGAATCGATTCAAGAGCGCGACCGAATTTGGAAGAAATGGAGGGAAAGGAGGATTTCTCGAGCGCTGGGGTCCGTTTCTTGGGTCATCACGGGTGGCTTCTACTTGTCGGCCAGTTTTAGATGTGATTTGGGCCTGGTGCATGGGCCTGGACCATGAAGTGGGCCGAGCCCGCTACATAGCCAGGGGCTATGGGCCACAGGGGCTGGCCGACCCATTAATTTTTCTATCCCGCGTTCCGAATCCACACAAGAAAAGATGCCACATTTACAATCGCTGAATTTTTTCTGATCATATTGTGCGTATAATACACATTTAGTCAAGACAAATAGTGAGCGTGTTTGATTAGGCCAACAAATCTCACGTCTGGTAAAAATTAAACCTATATCCAAAAATTTTCACGTTAATCAAATTGAGGGTTCAAATCCCTTGAAGAGAATTTGTATTTTTGGATATGAAATGCCAATAGACTTGCATCTAATTTGAGTTTCTTTCTGAGTAATTTTAATGCACGCTGCCTTGTCCTTTCTTTTAGGTGGTCGAATCCAATTTGGTTTTATCTCGATTTGATCATCAGCCACTAGCCATCAATCGGCTTCTCCAAAACTTCCTTTCTTACTACAAGGTAGGATGATGATGTTTTATGAGCCGATTAAATTGACTTTTCCGAATCAGAGCTTTGCGTGAAAGAGATTGTCTTAATATCAAATTGAATAGTAGAAGAAAACTTACCTAAGTATACCGACCTAAGGACACTATGCTACCATATGAGGCTCATGTACGTTAAAGCACAACAGTAGTTGTTAGGCGAAGTTAAAAAATTTAAGCTATTAAATATGATTTAATATTTAAATATTTTAAAAATCTACTCACAAGTAAAGACATTTTGCTCTAATACCATCAAGTATAAAAGTTTAAAAAGATTTGAACTTAAAACATTTTACTATTATATCATCACATGTCGAAGTTTGAAAAGATTTGAATTTAAAATATTCTATTATGTGATTTGATGGAGCCACTACCAACTATTCTAAAAGTTTAAGTTACCAACTATTCTAAAAGTTTAAGTTATTAAATGAAAAGACGATTTAATATTTATACTCTTTAACACATGAAATCGCCGATCCCTCCAAAAAAGCTGTTGAACCCGTAAAAGGTTGACGAGTCCAATATCATGTCTCCCGATTGCTGTATCTAATATTCATAACTTCGGCGATGAGACAAAAGTCCAGATTATTCAACGTCATAACGAGGCCAGGCAAGCATAAGTTGCTACAAAGTCATATTCTATTGCTTTCTACTCGAAGCTTCTGTCAGCACCCACGCGTGGGAACCGTCCCCGTTCACCAAACACCCCAAAAAAAAGCAAAGAATTGAACGTGTGTTTCTCAGCATGGCGATCTTGGAGCATGCCAGATCGAGGGCATATAATATATTCTTGGTGACAAGAGTATCTGAAGCTTGAGCCTTACAGATTACCTGGCAATGGCATGCGTATACTTTAATAACCTGCCACCATCTACCTCCAAAAAAACGTTTCCTCGTGAATCTTCTTGCCTGGTTCTTTCTGGCTTTTTCTTGACCTAATACGTTCTTGGACCTATGGAAGCAACTGCTTTTAGTAGTTGAGCACTGTCTCAAGTAAGTATATGTCCAAAAAATAAAAACCAAAAGCCAAAAAAACAGTTGGTGACCACTTAAATAATGTTCAGAATATTTCTAGAGATTCCCAAGTTATTGTGCGATAATCTCACTGAAATAATCACGTTGAGAATTGATTGCTCGTGCATTGTCCATCCTCACCTAATCCAAAAGGAACTACTCCAGAAGCAAGTCCACATTGAGTTTTTAGCAGGCCATGATTAATTTAACATTCTGAAATAAGACTGCGACGCGTAACGTGTCTAGGGATTCTGGAATCTCAAGGTAAATGCAGATACTAGCCACCCCAGTCGGTCACGAGGCAGGTTGATAACTTGATTATGCATGAGGACTTGCTCGGGTAATGTGTCTAGAAGGTGCTTTTGCTTCTCCTTCTGGGGTCGCAATCTTATTTCAGTAGCTACAGGACGAGTTCGGTGAAATCTAGTCAGTGTATTGGCTTAACGTGTGTGGCCAAAACGCCAGTCTCATTCATTCAATAGAGACTCGTATTTAGAATCCGCTTCCTTAGCCCAAACGTGAGATTTTATTTGATTTTTATTGCTCAGTTATTTGTTGCAGAAAGCTACTTCTTTTTGCGAAATCAGCAGAAAGCAGCTCCTTTGGCATTTCTGTGTCCCAGATTCTTGGGGGAGCCTCTTGAATTTTTGGCCGAGCTTGCTTCATCTCAAACTTCTAGTCTTTTCTCATTGTTTCACGTATAGCTCCCGTTCTTGACAGTTCCTGACCAGGCCTCTTTTATAATCGCTTCAACATCATCGCAAGTAGCACTGCAATTCAGGTCCCGTTTCTATTTGGCGCTGTAAGAGTGCGTTCAGCACGGTGAAAATGAGAGAGGACGATGTACTGTGTTGCGAGGCAGAGTTCTGGTTGTTTCTAGTTATATGTTTGGCTCTAGTGATATTTGCTGGCCTCACTTCCGGGCTCGCTTTGGGACTCCTCTCTTTTAGCCAAGTTGATCTCGAGGTCCTCATTAAGGCTGGTCAGCCTCAAGAGAGGAAAGATGCAGGTTCTTGTGCATTATACCTTCTCTTGGCAAATCTACGCTGGTTCTTGTTAACATTGTGCTTCTTTTTTTCATTTTCTTTTTTTAAATACTTATTGTATTTATTACTTTTGCCTTGGGTTATTGATATTTAGCCAGGATTTTACCGCTCGTAAAGAACGAGCATTTGCTTTTGTGTACCCTTCTTGTGGGGAAATCATTGGCAATGGAAGTATGTGCACTTCTTTTCTCTACTTTTCGGTTTAGCGAGAAAGCTTATGACTGCTAATCCATTACTATTTATTCTTGGTCATGAAAGGCACTTCCCCTTTTCCTGGATTCGATTCTCCCATCATGGGCCGCGATTCTAATGTCAGTCACCCTAGTGCTTGCCTTTGCAGAGGTAAACCTTTACTAGTTCTTGCTATTTTGTAGACCAAAAAACTACAGAGAAACAAGTTTATTTACCTGCTTTCATTTGTTTAAACTCCAGATCATCCCACAGGCTGTGTGTTCTCGCTATGGACTCAGTCTTGGTGCTAGATTGTCAGTTTTCGTTCGGTTGCTTCTCTTGGTCTTCCTCCCCATATCATACCCAACAAGCAAGGTAAGCTTTTTGCTTTATATTATCGATATTTGGTTTAGTAATTAGGCCATGAAGCCCCTAGATCTGCATAAAGTCCCAGAATTCTGCACGCGCTCGACAGGAAATTAAGTGGACTAAACAACGTAGGGCCAGCGGTTTAAATGAACTTTTCAACTCCCCAAGAGTTTGTTGGTTCAAAAGAAAATGGAAGTATGTTGATTACTCATTCTGGTTATAAAACTCAGTTGATATAATCTGAAGCCAAAGCAATTTGCGCGGTTAAATCTCCGAGAACTCGTATGGTAGCCTCCTCATGGTTTTTTGGGACGGTAAAAACCATAGTTTCTCATCCAATTTTAGAGAGCAGGATCTGTCTTTTATTTTGTCGATCTCCCCACTACAGATGTTGGACTGGCTTCTCGGAAGGGCACATTCGGCATTATATAGGCGAGCAGAGCTGAAGACTTTGGTGGATCTGCATGCAAACAAGGTTGGCTTCCTTTGCTCCATCTGCCACCATATCAATCATAGCAGCCATTTTTTCCTGTTTCTAGTGCCGATTAGCAATCTCGATCTTCTGATAGGTGATGATCATCCTTTAGGCAGGAAAAGGAGGAGACTTGTCACATCACGAAACAAGCATAATCACAGGTGCTTTGGACTTGACACAGAAAACTGCAAAAGATGCAATGACTCCAATGTCCAAAATATTTTCGCTTGATATAAACTCCAAACTCGACATGTATGTTCTTTGGCCTTTTTATTAACCCGATTATCAAATTCACATAATGCTTTCATGATGATTACATAAGTGTTTTCATTTTAGGCACACGATGGGAGTCATTATGAGCAAAGGCCACAGCAGGATACCTGTGTACTCAGGGACCCCAACGAATATAATTGGCTTAATACTGGTAAGCATATGTGAATAGACTTTATATCTGGTTCAAGGATGCTCTATCTGCATTTAGTTTTATTGAAGTTGCAAGGTTAGGATGCATAAAACGGGAGAAGCTTAACTGAACTCCAACTTTAACCATCTAGAGCAGTGAGAGTAGCAGAATCTTAAGTAGCATCTTAATGATAGCTTCAAAGGCACATAAATGGTATCATTGAACAGGTTAAGCAAGGCGAAGGAATGCAGATTTTCTTCACCTTTGTTCACAGTAAAAAAGCACAAATATATGATCATAAAATCTTTCTTCTTTGAAGTATTCACTTTGGTAAATATCTGTTATTAATCTAGTTTATCTGGCATTCTTGTTTAATAGGTGAAAAATTTGATCTTCTGTCGCCCTGAAGACAAGACCCCAGTCAAGCTTATGACTATTAGGAGGATTCCTAGGTAGAATCCTTGTGCCCTTTTTGATTCTTCATTTGCCCAACATCTTTCTTTCCAGTGAAAATATTCTTTGCTGATCTTATTTGATAATTTACGCATAATTCTTTCCTTCTTCTGCAATAGGGTGCGGGAGGATTGGCCATTGTATGACATACTTACTCTATTCCGGAAGGGTCACAGCCACATGGCTATTGTCCTTAAGAGCAAAGAGGGTGCCAAAGACATGGAAGACTTTTCTAACGAACCTGCAACTACCATGGCAAATACCTATTTGAACTTGAAACAGAATCAAGAAGTGAAGAAAGGCAACAACACTTGCTCCTCCTATAAAAAATCAGATTCTGGCTAAAGTTCAACTTTTACATGAAATTTTCTTACAGAAATGCTGAAGTTATGGCATTTTATCTGCAGGAGGACTCTGTTCTCCCTTAAATCGCGGGGAGGGAATCGACATCTCTGCAGTCACATCTCCTTTATATTCCACCTACTCTGAATCTCTGAGCCCCGCTTTGGTAGATGTTATAGAGATGTACAAAGATGTGCCTTCACGGTTCAGAAGGGCGGGAAACAAAGATGCAACCATCTCATTGGAAGATTTAGAATCTCTACCAGGTAACTTAGATGAGGAGGTCATTGGCATAATAACCATGGAGGATGTCATGGAGGAACTCCTACAGGTACGCTCCGGGCAACAATGCAACACTCAACATACACAATTTTTTTCTCTCAATCGGTGTGTATCAAATGAGGTAATGACGTTTCTTGTGCTTTTTAAGGAAGAAATTTTGGACGAAACTGATGAATATGTTGACCTCCATCACAAGTGAGTATTATCACCTTTCTTTTTGCAGCATCATCCCAGCCTGAGTGTCATTTTCAACTTTTTAGCATCGAAGACACTAAATTGGTGATTATTCCGCATTCTTCTGTCTTTGGTTTATTCAGGATCAGGATCAATCTGCCATCTTCAAGAGCCTCTTTAGGATCACCTGGAAGGGCGTCAATCTCTCGCATCCATTGGAGAACTCCTGAGACATCTTCTCCATATCCTGCCATACTGAATTCACCAATTTCCTCATACATACGGCCACCGCTTGCAAGACCAGTTCTATATGCCTCTCCTGGTGCTTCAGTCAATTCATCAGCCAGCTCTACATTGCCAATTCGCAACTCTCCCTTCTCTCTCAAGGTATGAAAAGTAACTTGGCCTCGGTCTTTTCCAAAAGTAGAAGCACTCCCTATTTGGTGCTAGTGAGTCTAGTTGAAGTTTTCCTTAATCTTGTGAGGGTATGCAGAGCGCGGCCACTTTAGCCCACTGGTAAATTTCAAGAGGGAAGAGAACTACTGTTGAATTGCACTCGGATAAACGAACTTCTTGATTGAATAGAAACTTACCAATTCATCAGTCTGATGCTGACCTGCAGTAAAATGGAATAAGCTGTGTGTAACTAGCCAATACATGCTTGCATTATATCCATGTAGGACCAAAACCAACATAAAAGAACCGAGCAATTATTGCTGTCTGCTATGCCTTCTGTCATTCTGTGGTGAAGGTTTTGGGAGTTACAGAAGACAAAATTATCTAAAGAATGTGCTCCAGGATCCAATTAGCAATGAGAATTGCCACTTCATAGCTTGAGAATGACCACTTCATCAACATGTTCTGCTCGGCATTGTTGAAATAGCCTTCACCTGAGGACAAGGAGGAGGAAATCGACCCTTTTCCTTGAGTAGTTCAGTTGAGCATCCAAGCCAGCTTCACCACCTCTCTGTCTAGCCTATATAGTTCTAGAGTCACCATCGTCACATGGATACTCATGATCACTGATGCGATGAGAATTCAGGTTCAAAAAACATTCATTAAATCTCTTTTTGTTGGCAGATCTCAAGGAAGTCATATGAGAAGCTGGACCGTCCTGCCCGTTAATGAGGATCTCGCTGGTGCAACGTTCTCATAACCACCAATAATAAAAGTCTTGATCTCCAAATCGCCCGAGAGAAGTATGATGGCATGTATTAGCTAGCGATATTCTTCTCGTTTCTGTGCAACCAGTGTAAATTTGTTAGAGGTATCGTGTGAGGCAACTATGGAGTGGGCGCGGTGCATGGCAGATGATTAAGCAAGCTTCCTCTGCTGCACAGTTGGGACAATATTACAAAGCTATGCAACCCAATCAGCCGTCAAGCTGAACATATCAATGTCAAGCATCTTCTGTAAATTTAGAGGAAAAAAAAAACTCAGATTCAACATTCCGAGATCTCCACAGGGACGGCAAGTCAATTTGATGGTATGAATTACTAATCTAGTATTGATTTCCCGTTTGCAAAACTAAACTCAAACACGATAATTTCAATACAGGATAGACATTTATAAATAAGAAAATGATACCAAAGTCCATGAACTTTTAACTTATTCAGTGTAATCATAAACCGTAACCTAATATGCAATGTGATCCATGGACTTTTAAATTGTTCAATATGATATTTGGACTTATAGTATATGTTCAGTTTTTGAATTATACGAAAACGTTTATCCATCAACTTGAATTAATAGAAATACAATATTAAATATTTTCATATAATTCAAGAAGTAAGTTGAACAAATTAAAAATTCAAAGACCATGTTGCACATTTGACTAAAATTTAGAGATTACTAGAATAAATTAAAAGTTCAAGAACTACATTACATATTGAGTCAAGGTTTAACAATTATTCATATCATTATTCATTTATAAATAGTATATTCAAAGTTATAACTTATAACCCACACTCCCAACACTAGGAGATAATCACTGAGATTTGCCCTAGTGGCCATCTTTCCAACTTGGAAGGGTTTGAGAGTGAGTGTTAAAATAGGACCGATAAAAATAAAAAACCACTAGGAGATATCGGTTCACGGCCAACTTGCTTATCCATAAATCGAGAAATGTCGACGGAAGCATATGAAAGCCGAAGTCCAAGGCGAAGATATTTATGCTATAATCTGTACATTTTGAATGTTCCCTTTATGGTTGAAACCATTCGCAGCCTCCAAATAGAATGTCTTCTCAAGAAATATCTTTTAGCAATTAGAGGGGAAAAGAATCTCAGCAGAAAGTAACAAAACAACCTATGAAAAAGAGAAAAAAGTAGGCTCTGTCTGTCCACTGATTTTTCTGGATAAGGCATCGATCCATATGATATTGTCGTGTCACTAGAACAAATGTAATCCTGAAGCAGCAAGCCACCATGGAAGCTCTCCTCTTTACCTCAAAACCACCATTGCTCTCCACGAAACACTCCTCGTCGAATTCGCAACCATATCTCCCATCCACGCACTCCTCCCCAATCTCTCCAAACCGCCGCCACCCTCCGCCGCTCAAGCCATGGAAGCTCCACGCCAACGCCAAGGGCTTCGCCGGCCCGCCGTCCCCCCGGAAAGCCCGTCCCACCGCCGGAAGACCCGACACGACCAAAAGCAACTCCGGCGGCGGTGAAGACGACGACGACGACGACCAGATCCCGCAGGTGGTGTTCGAGAGGATGACAGGGCGGATTCTGGCGTTCGTGGGCGTCCCGATGGCGGCGGGAATCGCGCTGCTTTACGTCATGGGGGCGATCAAGGAGCGAGAGCTGCTGGACGTCCCTCGGTGGCTGCCGTTCCTGACGACGTTGCTGTGCTTCGGGGCGTCGGCGCTGGGGATCGCGTACGGGACGCTGTCGAGCAGCTGGGACCCGGATAAGTCCGGGTCGGCTCTCGGGTTGGGTGAGGCCCAGAGGAATTGGGCCGAGATCTGGAAAGATGAAGAGCAAGCGTAGGAAGTTGGGAGCCCACTATTCGCAGTTGCGTTGTCACTTGTCATGCTATGGAAAGTATGTCAAACCACATGATTTTGTACGAACTATAGTGAAATTAATTTTTTCCACTACGTACCCATTTTACATACCAAGTTGCTTTTCATAATAGAAAGGTAACTAGTTAGGTCATATTACTGATAGATTAGTGTAGTAAGAATTAATTTATACGCAAAACTTGATACTCATGAAAATATCTCAACAAGTACCTTTAGTAGGCCATTCCAAAAATAACTTTTTTCACTGCAATTACTATATTTAGGATGTACATATTTTTAGCTAGCAACTTTATTAATCGGCTTGAACTTTCGTATGTTTCTTTAGGTTAATCATATCCAACCGCAAATAGTCTTCCATTTAAATACTATGATTGAAGATTCTCTTATATAGATTTCTAGATATCCAAACATAGACAAAAACATGATCACTAAAGTCCTTGTTGTGTCACATCAGTTAGTAACAGTGTCGCTTTTTCACCTCATCAATTATTTAGGCTCTAGTGACATCACTTATCTTCATGAAAACTTCGGAACGAGCACAAACACAATCTAGAATTTTTACCGATTTACCAAGAACATATATTAATTTATTTCCTTATTTTTATCTCAACTTTGTTGTGTCCCCATTTCATCACGTCATCACCTGATTTATTCATGTGTCGTGGCACACCGTGAGGCCTCTAAACATCCTAACACGACTTTTTCTAACGCTTTGTTACCTCGACCATGACGGGTCAGGACGTGACGCATGAAGGGGACAAGAGAGGGAATATATGAATGGGAAAAGACGAAAACGTGCACCCGTATCCAATGGGATGGCATGGTCATCTAGCGGACAGTGCTTTTTCTCAGGTCACATCCATTGGAAAACCTCCATGTCCTGCGAGGACGGCCAGAGCCGCCCAAATTCCAAATTATTAATTATTGACAGCGCCATCATCGCCATGAAAAGAATTTAATGGACTAACAATGACCGCGACGTGATGTAATAGCGGACGACAGGATCTTTGAGTCTATCTGTGCAAACCAGCTGGTCCAGGAGAGGAGATTTTCCAAAAACTAGGATAGCGAACTCGAGATTAGGATGGGGCCAGATGAAGAAAAATTACCATGGGATCAAATCAATCCAATTGTGATGCTATAAAACACATTTAGCTTTAGCTCAAAAATTGTACGAGTCATTAGAGTTGAAGATTTAGGGCTCGATTATGCACACCATTTTTTCACTCGATTTCAAGGTTTCATGTTTAATTTAAGTCTTTTATGTACTAAAATTGTGTAACATGATAGGCTATAGCTTTATGATTAAAGGAAAAGAGTGATGCAATGTGATGATTATTCAATACATCACATTCAATATATGTATGATATTTTCACTTTTTTCAATTCTTATTACTCTTTTGGATTTAACTTTTCTCGAATCCAAAACATCTAGATTAGTGCTTGTACTAATATCTCAACATAGACTTTTCATAATTTTTGAAATTTAAATTATTTATTGGTTTCAAAAGTGGAGGGAAATATATATAAATTAGAAGGTGCGACTATCAAGCACTGAAAAGGGAAGAAATATAGAAAGAAAAAGGGAACGCAAAAGCTTTCAGGGAGACTTTTGGTGTTGTTGATTCATGACTTTATCCCAATCCACGTGCACTGGCGCGCGACCAAATCTGATGACAATCTCCGGGCTTTTTCTGTCATGGAGAACTTTAAGACTACGAACAGAAAAAAATTTTAACCAAATTTTCATTAGTGCCATCTTATAAACTACTGCACAAGATAGAAATATTAAGTTACGAGGCGGACCAAAACCGGCCGTGTAAATCAGCTGGCAATTATTGGCTGCATTTGGTTCGCCTCACATCAACTTCAGACATTTGACCGAGAGGTTGGGTGCTTAATTCGAATGAATAAAATCATGTATTCAAATCACGATGTTTTCACCACTTGAGTGGAGTCTTATGTAATAAAACAGAACCGGCATTTACAGGCATCTGTTGAGCCAAACCAAAAGAATTTGTGCAGCAACAGCTCCCATTGAAAAAATTGCGAGTTTGTAGAGCAGGGAGACTCACAAGTTGAAAAGTCGTGTTACTTTCGGCAACGCTTATCCTTGCCGTAGGACATCAGCAGATTTGTTTGAACACCACCTAAGTGATTTGGGCTCTCATAGACGTCCTTCTGGAAATTAAGTTTCAAATAAGATTAGAATTTTTGGAATTGTTGGGTTGGAAAGTTTAAGGAGATTGATTGCGTCCTTAAATATTTGGTTTAGATTGAGCAGATTTTATGTTCAAATCATAGTGTCGCTAACTCGCTCATATTAAGTTATTAACCTTGGGGCCACTCTTGCCACTTATGCATGGGGCCTTGCCCGATACACATGGATAATTGTTTGCATGTGCTGGTGGGAATTAGAGGGGAAAATAATATCAGCAGAAAGTAACATAACAACCTATTAAAAAGAGTAAAAAAGTAGGCTCTGTTTGTCCACTGATTTTTCTGGATAAGGCATCGATCCATATGATATTGTCGTCTCACTAGAACAAATGTAATCCTGAAGTGGCAAGCCACCATGGAAGCTCTCCTCTTTACCTCAAAACCACCATCGCTCTCCACGAAACACTCCGCGTCGAATTCGCAACCATATCTCCATCCACGCACTCCTCCCCAATCTCTCCAAACCGCCGCCACCGTCCGCCGCTCATGCCATGGAAGCTCCACGCCAACGCCAAGGGCTTCGCCGGCCAGCCGCCGCCCGGGAAAGCCTGTCCCACCGCCGGAAGACCCGACACAACCAAAAGCAACTACGGCCGCGGTGAAGACGACGACGACCAGATCCCGCAGGTGGTGTTCGAGAGGATGATCGGGCGGATTCTGGCGCTCGTGGGCGTCCCGATGGCGGCGGGCATCGCGCTGCTTTATGTCATGGGGGCGATCAAGGAGCGAGAGCTGCTGGACGTCCCTCGGTGGCTGCCGTTCCTGACGACGTTGCTGTGCTTCGGGGCGTCGGCGGTGGGGATCGCGTACGGGACGCTGTCGAGCAGCTGGGACCCGGATAAGTCCGGGTCGGTTCTCGGGTTGGATGAGGCCCAGAGGAATTGGGCCGAGATCTGGAAAGATGAAGAGCAAGCGCAGGAAGTTGGGAGCCCACTATTCGCAGTTGCGTTGTCACTTGTCATGCTATGGAAAGTATGTCAAACCACATGATTTTATACGAACTATAGTGAGATTAATTTTTTCCACTACGTACCCATTTTACATACCAAGTTGCTTTGCGTAATAGAAAGGTAACTAGTTAGGTCTAATATTACTAATAGATTAGTACAGTAAGAATTAATTCTATACACAAAACTTGATACTCATGGAAGTATCACAACAAGTACCTTTAGTAGGCCATTCCAAAATAACTGTTTTCGCTGCAATTGCTATCTTTAGGATGTACATATTTTTAGCTAGCAACCGATAAACTTATTAATCATCTTGAACTATCATATGTTTCTTTAGGGTAATCAAATCCAACCGCACATAGTCTTCCATTTAAATACTATGATTAAATATTCTCTTATATAGATTTTTTGCTCAAAGGACATCAAAACATAGAAAAAACACGATCACTAGATTCCTTGTTGCATCACATCAACGAGTAACAATGTCACTTTTTCCCCGATCAATTATTTAGGATTTAGCAATATCACTTATCTTTAGACAAACTTCAGAATAAACATAAATACATTCTAGAATTTTTACCAATTTATCAAGAAGATATATTAATTTAATTCCTTGTTTGTATCTCAACTTTGTTGTGATACATCCATGTCCCCATTTCATCACGTCATCACCTGTTTTATTCATGTGTCGTGGAACACCGTGAGGCCATTAAACATCCCATCACTTCGTTTAGGAAGTTTATTAATTTATTTCCTTATTTTTATCTCAACTTTGTCGCTTTTTCTAACGCTTCGCTACCTCGATCATGGCAGGTTCGGGACGTCATGAAAGGGACGAGAGAGAGAACATCTGAATGGTAAAAAGACGAAAACGTGCACCCGTATCGAATGGGGATGGAGGATCATCTAGCGCAAAGTGATTTTATCAGGTCACGTCAAGTTGGAAACCTGCAGGCCCTTCGAGGACAGCAACAGCCGCTCGAATTTTAAATGTCAATAATTTGCAGAGCCATCCATCGCCATGAAAAAGAATTTGACGGACTAACAGCGATCGCGACGTGATGTAATAGCGGACGACAAGATCTTTGTGTCTATCTCTGCAAACCAGCTGGTGCAGAAGAGGAGATTTTCCAAAAGCTAGGATATCGAACTCGAGATTAGGATGGGGCCAGATGAAGAAAAATTACCATCTAATCAAATCAATCCAATTGTACTAGCTTAACTTAAAAATTGTATGACCCGCTGGAGTTGAAGGGTTTGATTAGGTGCACCCCCTTTCACTTGATTTCCGATTTTCATGTTTTTATTAAGCCTTCGGCATAGTGAAACATTTTAACAATGATAGGCTATGACTTCATGACTAGTGCGAAAGAGTGTGCTTCAATGCATCTTTACTATTTTGGCTTCTTCTTTTTTTTCTATTCTTATTGCTCTTTCGGATTTAACTTTTCTCGAACCTAAAACATCTATATTAGCGCTTGTACTAATCTCTCAACATAGACTTTTCATAATTTTGTGAAAGTTAAACTTGTTATTGATTTCAAAAGTGGAGGGAAATATAATATAAATTAGAAGGTGCGACTATCAAGCACTGAAAAGGGAAGAATTATAAAATGAAAAAGGGAACACAAAAGCTTTCTGGAAGACTTTTGGTGCTGTTGATTCATGACTTCATCCCAATCAAGGAGCACTAGCGCGGGACCCAATCTGATGATCCTCTGGGGGTTTTTTCTGTCATGAAGAACTTTAAAACTACCAACGGAGAAAATTTTTAACCAATCTTTTATTGATGCCATTTTGTAAACTACTGCACAAAATAGAAATATTAAGTTACGAGAAGGACCAAAACCGGCCGTGTAAATCAGCTGGCAATTATCCGCCGTGTTTGGTCCGCTTCACATCAATTTCAGGCATTTGACTGAGGGTTGGGCGCTTAATTTGAACGAGAGGAATCTTGTATTCAAATCACGATGTTTTTCTTCACGTGAGTGGGGTCTTATCCAATAAATCTGAACTGGGATTTACAAGCATCTGCAGAGTCGAACCAAAAGAAATTGCGGAGCAACAGCTCCAATTGAAAAATTTGTGGGTTTGTAGAGCAGCGAGACTGTCAAGTTGAAAAGTCGTGTTACTTTCGGCAATGCTTATCCTTGCTGTAGGACATCAGCAGATTTGTTAGGACACTACCTAAATGATTTGGGCTCTCATAGACGTCCTTCTAGAAACTAGCTTTCAAATAAGATGAGAATTTTCGGAATTGTTGGGTTGGAAAGGTTAAGGAGATTGATTGCGTCCTTAAACATTTGGTTTACAGCGAGCAGATTTTATGTTCAAATCATAGTGCCGCTAGCTTTCTTGTATTAACCTTGAGACCACTCCTGCCACTTACGCATGGGGCCTTGCCCGATATGCATGGATGGTTGTTTGTTTGCGCTCGTGAGAAATAGACGGACGGCAAATTTTCGATATCACGTCTCATCAAAGAATAAAGAAAGTATAGGGTCAATTATGACTTACAATATTTATTTTTCAAAGGAAAGCAACAAGGTACAAGTCAATAGTATACCATCCATCATCAAATTAATCACGCCTTCAAAATTTAGAACTTTCATGAAAATTATGTATATATAAAAAAAAAATGATCGACTAGACGATTATAAATATTTCCTTCTTTTATTTGGCTATTGTCAGATATCTCAGGTTGGTCAAACCCCTAAAAGGAGGATTGAACTCGCTACCTCCCGATCCAAATTGGATGGGTAACAAAAGGGCTGATCATTTAGATTACTTTAGCAAGCTGGTGAGGACATAAACTATTTTTTCCTTATCGCGGTTCTAATAAGAAACGGGAAAAGTGCCAAAAAAGTCCTAAACCTTTTGGCTTTGTGCCGATTTAATCCTAAACCTTTTTTCGGTGCCGATTTAGTCCTAAAACTTTTTACGTTGTGCCAATTCAATCATTTCCGGCCAATTTTGGCCGGATTTTGCTGACTGGACGCCGATCGACTGACGTGGCCTAATCGGCGCCGACGTGTACAACTTTTAATAATATTTTAATATTTTTGAATATTTTTTATTTTATTTTTCTCTTTTTATTTTTATTTTTATTCTTTTTCTTTTTCTTATCATCTTCTTCCTCCAGCCGGTCGCCGGAGCTCGGCGACCGGGCCGGGTGACGGCCGGCGAGGTCAACCTCGCCGGCCACCTCGCCGGGGCCGCGAGGGCGGCCTCGCGCTAGGCGGGTGAGGCTCACCCTCGCCAAGCCTCGACCGCCCGGCGCAAGGCGGCCCTCGCGGCCTAGGTGGCGAGGCTCGCCCTCGCCGGATTTGGCGAGGGTCGAGCCTCGCCCATGGCCGGCGAGGGCAAGCCCCGCCGGCTCGACGTGAGGCCACCGCCTCGAAGAACCCGGGAATCACAAAACCCCCACCCCGACGGATCGCCGCCGTGGGAGAAACAGTGAAAATGGGGCTGGAGCCGTGCGACCCAGGACACCCCGAGCTCCCGTAAACCCTAGAGACGACGACGATGACGACGAGCGGAGGAGGGAGGAAATTTCTAGGGCGAGATTAGGATCAAAGAATGGAGCCGGGGAGGAGTCCACCCTCGCGCCTCGCGCCGAGCGGCGGGGCTCGCCCTCGCCGGCCACCCGGGCCGGGCGGGCGAGGCTTGCCCTCATCGGCCACCTAGGCCGGGCGGGCGAGGCTCGCCCTCACCGGATCTGGCGAGGTCGACCTCGCCGGCCATGGGCAAGGCTTGATCCTCGCCGGATCCGGCGAGGGCGAGCCTCGCCCACCTGGCGCCCTCGCGGCCACGGCGAGGTGGCCGGCGAGGTCGACCTCGCCGGCCGTCGCCTCTGGCCAATCGCCGAGCTCTAGCGACCGGCTAGAGGAAGAAGATGAGAAGAAAAAGAAAAAAATAAAAAATAAAAGAATAAAAATAAAAAGTAAAAAGAGAAAAAATAAAATAAAAAAATATTCAAAAATATTAAATATTATTAAAAGTTGTACACATCAGCGCCGATCATGTCACGTCAGTCGACTGGCGTCCAGTCAACAAAATCCGGCCAAATTTGCCTGAAAGGACTGAATTGGCACAACGTAAAAAGGTTTAGGACTAAATCGGCACAAAGCTAAAACGTCTAGGACTTTTTTGGCACTTTTCTCGATAAAAAACCTAAGCTATAGGATACTAATAAGTAAGAATCTGTAAAATGCGATTTGCAAGACAATGGAATATTCACAATTGGACATTTGAATACAAATTTGTGTTTGGAACTATTGATTCAAGCATCCCAATACTATATCATACATAGGATTTTTCAAAGCTCCAACCTTGATTGCGTCCAATTATTCCACTATCTTATTGGTTAAATAGAGATATGTCAAACCGTCCATATTGTCATCAAACGCCGGATTTTTCTGACCATCTAGATTTTTCTAAGAAGCTTTGTGTAATCTCCAAAATATTTCGCCCGGCGCTTGGCTTGGTTTGACCAAAAAAAGGAAAATCTTGATATCTCCCCTTGTTATTCTAACGAAAACAACATATTTACTATTGACTTCTTCTTCTTCTTCTTCTTCTTCTTCTTCTTCTTCTTCTTCTTCTTCTTCTTCTTCTTCTTCTTCTTCTTCTTCTTGATATCTCCCCTTGTTATTCTAACGAAAACAACATTTTCTTACCTATTTTGGTATCATTTGTTATATTTCTTAGTCAAATTCTCAAACCTAATTGATTATTGACTAGGGCAGAACCAAGACATTGGCAATGATGACCATGTTGAACTCTATCATATCAATTTCAAGCATTCGACTGGGAGGTTGAGTGTTGATTCGCATGATTAAGATCCCATATTCAAATCATGATATCTCTGATATTTAAGTGGAGTCTTATCTAATAAATGTGCGCGACCTTACATGCATCTATGGAGTTAGAACCGAAACAATTTGTGCAAAAACAGCTTGAATTCCAAAATTGTGAGTTTGTAGTGCAGTGAGAACCTCAAATTGAAAGTCCGGTCGGCATGCTTATCCATGCCAGAGGAGCAGGTTTGTTTGGACAATGCCCTAAATGATGTGGGCTCTCATGGACGTCTTTCTAGCTTTCAAAGATTAAACGAGATGAGAATGATTGGAAGTGTCAGGTGGGAACCCAAAGGGATTAGCTGAGTGGCTAAAGGTTTGGTTTAGATGGGGCAAATTCTATGTTCAAATCATAGCGTCGTTCATTCATATCAGCCTTACGAAGCCATGCCTGCCAATTGTTGGTTGAGTCGTACCAAATGCAAGTGGGCAGGCGATTGTATGTATCCGTGGGAATTAGTCGAACGGTAAAATTTGGATATTCTGTGCTATCAAAACAAAAATGAAGAACCAAACTATCAAGTCAGTTATGACGTACATGATTTATTTTTTCAACGGAAAGGGACGAGGTACAAATCGATAGTATACCATCCATCATCATATTAATCAAGGCTCTCAAAATTTTAAAGTTTTTATGTCAATAATGTAAGTAAAACAGAGACGTGTGATTGACCGGGCGACAATTGACATTTCATTTTTTTTTTGTGCTGTTGCTAGCTATCACTGGCCAACTAGCCCCACTCCCGAACCCCAAAGATGGGCGTCGAATTCCCTACCTCCTCCATCCAAATCGAATTCGCCGCCAGTAGCTAATAATTTAGATTACGTTATCACGCTAGTGGCGGCATAAACTATTTTTTCTCTATTATAATTCTATCAGCAAGTTAAGCTCTAGAATAATGACAAGCATTCTCGGTATAATTCCATTCACAAAAACGTAATATTTTTTGGTCGGATAATCGTTTTGGGTTTGGAGCAATCGATCCAAACAACCAGATACTATTGTACATAGCATTTTTCAAAGCTCCAACCCTGATTACGGAAGCTTAGATGGTGAAAGCATTGTGACATTCCAGCTAAACACAAAGGAGCTATTTTCAGGCGTGCCTCCGATTATTCCACTATTTTATTGCTTGGGTAGAAAAATTTCAAGCCGTCCATAAAATTATCTCGTGCAATATATTCAAAGGAGCTTGCGTAATCTTTGAAATACCTCGCGCAGTGCCTGGCAATTTGAGTCGTGCTTTGCCCTTTCCGGCAAAAGGAGACGGTCGAGTTGTGTTACGTGTCGGAACTTGGTTTGACCCAAAAAAGAAAATCTAGGAACGGCAAGTTCTCTGTGGCTCAGATTTTTTGTTTAATTTCTAATTTTTCTGGGGCACATGCTCGAACTCAAGCGACCACCGAATTGGGCAGAACCGAGACATCGCCAATGATGACAATGTTGGAGTGGAGCATCGATGCCTGGTTGTAACTTAGGTTACGTCTGGCTTGCGGGGAGTCAGATCTGAGAACGTGGAATTTGTGTTCTTTGGTCGCTGCCCTGTCGCCCTTTGTCAGGAGCGAGAGAGATTCGAGTGAAAAAACCCTTTGCCTTTTTCATATTGGGGAGGAGGAGGGCTTGCAGCAGTTTCTTCTTCTTTCTTCTGTTTTTTGTCCGGTTCGCACGGTTACAAGATCCCAACTGTCGATCCGATGCGCACTGATTGATTCACAGGAAAGATGGAAATTAACTTATGCGAAAATTCTGCCCGTCCTAAGCATCGAATCTAATAATTTAAAGAATCAAATCACGACCGCCTCTGCATGCTCTATCACTGTATAGCGAGTCTTTGGAAGAGTACAAAAGAGCCGGTGAGCTCCAAGTCCCCAGCAAAGCAAAAGAAGAAGAAAGATTGAATCGAGAGAAGCATATTCCTTGAAAGCAAAATCCGAGATCACTCAAGATACTCAATTAGACATAAAAGAACGACCAACCCCAGAATTTCACACACCTATGTACAGACGAACTTTAAGCTATAATAATCTTCAGCAGAAGCAGTGAAGATAACTATCAGACGATTGACCCGATTTCAGTATGTTCTCTCTTGCCAAATCTACTCATTTTATGCAGAAGATCTGAGAAAAACGTCGAATCAGCAGATGACGCAGCTATTTGGATTCTCTTCTGCGCTATAGTTTGGATAGTAGTACGGGTGTGGTGGAGGAGGCTGATAATAGACGTATGGAAGCGGGGCGACTTTTGCCGAGTCTTTGCCGCCCTTGTCACCTTCCTTCTTGTCGCCGTCCTTCTTCTGAGCATCTTTGGCCGGTCCGACCGAGATTATGTCCGTGTTAAACACCTTCCTCAGCTTCCCCACGAGCTCCACCGGATCCACAGCTCCCGCCACCGTCAGCTTCTGGTCCTTCAAGTTTATGTCGATCGAATCGACCCCTGCACATATGCAGCGAAATTCAGATCCCGTTTCGACTCGGATTTCTCAACTGCAGAAAATTAAGACGTTCTTTTTGTGAAAGTAGAGCGACAGGGGTGAGAAGAAAGCTTGGTCTGATTGATACCTGCAAATCCAGAGACTATCTTCATGGCCTTCCTCTTGTCCTTGTTGTTGTGCACATCCAGCTTCAACACCGCTTTCTGACTCGTCATCAAAACAAGAAGCAGAGTAACGTAAAGATGAATCCCTTTTAGCCCAACAAGGACCGTTTTCTCTACAACCAGTATAAGCAAAAGCGCTAAATCGCAAAAGGAAGGTTGAAGGGAATAGAAATTAGATACTCGATCGAGAATACACTACGGAAACGCCTGAAGGCGAGAGCTCACCTGCATGGTTCTGTAAGTGTGTTGAATTTGACAGGACTGATGTTCGTATATTTCAAGAAAATGGAAAGCTCAAAGAGAAAGGGCTCAGAATTCTGCTGGCTTTTTCTCTGCTCTTCTCGTATAATTAGAGAGAGAAAGAGAAGTGAAGAAGTCGAGCAGGGGAAGGCGCGACTGAGTGTGAATGATGAGAAATCTAGGGGGAAAGATGCGGAGTTCGAGGGGTTATATAGGAGCGGAGTCAACCCAAGTCAACTTCAACTTGGTCAAAGGTACGCAACTGAGCATTAAGGCTCGCGGTCTCAACGCCATCGTTTCAATCCCATCTTTCCCGACGTTCTGTGTGGCCCGGGAAGACAAAAGTTCCAGAAAGAAGTTTGCCCTTCTTTCGCAGGTTTCGGAGAAGCTGCCTGGAGCCAAACATCGCTCCGGGGCCGGTGGAGGTACGTGGAGAGACGTGGCTCAGGGGGCACGAAGCCCAGTCAATGTCAAGTGGGGTCGGGGGCGTTTGAAAAAAAACAGGAGTGCGCTGTTGTTGATGGCCCAGTGAAGATTCGGTGGAAAAACGGTACAAGGAAGCTCTTGGGTTTGGTCCGGATGGGGGATTTTGATTGCGGCGCCCCACCCTCCGGCGCTTGCACCGTCGTTCCAAGCTCCAAACGCCATGGCTAGGGGTGAACATGGTCTCGGAATTTGGGCCGGTCCCCTAGATTGGCTCCGCTCGCTCGCTTGCTGTGATTTGTGTTGAAATTCTTACAGAGACTCCAAAGATTTGAGCTTGGAGCGTTTGTGGTCCATTAGATCTACCGTCCCTTAAATTGGATTGGAAGGAGCTCAATTTCTATTGTTCAAACACTTATGATGAGCACCTTTTTATTAGGGAATATTGTAAAAGTAGAATGCTTTAATGCCCTCTTAATAAAGCAAAATGCTAAGGTGATGTGTGAAAGAGTTGACGCATGACTTTAATTTTCCTGTATGGATGTACTAACATGTAATATGGATTGGTATAATCTTTGGATCATTTTAATTGGATTTTAGGATTATAGGACTTCCTGGTCTTATTTCATGATTACAAGAGTTTTGTTGATATTGGACTATGATGACCCCGCCCAAAAAAAAATAAAAACTTGACTTATTTGGTGGAACCATATGAGACTTGACTCGTTCCTAGTTACTTTAGTTATGGTTAGTTGATTACGGATAATAGATTCTTAGGGAAAATGGGTTTTCAATTGACACAAGACAGAGCATAGGCAATTTTTGGCTTATTTGACTATCTGTTTAGATCCTTTTGATTTTGGTCGAGCGGGTTGAGAGATTTTATGGGATTATTATTAGCTGTTCTAAAAATTTCATTTGTTAGATAAATAGGTGATTTAATATGCAAATATGCTGACCAAATCGGATCCAATCTCTTTTGCTTTCTACCTTTCACAAAGGTCGCTTTCTATGGCCCGAAAAAGTGAATTAACAAGAGAAAAAAGGTCGTTTTCATAGCGCAGAAGGCTTCGTCTCCACTAACAACGGCTGACGCTTGTTCTTGCCGCTTTATAAGGATGATCATTGAAGTTCTCCCCCCCTCCCGTTTAGTCTTTTAGTGGATGCGCCTCTTTTTAAAAAAATACTGCCTTGGGCTTCAAGTTTCGGAGTTGCATTATGTATCTTTCGTATAAACGACGACAGAATCATTACTTCATACGACGACGATCAGATAAAGACTAAGATCAAGTAGGCCCATGCATTCGCGTTTATCTATCTATCTATCTATCATAGGAGAAGACATATATTTTATCTGAACATTTTGTTAATGTAAGAAAGAAGTTCCAATTATTTGTGAGGTCAACCATATCCACATATGATAGGGGAAAGTACCAACAAAATCTAAAAATATTTACATTGATACCAATTCAGTTGTAACGAATTTAATTATAAACTTTTTGCTTTTTTGCTAATTGATATTGGTGGAAATCGTTGACAAAGATGTCAGTTATCTTACGTGGTACAACCAATGTTAATGTGGACAAAATATTTAGAACTAAATTGATCTTATTAAAAGGTCTAAAATTGAATTGATAATAAAACAATAGGTGTATAAATTTTAGCACTTTTTATGTATATGATATTATCCATAAGTCAAGCGGGTTGGGTATATTATTTACTCAAACACGATACAATGTTGAGTTGGTCCGTAGTTATCCATAGTTAGTCCGTAGTCCATGCACATTTCATGAGTAGGCAACTTGGTTATCGTTCGATGTTGCTGGACGGTGGATCCCGTGCCACGTGTAGGCTCTATCTCTCTCGATCCGGTAGCAAATTCTAACTACCCAAGAGATGGAGAAGCAATGAAGACGCCTCGCGTGGTCGAAGATTGTCAGCCGATGTTAGTTCCAGAACAGAGACTTAGAGAATAGTAGCACGTCACGGGACCTGATTTTTTTTTGCGCAAGGGAAAATGACATGAATCATAGAATAAGCCTGACTTGCTCCCACCATTCGATTTCATCCCGAGCCAAATTGTTGATTTGTGTACCGGTGGGGAAAACTACATTTCCATCTATCATAAAATGACACGGGCGCACCTAAACCAAAGTGAATCTCATTTAGAGTTGAATCTCACACGTGCATCATGAGAGCTTTACTCGCCAAAATCGGAACTTTTCCCAATAAAAATCCAGTTTAGCAAATTGGTCAGAGGTCTCAGTTCCCCTTATGTACTCCAACTCTCTCTTTTTGTGGTGAGGAAGGTGTGTCGATCCTTTTTGACCTGTTAGAATTAGGAAATTCGGCCTCCACGACAATAATTAACACAATCTAGAATACCGGGTCACACACGATGTCTAAAATTTCAACAATTTCGTAAGCTAAAGACTGAAAGAAAACGTCACATTTTTCTCAGTGGATCAATCAAACACGAGTGAGGTCGTTGACCCATCACACGTCATCAATTTATTGAGCGGGCTCATCGATATTTTATATTAGAACTTAAGAATTGAACCCGCACTACCACATTCATATTAATTTCTCTTAGCTTTTAGTTTTATCACTGTACATAGCTTCCATACTATTGGGGTATGATTTATACTATCCATTGATAGAAGAGCATGAACAGGCAAGGTCCGAGAGCCACCCCAATGGGGATCTTGGGAGGCAGTGCTCCCGAAATGCTAGGGAATTTTTATAGTTTGGACCGTATTTTATTGGTAGTTTAAACTTAGGTTCATGAATAACTATCTTAGTATATATAGTCTTTTTTTTTTTTTTTTTTTTTTTGTAATTGAGAGTTGCAATAGAGAGGTAAGATGTACTGATTGTAGTGGAATCCTCTACTAAATGTAATCCTAATTTAAAGGAGAACCAAGATAAACCTTACATTTTATATATCTTTCTCGCCTTAACCTTCTATTTCGGTGTTTGTGTAGCTCATCCTAATACACACATGAACGAGATAAGGTAGAATCTTAGGATTGTGGGTGAGCATGAAGACAAAAAAGGAACTGTGTATCGATGGCTATTGCCAAGAGCTTTCCTAGGTCAATTTCATATACCAACACTGCCATGAAGGACATGGCATAACACTAATGTTTTTCCAAATCTCAACTCTATGATTGGACTTTGATGAGACAAAATTCTAATATGGTCCATCCATGTGATATATCAATGGAAGTGATAATCAGCTCATGAACATTTGCATGAGATACCACCTTTTCATATGTGGAAAAAAAGACGTTGTTTCGAAGGGAGAAGGGGTGAATTGTCAAATGAATCCGAAAGGTGCCAAGAGTATCCAGAGATTTGCTATCTTTGATAACTTAAATGTTTCATGATGTCCAGAGCAACTCACCAACTTTTTTGGACGTTTACCTTTGAACTATTCTCGTCTAATTTGGACATGAATTGTCTATAGATAAAGATCCTCTACTCCCGTTGGTATCTCCATCCGTCCCATATCGACCGAAATCATTTAAGTACTTGGAAAATGATCGAGAGCTATTGAGACACTGATGGAGACACTCAGTGGGGCCAAAGAATTCCTTACTTAGGTATATCTAGGACCGGTTCATCCCTTGGTTAGCGATGCGTGGTACACTTTCTACAGAAAATAGATTAATCAAATGGCACACGCAAGTCTCTCCTATCATTTGTCGTGCGATGCGGGGCTGGAATATAGAGACCGCTGTTGTGTTGCAGTTGACCTTGATTCTCGAAGACCTGTTGGCTGGACTTGTGAAGTGTCCTGAGCTGTTTCTGCTTCTAAACGCGCTTAAGCTTCCAAGTATGCAAATATTTATACATCTATCTCATGCATAAAATTTTCATAATTTTTTGTTAGGACTTTTTTTTATACTTTTCCTAACTAATCTGATGACCATCACAGGTGTGTTTCTCTAATGAAGAACTTTAAAATTATGAGCAGAGAAAATTTTTGTGATTTCTGCGCAAAATGGAATTATTGACAAGAAGGGCCAAAACTGGTCATGTAAAATCAGTTCGTACTATTAGCCAATAGAATTCTATCATATCAATTTCGAGCGTTTCACTGAGAGGTTAAGTACTTAATTTGAGCGAGAATAATCATATATTCAAATCACATCGTCTCTCTAGTAAGTGAAGTCTTATCTAATAGATGTTAAGATAGGTTTGCGTGCGTCCATGGAATTGAATTAGAAGAATATGTGCAACAACAGCTCTAATTGGAATACTATAACTTCATAGTGTAGCAAGACGCTATAGTTGAAAAGTCCTGTTACTTTCTGGCATGTTATTCATGCAGTTGGTAGACCTATTAAACGGGTGTACTAGGTCAGGTTTGGGTTGGGTCATACATGGTTCGACCCAAATCAACTCGTTTATGACTTAACTATCATAGTGCAAAATTTTTTACCCATACCCGACCCAACCCCTACTCAACTCATATACGACTCATTTAACTAAACCTAAGAAATCTTATTTCTTATGATTTTTTAAAAAAAAAAATGATATTACTAAAATGCTTTTATGCAATATGAATTTAATGGACAATTTTTATAATTTTTTTTAAAAATTGGATTTTAAAATTGGATTTTAAAATTGGATTTTATTTTTAAAAAAATGAATTTTAATTATTTTTTTATTTTTTGAGAATATAATTTTTTTTTTTTTTTTTCTTCTTCTTCAAATGGTTGTTCGATTGGTCGCCATGACGATGGCGGCGATCGGCCATAGGCAAGCCTCCGGCTCGCTAGGCTCGCCGACACCCGCCGAGCTCGGCGAGCTCGAGGCTTGCTAGATCGGCGAGGCTTGAGCCTCGCCTAACACTTGCGAGCTTGAGTCTTGCAAAGACGTCGACAAGGCCTTTGCCTTGCCGGATCCAACCGCTCGAGCTCGCCCGACGCCGGCAATCTCAAGCCTTGCTTGGCCGGTCGCTAATTGTCGTCGTGCCGGCCATCGGCTAAGGAAGGAGGAAGAAGAAAGAAAAAAAGGAAAGAAAAAATAAAAAAAAAAATTGAAATGTAAAAAATAAATATAATTTCGATTTTTATTAAAAAAATATTTTTATAAAGTTAAAGAGGGAAGAGAGAGATTGTGAGGCTTTAGTTGAAAGTGAATTCAAGTCTAACCCATTTAAGACTTATTTATCTTAAACCTTCAATTTTTAAATCCATTTAACTAACTTTTTTTTTTTTTTTAAATAAGTGATCCATACATGACCCCATTTCTAAGACCCATTTTACCACCTTGGCAGCTGGACATTTGTTTGGACACTACCTAAATGATTTGGGCTCCCATAGACGTCCTTCTAGAAGCTACTTTTGGATGGGTAACCAGCTGGCTAATTATTTAGATTAAGTTAGCATGCTAGTGGCGGCATAAACTCTTTTTTTTTTTTATTATTATGGCTCTAATCACAAATCTTAGCTCCAAGATAATGATAGGTAGATATGATCGGTAAAATTTGGTTTACGAAACGAATGTAATATTCAGCGATAGACGTTTGAACGGGCATCATTTTGCGTTTGGAGCTATTGATCCAAACAACCAAATACCATCACACATAGCATTGATCAAGGCCCCAACACTAAATACAGAAGCTAGATGGCGAAAGCATCATGACATTCCAGCAAAATACAAAGGAGACATATTCTAATAGAAGCAAATCGCGTCCTATTATTCCGCTTTCTTGTTGCTTGAATATGTCAAACCGTCCATATGGTTATCTCGTGCTATATTTTCAAAGAAGCTTGAGAAATCTTGGAAACATCTTGCTCTGTGCTTGGCCATTTAAGTCATGCTTTGCCTATCAAGAGAAAGAAGAGAGGCGTGTTTCCTTACACGCCGGTTTGACAAATGAAGAAAATCTCGAGCTCTCCCGTAATTTGTAACTTGCCATCCTCTTATTTAATAGGTAAAATTTATCTCCGTTGAAAGAATGATTCATTAGTATCAACATGAGAGTTCAATTCATTGCTAGAATCCATCTTGTGTATTTATATTTAAAAGAAAGATGTTGATCTCCTTACTTATCTCATGAATCATGATACAATCTTCTTCCTACTCAGTCCCCTTTATACTAACGAAATCAACATAACTATATTTTAAGTCAATTTCTGTTGAAGCCCCAATTTTCTCGTTTTATTTATTCATTCATTTATTTCTTTGTTACATGCTCAAACTCAAGTGACCATTGACTTCGGCAGAACCAAGACATCGGCAGTGATGACAGCGTTCAACTGAGCATTGATGACCAGATATAACCTAGGTTGCATCTGCTCTGCGGGGAAACCCATCTTTTAACGTAGGATTACACGTTTTTTTTTTCACTGGATTCTCGCGCAGCATGGACTACAGGCCAATTAGCAATATATGGCCCTTTTAATCGGGAGCGAGAGATTCAAGTAAAAAAAGCCTTCTTTTTTATATTGGGGAGAGGAGGGCCCGCAGCAAATTTCTTTTTGTTTTTGGCCCAATTTGCACGGTTTTAAGATTCCAACTCTCGATCCAACGCACTGATTGATTCACTGAATGATGGAAATTAGTTTATGCGAAAGCTCTGCCCGTCCTAATCACCAGATATAATTACTCAAAATAACAAATCGTGACTGCTTTTGTCTGCTGTATAACTGTACTGTACAGCGAGTCTTTGGAGTCCAAACCTGCGGGTGAGCCCCTAGTTCCCGAAGAAGAAGGAGGAGAAGGAGAAGAAGGAGAAGGAGAAGGAGAAGGAGAAGGACAGATTCAACGAGAAAAGGGTATTCCTTAGAGAAAAATCACAGTACACTCAAAATTCTCAGTTAAACATCAAAGGACAATCAGGCCTAGATTTTGATATGCTTATGTACACGCAAGGACTCTAAGCCGTAATAATTTTTAGCTGAAGCGGTAAAGAATAGTTATCAGAGACTTGACCCAGATTTCAAGCTCTTCTCTTCTGCCAAATCTACTTATTCCATGCAAAAGATCTGAGCAAAACGTCCAGTCAGCAGATGACGCAGCCATTTGGATCCTCTTCTATGCTTACGTATCCTCCACAGGAGTACATGGGTGGCGGGGGAAGAGGATGATGATACACGGGGAAGTACGAGGATGGTGGAGGAAGAGGTCTATAAAAACCGTGCTGAAACGGGTAGACTATGGGCATATCAGGCTTTGGGTCTTTCGGCTTGCTCTTGTCATCGTCCTTCTTCTCGTCCGGATTGCCTTTCTTGCTTTCGTCCTTCTTTGGAGGCTCTTTGGCCGGTCCGACCGAGACTATCTCCGTAGAAAACTGCTTCCTCAGCTTCTCCGCGAGCTTCACCGGATCCATAGCTCCGGCCACCGTCAGCTTCTGGTCCTTCATGTTCATGTCGATCGACTCGACCCCTGCACATAAGCAGCGAGGTTCACACTCTGTTTTGACTGGGTTAATTGCAGAATTCAAGATCTGGGTTTTGTTGTTTTTGTAGAAATAGAGAGACAGGTGAAGAAAAAGGTTGATCTGATTGATACCTGTAAATCCAGAGGCTATCCTCATGGCCTTCTGCTTCTCCCTTTCATTGTGCACATGCAGCTTAAACACCGCTTTCTGACTCTGTCATCAAAACAAAAGGCAGAGCAACGTAAAAACGAACTCTTTTTAGCCCAAGGACCGCTTTCTCTTCAACCAGTATAAGCAAAAGCGCTAAATCGCAGAAGGAAGGTTAAAGGGAATAGAAATTAGATACTCGATCGAGAATATACTACGGAAACGCCCGACGGCGAGAGCTCACCTGCATGGTTTTGCAAGTGTGTTGAATTTCACAAAACTGATTCTCGTATCTTTCAAGAAAATGGAAATCTCAAAGAGAAAGGGCTCAGAACCCTGCTGGCTTTTTCTCTTCTCTTCTCGTATAATTAGAGAGAGAAAGAGAAGTGAAGAAGTCGAGCAAAGGAAGACGCAATTGAGTGTGAATGATGAGAAATCTCGTTATGAGAAATCTCGGGGGAACGATGCTGGTTATATAGGGGCGGAGTCAACCTAAGTCAACCTCCCCTCAGTCAAAGATACCCAAATGAGCACTAAAGTTCGCGGTCTGAAAGCCGTCGTTTGAATCCCATCTTTCCCGACGGTCTGTGGTCAAGGCAAAAGAAGTTCGCCTTTTTCGCAGGCTTCGGAGAAGCTGCCTGTAGAAAAACATCGCCCCAGGGCGCCGGGCGGTACGTGGAGAGACGTGGCTCACGTGGTAGGAAGCCCACCCGAATCAACGTCGAGTGGGGTCGGGGTGTGTTGAAAAAATGGTACGTGGAAGCTCTTGGGGTTTGGTCTGATGGGGGATTTTGATTGCCTCGCCCCACCCTCCGGCACTTACACCATCGTTCCAAGCTCCAAACCCCGTGGCTAGGGGTGAGCATGGTCCGACCAGCCCACAAGCCCTGGCTCCACTCGCTCGCTGCTACAATTCAAGTTGGATATTCATTTCTGATCAAGACTTAGGGTCTGCATGGTTGTGTTTTTATTTTCATTTATGAACAAAAATTTTGTTTTTTTTTTTCCTAACAAAAAAAAAGAACGAAAACATTGTTTGCATTTTTGTTAAAATCATTTTTGTTCGCAACAAAATTGGAATGGAAATAAAAACAAAAAAAAAAAGTTATTTTTGTTAAAACACTTTTGAAGAACAAATTTTCTCTCTCATTTCTTCTTCTTTTCTTCTTCTTTTTTTTTGGTCGGTCGCCGGCCTCGCCATGGCCGGCGATCGGCCGTCAAGGGCCGGGGAGACCAAGCGTCGCCGGACCACGGCAAGGCTTAGCCTTGCTTGGATCTAGGCAAGCTTGAGCTCGCTCGGCCCAACCACGTTGAGGCTCGGCCTCGCGGGGCCGGCGAGCCTCGCCGTGGCTGGGCGAGGCGAGCCCCAAAAAAGAAGAAAAAAAAAAAAAAGAAAGAAAAAAAAAAAGGAAAAATAAAATAAAAATATTAAAAAATTAAAAGAAACAAAAAAAAAGAATATAAATTTACCAAACGTGTTTCTATTCATTTTTTATTCCCTAACAAGTTTACTAAACGCGTCTTTTCTGGTTAAAAATTGTTCATTGGAATAGAAATAATTTTTTCTATTTACATTCCCTAAACAATTTTTAAACGAAACACAAACAAACGCACTCTTATCGACATGAACTCAATTTTTATTGTTCTGTTTTGTCAGTTTTGTTTCCCACAATTTTTTTTTTTCACCAAACAATGCATTTTGGTTTTATCATAGAAGACTGGGTTCTGTGTTAAATCTGGAAATAGAAAGTTAAATGCAAGGATAAATTTTATTCTCAACTTGTATATACAACTCCAACAATTAATACTCAAATAGCTCAAAGACCGATAGCTTCTAGGCACAAATTACACTGAAATTTAATCAACGATGTAATCTGAACACAAATTGCACTTCGAGCTCAAATTATGTCGGTATTTAATCTATGCAATAGCTTGTTCTAGAGGTGTAGATGGACTTTAATCAATAGTAATACCTCTAGATAAAAAATACAATGCCGGAATTTAATTGATGACGTTGAGCTTCTAGAATAATACCGGAATTTAATCAACGATGCTAAACCAGATAAAGACACATGCCGAAAACTACAACTAAAATGCGATAAAGTAAAGATAAAATAAAGATAGTTGTATCATTTGGGGGCCTCTTCATTGAACATGTTGCAATATTTATAGGGTGAATTGGTAGCCATTAGTTGGTTACTTCTCCTTGGGCGCCACATTTAGCATTCCTCATGTTTTCCCTTTTTTTTAGCAATTGTATCCATAAGCCGTTGTTTCATGACTTGTCGACGAGGCTTACACAACTTGCCCATCAAGTAAATAATGACTTTCCTATTTTTATGCGCATTTCGTGCAGCAACTATTCTTGCGCGAGCTTCAATGCTAATTCCACTTAAACTCCAAGTTTGATGCATCGCTCTCATAGCCTGACATGTGGCAATTTATTACCTTACTGTCGACTTAGGTATACCTGTCTAGAACCTTGTCGACACTTAGCTCAAATACCTTCATAAACATTGGCTGCCCTAAGCTTTCACAAACAAAATGAGGCGTACTACTCTTATTATTACCCTCATAGCCAGCACATGACAATAAGGATAATTTTGGATGTCAGCATGTTCAAAACCTTATGATGGTCATTTTTTATTAGGGAATATCATAAAAGTAGAATGCTTTAATACCCTCTAGATAAAGCAAAATGCTAAGGTGACTTGTGAAAGAGTTGACGCGTGATTTCAATTTTCCTATATGGATATATTTACATGTAATATGCATTGGTACAATCTTTGGATCATTTTAATTGGATTTTAGGATTATAGGACTTCATGGTCTTATTTCGTGATTACACCAGTTTTGTTGATATCGAGCTATGATGACCCCCACCCAAAAAAATAAATAAATTAACTTGACCTATTCAGTGGAATCATATGAGACTCAACTTGTTCCTAGTTACTTTAGGTATGCTTAGTTGATTACGAATAATAGATTCTTAGGGAAAAAAGGGCTTCAAATGACACGAGACAAAGAGCATGGGCAACTTTTTGCTCATTTGACTAGTGGTTTGGATCCTTTCGATTTTGGTCAAGTTGAGAGATTCCGTGAGATTATTATTAATTGTTCTAAAATTTTTAATGGGTGATTCAGATTTAATATACAAATATCCTATCTAACCAAATCGGATCCAACCTCTTTGGCTTTTTTACCTTTCACAAAGGTTGCTTTCTATGGCGCCAAAAAGTGAATTAATTAGGAAAAAAAAGGTCACTTTCTTGAGCGCAGGCTTCGTCTCCACTAACAACGGCTGACGCTTGTTCTTATCGCTTTATAAGGATGATCATTGAAGTTTTCCCCCCTCCCGTTTTTTTAAGTGGATGCACCGTTTTTTCAAAAATACTGCCTTGGGCTTCACGAATCAGAGTTACATTACGCATCTTTCGCATAAATGACGACGGGATCATTACTTCATACGACGACAATCAGATAAAGATTGAGATCAATTAGGTCCATGCTATTGTAGGAGTACACATATATCTTAGGAATATGTTCATTAAAAATCTTAAAATTTATCACAAAAATGCAATCGAATCCTAAAAGTTACAAAAATACAATTAAATCTTAAAACTTATCAAATTATTACAATTAAGTTATTCCATTAACATTGCCAATTTGACTAATGAAAAATGCTGATGTGGCATTTTTAATTTAATTTATATTTCCTACATGGAATTTATTATTATTTTTATTCAATTCTTATTTAAATTACATTAATAAACTAAAAAATGAAAAGTAAAAATTTTATAATAATTTGGAAAAAAAAAGGAGAGAGGATGGCAAGCTTGGGTGCTTCTGCCATCCCTTGCTGGAAGGTGTCCAGCCATTGCTCAAGCAAGGCGAGGCCTTGTCGGCTTCAGGCAAGGGTCGGTGACCCTTGCTAGGCTCAAGCAAGGTTGACACCAACAGTCATTCGGGGTTGGCGAGGGTTGACGAGGCCTCACCCAGGCCTTGCAAGGGTTGCTAGCCCTTGCCTGGGGTTGGTGAGGCCTCACCTAGCGTGGCAATGGTTGTCAACCTCAAGGGAGGGCCAGCATCACCTAGATATAGCTGCCCTTGCCCAAGCTCGATGAGGGTCTCTGGCCCTCACTTGGGGCTGATGAGGCCATCCCCAAACCGGGTAAGAGCGAGCGACCTCCACCAACCCTCTAATGATGGATGGCGGTTGCAAAAGTGCTCGGTGGGGAGCTCTACTATTTTCTTCTTCTTCTTCTTTTTCTAGTTTTGTTTTTTAAATAAAATTTAAGCATTTCTTTTTTTGTTTTTAAAATTAATTTTTAAATATGTATTTGAATAAAAAATAACAATAAATGCCGCATGTGAAAGAGATATTAATTTTAAAATGCCACGTAGGAATTAGTAATTAAATTAAAAATGCAACGTCAACATTTTCCATTATTCGAATTTATTGTGTTAACATAATGACTTGATTGTATCAATTTGATAGGTTTTATAACTTGATTGCACTTTTTGTAAGTTTTAGGCCTTAATTGCACTTTCGCAATAAGTTTTAGAACTTATAGTAAAAATATCCCTATATTTTACAATGTGTCAATGTAAGAAAGAAGTTTCAATTATATGTTAGGTCGACCGCATTTGTATATGATATGCGAATGTACCAACACAATCTAAAACCTATGACATTGCTACCAATTTAGTTATAAATCTTTCAAATAAACCAATTTAGTCCTAAAGTTTTTTTTTTTTCCAATTGATATTGGTAGGAAATCATTGACAACCGGTATTGATGTGAACAAAATTTATAATTTTTTAATATTAATATCATTTTTCAATTATTATCATTTTCTTTTTTTCTTTTTTTTTTCATTGTGGCCAATGAGGGGTTGCGGCCCTCACCTAGGCCATCGCCAGCAGCGAACGAGGGCTCGACCCTTGCAATCAAGTGAGGGCTTAGTGGCTAGCAATGGCCACCACCCTCACTTGTGGCTGGCAAGCTACAATGAAAAAAAGAAAAGAAAAATATTTAAAATTAATAAATTTGTCTATGTCAGTGTTAGTTGTGTCGTATAGGATAGCTAGGATCCATATTAGTGATTTTCGGCCAAAATTGGCCCGAAAACTCAATTGTCACAAAAATAAAAGATTTAGAACTAAATTAATTCAATTAAATTATCTAAGATTGAATTAATAACAACACAATATGTTTATAATTTTTTTTATACTTCCTGTATATGATATTATATAGGGTTAATATCCAAAAAAACCCCAAACTGGTATATCTATGATAAATTTATCCAAAACTAATTTTTTGACAATGAAAAACCTGAAACTAGTACACCTGACAAATTTACCCTAAGTGATCACAAAAAAATCAAATTGCTATACTTGTGACAAATTTACACTATAAACCCTCCAAACCGATACATTTATAACAAATATGTCATCCGTTAAATTGGATCAATAACACAAAAAACTACAAAAATGGTACAATTGTGACAAACATATAGTAAAATTCTAAACTAGTACACTAGTTCACGGTCTCATGTTATTCAACTTAGTAATTTGATAATAAAATTTAACAGAAATTATTAGAGGATAAATTTGTCACGAGTATATTAATTTGAGGCAAATTTATCAAATATGTACTAGTTTGGGATTTTTTGTAGTAAAAAAATTAGTTTTGAGTAAATTTGTCATATGTATACCAATTTGAGATTTTTCATAGTATTAACCTTATTATGTGAAAGTCAAGCAGGTTGGGTCAATTACTTGCCCAGATACAATATAATGACGAGTTAGTCTGTAGTCCATGTAGATAGCAAATTCTAACTACCCAAGAGATGGAGAAGCAATGAAAACACCGAGCGTGGTAGAAGATTGTCACCCGATGTTCGTTCCAAAACAGAGACTTAGAGAATGGCAACACGTCACGGGACCTAATTTTGCATTGCGCGAGTAAAAATGACATGTATCATCGAATAGGCCTAACTTGCTCCCACGATTCGATTTCATCCCAAACCAGATTGGTCAGAGGGCTCAGTGCCCCTTCTGTACTCCAACTCTCTCTTTTTGGGGGAGAGGAAGGTGGGTCCGTCCTTTTTAACCTGTTGCAATTAGGAAATTCGGCCTCCACGACAATAATTAACACGATCTAGAATACCGGGTCGCGCACATTGTCTGAAATTTCAACAATTTCGTAACCCAAAAGCGAAAAATAGAAAACAGAAACCTCACATTTTTCTTAGTGGATCAATCAAATACGTATGGGTTTGTTTTCCCATCACCAGTCACCAATTTCTTGAGGGGGCTTATCGATATTTCATATTAAATCTTTAGAATTGAACCGGCACTAACACCTTGATAGTAATTTCTCTTAGCCTTAGATTTTGTCGTCATACGCAGCATCCGGACGTGAACAAGATGAGGTTGAAACTTAGAATTGTGGGCGGACATAAAGACGAAAAAAGAACTGTGTCGATGGCTAGTGCCAAGAGCTTTCAGGAGGTCGAAAATTTCATATACTAACACTGCCTTTAAGGACACGGCATAACCCTAATGTTTTTTTCAATCTCAACTCTATGATTGGACTTCGATGAGGCATGGTCCTAATATGGTCGATACATATGATATAGCAATGGAAGTGATATTCAGCTCGTGAACCTTTTGCTTGAGATACCATCCTTTTTCAAATGTGGAAAAGGAGATGTTTTATCTAGGGAGGAGGGATGAATTGTCAAATGAATGTGAAGGGCGTCTCTCAGGATGATCGTGTTCATTTTCCCCTTTTTTAACCCTATGATTCCCATTGCATTGAGAAAAAGAAAAATAGGAAATTTGGTGTAGAAGTCATACATGCAAGTGTTAGACGCAGATTGCGCAACCCCAAGATCTCCATAACCAGAACAAGAACATGCATAATTGAGTAGAAAGATTAACGCACCTGGATCCATCGAACATAAAGCGAAAGCAGAAAAAGGGATTACCCACATATAAAGAGGATCCACGCATTAAGTCATTCTCCTCTATTGCCCTCCGTATCACTAGCTCAATGAGGCGGCCCCCCTCACGTGTAGCGTTAGGTAAACGCCCCTTAGGTGAGGATACATGTGAGAATTAGGGTTAGAGGAGAGACTTGAGCACTATTTATAGAGTTTCCAGCCGGTCCCCTCATTACGGGCCGGGCTCAACTCGGCCCACACTAACCAAGCCCCATATTAAACTAATTAAGAAACCTTCTATCTCACTTTAGACCAACCCCGTTTTTTACGGTAACCGTAAAAACAAGTAAATTACAATATCAATTAATTTAGTCCACATTAGAAAAACTCTTACATTCTCCCACTTGGACTATATTAATTGAAATCATATTATATGTGCGCACATTTGGTCCAGAGATAATTCTTAATAGTCAATCATATCCCATAAAGTCTTAAACACCGAGTCATGGCGGTAACTGCATGTATACACACAAAGCCTTCCATGGTCACGAATGTTCCCAACTTTATTGATATTGATTCAATATGGTAGTGTGTCAAATGGATAACATCTCTCATAGAGAGATCCCATTTGTCAGTCACCATTCTCTTACCTTAGGTGTCACAAAAACTTGTGCCACAAGAAAATGCTTTATGATTCCAATGAACCCACATATGTCTTGTCCTTATGGTTAACATTTCTTTATGTATCACAAGACATATGCACAAGGCTAATAACCGGATGCCCCTAGCCTTCACTCAAGGTTTATATAATCTCTTGAGACTTTATCAATATGTATTCAACATAATAACAACAAATTCAAAATATTTTATTGAATGTAAAAGTTGATACATATCAAACCGTTACAAAGTGCAACGAACACAGATGAAACCTTTATCAGAGTAAAGCCAAAATAGCTCCCACTAAACAACAGTATCCGAAAATACTCCTAGGCCCATGCTAATGACATGTAACTCAAATACACATGGGCGTAGGCTTTTAGTTAGTGGATCTGCAATCACATCATCTGTGAAAATATATTATATTAAAATGTCACATTTCTGTACCGTTTGCTTTTGGTTAAAAATTTTGACTACCATATATTTAGACCCATTGAGACCTCTATAGTAAATAAATAATACTACAAATTTGTTATCTCAATACAACCGTATGGATCTATTTATAAGTTAAAACGATCAACTCCTTCATGAGGTTCTGGAGCCTAAAAGCCCAAGTAACAGCCTAAAAGAATGTTACTAATACTGCTTACATAGTAGAAGATGATATAGAACTTTATTTACTGCACTTTCTACTAACATAAATCTGTATCTTGTTATTGATATTATATCATCCCAACAGCCAGCAAAGTTTACATCTAAATACCCTACTAATTGCAAGAATTTAACATGTCTGTAAATTAGCATATAATCTCTTATCTTCTTTAAGTACCTTAAAACCTTCTTGACAGCAACCTAGTGATCATGTCCTGGATTTGACCGATATCTGTCTAGAAGTCCCGTTACAAAGACAACATTTAGTCTAATGCAAATTTGAGTATACATTATATTTTTAAGTGCACTGATACAAGGTACTCCCTTTAATTAGATTTTCTCAATATCAAAATAAGGACAATATGATAGATTTAGTCCATCACCCTTAACAATAGGAGCAATTCCTGGCTTGCAATAATGTATATTGAATATTTCCAATATACAATCAGCAAATGTCTTCCGAGAAAATCTAATATAAAATCCAATATATATGACAAGAACAATTCTTACAGACCTTAGTGCAAAAGATGCTTCAAGGTCACTACATGTAAACAAAAATCATGTACATAGAGTATGAGAAAAAATAAATTTCCTCCCACTAATCTTGCAGTATATTGAATTACTTTGTTCCCAATTGAACAAAAAATAACAACACTATGAAACTTTAATAATATTGTCTGGAAACTTGCTTAAGACTATAAATAAGACTTTTTCAGTCTACACACAAGTTTACTTGAAACATTTATTGCAAAATTCTCCAATTGCACAATATATTTCAGAGTGAAAACTTTAGTTACCAATTTGGCTTTAAATTTCACAATCTTTCTTTGAAATTCTTTTAGTTTTGTACGCCAATTTGCAACTAATAAACTTGTGATCTTTAGACAAGTCAGTAAGTTTCCAGACATGTTTCATAGATTGTATATCGCATTTTATGGCATCTAATCACATACTTGATTGAGGATAAGAAACAACATTTATTTATATCACTAAATCAACCATGTAGTGGATATTATAGTCATGCTCTCACAAATAGACTATATAGTCTAATTAAATAACTGATCGTCTTTCCCTAACAAATCTCCTTAATAAAGTTACCATCACTTCATTCTATACTTGAGAGGTTTGAAAAAAAAATTTCATCATAATTATATCAAGAATAGTACCTTGAATCTCAACAAGTTTAGTTTATGGTATATGAGATTCTACAATTGTCTGTACCACAATTGTCTGTATAGGCAAAGACAAAGACACAGTGATCTTCCATCACACTATTATCCTTAATAGTCTGAGAGTAGCTATTCTCTACAATTACGTCGAACTGTAGAAACTTTATAGTATGTGATTCCATAATTCTTGTACCTTCTTTAGGGTCATAAAATCAATACCCCTTTAACAATCTAGATAAGATACAAAATAATTTCGAGTGAATCTTTTGTCAGGATTTTCAGGCATAGTAATTAAGTTACCACCCCAGAATCTACCAAGTATTTGACAAATGACCCTTTAAGCTATTTCGCATTGTCATACTTGTCAAAATACTCACGGCCAATGTTAAGCCTGACAACATTTTAAGATATTTATCTCGGTCATTTTCCTTAAATAAAAAACTTTTGGAAACAACCTTTTAATCATATACAAGATGTATATGTCATTAGGACTTAAACACAATCTTTGCAGATGTGTCCTAATTTCAATATCAGACAAGACATAATTTCAAGCAATTAAGGCTTCCATTATCTTATAGCAGTGCAGTCCGCAGGCAAGCCTCTTTTCAAGTGTTCCAGAATGAAACGCTTCATGGACAGTAAGCAAAATTCAATTGCTCTTTTCTCAAGCAACAAATTATATGTCCATAACTTAAAATTTGAAGCAGTAAAAACCTCAATAATATTGGAGTTATTAATTACAGAAAAGGTGACTGAAAAACAAGCAATGTATATAATTAGCATCATGTGAGTACCGTGTAACTTGACGTACAAGTACACATCCAGAGAGTTACACGCATAATCATATAATCACCTTTGGGCAGAATATATGACATGCAGTTGTACACTCCCCACATGATAGCAGTTATGAGAATATATTCCAATTTTTTCGTGAATTCATCACCTTTGGGCATATGAATCACTAGAATCAGTCACTCCTCCACCATATTATCATGTATCCCTCTATGAACTAATACACAATCACCTCATTTGGGAGTATGACTACGCATTAGACCAGGAGACATCCCAATCATCATATGAGACCGAAATTTCTCAAACCCAATCAAGCGTGCCACTTTGGCGGTCACTACTTAATTGAATCATTGAAATTCTCTCATACCAGGGATATAAATTTTACTCCTCATATACACCATATACATGTGATTTTAACTTTAGTGATAGGGGCAGCATATCACCAAAATCACATATTATGCTAATTACATTGCTTTATTAATTAATAAAAATTAATCATACATATATATATAAATATATATACAGTGAACCTGAAAGACAGATTCTAATGAGATCACTGATTACAGTAATATAAGAGAATTCTCATAGAAGCAAGCATCTTGTGCACATCGATTACTGATTACTGAAACAACATTAAAAGAATGCCGATCCAAAGGATCCCTCACAAGTTAACATCAATAGCAATACAGGGTACTCCAGATTGATAAGCTTGATAACTAATCAACTATTGCTCATGAGTTTCATACGGCAAAACATGACTCCAAAGCCAACAACTGATTTATTAATCAATTTTAGGTAACAAATATCATTACTTCAACCAGTGGCCTATAAATTGAGTCAAATCACAGAACTAAATATCTAAACTATAACAGTAGATACTATTGCTCTGCATAAATATTGTCATACTCCTTAATCATAAAAATATTCAACTTGATAGACATTAACAAGTGACCAGATGAGTTCATGTACAATATGCAGTAACTTAATCGACATGCATTATTCACATACAGCAGATATGTTAATCAGTACAATCAGTTTGGTCACGAGTTCTTAAGACGTCCATCATTCAAAAATTACTAGCGTGTCAAGGAGTATGCTTGAGCAACAAAAATTTCATAACCTTTACTGTTTCTCATCAGCTCAATACATAACTCAAATACTATCTCATAATGATTGTATGTGATAATATACCTATAATCCAACACTTGTATTTCCAAAATCACAGAAAAATACAAGGAAAAATACGCAAAAATTCATTTAAAATACACGTATTTAGGATTTCATATGCAATTCACATCAATAAAACCATTAAACATATAAAATAAATATACTACGAGATAGGAAATCACCATACGAGTCCAACGCCGCCAGCCACGCGTCGATCGGAGCCTCCACGCGCTCACACGCGCCGCCTGAGTGCGCGGCACGTGGAGCTCATGCGCGGCGCCCGTTCGACGCCCAGGCGGCGCGTTGACGCGTGTGGGGGCGCGTGCGGCCTCCTCCGGCGACGTGCCGTCGACTGTCTTGCTCGTCTCGTCGAGCCCAGTCCGAATTTGTAATTTAATTTAATTTTTATTGAATAAAAAGTCTCGAAAATCACAAATTAGGGCAAGATCCGTACTAATTAGGGCTAATCCATACAAATTATGGCAAAAACTTTATGCGTTTAAGTTCTAGGGTTATGGTTGCTTTGATACCACATGTTAGACACAGATTGCGCAACCCCAGATCTCCATAACCAGAACAAGAACATGCATAATTGAGTAGAAAGATTAATGCACCTGGATCCATCGAACATAAAGTGGAAGCAGAAAAAGGGATTACCCACATATAAAGGGGATCCACGCATTAAGTCATTCTCCTCTATTGCCCTCCGTATCACTAGCTCAATGAGGCGGCCCCCCTCATGTGTAGCGTTAGGTAAACGCCCCTTAGGTGATGATACATGTGAGAATTAGGGTTAGAGGAGAGAGACTTGAAGACTATTTATAGAGTTTCCAGTGGCCCCCTCATTACGGCCAGGCTCAACTCGGCCCACATTAGTCGGCCCCATATTAGACTAATTAAGAAACCTTCTATCTCACTTTAGACCAACCCTGTTTTACGGTAACCGTAAAAACAGTAAATTACAATATCAATTAATTTAGTCTACATTAGAAAAACTCTTATGGCAAGTGCCAAGAGTATCCAAAGATTTGCCATCTTTGATAACTTAAATGTTTCACAATGTCAAGAGCAACTCACCAACTTTTTAGACATTTAAAATCAACCCACATCATTAAGTAATTGCGGAACGATCAAGAGCTGTCGAGACACTGATGGAAACACTCAGTGGGGGCAGAGAATTCCTTATTTAGATATATCTAGGACCGGTTCATCTTTTGGTTAGCAATGCGTGATACGCTTGCCACCGGAGATAGATTAATCAAATGGCGTACGCCAATCTCTCCTAACTTTTGTCGTGCGATGCGGTGCTGATAGATAGAGGCTACTGTTGTGCAGTTGACCTTTGATTCTCGAAGACCTGTTGACTGGACTTCTGAAGTGTCCAGAGCTGTTTTTGCTTCTAGACTTGCTTAAGCTTTCATGGAATTACTCGGAACAGATAAATCATGATTCTTCTTCCATTTTAATTACTAGTAGGATTATATAGAGAATTAAAACAACTATTAGGGGGAGGTAACATGATTGTCTTGAGGTTAGGAAGTGGGTGAATGGTGATAACTGTGAAAATCTTTATTATAAGGGTTAATACCACGAAAAATCCTAATTAGTACACATGCAACAAATTTGCCATAAACCAAAAACAAAAAAATGTGATGTTTGTAACAATTTTACCCTCAGTTAGTTTCCATTAAATTAGATTAATATTATGAAAAATCACAAATTGATAAATGTGTGACAAATGGAGGGTAAACTCCAAATCGATACACCCATCAAATGTTATATGTTGTTTGACTTAACAGTTTGATAATAAAATTTAACAGAAACTAATGGAAGATAAATTTGTCATAAATGTATTGGTATGGAGTTTTTGATGGTAAAAAATTTATTTGAAATAAATTCTTTATAGGTATATTAGTTTGGGGGTTTTTCATGATATTAACTCTTATTATAATTAAGATTTAGCTAACCAGTGTTTAGCTTCTTAAGCATGTAGCTGGCTGCTCACATGCTTCCTTGCAATGGACTAAAATTAGTGTGAAAGAGTGTATAGGGCTGATATTAGATTTCAACTCATGCATGATGGTTTAGTTCATAGATTGAGGCTCCGTTCATTTCGCAAAAAATAATTTTCGGATTTTTTGGTATTTGTTTTACGGAAAATGAATTCCTTGGGAAAACATTTTCCATGAAAGAAAAAAACTCTTCTAAATTAAGGGAAAAGGTTTTCCACTTTTGAAAAGTGAAAAACATTTTCCTCACTGATCTCTTTTATCTCACACCTCTACAAATTCTCACTTCCTTTTCCCTTTCTTTTTTTTTTTATTTTCTTTTTTGTTCGAATTATTTTTTTAATTTTCTTTTTCTTTTTTAATTCAAATTATTTTTAATTTCCTTTTTTTTTTTTGTTTCCCTTCTTATTCTTTCTTGGCTAGTCGTTAGCCGTTGCTAGATGAACCTCGAGCTCGTCGATCTCAAGCTCGTGCTCTACACCCTTGCTTATCCTTTTCTTTATTTATTCTTTTCTGCAGTTGTACATTGCTATTGTTCAAGCAAATGGTTCAACATGCTTTGCTTCTTTTTCTTTTAAGATGTAGGGGGAAACCACCGCTTTGGTGGCCGCGTTGACTCGAGCTCCCTCCCTCTCACGAAAGGGGAGGAGTTTAAATCTGAGCATAGTCGCTTGGGGTCTTAAGCGTGACGTCGTGGTAGTGGGTCTTGTGCTAGCGTCACCCCGGGCTCATATAAAAACAACAAGTACGCACCTATTGTATTAATTCAAAAAAGTTGCCCTTGCAAATTGTCAAATTGAAGTCAAAAGTTACGTATGGCCATTAATCAATTCGAAAATCAGCAAAAGAAGTGGATGTGATCAAACGAAAAAGAAAGAGAAAGAGAAAAATCTTGGCATGTCACCTCGGGCTCATATAAAAACAACAGGTACGCACCTATTGTATTAATTCAAAAAAGTTACCCTTGCAAATTGTCAAATTGAAGTCAAAAGTTACGTATGGCCATTAATCAATTCGAAAATCAGCAAAAGAAGTGGATGTGATCAAACAAAAAAGAAAGAGAAAGAGAAAAATCTTGGCGCGTCACCCCAGGTTTACGTCACCTACTGTCGTCTTAAGGCTACTCAACTGGAAGATTCTCATGAGGGCTGTACATGCTTTGCTTATTTTCTCTTTTATTTCTTTTTAAAAACCATTCAAACATTTTTTAGAATAGATGAGCGTTTGACAACAATGATGAAACAAAAATATAAAATATGTTTGCCTGGATTTAAAGGCAAGTTCATATTTGATGGATTTATAGGTTGGTAAGTGATGCATGCCTAAGTGGTGAAAGTCTTAGAAAATATTTTCCTTACCGAACACTAGAAAATATTTTCCGAAACATTTTCAGGTTTTAAAAACAACACTAGAAAATATTATCATTTTTCCTGGAAAATGACTTTTGGAAAAATATTTTCGAAAATGGCCAATTTTCCACAAAACGAATGGATCCTGAGTTAGCTATTCAACTTCACTCGTGTCTATTTAGAGTGAAATTATTTCTAAGGTTTCAACTTTTTTTTTCTTTATTCTTATTTCTCTCTCGATTTGACTTATGTTTGATTCGAAATATTTAAAACCTTTCCAAGTATGCAAAATTCAGTAATAGTTTTATTAATTCCAGTTTGTAGATTTCTGCACAGTATAGAAATATTAACGAGAAGGGCCAAAACCGGTCATGTGAAATCAATTCATAATTACCATCCAATAGATGTCTATTACATCAATTTCAAGCGTTTGACTGAGAGGTTGAGTACTTGAATGCGAAGGATCATATGTTCAAATCACATTGTTTCTCACCCATAAGTGAAGTCTTATCTAATAAATGTGAACAAGGGTTTGCATATCGGAAGAATTTGTGCAACAACAGCTCTAATTGAAATACTGTAACTCCGTAGTGCACCAAGACACTCTAGTTGAAATGTCGTTTTCCATGCGGCTGGCGTCAGTACATTTGTTTGGACACTGCCTGAATGATTTGGGCTCTCGTAGACGTCCTGCTGGAACCTACTTTTGGATGGGTAACCAGCTGGCTGATCATTTGGATTAAGTTAGCATGCTAGTGGTGGCATAAACTATTTTTTCTTTATTATGGCTCTAATAAGAAAGCTAAGCTCTAGGATAATGATTGGTAGGCATGATCCGTAAAATTTGGTTCACGAAACAAACGCAATATTCACTGATGGACATTTGAACGGGCATCATTTTGCGTTTGGAGCTATTGATCCAAACAACCAAATACGAAGGAGACATATTCAAATAGAAGCTCAATGGTGAAAGCATCATGACATTCCACCAAAATACGAAGGAGACATATTCAAATAGAAGCAAATCGCATCAAACTATTCTACTATCTTATTGCCTGAATAGAGAGATATGTCAATCCGTCCAAATAGTTATGTCATGCCAGATTTCCAAAGAAAGATTCCAAAATCTTTGAAATATCTTGCGCTATGCTTGGCGATTTTAGTCGTGCTTTGCCTACCCCACAGCAAGAGGGGAACCGTGTTCTCTTACATGCGGGTTTGACCAAACGAAGAAAATCTCAAGCTCTCCCGTAGTTTATACTTATGAAATCAACATGGTCATATTTTAGGCCAGTTTCTCTTAAGGCTCAATTTTCTTGTTTCATTTATTTTTTTATTAATTTTTGTCACATGCCGAAACTCAAGTGACCATAGACTTCGACAGAACCAAGACATCGGCAGTGGTGACAACGTTCAACTGTGCATTGATGACCAGATGTAACTTAGGTTGCGTCTGCTCTGCGGGGAAACCCATCTTTTAACGTAGAATTACATGATTTTTTTTCACTGCATTGTCGCGTAACATGGGCTACTAGCGACTTAGCCATGTTGCCCTTTATCAGGGGCGAGAGATTCAAGTAACAAAGCCTTCTTTTTGATATTGGGGAGAGGAGGGCCTGCAGCAGTTTTTTTTTTCCTTCTTTTTTGCCCAAGTTGCGCGGTTTTAAGATTCCATCTCTCGATCCAATGCACTGATTGATTCACTGAATGATAGAAATTAGTTTCTGCGAAAGCTCTGCCCGTCCTAAGCACCAGGTATAATTAATCAAAATATCAAATCACGACTGCTTTTATCTGCTGTATCACTGTACTGTACAGCGAGTCTTTGGAGTCCAAACCAGGCGGCGAGCCCCAATTCCCCAACAAAGGAGGAGGAGGAGGAGGAGGAGGAGGAAGAGGAAAGATTGCAACGAGAAAACGTACTCTTTGGGAGGAAAATCAGAGTACACTCAAAATTCTCAGTTAAGCATCAAAGAACAATCAGCCCCAGACTTTGATATGCTTATTATGCACACACAAGGACACTAAGCCGTAATAATTTTTAGCTGAAGCGCTAAAGATTAGTTATCAGACACTTGACCCCGATTTCAAGATCTTCTCTTTTGCCAAATCTACTTCTCCCATCCAAAAGATCTGAGCAAAACGTCGAATCAGCAGATGACGCAGGCATTTGGATCCTCTTCTACGCTTACGCATCTTCCATAGTAGTACGTGGGGGGTGGTGGAGGAGGTTGATAATGCCCGGGGTAGTACAGGGGTTGTGGAGGAGGAAGTCTATAGGCCCCGTGTGGAAAGTAGACAGCGGACGGATCAGGCTGTTTGTCTTTCGGCTGCTCGTTCTTGTTGCCCTTGTTGTCGTCCTTCTTCTTGTCCGGATTGTCTTTCTTGTTGTCGTCCTTCTTCGGAGCCTCTTTGGCCGGGCCGACCGAGACTATCTCCGCGGGGAACAGCTTCCTTAGCTTCTCCACCAGCTTCACCGGATCCATTGTTCCGACGACCGTCAGCTTCTTGTCCTTCATGTCCATGGCGATCGACTCGACCCCTGCACATAAGCAGCGAGGTTCACTCTCCGTTTTGACTAGGTTCACTTAACTGCAGAAATTAAGATCTGGGTTTTGTTCTTTTTGTAGAAATAGAGAGACGGGTGAGGAGAAAGGTTGATCCGATTGATACCTGCAAATCCAGAAACTTTCTTCATGGCCTTCTTCTTCTCCTTGTCATCGTGTAAATCCAGCTTCAACACCGCTTTCTGCCATCAAAACAAAAAGCAGAGCAACGTAAAAATAAACCCCTTATTAGACCAACAGGGGCCACTTTCTCTTCAACCAGTATAAGAAGAAGCGCAAAATCGCAAAAGGAAGGTTAGAGGAAATAGAAGTTAGATACTGAATTGAGAATATACAACGGAAACACCAGAGGGCGAGAGCTTACCTGCATGTTTGTGTTGGTGTGTTGAATTTGACAGAGCTGATGTTTTTATCTTTCAAAGATAATGTAATCTGAAAGAGAGAGGGCTGGGAATCCTGCCGGCTTTTTCTCTCCTCTTCTCGTATGATTAGAGAGAGAAAGAGCAGTGAAGAAGTCGAGCAGAGTAAGAAGCGAATGAGTGTGTGCGACGAGAGTCCTGCGTTTTATCCTAAATCTGGTCAATCAGAGTCAATTTCGAGCCCCATACGTAGATATGCAACCGGCGGTAGGTGGGTAGTGGAAGTATCCTCGCACGAGCGAGCAGCGACCGAGCATGAGAGCTCGCAGTCTCAGCTAAAACGCCATCGTTTCGAGCCACTTGGAAGTTGGAACTGGCCTAATATCCTAGAAACCTCCAATTTTAACTCCTATACTAGTTTTACCTTTTATCTCATTAAAAACATACGGCTTTAGGTCCAATCTCAATTCTATCATAAACTTTTTCTTTTATCTCATAAGAAATCCTCCGTTTTAGATTTAGTACTAATTCTACCCTAAACTTCTTTTTTGTCTTAAAAAAAAATCTCAACTTTAGGTCCGGTTTTAATGTCACTCCACATTTTTGTCACATAAAAGATTATCAACTTTTACTTGAGTCATAAATCAGCCTCTATTAACTCACCATCAAAATCGCTCTTGGGGACCCTGTGCTCTGTCTTCGATCACTCATGCTTGAGAATGTTTAGAGCTCGTGCATAAGAAGCTCTAATAGCTTGTGTTTGGAAGTTTTCCATCTCTTGATTACCAACGAGAAAATTTGGACGAATGGTTAATGAGAGCAAATTTGGCACTCAAATTAAAAATTTGTGATTTTTTATGAGATTGTAAAGATTTTAGGGTAAAATTTGGAACTAGATAATAAAAATTGGGACAAAACCTAAAGTTCAATATTTTTCGTAATTACGATTTTATGGGATAAAAAAGTTTAGAAGGAAAATTGCGACATGACTTAAAATTGGGGAGCTTAAGATACAATTGAGTCTGGATTTAAATTTGGAAGTTTTTATAAGATAAAAAATAAAATCGAGAAAAGATTTAAAAGTTAGAGGTTTTTTCAGGATATTAATTTTTGAAGAGAGAGAATTCCAAAAAGAAGAAGGCATATTTTTTTTTTTCCCGTATTTTCAGAGAAGCTTCCTGAAGCAGGCACAGAGGGTACGGAGCACAGCAGAGTCAAGGTCAACTTGAGTGGGCGTCAGATGTGTAGGAAAAAGAACAGGAGTATTTTGAAATCACGCGTTAAGGAAGGACGGATAGTGGATCAGTGGGAAAACGGAAGGAAGAAAGCCCTCGGCGTTGGTCAGATGGCGAATTTGATTTCGCCACGCCCACCCTCGCCACGGCTTCCCAGCATTTATTCGCAGATGTACGAAGTATAATCATCAGATCATCTTAGTTAAGACTGTAGGATTATAGGATTTAATTGTTCTTGTTTTGTGATTGCCCGAGCTTTGCTGATATCAAACTACGACACTCGACTTAGTATGGGCTATTCGGTCAAATTGCATGAGACTCTGATTTGCTTCTCGCGAAAATAAGCTGTCCGCTTGATGTTGTACTGCACGGTTAACAATTCATTACTAAAGTTGCAATGCTTCACAAAAAACTCCAAATTAGTATATATTTGATAAATTTACTATGGATTAAATTTCTTACTACTAAAACCCCTAAACTAATACATTTATGATAAATTTATCCTTTATTAATTTCCATTAAATTTTACCATCAAATTATGAGTTAGGTGACTCATAATAGTTGATAGATGTACTAGTTCACAAATGTAATAGTTTGTGGTTTTTTTTTTTTTTTGCGATATTAATGCAATTTAGTAAAAACTAACGAATAATAAATTTATCAAAAATATACTAGTTTGGAGTTTTTGATGATTAAAAAAATTAATTTTGGATAAATTTATTCTTAGTATACCAGTTTGAGATTTTTTGTGATCAAAAAATTAGTTTAGAATAAATTTGTCATAAGTATACAAACTTGTGATTTTTCATGGAATCAACCCTTATCTGCTTATATCTTGGCCAAAAATATAAATAAATAAACGTCGCTCACGTGAACCTTTAAACTGAGTAGACTAAGTTACTTATGTCACTAAAGCTTTCTTGATCAAATATGGGTAATGAATCCTTCGAGAAAAAAGGGTTTGAAATGGCATAAAACTATGAGAATGGGTAACTTTTGGATTAGTTACCAATAATCGATCGCTTTCTTGAGTAAAAATGGCTTCATCTCCACTGACCACGGCCCACGGCTTGTTCTTACCACTTTATATAGACTAAAAAGACAGGTAATCATTGAAAGTTTTTTTCCCTTCCGTTTAATCTTTTTAGCCAATGCTCCCTTCTTTCAAATCAGAGTTATATAAGGCACATTTGATATGAATTCCATGAGTAGGCAACTTGGTTTTTGGTTGATGTTGCGGGGTATTGATCCCTCAATGTGCACGGTATTTCTCTCTATCCGTAGGCAAATTTCAATATATATATGGGAATTTTTAACTTGTGGTTCACAAGAGATGGAGAAGCAAAACAGTTGACATGTTGCAATTGCTGATATATGAAAATGAATTTGTTTTTAACAGTTGAGATTGGTCCAGACACCAACGAAAACGTTATATGCAGGAGAAGATTTTGATCCGAGGTTGGTACCAACCACCGACACAAAGACACGGAGAATGGCAACCTCTTATGTCACGGAACATAATTTTGGATTGTGCAAGGAAAAACGACATGAAGCATCGAACAATCACTAATCTGCTTCCCCAAGAATTCAATTTCATCCCAAACCAGATTTTAGAGTTGCATACCGGTAGGGAAAACAAGATTTTCATGATAAAATGACACGTATGCACCTAAACTAAAGTCAATCGCATCACCTTCCAAAATTAAAACTGAATCTCACACATGCATAATATGAACGTCGCTCATCAAGATCATTATTTTCCTGATAGAAATCCTCTTCAATAATTGTTCAGGGGTCTCAATTCCTCTTCCGTATTCCAGTTACTAATGTCCCCTCTCTTTCCAACTGTCTTTCTTTTTGGGGGCGAGGAAGGTGCGTACTTCCTTTTCGACGTGTTTCAATCGGAAATTCGGCCTCCACGACATTAATTAAATCAAACCTAGATACTTAGGTCACACGGAGGGTCTGAAATTTCAACTATGGACAGAAACGAAAGCATCAGATGTCGTAACCCGAAGGCGAAAAAGAGAAAGCAAGCCTAATTTTTTTTCTCAGTGGATCAATCAAACGCCAGTATGTCGGTTTCCGACCACAGGTCATCAATATCTTGAGTGGGCAAAAAGAGAGGGAAGAAGGTCATCACTTGCTCGTCGATGCTACATATTCAAACTTAAGGATCGCAAACATGTCATCAAATCCTTAATATAAATTTCTTTTTGGCGTTTGATCTTATCAACTTACGTAGGACTGGGACATGAATGAGATGAGGAGGGACCTTAGATTCGTGGGAGGACATAGAGACAAAAAAGGAGCACTGTTTCGCTAAGTGCGAAGTGCTTTTGGTATGTCGACATTCCAACTGCTGACAGCGCCTTTAAGGACACGGCAACGATTATAACCCTAATTTTTGATGAATGGATTCTGATGAGATATTTGATATGGTCGAGACATGTCATGTAGCAATGGAAGTGATAGGCTTAAAAGTATCAAGATTTCAAGAGCAACTTGCCAACTTTCTGGACATTTTACCTTTGCAAATATTGGAGCCTGATTTGGACATGGACTGTATCCAGATGAGATTCTTAGTCCTACTGGAGCCTCCATGGGTTTCATATCAACATAAACCAACAAGTAATTGTGAAATGATCAAGATTTGTCGACAGACCAATGGAGACACTGCATAGTGCAGAGAATTCTTATCCCCTTCTATCTAGCACCGCTTTATCTCTCTGTTAGCATTGCGTGATAGGCTTGCTACCAAACATAGATTAATCAAACGGCATGTGCAAGTCTCTCCTATCTGTTGTCAGTACAACGTGGAATTGGAAGACAGGGACCACTTGGATTTAGGTTGTTCTGTTCCAGCAAAAGTATGGACCGCTGTATTGGAGTTGACCCTTATTTCTCGAAGACCTGTTGACTGGAATTCCTGAGGTGGCTTGAGCTGTTTCTGCTTCGAAAGGAAATTCATTCCCTTTGTTTCGTGCTTAAGCTTTCATGGAATGCGTATCTGCATCACATTTAAATGTCTAGGAACAAGTACATGCAGGATTCTTCTATCATTGTAATTACTTATAGGGCTGTACAGAGAGGAGTGTTGGGAAAAACCACCGCCTCTCTCTCTTGAGTTCTCCAGATCTCTCTTTCTTTACTCGTCCAGATTTCTCTCTCTCTCTCTAGATAATTCCTCAGCCGCAATTATTGACAAATGGGTCAACAAGTTACAATAAAATAATAAGTATAAGAGATATTTGGTGTGGAGAGTCGGTGAATGTGCCGACTTTACACCCTATAAATAGGGGATCTTGCCTCTTGTGTGCGTGTAAGGGTGTTGTGTAATGTGAGGTGTGGTGTGCGGCGTGAGTAAAAGAGATAAAAGAGAAGAGAAGTCCATCCGTGAGGGTGAGGGTGAGAAAGAGAAAGTTGTAGGAGTCAGTGTACTCCGAGTATTGCAGGAGCTAATTTGCTCCGAGTATTGTATGTGGTGAGAGAAAATATTGTAATAGTAAAAGTCATATTTTGTGAGTTATATTTATATCACGTTTCCGCAAAATTCAAACAAAAGGTAACACGATTGCCTTGAGATTAGAAAGAAGGTAAATGGTGATACTTATAGAAATCCTCATTGTAATTGGGGATCTAGCCTACCGGAGTTTATCTTATTGGGCACGTAGCTGGCTGCTCACGCTCCTCTTGCTTATTTGCAATAAACAAAAGCTTTCTAAGAAATATCACGTAAGATTGATGGATGACGTGAGAGCTGACGACCTCATAGCAATAATCGAGACAAGTACTAAACCAGAAGAAGTCGTGTCCAATTCCAATAATGAGTCCAACCTAACTATTTGCTCCCACCAAGATGTCAAAAGAACGTGCCTTCTTCCTCTACTATGACCGTGAAAGAGGCTTGCTTCTTTTCTTTTATTAACAGGTTGAGAATAAATCACCATGGCTCTACTGGCGGAATGATACCAAGCATATCCTTCGCTATCATGCATCCTAAAAGGCGCAACAAGAAAGCCTTTGAGGTCCAAACCTCGATTGTCATGCTTATTAAGTCGACGTCGAAGATAACTAAAACGATGCATCACAGAGCACGACAAAACACAAGTCTTTCAAAATGTTCATCAGAAGACATTTCGTTCCAGGAACACTATGAACGAAAATCTAGAAACGTTAATAATACCATGGCGGCGGATAATAGTAAGATGGAGATGGGTATGGGTATGGGTATGGTTGGTTATAGGGGTAAGCGACATGATCCGAGTAAAGACTGTCTGGGCTGTTGACGTTGGTGTTGGGCTCTTCAGTTTTGGGCTTCGGAGTCTCTTTCGGTCCCACGTACTCGATGACCGTGCTAAATCGCTTCCTCAAGTGTTCAGCTAGCTGTACCGGGTCCATGTTCCCAATCACCGTCACCTTCTTGGTGTCCATGTCCACGGCCACCGATTGTATCCCTTCAAGCAACTTAAGATTAGCTAAATGCGAACACTGTAGAGTGTAAAAGTATGCTGGTAAAGAGCTACGCATTCTTAGTGAACCCTCAACCCTAGTTTCAACCACGCAGCTCGAGATCTGAGATCATCGTTTCACAGTTTTGTGGGGTACCTTCATATGCAGAGACTATCTTCACGGCCCTCTTCCTTTCTTTTTCGTTGCCCCATTCCACCCTCAGAACAGCTTTCTGCTCAAGACAAAAAAACCAGGACGACGTATAAATCTAATGATGTTCTTGTTTTTCTTTGGCGGCCCCATGGAGAAAAGGTACCAGGAACGCAACGTGGGAATAGAGATCCTGACCTGCATTCTTTGGCCGAGAGCGTGAAGCGGATTAAAGAAGTGAAAATGGGAGTGAGTTGGGTGGAAGAAGAGTGTGAATACTGAATGGAATTGATAGGAATCTTGGGAAAGCGATGGGGTTACAACTTGCAATTAAAGAGGACCCCAACGGACCCGAGTCAAGCAAAAAATATTAGTCAAATTAATGGACTTGTACCACGAATTTCAAATCAGCTCAGTCTAGTTCGCGTCCGTCAGTGGTCAAGACAGACAGGAGTCCAGCAAGTTGCTTAATGCATACTAAAGAAGCGTTAATACTTCGCTATTTTTTTAAAATATAGTTCAGTTGTAATTTTGATTATACTGATTTTTAGAATTTAAGGTTCCAATTTTGAGTGTATAATAGTTGATTAAGTTGCCTTGCAATTTCAAAATATTCTTCTCATATGTCAAAATATCCAACGTGGTTTGATTTTAAAGTTTTTACGCTGTTCATTTACATGCAATCTCACTCTATTTATTAATTCATGCTTTCGGTTGCGCTTTTTAACTGTGGGATCTGCTTAAGTTTTCTATTGGCTAATGAATAAAGACAATTGATTCTTAGGATTCTCTCTTGTCGATTTTAATTGGTTTTCAGTTATAGATAAATGGTTTTTTAAAAAGGGAGTAGACGACAAAGATCCTCGAACGGCGGCTGAGTCTGTAAACGCACCTTCGACGAAGCTTCCTCCAGATGCATGCCATTTGGAACATTTTCCGTAAGACTAGGCTTTTTGACCCTCACATGCAACTCCTTTAAATTACAGTATTCCCCGATGCAACTTGTCGGAGCTGCCAATCTGGCTTGGAGACCGGGACCGCTTCTGGGTACTTAATTGATAATGTATTCTTGCTTTCCATCGAGTAATTTATCAAGTAAACACGTGGTCGCTTGAAGAGCATGAACTTAGGTGGGGCTTGACATTCAAACCCTAGAGTAGAGCCATGCTAATAAAGGCCAGGGTGAGCTAGTAGATTCAAAGACAATCAGTGTGCCTAGACAGGCCGATCTTAGCAAGCCAATCACTTCACGATCATATCTTGCTCAGCAGTGTGTGATTGGCTTGGTACCAAAGAGAAGATTACTTCAATGGCGTATTTAAGTCTCTCATATCTGTTGTTGTCTGTGTGCAACGTGGGGCTAGAAGACAAAGACCACTTGTTTTATTGGTTGTTTTGTTCCAAAAACAAAAAAGTGTGGACTGTTGTTTGCAATAAACTAAAACTTAATTTGACCATAGAGCATTCGCAATGTGCTGAATCCAATACCCCTAAATTGGGTTGTGAGGAACCAAGTTCCTAACGTAAGACGCTCCTTTTTATTTTATTTATTATTAAGCAATATTATAAAGTAGAATACTTAATGCTCTATAAGTAAAGCGAAATGCCGAGATGATGAATGCAGTGAGCTCATGCTTGATTTTGATATTCATGTATAGTGAACAAATATATAATCTGGATTAGTACAATCTTTGAATTATCTTAATATTATAGGGCTGCTTGGTCTTGTTTTGTGATTACATGAGTTTTGTCCCATAAAAGAACTCAATTTGGCCAACTCAGATAAATCATGAGACTCTCCTTGTTCCTAGTTAATTTAACTTGCTTTATTAATTATGGGTAATAGATCCTTCGGGAAAAAAAAAGGATTTGAGATGGCATAAAACGATGAGAATGGGCAACTTTTGGTTGTTTGACTCTCAAGTCGGATCCTTTTAGCTTCTGATCGAGTGAATTAGATCCAATCTCTTTTAACTTTTTGCCTTTCAGAAAAAAGGTTGCTTTCTTTGGCCAAAATATAAGCGACTTAATTAGAAATAATCGATCGCTTGCTTGCGTAGACGGCTTCTTCTCCACTAACAACAGCCCATGCCTGTTCTTAACTCTTCATCTAAACTAAAAAATGTAGTCATTATCAATTTTTTTTCCTCTCTCATTTAGTTTTTTAGTGAATTATATATCCGGCTCACAAGAAATGAAGAAACAAAATACGTGACATGGATGTTGTAACCTTGATATACGTAAATGAATTTGATATCAACGGATGAAATTTGTTGAGATACTAACGAAAATCCTAGATAACAAAGATTCTGATCTGACGTTGGTTCCAACATATTTCATGAAACATATTTTTGCATTGTGCTAGGAAATATGACATGCAGCGGAGAATAGTCCTAATTTGCGCTAAGGATTCAATTTCATGTTGAATCAGATTGTTGCTTTGTCCACCGGCAGGGAAAACAACATTTTCAGGATACAATGACGCGTGTGCGCCTAACGTGTGCCCCTAAACCAAAGCAAATCATGTCTCCTCCCAAACCTAAGATTGAATCTCACACATGCACAGTAAGAGCCTTGCTCGTCGAGATCAGAAGAATTTTCTCAACAGAAGATCCTGCCCAGTAATTGGTCTGTAGTTCACTAATCAACGTGCCCTCCTTTTCCAACCGCCTTTCTTCCTTTTTGACCAATTCCAATCGGTTAGTCGGCCTCCTCCACGATGATCAATATAATCTAAAATAATGGGTCACGCAATCTTTAGAATTTCAACGGAATCTAACGCTTTCGTTAAACCCAAAAGCCAAAAACGAAAAGAAAACCTCAACGTTTTCCTTAATGGATCGGTCAAACACGCGAGGATCGTTTTCCCATCACGAGTCATCAAAATTTCGTGCGGCCTTTGATCTTATCAACTTACGTAGGATTCAGACGTAAAGGAGATGACGAAGAGCCTTGGGCCTGTGGTTGGTCATGAAGACAAAAAGAGGAGCTTTTTCTAGTGTGTCGTTGGCTAGTGCCAGGTGCTTTTTAGTCAAAATTCCAAACGCTAGCAGAGTGCCTTTAAGGGCACGGCAATAACCCTAGTGCTTTCATGAAAGACGCCACTCACCACGCACCATCTATGAATGGATTCCGATGAGATAGGATCCTAACATGGTCGAGACATGTGGTATAGCAATGGAAGTGATAATCAGCTCATAAACATTGGCGTGAGATACCTTCTGTTCTTTATACTTGGAAAAAGAGATGCTTTGCGGTGTTATTGAGCCTAATCCCTGTGGTCCTGATAGAGTTTCTTAGAAGCTGACTGCCTCAGGGAACTTCTCAGTTGGCAGTGCATGGAACGCTTTGAGACCTGAAGGCGTGAAGGTAACTTGGTGTGTAGATTGATTTGGTGCAGCCCTAGTACACCAAAGCACCGAGTTTATCTCTTGCTTAGTAATGCATGATATGTTGGAAATTTTCTATAATATTGACTTATATTAAATAATTAATTTTCTATTTTAAATAATCGGGTTAATGGATATTCCAATATTTGTTGAACCCTATAGTGATATGATTGAATTGGATATTGGCATCTATTGATAACGGGCCTAGTTGAGCAGTAAAGTGTAGATAATTATGTTTAATTGAAGCCCGAAATAGGAATGGCCCAATTGACACGCTGTTGATTAGGGTTTACTAGGTCTCCTTCTAACCTATAAAAGAGTAGATTATACCAATTAGTAGTGAAAGCTGCTATACTGAAATAGGTTATAGAGATGAAGATCTGGCATTCCAATAGATCTCTGATTATCAGGTTGATCTATTTTTCCTCAAGTGAAGCAATGGCCCAAATATGTACGTTTTATTCCGTTTTGCTTATCGATTTTGGTGTTTTACAATCATATATGGATCAAATTATTCTTTATTAATAAGTTGTTTATATGGATAATTTTCTACATGAACCACATGTAGATAGTAAAATCCCAAACTATTATATTAGTCCATTGTCATGTGTTATTCAACTCAGTAATTTGATAGTAAAATTTAATGGAAACTAACAAATGATAAGTTTATCAAAAATATATCAATTTGGGGTAAATTTGTCAAAGGTGCATTGGTTTGGGTTTTTTGGTGGTTAAAAAATTAGTTTTTAGTAAATTTATCACAAGTATACCAGTTTGAAGTTTTTGAAAATATTAACCCTATTATATAAAAGTCAATTAGGTTGGATCAATTACTTGCCCATATACAATATAATGATGAGTTAGTCATTAGTTCATGTAGATTTCATGAGTAGGCAACTTGGTTATCATTCAATGTTGCTAGGTGGTGGATCCCTTGCCACGCTACCGTCTCTCTTGTTCGGATAGCAAATTTTAACTACCCAAGAGATGGAGAAGCAATGAAAACACCTAGCATGGTAGAAGATTGTCACCCGATGTTAGTTCCAAAACAGAGACTTAGAGAATGGCAACACGTCACGGGACCTAATTTTGCATTGCGCGAGTAAAAATGACATGTATCATCGAATAGGCCTAACTTGCTCCCACGATTCGATTTCATCCCAAACCAGATTGGTCGGAGGCCTCAGTTTCCCTTCCGTACTCCAACTCTCTCTTTTTGTGGGGTGAGGAAGGTGGGTCCCTCCTTTTTTACCTGTTGCAATTAGGAAATTCGGCCTCCACGACAATAATTAAAGCAATCTAGGATACTTGGTCGCGCACATTGTCTGAAATTTCAACAATTTCGTAACCCAAAAGCGAAAACAGAAAAAGAAACCTCGCATTTTTCTTGGTGGATCAATCAAACACGTATGGGTTCCAGATGCATGCCATTTGGAACATTTTCCGTAACACTAGGCTTTTTGACTTTCACATGCAGCTCTTTTAAATTACAGTATTTCCCGGAGCAACTTGTCGGAGCTGCCAATCTGGCTTGGAGACCGAGACCGCTTCTGGGTACTTAATTGATAATGTATTCTTGCTTTCCATCGAGTAATTTATCAAGTAAACACGTGGTCACTTGAAGAGCATGAACTTAGGTGGGGCTTAACATTCAAACCCTAGAGTAGAGCCATGCTAATAAAGGCCAGGGTGAGCCAGTAGATTCAAAGACAATTAGTTTGCCGAGACAGGCCGATCTTACCAAACTAATCACTTCATTATTATATCTTGCTCAGCAATGTGTGATTGGCTTGGTACCAAAGATAAGATTACTCCAATGGCATATTTAAGTCTCTCCTATCTGTTGTTGTCTGTGTGCAACGTGGGGCTGGAAGACAAAGACAACTTGTTTTATTGGTTGTTTTGTTCCAAAAAAAAAAAAAAAAGTGTGGACTGTTGGTTGCAATAAACTAAAACTTAATTTGACCACAGAGCACTCGCAATGTGCTGAATCCAATACCCCTAAATTGGGTTGTAAGGAACTCAGTTCCTAACGGAAGACGCTCCTTTTTTATTTTATTTTAGGCGATATTATAAAGTAGAATACTTGATGCTCTCTAGGTAAAGCGAAAAGCCGAGATGATGTATGGAGTGAACTCATGCTTGATTTTGATATTCATGTATAGTGAACAAATATATAATCTGGATTAGTACAATCTTTGAATTCTCTTAATATTATAGGGCTACTTGGTCTTGTTTTGTGATTACATAATTTTTGTCCCGTAAAAAAACACAATTTGGCCAACTCTGATAAATCATGAGACTCTCCTTGTTCCATGTTACTTTAACTTGCTTCGTTAATTATGGGTAATAGATCCTTCAGAAAAAAGAAAAGAAAAGGGATTTGAGATGGCATAAAACGATGAGAATGGGCAACTTTAGGTTGTTTGACTCTCAAGTCGGATCCTTTTAGCTTCTGGTCGAGTGAATTAAATCCAATCTCTTTTAAGGTTTTGCCTTTCAGAAAAAAGGTCCCTTTCTTTGGCCAAAATATAAGTGAATTAATTAGAAATAATTGGTCGCTTGCTTGCGTAGACGACTTCTTCTCCACTAACAACGGCCCACGCTTTTTCTTTCCTCTTTATCTAAACTAAAAAATGTAGTTATTATTAAATTTTTTCCTCTCTCATTTAGTTTTTTAGTGAATTATATATCCGGCTCACGAGAAATGAAGAAACAAAATTGATTTATGTAAATGAATTTGATATCAACAGATGAAATGTGTTGAAATACTAACAAAAAACCCTAGATAACAAAGAAGATTCTGATCTGACATGAAACATATTTTTGCATTGAGCTAGGAGATATGACGTGGAGCGTAGAATAGTCCTAATCTGCGCTAAGGATTCGATTTCATGTTAAATCTGATAGTTGCTTTGTCTACCGGCAGGGAAAACAACATTTTCAGGATAGAATGACACGTGTGCACCTAAAGTGTGCACCTAAACCAAAGTAAATCACGTCTCCTCCCAAACTTAAGATTGAATCTCACACTTGCACAGTAAGAGCTTTGCTCGTCGAGATCAGAAGAATTTTCTCAACAGAAAATCCTACCCAGTAATTGGTCTGTAGTCCACTAAACAACGTGCCCTCCTTTTCCGACCGCCTTTCTACCTTTTTGACCAATTCCAATCGGGTAGTCGGCCTCCTCCGGGACAGTTAATATAATCTAGAATTCTGGGTCACGCAATCTTTAGAATTTCAACTGAATCTAACGCTTTCGTTAAACCCAAAAGCCAAAAAGGAAAACAAAACCTCAACGTTTTCCTTAATGGATCGATCAAACACGGAACATTTTCCCATCACAAGTCATCAAAATTTCGTGCAGCCTTTGATCTTATCAACTTACGTAGGATTCAGACGTAAAGAAGATGACGAAGAGCCTTGGGATTGTGGTTGGTCATGAGGACAAAAAGAGGAGCTTTTCTTGTGTCGTTGGCTAGTGCCAGGTGCTTTTTAGTCAAAATTCCGGACGCTAGCAAAGTGCCTTTAGGGGCACGGCAATAACCCCAGTGCTTTCGTTAAAGACGCCACTCGCCCCACACCATCTATGAAGGGATTCCAATGAGATAAGATCCTAACATGGTTGAGACATGTGTTATAGCAATGGAAGTGATAATCAGCTCATGAACATCGTCATGAGATACCTTCTGTTCTTTATACGTAGAAAAGGAGATGCTTTGTGGTGTTATCGAGCCTAATCCCTGGGGTCCTGATATACTTTCTTGGAAGCTGACTGCCTCGGGAGACTTCTCAGTTGGTAGTGCATGGAATGCTTTGAGAACTAAGGGCGTGAAGGTGCCTTGGTGTTGATTGATTTGATGCAGCCCTAGTATACCAAAACGCCAACTTTATCTCTTGGTCAGTAATGCATGGTAGGCTTGCTACCGTAGACAGATTAATCAGATGGCATATGCAAGTCTGTCCTATCCGTTGCCTATGCATATTGTGGGGCTGGAAGATAGAGACCACTTGTTTTTTCGGTTGTTCCGTCTTGATACAACGGCGAGCTGTTATGTTGCAATTGTACCTAATTATTGACTAGAAACACAATTATGACTCTTCTTTCATTACAAATACTGATACAATGGTATTAAGGATTAAAATAGCTGTTATGGTGAGGCAACGTTATTGTCTTGTGTTCAAGACGAAGGCAAATGGTGATACTCCTTGGTATCTAACTTACTGGTGTCTAGCTTCTTGAGCATGTAGCTGGCTGCTCCTGCGTTCTTGTCCCTTTCCGATAAACTATAACTTATTGCACAAAAAAATCGTAAAACAGCGAGGCTGAATGTTTGCTATTAGAAGCTAGACAGATGCTCGGATGAGAGGCAAACATAATCCCGTACTTGAAAGTTAACGCAACCGCCTACGCAAGCTTGATGACATGGGAGTTTATGACGTCAAAGAGATAACCGAGACAACTAGAAGAAGTCGTGTCCAATTCTGATAATGAATCCAACCTAACTACTTGCCCTACCAAGATGTCAGAAGAACGTGCCTTCTTCCTCTGCTATGACCATGAAAGAGGCTTGCGACTTTTCTTTTATTAACAGGTCGAGAGAAAATCGCCTTAGCTACTCTGGCCGAATGATACCGAGCATATTCCTTCCCATCCGTACATACTAAAAGACGCAACAAGAAGCCTTGAAGGTCCAAACTTCGCTTTGTCACCCTCATAAAGTCGACATGGAAGATAAACAAAAAGATGCGTCATGACAATTTTGAGCAACATTAAACATAAGGCTTTTACCGTTTCACATGTTCATCAAAAAGCACTTCGTTCCGGGATGAACCCTCTTAAAAGGGATTCTATTAATAATGATTTGAGGGATAATAAGAAGATACGGTGTGCGGTAGGGGTAATTATAAGCTACTCCCCAGTAATAATTGTTCGGACTGTCGATGTTGCTGTCAGTGCTAGGCTCCAGTTCTGGGATCTCGCCTGATCTGGGTCTCTTTCGGTCCCACTTACTCGATGACCGTCTCAAATCGCTTCCTCAAGTTTTGAACTAGCTGTACCGAGTCCATGTCCCCAATCACCTCCGCCTTCTTGTTGTTCACGTCCACGGCCACCGATTGTATTTCTTCAAGCCACTTGAGATTAGTTAAACGCGAACATGGTAGGGTACAAAATATGCTGGTAAAGAGGTACGCGCTCTTATTTGTACATTCAACCCTAGTTTCAACCCCGCAAACTCGAGATCTGAGATTATCGTTTTGCAATTTTGTGGGGTACCTTCAAATGCAGAGACCATCTTCGTGGCCCTCTTCCTTCCCAATGGAGAAAAGGTACAGAGAACACAGAAAGGAAGGCACGTGGGCATAAAGATCCTGACCGGCACGGTTTGGCCGGATTCGTGAAATAGGTTAAAGAAGCAAAACGCGCTTTTGCTCTTTGCAAGAAGAGAAATGGAGTGAGTTTGAGTAGAAGAAGAGAAGTGGGAGTAGAATAGCTAGGAATCTTTGGGAAAGCGATGGGGTTGCGAGTTGCAATTATAGAGGGCCCCAGTTAATTATATATATATATTCAAATTAATGGAATTATACCACGATTTTCAAATTCTCTTAGTCTAGCTCGCGTGCGTCAGGGTTCCACCCACATAGGAGTCGAACAAGTTGCTTGATGCATACAAAAGAAGCGTACGTGTCCGCCCCCTTTTGCAATTAATAATAAATTAATTCAAGTAGGTGTCCGAAGTGCAATCTATTAACTAACGGATTAAAATACAGATAAACATCGGCTCTTAATGATCGATCATTAGACCCAAAAAAAAAAAAAAAAAAATGATCCCTCAGACAGCGGCTCAGTTTGTGTAAGAACCTCCGAGGAAGCTACCTCCGATGCATGCCAGACATTTGGAACATTTCCCGTAATGCTAATTAATATAATCTTTGCTAGACAGGCCGATCACACCAAATCAGACGATACATTAACATCCATGCGAACTTACAAAGTGTAGGGTAGAGCGATACAAGTGAAAGATTGTATAGAGTAGAATCAAAGCACTTGCGAAGTCCACATAGCCGTTGACATATTGGATACAGCCCTACTGAGGAGGATAGTAACCATTGTAACCCCCATACGGTGGATAGCCCCCATACGGTGGATAGCCATTGTAACCCCCGTACGGGGGATAGCCATTGTGAGGATTGGGGTAATATGGGTGTCCATAGGGTGGATGAGGCTCTTGCCGTGGTGCCTCGGTCGCTGTTGAGACTGGGGTCTCGCTTTTCAGGTTAACAATTTGCGTCATCGGGAATTCCTTTCTCATCTTTTTGACGAGCGATACGGCATCCATGTCCCCATGGAATGTTAGTTGCTTCTTCTCGTCGTCCACTGAAAATGATTGTACATCTACACGACCACATGAAAAAAAAAAGAAGAAGATGTACTCAGAACATTTACTTATTTTCATTTAAAATGGACAATATTCAAGTCAAGGTACCTTCATTTTGGGAGACCAGCTTGATGGCCTTCTTCTTTTTCTTCTCGTTGGACCAATCCACTTGGATAATAACCTTCTGCATCGGAATGAAAACCACATCGATGTAACAAAGACTGTACATACAAAATTGACCGTACTTCATTTCTCATATCAAAGTACCCACGTCACGTCTTAGAACCTAAAATTGTCAATTTCATCTTTTACAGCTAACTTCAAGAAGCATCTCTCACTCACGAAAGCATAAATTTTTCCAATCAAAATTTTGCCAAAACGAGTTCGAACAACAAATTAGGCTCAACCCAACCCTCCTATTTCTCAAAGAAGGGCACTGTACCTGCATGTTCATTTTCCAGAGTTTTGAAGTAGATAGACGAGAATTCCGCCGGCTCTTCCCCACCCGAGTAAGCTTTGGACAGAGCACGAGAATTCTCAAGTTTGGTGGGAATGTGTTGGAAGATGATTGAGAGGCCTTTAAATAGAGACCTAAGTCCACCGGAGTCAAGCGGACGATACAAATGAAAAGGAAGAAATTGGGTGCCAAAAATTGCAAAATCCACTCAGCCTCGCTCACGGATCCCACAGTGTTGTCTTACGTATGGAGGCGTGACCTCACTCGGAGACGTCATCGCTTGTCGCGTGGAGCTCGTTTATTAGTAGAAATTATGCGTGGAAGGGAAGTAATACGCGGAGGATTTGCTTATAGAAGGTGTGGTTGCTACCTACTGGTGTTTGCACAAAAGAAAGTAGCACCCATATAAGAAAGCATGTCAAGATTAGAGAGTTATTAGAAATATTAATCGTATTTTCTTCATCTTTGTATTATCTAATTGGGCAATTTGAGAAAGTTGGTAAAAGCGAGAAAACCCACTTCTTGGCTTTATATTATAGACTGATTCGCATGTCTCAAAATACGAAGGATAATATGAGGCATATAGTAATTTCATAGAAGTGGATGGTTATTTGATAAAGCAATGAGAGGAAAAGAAAAATCAAATTACGATGAGTTAACTTCGTGTATTTAGCTTTTTATGTAGATGAAAAAGAATCTTGAAAAGTGAGACCGAAATTCATGTTTTTTCGAGTGGTATATTAGATTGCTAATGTTATCTCGTATTAGGAAGTAAAGATGGTCAAAGACTCCCTCCAGCACTTTCTAGAGGAGGGTTCTATTTGGTCGGTCGGGGTTAGTGGAGAGAGCACTATGACCGGAGAAAATTTCTTCAAGCACGTGCTCCCCTTGGAGGCCCCATATTCGACATTAGATTGGAGATGATAAAGCAGCCTCTTTTTCTAAGCAACGATAGTTATCAGCCTTCTAGATGTTTTCAGCCGATGCATACCCTCGAAGAGTCGTGCATGACTCTCCTATAGGCAATGTAGCAAAGTCGAGGTCGCGAGACACTTGTCATGTCTTTAGAGGCGATCGATGGCCGGGTGGACTATTATCTAAGCCTGAGGGGCATAAGGTGGGTCCGGATAATGTCCTCACGCGAGGAAGGCCCGCCAGCCCTTGGGAGAAAAGAACGTGCCTTCTTCCTCTGCTATGACCATGAAAGAGGCTTGCGACTTTTCTTTTATTAATAGGTCGAGAGAAAATCGCCATAGCTACTCTGGCCGAATGATACCAAGCATATTCCTTCCCATCCGTACATACTAAAAGACGCAACAAGAAGCCTTGAAGGTCCAAACTTCGCTTTGTCACGCTCATAAAGTCGACATTGAAGATTAAAAAAAAAGATACAAAACATAAGGCTTTTACATGTTCATCAGGAAGCACTTCGTTCCAGGATCAACACTCTTAAAAGGGATTTTATAAATAATGATTTGAGGTATAATAAGGAAATGGGTATTGTGTGTAGTGGGGGTAATAGGCTACTCCCGAGTAACTATTGTTTGGGCTGTTGATGTTGCTGTAGGTGCTAGGCTCTTCTGTTCTGGGATCTCGCCTAGTCTGAGTCTCTTTCGGCCCCACGTACTCGATGACCGTCTCAAATCGCTTTCCTCAAGTTTTCAACTAGCTGTGCCTGGTCTATGTCCTCAATCACCGTCGCCTTCTTGTTGTCCATGTCCACAGCCACCGGTTGTATCCCTTCGAGCCACTTGAGATTAGTTAAACGCGAACATGGCATTGAGATCACGACGACTTATCGTTCTCAATAATGTTCTTGATTATTTGTTCCGGACCCCCACAAAGAAAAGGTACGACTCAAGCTTGAGAGGCGACGTGGACATTGAGATCCCTGACCGGCATCATTTGGCGGGATTTGTGAAGAAGGCTAATGAAGCAAAACGTGTTTTTGCTCTTTGCAAGGAGGGAAATAGAGTGAGCTGAGTAGAAGAAGAGAAGTGTGAATAGAATAGCTAGGAATCTTGGGAATGCGATGGGATCTCTAGCATGAGAAGCAACTTGCAATTGTAGAGGGCCCCAGTTGACCCGAGTCAAGCAAAAGAATATTAGTCCAGTGAATGGAATTATACCATGATTTTCAAATTCCCTCTGTCTAATTCGCATCCGTACATGGTCCACTTACATAGGATTCGAGCAAGTTACCTAATGCATACAAAAGAAGCCAAAAAAATGGCTTATTTCTAATTATGAGTATACCGATGTAGAGACTTTTACATTCCAATTTCAAGAATAAGATTATTGATTAAGTTATTGGGCAATCTAAAAAAACATTGAATCATCCCATGCCACTTGAATCTAGAATTTATATACTCTTTATATACATATGATCTCTCTTTATTTGTGAATTTTTTTTTTTAAAGTTTTTTGGTCACACATTTTAATACGATATCTAGTCAAGTTTCAAGTTTCGTTGAGTTAATATTGCATCCTTTTTCAATTAATAAGAAATTAATCCAAGTGGGTATTGTGCGTGCACGATCTATTAGCTAACGGATTAAAGTATAGAGAAGGGGCGGCTCTTAATGACTCCTCAAACGGCGGCTCAGTTTGTGTAAGAACCTTCGAGGAAGCTGCCTCCGATGCATGCCAGGCATTTGGAACATTTCCCGTGACGCTAGCTAGGTCGCTCGTTAGGGCTTCTTTTCTTTTTCTTTTTTCTAACGCCTTGTTTATATCACTTCACATGCAGCTCTTCTAAAATTCCAATATGTCTTCCGAGGCTGCTCGACTGACGATGTGACCTTTGCTAACCAGGCCGATATCACACCAAACCGAACGGTATATTAACATCCATGCAAACTTACAAAGGGCAGGGCAGAGCAATAGAGATGACATGCCGTACAAAATAGGACTGGAGCATTTGACGAAAGTCCACATAGCCGCGAACATATTCCTACTGAAAAGGATAGTGAATATTGTGACCCCCGTACAGCGGCGGCGCGGACGGCTGCCCCCAATTGTGAAGACCCGGGTACTGCGGCTGTCCATAGGTTGGATGAAACTGAGGATAATGGTAACCATCATTGCCCCAGTACGGTGGCGCGGGCGGCTGAGGATTGGGGTAATATGGGGTTTCGGGGGATGGACGAGGCTGTTGTGGTTGTGCCTCGACTGAGATCTGGGTCATGGCGATAATCTGCGTCGGAAATTCCTTTCTCATCTTTTTCACAAGTGGTATAGGATCCATCTCCCCTTCCAGCGTTAGCTGCTTCTTCTCGTCGTTCACGGAAAATGATTCTACATCTACACAGCCACATGAAAAAATATATATTTATATATATACTCACTCAAAATATTTACTTATTTTCATTTATAATGGACGATATTCAAGTCGTAGCACCTTGGTTTTTGGAGACCATCTTGATGGCCTTCTTCTTGCTCTTCTCGCTGTCCCAATCCACCTGGATGATAACTCTCTGCGCCAAAACCATAACCACATCAACGTGACACGCACCCTAGATGAAAATTTACCATACTTCACTTCTCACGTCAAATTACCCTCGCATTTCGAAACCTACAGTTATCATCCTCATCTTTTGCAGCTAACTTCAAAATGCATCTCTCACTGATCCACGCATAATTTTATATGAACGGAATTTCATCGCGAATTAGTTCAAAGACAAAGTAGGCTCGACTTGACCCTCCTATTTCTCAACGAAGGGAAGTGTACCTGCATAGTTTTTGCCGGAGTTTCGAAGTAGATAGAAGAGAATTCTGCTGGCTCTTCCCCCGCTCGAGTAAGCTTTGGACAGAGCACGTGAATTCTCAAGTTTGATGGGAATGTGTTGGAAGACGAGGCCCTTAATATAGAGACCTAAGTCCACCCAGAGTCAATCGGAAAATACTAATGAAAAAAAGAAATTGGGTGCCATAATAAGCAAAATCCACTCAGCCACGTTCACGGATGCCACGTCAAGGGTAGATCGTCTTACGTATGCAGCGTGATCTCAGTCGGTAACGTCATCGCATGTCGCATGGGCTCAATTATTTGTAGAAAAAATGTGTGGAAGAGTATTAATACACGATTGACGAGCTTCTAGAAGGTGCAGTGGCTGCCTACTGGTGTTTGCAGTAAAAGAAAATAGCACCTACATAAGAGAAGTGTTGAAGATAGAGAGTTATTGGAAATACTAATCGTAATTTCATCATCCTTCTTACACTTAACTGGTTAATTCGAGAAAATCAGTAAGAGCGAGAGAAAACCCACTTTTCGGCTTTGTATTATAGACTGATTCACGGAAGTATGAAGGATGAAAATAGTGGAGTCATTAAATACGAGAGCAGATAGCAATTCTATAGAAACGGATGATTATTTGATGGAGTGATGAGAGGAAAATAAAAACCAAATTATTATTATCAACTGTGTATTTATCTTTTTATGTGGATCAAAAAGAATCTTGAAAAGTGAGACCGAAATTCATGTTTTTTCTCCAGTGGGATATTAGATTTGCTAATGTTGTCTCGTATTAGGAAGGAAGCAAAGATGGTCAAAGACTCCCTCCAGCACTTTCTAAAGAACGGTCCTATTTAATCGGTCGGGCACACTGGAGAGCGCACTGATGACCGGAGAAAATTTCTCCAAGCACGTGCTCCCATTGAGGCCCCATATTTGACATTTGATTGGACATGATCAAGAAACCTAATTTTCTAAGTAATCATAGTTAGTAGCCTTTTGGGTGTTTTAGCCGATGCATAACCTTAAAGAGTCGTGTATGACTCTCCTATAGGCAATTGTACCAAAGCTGGGGGACCCGAGACACTTGTCATGTCTTTAGAGCCGATCGACTGCCAGGTGGGCTAATGTCTAGGCTTGAGAGGCAAAACGTGGGTTCGAATAGGATCATTACGGGAGAAGGGCCCTACCAGCCAAGTTTGGTCATGGGTGAGAAATTCATTTATAATTTTTTGGGAAAATTATCTAAAAAATCTTAAATCTATACAAATTTTATCAATTTAGTTTTAAACTTATTAATTATATCAATTAAGTTGTAAACATTTTCACATTTTATCAACTAAGTCAATCTAGCTAATTTTGACGAAAATTATTAACGTGGATGTTTATCATCCTAGGTATACATTCTTATTGAACCTTTAACCCTAGTTTCAACCACACAAGCTCAAGATTTGATCTTATCGTTTCACAATTTTGTGGGGTACCTCCATATGCATTGACAATCTTTATGGCCGTCTTCCTTTCCCTTTCGTTGCCCCATTCCAGCCTCAGAAGCTCCAAGGCAAAAGATCACGACGACATATGAATCTCAATAATGTTCTTGTTTATTTGTTCCGGACCCCATGGAGAAAAAGTACGACTTAAGCCTGAGAGGCGATGTGGTTATTAATATCCCTGACCGGCACCGTTTGGCCGGATTCGTGAAGTGGGTTAAAGAAACAAAACGTGCTTTTGCTTTTTGCAAGAAGAGAAATAGAGTGAGCTGAGTAGAAGAAGAGAAGTGCGAATCGGATAGCTAAGAACCTTGGGAAAGCAATGGGGTCGCAACTTGCAATTATAGAGGACCCCAGGTTGACCCGAGTCAAGCAAAAAAATATTAGTCAAATTAATGGAATTATACCATGATTTTCAAATTCCCTCAGTCTAGTTCGCGTCCGTAAGTGGTCCGCCCACATAGGAGTCGAGTAAGTTACCTAATGCATACAAAATGAGCATTAAAATAAACAATATCATGATTATACCGGTCTAGAGATTTTCACGTTCCAATTTCAAGAATAAGACTGCCAATTAAGTTGCCGTGCAATTTGAAAATACATTGAATCATCCTACGTCACTTAACCGAGGGGTTTATGTGCTCTTAATATAATATGATTACTCTTCATCTGTTAACTTTTTTAATTTAAGTTTCTCGATTGTAAGTTCAAACATAATATCGGAACCATATTCCGTCGAGTTTTATTTTGCATATGCGTCCACACCTTTTTTTTAATTAATAAGAAATTAATTCAAGTGGTTATTGTGCGTGATCTATTAGCTAACGGATTAAGGTATAGACAAGCGGCGGCTCTAAATTCCTCAAACAGCGGCGGTTCAGTTTGTGTAAGAACCTCCGAGGAAGCTGCCTCCGATGCATGCCAGGCATTTGGAACATAGGTCGCTCATTAGTTTTTTTTTTTTTTTTTTTTTTCCTTAACGCCTTGTTTATATCAATTCATGTGGAGCTCTTTTAAAATTCCACTATATCTACCGAAGCTACTCAACAGATGATGTAACCTTTGCTAGCGAGGCCGAGATCACACCAAACCAAACGGTACATTAACATCCATGCAAACTTACAAAGGATAGGGCAGAGCGACACAGGTGAAAAGTTGTACAAAGTAGAATCAAAGGACTTGTGAAGTCCACATAGCCGTGAGAACATTCCCACTGAGGAGGATATTAACCATGGTAACCCGGAAACAGTGGTGCGGACGGCCCCCAATTGTAAGGATTGTGGTCATGTGGGTATCCGTAGGCTTGAGAAGGGCCGAAACCATAGTTATGATTATTATAGGGAGCGGCATGGTAGCCATGGTTCAAATTACTATAGGGATCATGGTGATAGCCGTGATTCAAATTATTATAGGGATCAATGTGATAGCCACGATTTGTATTAGTATAAAGATCAGGGTGGTAGCCGTTGTTAGGATTGTTATGGTTACGGGGGTTACGCTCCCTTTGTGAGGCCTCAAGCATCCTTGAGGCCTCACTCTCCATGTAGACAATATCTGCCGTCGGGAATTTCTTTCTCATATTTTTCATGAGTGCTACGGTATCCATGCTCCCATTCACTGTAAGCTGCTTGTTCTCGTCGTCTACATTGAATGATTGTACTTCTACACAGCCACATGAAAAAATAACTCAAGATGTTTACTTATTTACTTTAAGAATGGACATATTAAAGTCGCAAGTCCCAATACCTTCATTTTTGGAGACTATCTCAATGGCCTTCTTCTTGTACTTCTCGCTGGACCAATCAACCTTAATAATAACCGTCTGTGCCAAAAGCAAAACCACATCCACATAACAAAAAACCTAGTTAAAAATTTTCCCTACTTAACTTTTCATATCAAAATACATTCCTCACATTTCAAAACCTACAATTATCATCCTCATCATTTAAAACTAACTTCAAGATGCATCTCTTGCCCACCCCACGCATAATTTTATACAGATGGAGTTCGTCATGAGCGAGCTCGGACAACAAACTAGGCTCCGACCAGACCATCCTATGACTCTCTAAGAAGGGCCCCATACCTGCATGGTTTTTGCCGGAGTTTCAAAGTAGATAGAAGAGAATTCTACCGACGCTTCCCCCGCTCGAGTAGGCTTGGACAGAGCGCGTGAATTCTCAAGTTTGATGAAAATGTGTTGGAAGATGAGGCCTTTAATAGAGGCCTGAGTCCCCCCCGAGTCATGGGGAAAATACTAATGAAATGAAGGAATTGGGTGCCAAAAAAAAAAAGCCAAAATCCCCACTCAGCCTCGCTCTCGGATCCCACGTCAAGGTGGGACCGTCTTACGTATGCAGCGTGACGTCAAGGAGGGCTGATGTATTACTAGAAATTATGTGTGGAAGGGAATAAATGCACGATGGATGTGCTTCTAGAAGGTGTGGCTGCTATCAACTGATGTTTGAACAAAAGAAAGGAGCACCTAATATCACAGAGTTTGAAAATAGAGAGTTATCAGGAATAGTAATAGTATATCCGCCATCTTTCTTCTATTTGACTGGAAAATTCAAAAAAGTCAGTAAAAGAAAGAGAAAACCCACTTTTTTCGGCTTTATATTATAGATTGATTCGCGGGTCTTGAAGTATGAACAATGAAAATAGTGGGGTCAATAAATATGAGAGCGGATATTAATTCCATAGAAGTGGATGATTGTTTAATAAAGCGATGAGAAGAAAAGAAAAATTAAATTATGATTATCTAACTTTGTGTATTTACCTTTCTATGTAGACCAAAAAGAATTTTGAAAAGTAAGACCAAAATTCATGTTTTTTTTTTTCTAGAGGTATATTAGATTGTTAATGTTATCTCGTATTAGGAAGCAAAGACGGTCAAAGATTCCCTCCGGCATTTTCTAAAGAACGGTTCTTTTTGGTCGGTCGGCCTCATTGGAGGGAGCACTAATGGCCGGAGAAAATTTCTTCAAGCATGTGCTCCCCTTGGAGGTCCCCTATTCGACAATTTGATTGGAGCTGACAAAGCAAAACCCTCTTTCTAATCGATGCATATCCTCAAAGAGCCGTGTACGACTCTCCTAGGGACGCGAGACACTTGTCACGTCTTTAGAGGCTATCGATGGACGGGTGGGCTAATGTCTAGGCCTAAGAGGCAAAACGCAGGTTTGGATTAGATCCTTATGGGAGGAGGGCCCGACCAGCCCAAGTTTGGTCATGGGCAAGAAGTTCATTTAAAATTTTTAGGGAAAATTGTTTCAAAAATCTTAAGCCTATTGAAATTTTATCAATTCAGTCTAAATCTATTAATTGTATTAATTAGGTCATAAAAATTCTTACGTTTTGTTAGTCAAGTTTGATAAAAAATTATTGACATTGACATCAATTGTCTTACATAGTACGATTAATACTGACGTGGATATTTTTAACTATTTTAAATATGTTTTTGGATTTTTTATTTTTCCCTTTGCCAAAAATCATTGGGGTTGTTGATGGCCAGCAGAGGTCATAAGCCTAAATCAAGGGTTACTCTCACTTGGGAGAGCATAGCCCACCCTCATCAGCCTCGCTCAAGGCTGACAAGGGCAGCCCTCACCTAAGGTCGTTAACCATCGATAGTGTGTGAAAAAGGGAAAATAGAAGAAGAAAGAATAAATAAAAAGATTCAAAAAAATATTTAAAACTATATAAAAATTATTCATGTCAATACTAGTTGTGTCATGTAAAATAACCGGTGTCTACGTAAGCAATTTTTATTCAAAATTGGTTTAATAAACTCAATTGGCAAATCAAAAAAATATTTAAGACTAAATTGATAAAAGTGCAATAAATTTATGACTTTTAAGACAATTTTCTCGTAATTTCCACATGATGGGTGAGTTCTCCAACTCATTAGGCCCAACCTTTGTGGAAGTCAAACGGTAACTGGCCAGCCCTCAATGGGCCTTCCCAGGTAAGGAAACTAACCTCTAGTTGGGCCTGGAAGTTGATTCAAGCCCACATACTTTCGCAACGCATCGTGTGAAGCCCGAGACTTACTTTTGCCCTGATGATAGAAAGCGCTAGAACCTCTGCCCGAAGGGAAATGGATTCGCAATGAGACCGCTCAATCGGCTTTATCGAACCAGCAAATCTTGACTCGATCTCTTCGAATATCTGTCGCAAGTAGCCCGGTTGGCCCAAATGGAGCAGTGGCAATGCATTTCTGGCTATGGATTGAGAATGAATGCTTATCGAAACATGCACTTTCGACCAAAAAAAAACACGCACTTTCTTTGCCCACCATTCATCCAAGCCAATTGCAATGCCCAAAATAAAATTGATTCTCATGATTGCCGAATGGGTGATTGATTTGAGTAGATGGAAAACGGATTGAGGGGATGGCAAAAGGAACATAGGAAGGAAGGTTGAAGCTCGAGAGGCAACATGGACATAGAGATCCTTGACCGCCACCGTTTGGCCGGATTCGTGAAGTAGGTTAAAGAAGGAAAACTTGCTTTTGCTCTTTGCAAGAAGAGGAGTCGAGTAATTTTTTTTTTTTTTTTTTTTTTTTTTTTTGGTCGAAAAGACTATTTCATTCATTATTGCAAAACATCAAAACACAATAGATGAATCTTAGAATACAACATATCCCAAAGGGGCGAAGGGGGATAACATAACCAACTAGGAATGAGGGATTTTCCACAATAGGCTTTGACAACCCAATCAACTAGTTAGTTGGTCTCGCGTGGACAATAACTTACTCGCACATCTTTCATCTAGCCTAAGTACAACGTAAATGGTGCATTTGGTTCAGCATTCTCAAAAGACTTTCTGCCTCCAAAACTCTTGGGGAAATGCTGGACTGTTTGACAACAATTTTGAAGTAGCTTTTAAGTAAAAGTCAACGTTGGGAAGGCTGAAAGTCTAATGCTAGTAGAGACTAACTTTGAGCTTTCAGCATTTGATCAAATGCTGAAATTTAGTTTTTTCTTCCAAAACTATCATCACTCATTCTTCAAATTTCTGATTTTGCCCTCATTATTATTTTTTTAAATGCCAAAATAATGCTAAAAAAATCAAATATATATAAATGCTAAAAAATTAAATATATTTTGGTCTTTTAAAAAAAATATTCATATATTTGACTTTTTTTAGCATTATTGTCCAAATTTATATTTAAAAAGTTGCATACATTATTTTTTTCAATTTTAAATAATTAAAAATTAAAAATTTCCTACGAAGGGTTTGGATATATATATGATTTCTTAGCTTTATTTTCAAATTTATATTTAAAAAATCACATACATCATTTTTTTCAAATTTTAAAAAATAAAAATTAAATATATTTCCACTAAGGATTTGGTCTTTTTTAATATATATATATATATATATATATATACACACATACATATATTTGATTTATTTAGTATTATTGTCAAAATATATATTTAAAAAGTTGCATACATTATTCTCTTCAATTTTGAAAAAATAAAATTTTAAAAATTAATATTAATCACCTAAAGAGCTTTTCAAATGTGTTTTCTACCGAACAACATTTTTTTTTTTAAATTTCTTCTCAAAACATAGTTTACCAAACGACCTTTGCATTTGCCTAATGTCGCGACCAAATTTTCGGGAGTGATTCACCTAGGATTTGGCTAATGTATTGTTAAACCTAGACTTAACTCGGACTCTCCCGAGCCCATACCAATTCGCGACTTAAATTCAAGTTTTTTAACATGCAGATAGATTTTATCTAGGAGTCGCCACTAATCTATTTAACATAGAGATAAATTTTATCTAGGAGTCGCCACTAATCTATTTAACATGATCTAGGAGTCACCACTAATCTATTTAACATGCAGATAGATTTTATCTATGAGTCGTCATTAATCTATCATTAATCTATTTAACATGCAGATAGATTTTATCTAGGAGTCGCCACTAATCTATTTTCGGTGGGTTGATTAGAAATCCAAGTAAAGTAACTCCTACGAACCAGAAATTATGAGTTCGATTATGAGTTCGAGGACTTGGTTACGCTAGATTTCTCTAACGCCCTTTCGGTACCTTTCCCTTTTTATTTTAAAAAATATTTTTGCAAGTAGCTTGAATTGATTTTAATTTACCTCACATGACATGTGAGGTGATCATGCGGGTGCGCAAACCACCAATTAAACACCCAAATGAAGTAATGAATAAATTGCATAAATTACCTCATAGCAACGAAAGCATCTGCAATGTTAGCTCATAATTTACATAGATAATCCTATATATGATTTGTAATTAACATGCAATTACTCAATTTTGGTTTTCACTTTATTTAATGAAAATCATGCAATGCATGCTACTAATTTAACATGAAATGATATGGCGTGGCAATATGACCTAAACTATATAACATGAATAAGCATGCAATCTATCCTAATGTATCAAATGAATTTATTCTAAATTTTTTATTTTCCATGAAATTCGAAATTAAAGAAATGCAACAATTAAACGCGTAATCTAAATTAATCGAATGACCTAATTATAATTACGAGAAATTTCTAACTAAATGAACCTAGCAACAATCACTAGCAACAATCACTAGATGACGGTCATTTCATAAATGACAGGTAATCCTACATGACATGCACGATTTTTTTGTATTTTTATGAAAATCATTAACAATAAAAATCTAACTAAAGTCAAATGCTATCTATTCTAAATGTCTTCATGCATTTTTATTTTTTTTTTAAAAAACCGCCTATCATGCAATCAATCCTAATCTACATGGAACGCAAATGCAATTTTTCGTGTTTTCGGGATAAATAGAACAATTAAGAGATAAACATTCAAACCATCCATGGTCATTCAAAAACATTATCCATCACTCAATTTGAAATTTAAACTCGATTATCTTGCTAATAAAATCAATAAATTGATCTTAAGTTTTAAAGATCAAAATATCAATTTTACTCTCGGGTGAATAATTATTCCATATAAAGTTTTATAGATAAAATAAAAATTCATGCGGTTACGAATGGACGTTACATCAGGGATTTCAACCATGCATTGAGAACTATTTCAAACAAAGAAATAAAACATCAAAACTAAAATAAAATAAAATAAATTTACCTAAATAAATTAAATCTACCTAAAATAAACCTATCAAATAAGATAAAACAAATTTCTACCTAAATTTGGATTTTTTCCTAAAAATTTGATCGGTAGGATGGAGCGTGATGGAAGTTCGGCACGGCTAAGGAAAGGGCTCGGCAAGGCCGCAAGGAACGCCAAGGGAACCTGCAAAAACAAAGAATCCACAGCTGGTGTGGTTCGGTGATCAATGAATTCACGGCCTATGATGACTCGGCCGTGGTGAGTGCTGCTCGGTGGGACTCCTTGATTGAACCACAAAGTCACGATCTTCTCTTGATTCAATTCCACGTGGTCTCTCTTGGGGAACTCAGTCAACTTTCCAGCTTTCACACAACAAGAAGAGATAAATTCCACAACTTCTCTTCCCCTTCTTATTATTACTTCTCCATAGCCTGCGTTTGGTCTTCTTCCCTGGCCCCACCAAGCTCCAGTTTTTATTTGCTTTCAAACCAACGAAGGCAAGATTGAGAGACAATCAGGGGGGCACATGCGGGAATCGCGAGCAGGGACACAGGTGGTAAGATCAGCAACTCATCGTCATCATGGAGTGGACAGCAGCTTTCTTGTCAACGTGGTGAGACTAGACAGCGTCAAGGTCGAGGACAGCGAGCTCGGCACAGCACGGCTTGCATCTCGTTGACAATTTGTCATGGAGGATGAGAGTGCTGCGGCGGCAGTGGCTAGGTCTCGGCGTAAGCTTGGCCAAGAGAACTCACGTTCTCTCCTTTTCACTTTTCACTTTTCCCCTTTTGTTTTTTTTTTTTTCTCTTCCCTCGACCAAAAGAAACCCTCGCCCCCTGTCGACTTTCTTTCCCTCGGCAGCTTTTCCTCACCGGTCTCTCTCTCTCACTTTTTAACTCTTTGATTTCTTTTTCTTCGAACCGAGAGAACCCCCCATGCTTCCGAACCCTTCACTCTCTATTTATAGTGAAAAGACCCCGCTTGTTCTGCCCATCAAGATTTATATATAACAACCCAATCGCTAAAGATCAGCCTTCGAAAAGGGGAGATGTGCTCAACAAGAAAATGACTCCCAAAGTCTAAAATCTGTTATCAAAATTTTTCAAGATAATTCACTCAACCACTAAGATTGTCTTTTGATAAAGCTCCATTATCCAAATTCTGAAATCTTTCAAAATCTCCATCCACAACAAAATATTTTATTTTATAGATTATTCCTCATCCTCTTTTTATTATTTTTTTTTCATTTTAGAACAATTTTTAAAAGATAAATTAAACAATATAAACGTTATGAAATGCTTTAAGCGACGAACAAGTAAATAAAATGGTTAAAATTTAGGTGTCAACACGTAAAGTCATTTAGGCTAAACTGTTGTGTATTTTCTCAATGGGCTTTCAAAATGCTGAACCAAACGCACCCAGATTGGACCATCTCTTTGGTATTTTGAGGGTGCACTCCTCTTCATTGGCCTAGTTCATTCAGATTTAATCTTGTAGAGCTTCCAATTAGACTTGACTTTTTGTTTCGGGTGAACTGTGGCATCAATTAAACAACCGGTGCATGATAAATCCCACTTAGGATGGAAATACCAAGCTACTAACCATTCTAAAATGACAGTTGCCAAGAAATAAATCCGGGGATTTGGTACCCAACATTGGAAGGAATCATCTTCTGGTTCATTTGCGAAGCGACTGGACTAAACGCTGAAAAAAAATGGGATCAAATTTAAGATTTCAAAAAGAAATTCTCAAAATATTGATTGGCGATGTCATTTTCAAGGATAATGTTCTTTATTTGCCTTGTTAGCTAGTTTTTTAATGCTTCCGACCTACCAAAGCCCATGCAAATCTTGGACAACCAGGCCCATGAGCCTGTCTTGCTATGTTCTAGACTGCATTGCATCATCACAATTTTGCTCATCACATCTCGACCGAGTTTTGCCACTTCATACCTCGAAGCGAGAAAAAGATGTTTGCTCTTCTCAAAAGTTTGGGTCACAAGCTTTCGTCAATGATGCAAGGATTAGATCAACCAGACATGAGACGAAAGTACAATGCATGATAATCCTTCGTTAACATTTCTTTTCAAAAAAATGTTCCTGCCTCACTAATGTTGTGCTTGTGCAGCAGAAAGCCAGCATTGCACATCTATCGAGCATGTGCTATGAAGCACGGGCCAACGCCTCGAAGTTTCAGGCCTACGTTCTGCTTACACTGCAAAGTGTTGCGACTCTACTAGGCATCGACGAAGCATTTTCTTCCAGGGCCGCCACCGCGCTTTGGAGCACCAGAAGGGTACTGCCCTATTTCCCAAAAAGGATAGAGGGTGAAAGGCGGCACAACAAAGACGAAGTTCCAAGGCATTCGGATTTTAGCTTTTCGGGTCAGATTTAGAGTCATTTGCCTAGGTCCGTTCATTGAGAAGACATAAGCTGGGCGGGCCGCTGCTGGATCTAAGGGGCTGAACTGTAAGAAGGGAAGACTTCCGAGCAGGCTTCATGCCATTTTCTACTGTGCCTTGTCGCTCCTGTCCCAGAACTTTCATGTACAAAATGCCAAACGAAGACCTTAGGGTTTTCTCAATCGACCGTCGTAGAGATAGCGAGCGAGAGAGAGAGAGAGAGAGAGAGAGAGAGAGGAATGGAAGTGGTGACTGGTGGATGTTAACTGGGGCAGAATCTCAAGAAAATCGAGATGTCATCATAGTACGGGTTTTGTGCCGAATCTCAATGGGTGGTTAGTTGATGATATGTCCGAGCTTCTCTGGGGATTCTCTCTGAAAGCTTCTCTTTCCTCTCACTCCAACATTGTCTATTCCTCTTTACAAACTCGCCTCCAAACGCCATTGCATTCCTCGTCCCCTGTTCTTTGATTTTAGCCCTTTTTCTTCTCTTCTTTCTCGAGGAAACTCGGTTCCGGAGATGGTTCTGGGCAAACAGTGGTGCAGTGTGGGCTTTGCTGAGTCACTATTTGAGGATTCCTTGATTTTGATTCCTCAGTCTGAGCATTTTTCCTCCTCTTTCGTGTGACAAAGGCATAAATGAACAAGAGAATATGCAAATACAGTTGTTAATGATAGAACATAGGTCTTTGAAGTGTTTTATTCAAGTACTCCTTTATCAGGATTTAGCAAGTCGGGACATATCTACCGCCCCTAAAACGTGAAACTACAGGTACAATAACTAATCAACATGGAACATGTCGTAGACCCACATTTCCAAACGAGGAACTGAGGAAACAGTAAGCAATCAAACTCCTAATCTTCCCATGTTGTGGATATTTCTCCATCGCTTCTAGCTGAGTCCCATTTTGTCGACCCTCTCTTTCAATGAACGCAATCTTTTCACCGCGTCACTTATCTTCATTCTCTCTTGGGGCAGCTCTGCTGAACAGGCAACTCCAATTTCAAATGTCATCACCAAGCACTCCTTAACATGAACACTAATCCTTCTTTGATTGCTCAATGTGTCTGTAATTGATGATTCTTCTGTCTCACAAAATAGGAGCTGCTGATCCGCTATATCTGCCACCCTTTCTGGCAAAGCTGCCGCGCAGTAATCGTGAAGGTTCAAAGCATCCTTAAACATGTCATGGGTGGGTCTCTTTCCTGTAAAAATCTCCAGTAACAAGACTCCATAGCTGTATGCATCGCCATCTTTTGACACCTCGCTTCCCATTCCATACTCTGCAGTTGGATTTTACTTGACCCATGAGCTGATCAGCTTATCAAATCATAAGGACAATGAAGAGGAGGCTCATATAGACACAAGGGAAAAAAATTACTGGGGGAAAGCAATTATGAATTATGGTCAATATCAGTAAGTTACTTAGCATGTTAAGCATGATTTTCAAAGTCAAACTTTCTACTCTTATAACCTCGTACTTTTATGAATAGAATGTACAATTGAATCAAAGGAATGACAAAATAACAGCACTAAATTGAACTCAACTCTACGATTATGGTTAGTCCATCAATACACAAGAAAATTAGCTGAGAAAAGTTTTCACAGAGAAAGAACGAGTCTAACTTGCCTACATAATTTTAGACAACAAGTTCCCTACATGCACTATTAGAGAAAGGGCTTATAAGAGGACGATTGACATTGGATTTACTGCAATTATACATACCTGGAGGAGCATAGCCAATGGTTCCTCTAAATCCAATTGAGCTTGTTTGGCCCGTGGGCAGATCACCAATGGCAATAGGAAATATCCTAGCTAAGCCAAAGTCACCAACGTGTCCATTCATTTGGGCATCCAGAAGAATGTTGCTGGGTTTGAGGTCACAATGGGTCACCACCGTTTGGCACTGATGATGGAGATAATCCACCACACAAGCTACATCGAAAGCAATGTTCAGTCTCTGAACAAAACTTAACCTATGCCTTGGTTTCCTATTTAGTGCAAGGTCCAAATGCAACCACTCCTCCAAGCTACCATTTTCCTTGAACTCGTAGACCAGAGCCTTAAACTCATTGCCTTGAAAATCGACACTGGAACAAGCTGTGAGAATCTTAACAAGATTCCGATGCCTAATGTTTTTCAGGACTTCACACTCCGCCATAAAACTTTTGGATGCTCCTCGTTGCTTTAGGTCAAAAACCTTAATAGCCACTATTTTTTTTTCATCTGCTAGGGTCCCCTTATACACGGAGCCGAAACCACCCATTCCAATCAAATTGCTAGAGCTAAACCTGTCTGTTGCTTTGACTATGTCTGCATAAGACACTTGCTGAAATCCCCCTGTTGATGGAGTCTCCAGAGAAGCCTCAGTCTTCTTCTTCCTCAGCCAATAAAACGTCATCAGTAGCAAGAGAAGAATCAGCACCACTACTATCCCACATGTAACTGCAATGATAACATAACGTGAGGTAGATGATCCGTGTTTTCCTTTGCTCGTCAAACAACTTGGCAAATGTAGGATCGGCACACCGCCACAAAGCTTATCATTTCCTTCAAGCGAAATCACGCTCATGTTCAGGAACACCCCTTTGCTCGGCACCTCACCCTCGAAGTTATTGAAAGATAGATTCAGGTATTGCAATTGAAATTTCTCCAAGAATGTTGGAACAGGCCCAGATAGATTATTAATCGAGAGGTCTATGTACTGAAGGCCATTCAAGGAACTCAAGAATGAAGAGATATTCCCTTCAAATAGATTATTGTCCATCCGAAGCTCCACCAAGCTAGTGCATCGACCGAGACTACTAGGGATTTTTCCTGATAGTTTGTTGCCATATACAACTAATGCGTCTAAGCTTCTCAATGTACCGATTTCTTCTGGTAAGGAACCACTCAATTGGTTTTCAGATAGATCAAAAAAGATAGATAGAGAAGAGATAGTGAAGGCTTGAAATGGTATAATTCCACTCAAATTATTTTGCGAAATGTCGATCCCTAACAATTTTTGGCATTTCCCAATGCTCGGAGGAATGCTCCCTCGTAAATTGTTCCCCCTTAAGCGGAGTTCAATTAGCTTCGTCAGGTTCCCTATTGTGGAGGGGATATTCCCAGTTAGTTTGTTCATATTAGCACGAAACTGCCTCAGCTCGATGAGATTTCCAATGGTATCGGGAATGCTGCCCATGAACTTGTTTTCGAGCATGAATAACTCTTCTAGGCCACGTAAATTTCCAATGCTTGAAGGGATCTTTCCTGACAATTGATTGTTGTCAATCACCATTATCTTCAACTGGGAGGATATGTTGCCTATGGATTCAGGCAAATTACCTCCGAAATTGTTGACATTGATTGCCAGGAGTTCCAAGCTTGTAGAATTGATCGATTCAAGGAATTTCAGGTCACCTTGCACTCCACTACCTAATTGGTTGCATGAAATACTGATCCAATGCAGCTGATTTAGCTTTTCCACGGTAGGCACGTTTCCAGAAAAATTGTTTAACGCGAGTGTTAGCCGCATTAATTTAGTGGCATTTGATAGGGAAGCAGGAATTGGCCCAGTAAATTGATTCATTCCGACATTGAACCTGACGAGATTAGGAAGAGTGACGCCTAAATGTGGAGGAAGACTCCCTTCAAGTTGGTTTTGGGCAAACTGAAAGCTGACAAGAGAAGATATGTTAAAGATGGTGGAAGGGAGAGTGCCAGAGAGTCCATTTGCACCGAGATAAAGATACTCCAAATTTTGTAAATGGCCCAACGAGGTCGGGACTCTTCCCACAAAGTTATTAAATGATGCTATGATGAACACCAGAGATGTGAGGTTCCCGAAGAATTCAGGGAAGTTTCCAGAGAGATTGTTCTTGTATATATGAACATTTGTTAGCTTCGACATACAAGCAATTGCTATCGGAACTTCACCAGCAAGCATATTATTGCCTAGTGCCAAATATTCAAGACTTTTGCAACCTGAGATGTTGGCAGGAATTTGACTAGAGAATGAGTTATTCTCTAGGCCCAAGTATCTCAGTCTAAACAAGTTACTGACCTCGAGGGGGATTTTGCTGATGAAGCCGTTGTTTTGGATGTCCAATATCTGGAGGAAGCTCAGATTTCCAATAAAAGGAGACAACGACCCTACGAGTTTTAGAGATGGAAGTATCAAACCGGTGATCCTCAAATGCCGATGGCCACACGTGATCCCATGCCACTGGCAAAAATGGACAGAGTCGTTCCACGTACTGAAAACTTCGAACGGATCATCGGATATCTTATCCTTGAACTGGAGCAATGCATCTCGATCGGTTTTGTTGGTCCTAGGAATCGAGATTGCTCTACAACAGGGCATTGGCACCACCAATGTAACAAAAGAAAGTAGACAAAGAGAAGCAATTGAGAAGGACATGAAAGAACTCATGCTTGAAAATTTTTTAGCTCCTCACACTTTGAACACTATCTATTAAGAAATGGATGGAGTTTTTGACCACAGCCCCCAATTGCCAGATGTTCATTAGAAACATGCTCATCCCACTTGGAATCCTATTTTTGGCATGATGCGGAAGACACAAATTGTGTGAGTCTAGTCCCTTGCCAGAAAAAAAAAAATCTTGCATGGGTTTCAATTTTAGACCATTGCGTCATTTTAAGACTCTCAAGATGGTCATCACACGCTTATCAGAAGAATAGAAACATGGTCATTCCACTTGGAATCCAAACTTGGCATGATGCAGAAGACTCATATAGCAAGCCCTTTGCTTCATGAGTCTTCCGCAAAAGACACAAATCATGAGTCGTAGTCCTTTGCTTTTATATGAGTCTTTCGTAGAAGACTCATAAAGCATGGGTCTTAGTCATTTGCTTTATGAGTCTTCCGCATCATGCCAAGAGTAGGATTGCGAGTGGGTTGGCTATGTTTTAGTCCTCTGATAAGTGTGTGATGACCGTGTTGGGTGTCCTAAATGTACGCAATAGTCTAAAAGCACCACTCACCTAGAATTGCTCAAACCTAAAAACACGTAACTAGAAGAGCCGGCAATCTCGCAATCCTATCAATTAAATGAGAATCACGTTAACACCAAGTAAAATACTATGACAATTACAAATCGGCTAAAAATCACCTAAACGCTAACAAAACGACTCCCACGTGTTAACAAATCGCTCACTCGAAGTGATTACACAAACCTAAATGCAACGCAAATTTTAGACCATTGCGTCATTTTAAGACTCTCAACATGGTCATCACACACTTATTAGAAGAACATAAACATGGTCATCCCACTTGGAATCCAATCTTGGCATGATGCAGAAGACTCATAAAGCAAGCCCTTTGCTTTATGAGTCTTCTGTTGTTGACACCTAAATTTTTGCATAATTTTTGGATTAACTTTTACCAAAATAAAAAAATAAAAATCACATGGCATATAGTTTAGGAACATTTATGTTATTTTTGCTTTGTTTTATTTTAGACCGCCGGTGATGGAAAGATTTTTCACATATTCCGTTCAGATTTTTCATATTTTTAGATAATATACACTAGGGGATGTATTTTGAGTAGAAGGAAAATTTTTGGATAGAATATGCGAAAAATATAAAAGAGGATATTAGGCGAGGTGCGTATATTTCAATGATATATTTAGGGGGATCGTGTACAAACAAAAAGGAAAATAAAATATATCGTGAAGATACAATTTTCGGGCCTATAAAAGACATCGCATGCAAAATAGACTAGGGGGTTCTTTCTCTTGGGTGAAAAGAGAATACAAATGTTAAAAGTTAAAAAGAGTGACGTGAGAGAGAGACAAAGCCGAAAAAAAAAAAGGGGCGAAACCCTAATCGGGGAGTGTTGGTCTTCCCCGAGGGTCCCCCGACCCCGCTGGTGTCGCGTCGACGCTGCGTCTTGCACCAGCCACCACGCCGTCGCTGCCTCCACCAACCTCGGCCGGCCTCCACTTGCGGCCCCTTTGCAGTCGCTAGCCACCGCCGCTGCTGTGCCGCGAACCGACGCCAACGAAAGCTCGCGCCCAAAAGCCCTCGACGCCGGCGGTCCCCCTAGTTGCTTCGCCCCCTGCCGACGCGACCCAGCCCTGACGCTGCCTCCGCCGTTGACCTTACAGCCCGTGAAGACCCTCGCCGTCCCTTGATGATCTGCCGTCGCCTGAGATCCAGCCACACCGGCGCATCGCTTGCTTCACCCCGACGACGACGAAGGCCCGGACCCGGACTCGACGTTTCCCCTTCGCCGGTGCCGTGCCTCGCTGAAGACCCAGATCCGACGCTGCCCCTGCTCCGCCCGCGAAATTGCCGCCGCCGCCGAGCCGAGATCTGAACGCCATGCTTGTGCCTAGCCCTGCCACCGAAGATCGCCGACGCCCCTCGCCGGTGCCTTGCTTCGCCTGAACCCTCGCCGGACCGGCCAACCCCTTTTCCTTTTTTAAGAAAAAAAAAAAAAGCAAAAGAAAATTTAGGTAATTCTTTTTTTCTTTTATTTATTTATCTTATTTTGTTTTATTGTTTTTGTTATTTTATTTGATCTTTTTAGTGTAATTATCCCTTAATGTAAAGATTGAAATTGCATGATATTTGTCGGTTCGATTTTCGCGCCCGAAATGTGACTCACAATTACTTGAAAAAATCGCTAATCCGACCTTCTGCCCGAGATTCGATTCACGATATATGTAAAATTGGCCAACCCGGCAAGATATGATTTGTTAATTTGGGTATCAATATTACTTGATTTGTCGTGTGTCACTTAAGTTAATTTTCTTTTTTTAAAAAATAAAAAATGTAGCTTAGAATTAGGTTTATTCCCTGTTTTAGGGTTTGCATATTTATAATAGGAATTTTATTTCGAATTTAAAAAAAAAAAAATTTAAAAAAAAATCAAAAATCAAATCAATTAATTTAGGTTGCTAGTTTTTTTTTTTTTTTTAACTTGGATTGCATGTTTAATTATCATGCATATGTCATGTAAAATCATCATGCATATGTCATGTAAAATTATGGCATAATGTACGTCATTGCATATTATGATAAAATTGCACTTATTTTAATTTTAGATAATATTTTTTCTTAATTTATTATAAGTTTAGGCATTTTCTTAAATAGATTGCATTTTAGGATTATTTGGGTTAAGATAATATTTTAGTTTAAATTAGGATTTGGCTCAACCTAATTCATAATACAAATTGAATAGGATCTTAATCTAGTTAGATAATTTTCACATTTTACCTGATTCCGAATTTCATGAAAAAATACAAAAATGTCTTAGAATAAATTAGTTTATTTTCTAGGATAAATTGCATTCTTTTCAAGGAAAAAAAGAAAAAAAGAAAAATGTCATGTGCACGTCATTAGAATTAGATTCATTGAAATGCATGCCATTTAGTGGTTATTGCTAGGTCCATTCAATTAGAAATTGCATGTTATCAGAATTAGGTCATTTAGTTAATATTGCATTACATATTACATGATTTTCATTAAATAAGTGAAAAACAAAAACAAAAATTGCGTGTTAATTAAAGATCATATCAAGGATTATTGATGTGAATTCTGGTTTAACATTGCAGATGCTTTCGTTGCTTTGAGGTAAGTTTTGCAATTTATTCACTATTTATCTGGGTGTTAAATTAGTGATTTGTACATCCGCATGATCACTTCACATGTTAGGGAGATAAATTAAAATCAATTCAAATTGTCTGCCAAACATTTTTTTCAAAATAAAAGAGAAAGGTACAAAGGGCGTTAGAGAAATCTAGCGTAATTAAGTTCTCGAACTCACAACCTTTAGTTCGTAGGAGTAAAGTAAATTTCCCGTTACTTTACTTGGGTTTCTAATTGACCCACCAAAAATAGATTAATGGCGACTCCTAATTGAAAATCATTTACATGTTGAGAAGAACCTAAGTCGCGAATTGTATGGGCTTGGAAGAGCTCGAATTAAGTTTAGGCTTAGTAATCCATTAACCAAATCCTAAGTGGTACACCCCAAAAATTTGGTCGTGATAGCTTGGTGACTCCGCTAGAGACTTGAGTTAAAACTCTTAGTGGACTTAGACTAATTTTCTCTTATATTTGAAAAATTATTTTTGTTTGGCAACGAGGATCCCAAGTACGTCCCTAACATTTAAGGTGTTAAATGTTCTTACATGATGGGAAGTATAAGTGGAAGTGTTTGCTGATCTTTGTTTTGCAGGGAGATGTAGGAATGTATGGTTTATTTTCATATATGGAGTGTTGTTTGATATAAATTGTCGTGCATGCTTTGCATTTACACTACACTTTTGCACACACAACCTACCGCTGGACCTAGGCCTTATAGGATCATCTAGGATGGTATTGAAATGAATGCCACTCTGACCGCCTGCCCACGGTACGAGTCGCCCATCTCAATCCTAAAGTTTCTTTTTTGGTGTCAAGAGTACTCACCTCGGTTCGCATGCCCGCAACCCAGGTCGGCTCTTTGACCAAGCCGGAGTCATGAGGACCCGACATAGTCCACATGCCCATAGCTAGTCCGATCATCCTTGTGGCTCCACTTTGATAAGCCTTATAGATTATAAATCAAGCCACTTACCATGCGCATGTCTAAGTGATTGCCGTTAATTTTCCTTGGTGAAGTAAGTTTTCTATCCCTATACCATGCAATTTATTTTGTCATGATTTTGGTCTGTCCATGACAATCTAAGTTAGTCGTTTTATCTAATTCATTTGTCAATTAGAAATAAAATGAGGAAATTACCATGCAATGAATCATTTGAAAAATAAAAAAACTTTGAAGAATTTGTTTTGAATTCATGTCTAGGAAATTCGATCTTGCTATGGTATCTATTTCTTTTAGCTCTCTTTAGGAAATTTATTTCTTGTAAGAGCTTTTCATGAAAAAAAAAATGAAAAAAGTTGATAGATCATTGTCATGGATTGATTCTCTATTTGTAGCTCGTACTTATATATTTTCATTCATTTGAATTAGGTGATAACGAATCCCTCACCCTCGCCCATTATTACACAATTAAGAGCTAGGATGGCCGATCAAGCTGAAATGCGGGATTGTATCTCCACTATGGAAGAACAACTTCAATAGTTAGCCGCCTCTATGCAGCTTCTGATAACTCAAATCCAATCCCTTTGAGCGAATCCGACTCCTGCACCCACTCTCCCCAAGATAGTTGTCCCGAGGCAGGCAAACAAGGCCCAATTGGGTGATGACGACATGCCTGGGCTAGAAGATGACCCTTCACTAACCAATGTGCAAAAGGCTAAACTTGACAACGTCCTTAAGGCAGAGTAGGATGAACGCTTTGCAAAACTGGAAGAAAAACTGAAACAACTGCAGGAGTTGTAGAATTCACTCCCGTTCGACCTATTCGTGTATGAGGAGGTCAAGATACCAAAGAAGTTTAAAACGCCGGACTTTGAGAAATACGATGGTACTTCATGCCCAAAAGCTCATTTGCAGATGTACCATGTACGTATGACCCAGTATGTCAAGAATGAGTCCCTCATGATCCAATCATTCCATGCAAGTTTGACCAGGCCTGCACTGAGCTGGTATGTCATGAAGAATGTGAACCTTCTCGACACCTAGAATGAGGTGGCTGATGCATTTCTCAGGCAGTACAAGTTCAACATGGACATCACACCTTCCCGAGAGGATCTTGAGGGGATGGAGAAAAAGAGGAGCGAGTCATTCAAGGAGTATGCCGTGAGATGGCAAAATATGGCAGCTCAAATCACTCATGAACCTACTAACAAGGAGCTGATGAAGTTATTTGTCAAGACTCTCCCGTTTGAGTTCCATACCCGAATGGCCAGCACGTACGTCGAGAGCTTCAACCAACTTATCCCGGTAGGTGAGCAAATTGAGATTGGGCTAAGAGACGAATGGTTCAATGAACCGGTCCATCAAGGCAAAAGGTTCACCATGAAGAAAGACTAAGAACTTACCATGGAAGTCAATGTTGCGTATGCACAATCTAGCAAGCCTCCAATTGTTCATGTTCCTAAGAATCAACAAGGTGGTGTCCATTCGACCGCGCCTCGGCAGTTCACTCCTCTTCCTAGCCCTCTGTCTTAAGTTTGGAGGATCCTACAAAAGAAGGGGTTGCTGTCCTATGAGCTAAAGCGACCCAATGTTGAAAATTTTTCTAACTACAACCCCTCCAAGAAATGTGAGTATCATATGGGGGAAGTAGGACATTCGACTGATGAGTGCATAATTTTGAAGCACAAGATCCAAAACTTATTAGACACCAAGGCATTTGCCTTTAATACCACTCAACCGAATCCCCTACCTGAGCATGAGGATAGGGTGAATGCTATTTTCCAACAAGATGTTGGTCAAATCAAGAACTTGAAGGTGCACGTGATGGACACCCTAGGGTAGCCAAGTGATGGATGGGATGGCATGAATGAGCCGACACCCCTAGAGACGGAAAACCCTGATGATGCATTGAAAGGAATCACAAGTTTGTTCAATAACCTCTTCATAGAAGCCATTGACGAATGACCTCCAGAAGAAATGGGCCCTGGCCCGCAAGAGTAACTCATTTATTGCTTTCCCACATTCCCCTATATGGGAATCTTTATTGCTTTCTAGGAATTATTATTGCTATCTAGTGATTGTTTTTTATTTCTTCTTTTTTGCTTTCTTTTTAGGACTTGAATTCCCATTTTCCATTCAATAAATGTAATTGATTGATGAATGTCAATGAAATTACAAATTTTATTTTGAGGGCATGATGAGGTACACCAAACTAATCTGATGATGATATCCAACTGATAAAAAAAATAAATCCAAGGAGAATTCTGAGACCTGGGCTTCATCATGCTTTCTCGTGTCAAAATATTTCAAAAAATGCTTTTCCAAATACTTTTCAAAAATCTTTCAAAAAAATAAAATTCAAAAAAATAAAATTCAAAAAAATAAAATGTTTTTTTGCCCTATTTGTCTTTTTTATCCTTCCACTTTCTGTTTCAGGGATGATCATATAGCATGCGAAGGCGTGGAAACAATCCAATCTAATGTAACAAGCGCTGATAATGATGACCCCGACAACTCGATTGAAGATTCCATTGAGGTGTAATGTAGCTGGGAACAACATGAAAGAGCCAAGGCTATTATATCCGAGCAGACTGTCACTATTAATTTAGGTGACACTGAAGAAGCCAATGAGATAAATGATATTTTCCTAAGGAAGCTGTTGCCAATTTTTCTAGATCTTGGGGGCAAGTTTGCTCCGAATTACAGTGATCCATATGTGATGAAGAAGGTACTTTTTGGAGATGCTTTGATCTTGGCAAAAATGGATGGTCGTGAGTTTTTCACTCCAGTTAATTTTGATGCTGTAAAGAAGTATTATCCATGATATAATTTGCTGTGTCATGTTTTGAACTGCAATCATTTTTATGATGGCTAAATTGCCTCATTAAGTTGCAAATTCCATTGTTCAAATTTGTTGCAAATCTTGCATTTCTCTTCCTTGATGAATCATGTGAGATAAATTGAATGTGTCAAATGGGATATTTTGGAATGACGAAAGGCAAGCCTTATTCTATACATTGTTTCATACACTAATCCTTGGTGAGTTGTGTGGAAAAATTTCATGCCTACGAGGAAAAGGGTGGTCTCGCAAAGGGTACGCTATCCAAAGTGATGAGAGGCAGTTTCTTCCTCTACCCGAAACACTATAGGTATGCCCATTGTTTAGCCCTTTGAGCCCATACACATGAAGAGCTTTGTAATTATCCCTATCAAAGATCATCCCACATTGGGACAAGTTTGAAATGAATGGTAGGAATTTTCTTACTTACACTTGCATCAATCTTCGGGTATTGCTTTCGCGGTGTAACTTGTACGATAATTGAAGTGCCTTAAGATGATGAAGAGCAGTCATTTTTCTATCCTATACACTTTTATCCATTGCATGGCCCACTTGAGCTTATGAACTCATTTCATATTAAACCTAGTTGGTGATCATCCCCCACATTGGGGCAAGACAAAAATATTCAAGTGGCATGACCTAGAATACTGACAAAAATGGAGACTTTGTTCAAAGAAAATAAGTGCAAAAATGGGGCATGAAAAAACAGTGTGCCTAGTAAAAATAAGGCCGATGCCCAAAGAAAAAATCAAACACTTAATATAGTAAGTCACACCCTGAACAAGGTGGTACTGAAAAATCCAAATGCTGTTGCAATCAATGGATGCAAAGAAAATCTTCGACATTGGAGAAGAAAATTGATGGAAATGTCAAGATGATAACCAATTTTGACTCTCTAAACACTTTTTGAGCTTAATGATCCTTTCGTTTCTCAACCCATGAACTAAGTCTACGTTATGTCCCTTGCAAAGTCTCTTCAGATTAGAGCACTTGAATTAATATAAAAGTTCATATGTTGAAAAGCATCGCTTGAAGAAGTGCGAGTAAGGCAATTTCTACCTCATTTCGCATGTTTCTTGACTTGTAAACTCCAAGATGATTGCAGAATATCACTCATTTTTCAATAGTCTCGACTCAAAGAGTCCCTTTTGTTAAGCTGTTGACCAAACCCACATTACAGTCCATGTTAAAGATCTCTCAGATTGGTAAGGTCGTACTACTTGCGAGATTACTTGGACCCTTGTTTGGCATGACAATGGTGAAATAGAGTGATTGACAAAAAGCCTACATCAAAGGTCATGATGAAATGACCCTTTTAATGAGGATGAGAGAAAAGTCATTTCAGACCGAAAGATTCCTTATTTGACACATCCATAACACTCATGTGTTCAGATTGGAACATTCTTTTGAAATCTTTCCCAATGGAAATTAGGTGATGTAAGATTGATGGGAATAATCATGAATTAATGTATGTTTGTGATTACAAATGCATGTTGCCTCTCCTACGACCATGTTTTGCAAGAGACATGTCCCCGAGAATAAGAGATGTTACTAGGTAAGCATATCTCTATCCATACATTAAATACTTGTCATTGCACAGGTATTCTCTTTTAAGTATACCGACACTCAATTGAGTTGTCCCCCAAAGATTTTTCTCCAGATTCAGTCTGATTAAGGTGACCGAATAAAGGTTCGAGTCTTGGTCAGATGATCTCTGTTGCAAGACTGGGTGACCGAAGAAAGGTTCGGGTCCTAACCAAACAAAATCTTAGTTTAGGCGACCGTAGAATGGTACGGGTCCTAGACAAAATCTATTTCCCATTCAGGCGACCATAGAATGATACGGATCCTAGACAACCTTTATTTCCCTATTCAGGCGATCGTAGAATGGTACGGGTCTTGGAAGGCGAATATTCGTTTAGACGACCGTAGAATGGTACGAGTCCTAGACAACCAAACACTGTCATACTAGGCAACCGTAGAATGGTACGGGTCTTGGGAAAGCAGTCTCTTTATAAAGCCATGTTACTATTCTGGGCGACTGTAAAATGGTATGGGTGCTAAACATGTAACGCCAACTATCTTGAATTACTCTACCCTCATTGAAGGTAAGATATTTCAGGTAGGTTCCTTTGACATCTCAGTCTAGATCTAAATGTCTTGATTATTTTCATTTAAATATTTCATTCTGGATGTGAATGTTTTTAATCTTTCTCGTTATACCTTAGTCTAGATCTAGGTATTTCGAGTCCAAAACTCTTGACATCTCATTCTGGATCTGAATGTCTTAATTATTTTCGTCTAAATATTTCACTATGGATGTAAATGTTTTTCGAGCTTTCTCATTATACCTTAGTCTGGATCTAGTTATTTCGACTTTAAAAATCTTGATATCTCAGCCTGGATTTGGATGTCTCAATTTTTTTCGTTGAACATTTCACTTTGGATGTGAATGTTCTTCTTAGTCTCGATGTCCCAATTTATTACCTGTTAAACTGTTTAAGCAACCTGAGTGAAAACTAGGTACTTGTAGAATAAATGGGGATTTATCATGTACCTCAAGATACTTTACCGCACTGATTGGTAATTGTAGGTAAACTATTTCCTTTCGCATCATGCATTTACATTAGCATTTTCATGCATAATATAAATTGCAATAAAATGGGAATTCATTTTCCAACAAAAAAATTATTCAATGCAAGCACATGATTAAAATTTAGGTCTCAATTTATCTTTGAAGGCAACCTCTGCAAGCTCACCTTTAAAGAGGAGTAGCTATTGACACCTAAATTTTTGCATAATTTTTGGGTTAACTTTTACCAAAATAAAAAAATAAAAATCACATGGCATATAGTTTAGGAACATTTATGTTATTTTTGCTTTGTTTTATTTTATTTTATTTTAGACCGCCGATGAGGGAAATATTTTTCACATATTCCGTTTAGATTTTTCATATTTTTAGGTAATATACACTAGGGGATGTATTTTGAGCAGAAGGGAAATTTTTGGATAGAATATGCAAAAAATATAAAAGAGGATATTGCGCGAGGTGCGTATATTTCAATGATAAATTAGGGGGATTGTGTACAAACAAAAAGAAAAATAAAATATATCGCAAAGATACAATTTTCGGGCCTATAAAAGACATCGCGTGCAAAATCTTGGGTAAAAAGAGAATACAAAAGTAAAAAGTTAAAAAGAGTGACGTGAGAGAGAGACAAAGCCGGAAAAATATTGAAATTGCATGATATGAAATAGCCTTGAAATTTGATTTTACCGAAAAAAAAAAAAAAAGCCTTGAAATTTGTGATTGTCAGTCCGATTTTCGCGCCTGAAATCCAACTCGCAATCACTTGAAAAAATCGCTAATCTGATCTCCCGCCCTAGATTCGATTCACGATTTATCCCGATCTCATGCGCGAGATATGATTCGTCAATTTGGGTATCAATATTGCTTGATTTGCTGTCGTGTCACTTAAGTTAATTTTTAAAAAATAATAATAATAAAATGTAGGTTAGAATTAGGTTTATTCCCTATTTTAGGGTTTGCATATTTAGAATAGGAATTTTATTTCGAATTTTAAAAAATCAAAATTAAAAAAATCAAAAATCAAATCAATTAATTTAGGTTGCTATTTTTTTTTTTTAACTTGGATTGCATGTTTAATTATTAGGCAATTATTAATTTCAAAATTAAAAACTAAAGGGAGAAAAGGAAAAACAACAAAAAATCATCATGCATATGTCATGTAGAATTAGGGCATATTTTGTACGTCATTGCATATTAGGGTAAAATTACACTTAGTTTAACTTTAGATAATATTTTTTTCTTAATTTATTATAAGTTTAGGCATTTTCTTAAATAGATTGCATTTTAGGAATATTTGGGTTATGATAATATTTTAGTTTAAATTAGAATTTGGCTCAACCTAATCCTAATACAAATTAAATAGGATCTTAATCTAGCTAGATAATTTTCTCATTTTACCTTATTCCGAATTTCATGAAAAAAATACAAAAATGTCTTAGAATAAATTAGTTTTATTTTCTAGGATAAATTGCATTCTTTTCAAGGAAAAGAAAGAAAAAAGAAAAATGTCATGTGCACGTTATTAGAATTAGATTCATTGAAATGCATGCCATTTAGTGGTTGTTGCTAAGTCCATTCAATTAGAAATTGCATGTCATCAAAGTTAGGTCATTTAGTTAATATTGCATTGCATATTACATAATTTTCATTAAATAAGTGAAAAACAAAAACAAAAATTGCGTGTTAATTAGAGATCATATCTAGGATTGTCGATGTGAATTCTGGTTTAACATTGTAGATGCTTTCGTTACTTTGAGGTAAGTTTTGCAATTTATTCACTGTTTATCTAGGTGTTAAATTGGTGATTTGCGCATCCGCATGATCACCTCATATCTTAGGGAGATAAATTAAAATCAATTCAAGTCGTTTGCCAAACATTTTTTCAAAATAAAAGAGAAAGGTACCGAAAGGGCATTAGAGAAATTTAATGTAATCAAGTCCTTGATCTCACAACCTCTGGTTCGTAGGAGTAAAGTAAATCTCCCGTTACTTTACTTGGGTTCTAATCGACCCATCAAAAATAGATTAGTGGCAACTCCTGATTGAAAATCATTTGCATGTTGAGAAGAACCTAAGTCGCGAATTGGTATAGGTTTGGGAGAGCCCGAACTAAGTTTAGGCTTAGTAATCCATTAGCTAAATCCTAAGTGGTGCACCTCGAAAATTTAGCCACAACATCCGCAAAAGACACAAATCATGAGTCTTAGTCCTTTGCTTTTATATGAGTCTTTTGTAGAAGACTCATAAAGCATGGGTCTTAGTCATTTGCTTTATAAGTCTTCCGCATCATGCCAAGAGTAGGATTGCGAGTAGGTTGGCTATGTTCCAATCCTCTGATAAGTGTGTGATGACTGTGTTGGGTGTCCTAAATGTATGCAATAGTCTAAAAGCACCACTCACCTAGAATTGCTCAAGCCTAAAAACACGTAACTAGAAGAGCCGAAAATCTCGCAATCCTATCAGTTAAACGAAAATCACGTTAACACCAAGTAAAATACTATGACAATTACAAATCGGCTAAACATCACCTAAACGCTAACAAAACGACTCCCACGTGTTAACAAATTGCTCACTCAAAGTGATTACACAAACCTAAATGCGACGCAAATTTTAGACTATTGTGTCATTTTAGGACTCTCAACATGGTCATCACACACTTATCAAAAGAACAAAAACATGGTCATCTCACTTGGAATCCAATCTTGGCACGATGCGGAAGACTCATAAAGCAAGCCCTTTGCTTTATGAGTCTTCCGCAAAAGACATAAATCATGAGTCTTAGTCCTTTGCTTTTATATGAGTCTTTTGTAGAAGACTCATAAAGCATGGGTCTTAGTCATTTGCTTTATGAGTTTTCCGCATCATGCCAAGAGTAGGATTGCGAGTGGGTTGGCTATGTTTCAGTCCTCTGATAAGTGTGTGATGACCGTGTTGGGTGTCCTAAATGTACATAATAGTCTAAAAGCACCACTCACCTAGAATTGCTCAAACCTAAAAACACGTAACTAAAAGAGCCGGCAATCTCGCAATCCTATCAATTAAACGAGAATCACATTAACACCAAGTAAAATACTATGACAATTACAAATCGGCTAAACATCACCTAAATGCTAACAAAACGACTCCCACATGTTAATAAATCGCTCACTCGAAGTGATTACACAAACCTAAATACGACGCAAATTTTAGACCATGTCACGACCTACCCTTGGGGGGAGGGAGTAGGTTTAGGGGTATTGCCTAAAGAACGGACCTAATGCCCATGATCAGGTGTGGGCTCTCCCAAACCCATATTCCGCGTGACGTTGGGATATTCTTGAAAATTTCGCAAAAAGGAGTCGCTGATAGCCTATTGGGGTCGGCTAAAAACCAAGTGAGGCACAGGAGTATGCCACACTTCCTACGCAACCATAAAATTTAGGGTCGGGGACTTGATTACACTACTTAACCAATTAGTGCCCTTTCGATATCTAATCTTGTTCATTTTAAAATAAAGGATTTTTGTCATGCAGCTTGGGTTGATTTTATACCTATCCACTAACATGTGAGGTGATCATGTGAGTGCGCAATCATTAAAATAACAATTATAGCTATCAAGATCCTAAAATCCTAATTGCAGTAAAATTAACACATGCCACTAAGCCATTGCAAACACAATTAAATAGATAAATTAAATATGCAATATAATCAATATACAGGAAAATAAAAGCATAATTACACTATAAATGCAATACATGGCCATTCCTAATCAAAATCTACATTTTTTGGATTTTCAAAATTTTTTAACTTTTTAACTTTTTAATTTTTTAAAAAATATTATTTTAATATTATAATAACATAATATATTTAAAACGAACCGGGTCAGATCCCTGGGTTGGGTCTGACCTGGTTCGATGCAAAAGGCATGGAATCGAGCCTAAGGGCCTGAACCTAGACCGAATTGGGCCAAGCGGCCCAAGCCAATAGAAACCAGTCGAGCTGGGCCTCCGGTCTAATTTTTCTTAAAATAGAGCCCACATGTAAAAATAGCCCAAGCTCAACTTAAGTATGCCCGGCCCAATTCGCCCAAAACCCTACCCGATTGATTACACCCGGCTCGACTCCCTCAACCTAGTTTGTGCTTCCGCCTTCCCTTGTTCTTTCACGATGCCAAAGGAGGGTGGTCGGGATGCCGAGCGGCGGGTGGCGACGGCGATGATGACATTGGGGTCGGCGAACAAGGGCTCCGCTACTGTAGGTTGCGCGGCGATGGGACTCAACGACTGACTCGAGCCGTTGGCGTCACGGGTTCAAGCAGAGCGGAAGCATGGCAACAGGCGTGCGGAGGCACAACGTCGATGGCAGAGCTGGTTACAGGAGTAGTGGTGGCGCAGCGAATAGGGGCGGAGCTTTGGCTATTGGCTACAGGAGCGACAGTGCTAAGGCGAGCTGCTGCGACAGTCCTTGCGGCATCGGCGACAGAAGATGGAGGCGGCTGTGGGTCGCGGGCGAAGCCGAGGCAGCGGGAACAGGCGAAGGTGCCAGAGATCTAAGGTGACGAGCATAGGGGTTTAGCCCCCCCAGCCGGTGGAGGCCCCCCTCTCGAGCTCTCCTTATTTTTTTGCTCTCTGTTTCTCTTTTGGTTTTTCTGCTTCGCTCTCTGTATCTCTCCCTCACCCCGAACTCTCTCTTCTCCTCTCGTCTGCTACCCGAGCTTCTGGGTTCTTTCTTCTTCCTCCTGCTCGCCGAAGCTCAAATCCAGCGACAATAGAGGTTCCAGCAGGCAGGATCGGCCGCCCAAAAAAGCGTCGCCCCTTCTATGCCCTTCTCTCTCTGTGTTGTCTCCTTCTCGAGCTCCCTCTCTCTAGCCTCTCTCTCTCGCTTGAGCTCTCCCTCTGCATCCCCCTCTATTTCTGCTCTCTCTCCGTTCTTCTCCGTCTTTTTTTCTTTGCTCTGTTCGTCTGCCCCCTTCCCTTAGGGTTTCGTGCGCGAAGATTAAGGAGGGAGAAGGCGGCATGGGCCGAGCCAAGACAAGATTCAGCCCAGCCCCTCCCACATTTTCTTTTTTTCTCTTTTTTTTGTTGTTTTTGTTTTGTTTGTTTTGTTTGTTTTGTTGTTTTTTTTTTTTAGTGACTAATTCCTAATTTTGTACACAATTAAGTCCTAAATAAAATGGCGAAATTTAGATGTTAACAGCTGCCCCTCTTTGAATGGGAGCTCGAAGAGGTTCCATTTAAAGACAGAAGATACCTAAATTATTTCGGTGGTAGAAAGATCTTGGGTGCATAAGCACACGTCAGGTCGAGCTATGGAAATGCGTTATGTCAATAGGAGGAAGAGAGACTCTGGGCTACAGAAGTATACCGTGTCATAGGAAGAAAATGAGACCTCAGGCTACAGAAGCATGCCATGTCACAAGAAGAATGAAGAGACCCCGAGTTACAGAAGCATGCCGTGTTATAAGAAAAAGACTCCATGCTACAAAAGCACTCCGTGTCATAAGAAAAAGACCCCGGGCTACAGCATGCCATGTCATAAGAAAAAGACCCCAGGCTATAGAAGTATGCCGTGTCATAAGAAAAAGACCCCGGGCTACAGAAGCACGCCATGTCATAAGAAGAAGAAAAGACCCCGAGCTACAGAAGCACGTTGTGTCATAAAAAAAAGATCCCGGGCTATAGAAGCACACTGTATCATAAGAAAAAGACCCCGGGCTACAGAAACACACCGTGTCATAAGAAAAAGACCTCGGGCTACAAAAGCACGCCATGTCATAAGAAAAAGACCTCGGGCTACAAAAGCACGCCTTATCATAAGAAAAAGACCTCGTGCTACAAAAACACGTCGTGTCATAAGAAGAGGACCCCGGGCTATAGAAGCACGCCGTGTCATAAGAAGAAGACCTCGGGCTATAGAAGCACGCCGTGTCATAAGAGGAAAGGAAAAACCCCGGGTTACAGAAGCATGTCGTGTCATAAGAAGAAATAAGGGAATGAGGTCTCGTCGTGTAACAACAGGTTTCGACCAGGTTGAAAATGCATGATTTGAGGAAAACTAATAAACTTTTTAGATAACATGGTTTAAGGTTGACCATGAACCTTTTGAAAAATTGCAGTTTAAAAATAGACTCATGAACATTTTAAAAGCGTGGTTTAAGGAAAGACCCACGAACCCCATGGTTTAATGATAAACCCACCAACCTTGTGGTTTAAGGATGACCCACTAACCGTGTGATTTAAGGATAAACCCACAAACCCCATGGTTTAGACTGGAAAAATGGTTTTCACCATGTAAAAACGGGTTTTGACTGGATAAAATTGTCTCACCGTGTAAAAACGATTTTCAACTGGATATGATAGTCCCACCGTGTACAAACGGATTTCGACTGGGAGGAAAGTCTCACCGTGTACAAACGAGTTTCGATCGGATGATAGTTTAACCGTGTACAAACGAGTTTCGATTGAAAGGAATGTCCCACCATGTATAAACGAGTTTCGACCAGGTATGATAGTCTCACCGTGTATAAACGAGTTTCGACTGGGAGAAAAATCTCACCGTGTACAAACGGGTTTTGATCGGATGATAGTCTCACCATGTAAAAACGGGTTTCGACTGGAATGAATGTCTCACCATGTCCTAATGGGTTTCGACCGAGAGGAATGTCTCACCGTGTATAAACGGATTTCAACAAGATGATAGTCTCATTGTGTAAAAATGGGTTTCGACTAGAAGGAAGGTCTCACCGTGTCCTAACAAGTTTCGATCGGATGATAGTCTCACCGTGTAAAAACGGGTTTCGACTAGAAGGAAGGCCTTATCGTGTCCTAACGGGTTTCAACCGAGAGGAAGGTCTCACCATGTACAAACGGGTTTCGACGGGATGTGATAGTCTCACCATGTAAAAACGGGTTTTGACTGGGTATAATAGTCTCACCGTGTACAAACGAGTTTCGATTGGGTATGATAGTCTCATCGTGTACAAACGGGTTTCGCCTGGGAGAAAAGTCTCACCATGTACCAATGGGTTTCGACCGGATGCGGACAAGCGTGATTTACGGATGAACCCACAAGCCGTGTGGTTTATGGAGAGCCACCAACCATGTGGTTTTAAGGATAGACCCACAAATCTTATGATTTAAGGATAAACCCACCAACCTTGGAAATGGCATGGTTTAAGGCTAACCATGAACCTTGTAGATGATATGGTTTGAGGCTAACTATGAACCTTTGGAGATGACATGGTAGTAATTGATTGCTGATGGTATCTCACATAACCCATGTCAAAGGCTTTCAAAAACATTCGCGATGAGCACAATTTGATCGATCAAAAATGTCAATATAGGTTTGGTCACGGGCTTACACAAAGGGATTTGCTGCTTTGAGGCCAATAAAAGAACATTTGTCGATGTCTTCATCAAGTTTACAAGTCGAGAACTTGCAAAATAAGACAAGATAGAATTACTTCTACTCCTTCAAGTAATAGCTTCTTTCTGGCATTCTCATTTTCACTCAAACTATCCCAATCAAAAGAGACTTCGGAAGAGGGTTGTAATGTTGGCTTGGGATAGGCTCGAAAGGCTTACAATTTTCAAGAGAGTTTTTAAGAGTCGGTGATCATCATGGTATCGTGAGCGGGTCACTCGACCTTTCAAAAGCATTTGGCTTTTGAGACACGGCACATCTCGAAAGTCCTTTGACTAATCATTTATCCATGGGAGCTTTGCTCTTTTTTCTAATGTCCTTTGCTCTTGCGATGAATTTTTTTTGCGCAAGCACTTGGACTTTGATAATTTTTCTTTCACATAAAATGTAGCATTTTGGCTCTTTTTCTTAACGAGTATTGGCCTTACTTTTACTAGGCACACTACTTTTTTATGCCCCATAACATGTCGAACTTTTTGTTCTCTGAACGTTTGGAGCTCTTATGACTTTTGAGATGCTTTTCACATTTTCTCGTAACTATCAATTGCATTTAGTCAATTCTTACGCCTTGCCCCAATGAAGGGAGATGATCATTGTCGCGACCCGAACTCGCCGCCCTCGATGTCAAAGGTGGGAAAGGTCGAGTTTAGGGATACTTGATCTCAAGATCATGAGCTCTCTCAAGCTCGTACCCCACGTGACTAGTTTATTTAAACGATCTAGTTGTTCACAATAACCTAAAATAAACGAGAGTCGCCACTAGCCTCATTTTGGGGGTTGGCTAGAAAACCCAATCGAGAGTTGGGAGTGTTCCCTCGATTCCTATGCAACCAAATATCTAGGTTCGGGGACTTAGGTTATGCTAATATTTATATTAACGCCCTTTCAATACCTAAACAGTATGTTGTGTTTTCCTAACATGTCCATGCATTTCTTTTTACATTTTCAGGATCATCAGTTCTAGACTAAGTGATCATGCGTGGTTGGTTACTTTCATGCTATTCTATTTCTAAAAGAAAAATAACAAGAAAAGGAATCACTCAGTGAAATTGAAATTGCAAGACATGAAGTAGACAATCAAGAAAAGCAGTGAATCTATCATGCAATTTTAAAAAAATATAAAAGAGAAACATATGAGAAAAAGAGAGAAAAACCCGCAACTTGTCAGGTTTCATACAACAAATGGAACCCGAGACATATATCGGGAAAATGAGTATTACATAATAACAGTCGGAGTGGACATCGACCTCCACCATCTTCACGCATTCTCCATCTTCAAAGCCCTAATCTAAACATAATCTAAGAAATCTTATAACTACAAATGAGAGAAACAAGCATGCATATCAAAACAACCAAAAACAATACATCTTTTGTGCTCACAAATGGTGACTAAAGTCATGAAATCCCTAGGTCAAATCCTAGGTGATATTCCAAGGTTCAACATATCCCAAACAAATCTCATAGAGATACTATCATAATATCATGAATTTCCAAAATACTAGAATATGAACTAGTTAGTCTACCATAGAACAAGGCAACATGGAATATTATCATTTCTTATATGTTTCAAGCCTTGAATTGCCCCAATTTGATGGAAAACAAATGTAACATCAATGTGGCATCTCTCTATATATTCACACAACTAGAACACTACCAAAATGACATTGAAATCCTCGCATTCCCCATGAGAACAAAGTGGCTAGCAAACACTCTTACTATATTCAAAGCTGGAAACGATGACAATTTGATGAGCAATCCATATCCATACATGCCCATCTCACCATGCATATTTATGCACCTCAAGAACTACATAACATTAGTCTCAGGTCATTCATATCAGAACTTCTCACGTCCAGTAGCTTAGAGGACTAATATTATGTACATCTTCAACATCAATCAACACAGCAAATGCACGCATGAATAGCGAACAGCACATCAATAATCTCTTTGGGAATATGAACAGCAAGCTCACAAAGAATAGACACAATCCGTAACAATTTGATATATCTATCGATCCTATGGAGCCTGAAAATGACTATAATCTCTTTGGGAATCCAAAACACATCAAAGGGGTTTTCCAGAACAACCATTTAATCCCACAATATTCCACTATCATGAAGCACCGACCCATGAATCTAAACATAACCTCCAACAAGAAATTAAAAAGAAAAAAAGAAAAAGCAAACAAGGTTGAACAATGTATGATTTTATAAAGATCAGGGACTTCATGCATGTCAATCATCAAAAGCAAATTCTCAGTGCAGAACAATGACGATTTATCGACGATCACCCTAGCCAAATGAACTTATATTTTTATATGTTGTAGATCTATATGTCCCGATCAACTTTGATAAGACGCTGACTTAGAAAATCTGAACAGAGATCGATTAAAACAGAACATCAGAACATAACAACTGCAGCACCATATTAGTGTTCGATCTTTGCAAGAAGCATCAGGCAGGGAAAACGATGGCCAAATCGCACATATAATATGTCTATGGAAAGATTGAGAAGTATATTACAAATCTCCAGAAGACATTAAGTCCTAATAACATCATCTACCAGCTCATTCCAGTTAAAACAGAAAATCGCAGTAAGTCCGAACAGCAAATCAACCTAAAAAACTACTGCTGAATCAACAGACTTTGTAGGTGTTTTTCAGTGACCAAACGACATCCATTATGGACGTGCGACATATCAAATCGAAGATCAAGAAGTGTATTTTTTATGTCTAGAAAAGCTCGAGGTCAAAAAACCTCATTTAGCACTTCATTTCAGCCAAAACAGAGAGTGACATATCAGGTATACGAAATTGCAGATCAAGGAAAATCAAGTTCAATCAACCTCAAGTTCATGATCATTGATCATCAATCCACAGAAAATCATCTAATAACATTGTATAAAAGCAATCAATCAAAGGAAACACTCATAAGAGAAGCAAAGTCAGCAAACAGAACCTCCTCTTATTCTCTATTTGGTCTCCAGTACCTTAAATCAAGATTTGTACTGTACACCTGCACGAAAACGAGGTCTAGAAACTATGCGCGAAAGTCCCCACATCCGAATCAAAAACAAGTCTACTTTAACCACGATAATAACAAAATCCAACAAATTCCATCCCATAGAATTTCAACACCAATTTCCATCCCTGTGCAGTACAGCAATCGTTCATCTTGACTACACAGCACGAAACACGGCAATTATCATAAACAACACGCAAGCTAAGTAATTTGGCAGAAGAGGCTAATGAAGGCATGTGACTTCAGAGCTAGAAAGCAGATACAAGTACAAAATCGAAAGAGAAAGAGTGATCGAGCAAGAGAGAGCAACAGATCGTGCGCGAGATAGACTAATCGAGCTAGAGAGAGAGAGAGAGAGAGAGAGAGAGAGAGAACCTAATCGAATCAAAGATAGAACCGAGAGAAAACCTTGGCAATGGAAAGCGAACAGTGGAGACAGAACCGAACGTTACCGCTGCGAGGAATCACCGTAAAGAGAGAGTCCGATCTCCGAGAACGATCTACCGAACTAGATCCGCTGTCGTCGTCGTTGCAGTCATCGTCGCTACCACCTATGTCGCCGTTACCGCCGATGTCGTCGTCATTGCCAGTAATACTACTGGTCAGTTTCGATGAGACAGATCCAGCGAGCAAAGAGCCAATTGAGAGAGATACATCGAGTGAGAACCAAGAGAGAGAGAGTTTTGCCATGAAGGATGATCGATCTAGGGTTTCCGATGCAGAGGAGGAGAAGGGAGAGAAATCGAGAGAGAAAATCCGCCCCAAAGAAAAGAGAGAGCCCCTTCCCGCCTCTTGCTCGGTCCTTTTTTTTTTTTTTTTTTTTTTTTTTCAAAGAAGCCGTTCGGCTTTTTTAACCGAAAACGAGAGAAGCCCGAAACCCCTTTTTATTTTTATTTTTCTTTTCTTTCTTTTTTTATATTATTTTTTTATATGTTTTCATTCATTCATTTTTCTTATCTTTTATATTTCTACAAAAAAAAAAAAAAGATGTTTAAAATGTTGACAAAAATTTCAGGTAGAGAAGGAAATACTCTTCTTCACATTGGTTAAAACAATGGATATTAGTGTTTGGGTAGAGAAGGAAATGCTCTTCTTCACATTGGGATGAGTCAAGATCTAATGAGAATTCCTCTGAAGTTATCACCAAACGATTGATGTAAGTGAAAGTAATAGAATCTTTCGCAACTTTTCGCTCTACAACATGACCGTAACCTTCTATGCTGCCCCAAAGTAAGGTCGTTTTCAACAGGGGTACTTTGAAGGATCATCTTTATTCGGCCCAAAAGGGTGGCAAGATGTCAGCTCAGTGCTTGGGATTGATGAAAAAAATGCCTTATTAATTTCGATATTTGCACTTAATGAGAAGGAATCATTTGTCCTAAGAGAAAGTTGTTTTTCACTCAACTCTCAAAAGTGTCTAAAGGATGTGTTTGGAAATAGCTTGCATTTCTTCATCCTAAGCACTTCTTGTTTGGCATGGTTAACATCTCTATCTCACTTTGTCGAGATCGTCTGAGTAGATCAATCTCCATAGGAAATTTGATTCAAAATGAATAATCCCCAAAATGAGAAAACAATTTTGAGATAAAAATGATGCTAAAAAAGTTTGTAGAAATTTTTTCTTTTCTCAATTATTCATTTTTTTTTTACTTGTCTCTAGGAAAGCGCCAAAGGTTCTTTTGTAATGGAAATTCTCATTTTCTTTTTCTTTTTTTCTCTTTTTTTTTTTTTACTTTAAAATAAAAATTGATAAGAAGAGTACTTACCTGTGGCATGGTGACCCCGTAACCCTGTAAAGAATGTAAAAAAAATATGTTAGTGCAAAAATCCTTAGGGGTTGAAATGTTAGAAGCGATACATCATTACCCTTCACTTGCTTTTATCCTTTGAGGGCTAAAATCTCTTGGATTCACCCTCATAGATATTTGGTAACTTGACATTACCCTTCATTTGCATTTGCCTTTAAGCATTTGATATCTTCCTATCAAAGGAAAGATAGAATCATGTCAGAGACGTTATCAAAATGAGTAATTGGAATCGACACCGTTTACCCTTCACGTGGTTCCATTCTTTAGGTATGAACTTTGCCTGAAGTCGCTAGAATTGATTGAAAAATGGCTATGTGGCCCTGATTTTATCCATAAAAAGCACTTCTTTATTGTATACAACAATTTGCAAAGTTCAATTCCTGCTTTTTTTTCAAATGCTCATTTCGAAGAGACATTTAATTGACAATGAGCTTGAAAATTTTAAATATGGATCATTAGATGTGTTTTTCAAGATCTTGCTTTGAAATGAGAGGGATTGCTCATTTTTTCCACATTTGGGGATATTGTTGTTTAGACGCTTTGCCCATTTATTGCCTGCAAAGAAAAGATTGGACATGTCATTTCCTCGCTCGATTGGGAATCATTTAGGAGCTATACACATCCCTTTATTTTACCTATTTAACAAAAATGGATGAATGAATGAGTTGTTATATCAAAAGTTCCTGCTGGAACAATTACAACCTTACCATCTCAAGGTATCATTTATGGACCAACTTGAGGAAGTGACTAAGTGAAGAGATAAAATTTTACGCATATCCTTCTTGAAACTTTTTTTCCAAAACATTTCAAAGCTATGGTATAACAACTCAGTTCCAATGGTCCATTTGAAATACTTTGAGTGTTTTTTTTTTTTTTAAGAATGATGTTTCTTATGAAATCAAATTTAATTACTCAAAAATGTGAGTTTCATGATTTACAAAAGTGCCAATTGGGCTCGTATGCAAAACTCAAACTGAAAATATAATTACTACCAAGAATAAAGACAATGATATCATACAAAACACGCTTGCATATATGAGTGTATAAATTCATTCTCATCCTAATTCTAAAGTCGACTTCTTGGCATGATCAAGCGAGCGAAGTCAAGGATTGTCATCATGCATGACCTGTGAAAAGAAGACAATGTTAGTACGTGAATGAGAAAATGATCTCTCAATGAGGTCGCTTCTTACAACAAAATCGAGGCGACGGTACATGCCCCATAGTCCTTATTATGGGATTTTAGTATTTCGCCAAGATTTTATCGTAAGAGAAGACATCATTAAAATAAATCGATTCGCGGCTATCAATCGAATGTCCATTCTATTCCAAAGGTTTCATATGCAAAAGTGACATTGATTTTTGAAAGAAGTGACTTCTATCTTGAGGAATTTATACACCAAATGTGATTTGCATTTCAGTCCCAAAATGTGAGAATGAGAGGATTTGATTAAAAATGCAATTTCAATTTTTGTGCCCCAAAATATAATATTGTCTTGAAAGAATCTTCTAAACAAAAAGCGATTTTGAGCCCATAATTAAAATTTAAACAAAGTCATGTTTAGCAAGGCCAAATCAAAGTGTTTAGAACTTGTATTCAATGTTCACTTTTTTCAAGAATGATTGCCAATTTTTCAATCATAAGCCTACATCACCGAGGCATTCGATTGATTTTCGCGAATTTCAAGATCAAAATGCAATACGAAATGAGCAAATAAAAAGGAAAATGATACTTACAATGAGTGCTGACCTTTGTCTCTGTTTTTTTTTTTCAATTACATAGACATGCACATGGAATGTGGTTCGATTTCTATTCTATCCGGCTCAAAATGGAGCCATACGGTCACCGGACTGAACCAACAAAGTCACGGTTGGGTTGGGTTACCCATGACTCTGGCTTCGTCAAAGAACCGACCCGTGTCGCACGGTTGCAGACCGAGGTAGGTACCTTCGACATAAAGAAATAAATTTCGGGGTAGAGATGGGCGACTCGTACTACATGATTGTAGTCGGAGTGGTATCCACCTCCACACCATCCTAAGTAATCTTATGCAGCCCAGGTCTGGCGGCAGGTAGTGTGTGCTATGGTGTAGTGCAATGTAGGGGACGCAAGCATGACAATTTATAAGCAATCAACACTTCATATATAAAAAATGAACCATACATTATTACACCTCCTTGCAAAACAAAGATGAGCAAACACTTTCCCTTATACCTCCCATTTTGCAAAAATATTTAACACCTTTAATGTTAGGGATGCACCTGGAATCCTCGCTGCCAAACAAAAATATGTTTGAACAAGATTAATTTTGGCCTAAGTCCTCTGAGGTTTAAAACCAAGTCCCCAGTGGAGTCACCAAGCTGTCGCGACCTACCCTCGGAGAGAGGGAGTGGGTTTAGGGGTATTGCCTAAAGAACGGACCTAAGGCTCATGATCAGGCGTGGGCTCCCAAGCCCATGCTCCACGTGACGTTGATATATTCTTGAAAATTTCACAAAAATGAGTCGCCACTAACCTATTGGGGTCTGCTAGAAACCAAATAAGGCATGGGAGCATGCCACACTTCCTACGCAACCAGAGAATCTAGGGTCAGGGACTTGATTGCACTACTTAACCAATTAGTGCCCTTTCGGTACATAATCTTGTTCATTTTAAAATAAAAGATTTTTGTCATGCAGCTTGGGTTGATTTTATACATATCCACTAACATGTGATGTGATCATGTGGGTGCACAATCATTAAAATAACAATCATAGCTATCAAGATCCTAAAATCCTAATTGCAGTAAAATTAACACATGCCACTAAGCCATTGCAAACATAATTAAACAGGTAAATTAAACATGCAATATAATCAATATATAGGCAAATAAATGCCTAATTACACTATAAATGCAATACATGGCCATTCCTAATCAAAATCTACAGTTTTTTGGATTTTCAAGCCAAAGGGCCCGAACCCGGACCGAATCGGGCCAGGCGGCCCAAGCCAGCAGAAACCAGTCGAGCTGGGCCTCCGGTCTAATTTTTCTTAAAATAAAGCCCACATGTAAAAAACAACCCAAGCTCAACTTAGGTATGTCCAGCCCAATTCGCCCAGAACCCTACCTGATTGATTACACCCGGCCTGACTCCCTCAACCCGATTTGTGCTTCCCCCTTCCCCTGTTCTTTTGCGGCGACGAAGGAAGGTGGTCAGGACGCCAAGCGGCGGGTGGCGGCAGAGACGCGGCGGATGGTGGTGACGACGTGAGGGTCGGAGAACAGGGGCTCCGTTGCTGCAGGTTGCCTGGCAAGGGGACTTAGCGACCGACTTAAGCCGCCGGCGTCGTGAGTTCGAGCAACGGAAGCATAGCAACAGGCGCGCAAAGGCGCAACGTCGACGGCAAAGCTAGTTACAGGAGCGGTGGTGGCGCAGCGAATAGGGGCGGAGCTTTGGCGGCTGGTTGCAAGAGAGACGGTTCTTAGGCGAGCTGTTGCAGCGGTCCTGTTAACACCTAAATTTTGACGACTCATTTAGTTATTTATTGCATTAAAAAAATTAGGAATTAATTTTAACCCCTAAAAATATATATTAGTTAATTAATTAATTGGATAGCATATAGTTTTAGGTGCATTTACATTTTTTGCATTTTATTGGATCGGTGGTGAATGAATTTGGATTAGTGGTTCTAAGTTTTAATTTGACAGGCCGGACTAAGCCCACAAAGCAAGTAAATTGGCCTGAGCCAGTTTTCTTTTAATGACAAAAATTACCTAAATTGAGATTTGAAATGATATTACGATGGATTTTTGGAATTTAAGAAAATTGAGTTACAATCTTATCTTTAGGCGATAAAATCAGGAGATGTGGAAAATAAAAATAAAAAGTGATATTGTGTGCAAAAAAGAAATTTTCGTAGATATTGATTTGAAAAGGAAATTAAAACCCTAATCTTCAACCTATAAAAAGGTTTTTCGCGTAGAGTTTTAGAGAGAGGCCACGCATTAGAAATACACGGCCGCAGAGGCTTTTCTCTCGATTGCTAGGTCAAAAGAAAATTCTACGCAAAAGAAAAGAGAGAGGAAAAGTTTTCCCTTGGTCCGTTCGTTCCTTTGGAAACAAAAAAGGTGAAGAGTAAAAAGTAAAAAAAAAGTGAGCAGGAGTGGTGTTTCCTTCTGCTGACAGTAGCAGAGAGGAAGAGACAGGAGAGAGGGACGTGTGCTGCAGAGAGGAGAGAGAATAGTAGGAAAAAAGAAACAGAGAGCTGCTGTTCATCTTCCTCACGGACTCCTTCCGTCAGCCGCACGCCGTTCCGCCCGCGGCGCCTCTGCCAGCCCAGCACCCGACGACGTCTCAACCTGTTGCCGCTGCCTCGCCGACGCCTCCACCGCGCCCCGCCTCGCCTGGAGCCCGCGAGCACCCGCGTCTGCTGACCCGCGACCGCCGCCCTGCACGCTGCTCCGACGCCCAGCAGATCCGCTCCGAGCCTCCTCCAAGCGAAGCCTGCACCGGAGCTGCGACCCGAAGCCGAAGGCATCGCCCCCTGCTTCAGCTCGGACTGACCCACGACGCCATCGGACGCCGAGTATCTGACAACGCCGAGCACGACCGAGCCATTGTCCCGAGCTGCTATCCATGACGTCTCTTACTCTTCACTTGCTACGCTGCCAAGCCCAGCCCCAATCCTAACGACGAGTTGCGGTGCTGATCATCGGTACTGCTCAAAGAATCCATTCCCTGCCACGAGTCCAGTGACCGGAGACAACGCAGCAGCCCTCTATCTCAAGCCGTTGCTGTTGCATCGTGACCCCGGACCAACGGTGTTCACGATCCTTCCTAGTGACAACAAAACTTCTCTTTGTTTTGCAGGTTCCCCACAAGCGGGTAAGACTTTCAGAGCATCCGAAAGTTGCCGCTGCCGCTGATCTTGGGACGCGGCATTCAAGCGTCCGTTGCTACCCTCATCACGTCCAAAACTCCTGGTATTTGTGGAAGTCTCCAGTGAATTGTTCTTATTACTTTTTATTCCCAACCTTGAGCACATCACCAGAAACCGTCTCATCGTGCTAAGAAGCATCAACCGTGAATCATCCACTCACGGTCAAATGCAAAAGAAGCAAAAATTTTTGAAAGCCACAAGACGACAGACAATCCACAGAGAGAAAGAGGGCATGAAGCATTGAGACGCTATTAGTGAGTGGAGGAATAAAAAATAAGAGTTAAAGAGGAATTGTGAGTGGTGATTTGTGGAGATTGATTCATGCAATTCTCACATCTCGGACGCCGTTTTTCCGAGGCCATCATCAACGAAGCCAGTCCTCGCCCACTCCGCAGCTTTCCGGTATTTCATCCAGCGATTCCAGCGGCCGCCGCATCGGTTCCAGCATCATCCACCATGAGCCATCGCTGATCCCATCATCCAACGAGTTGAATTTGGGAACGATATTACGAAATAGATAAAGATATTATCCAAATTTAATTTGATAATTTTCAAATTTAATTTGATAATTTCCTTACTTAATTTATTGATATTGCGTTTAAATTCAAATCTTCCGATGATGCATCTAATCCAAATTTTCTCGAAAATCTTTTTAAATTAGGGATTTATTCCCTAATTTCACAACGCGCATATGATTGATAGTCCGATTTCACGCTCGAAATACAACTCGCAATCGCATGGAAAAATTGCCAATCCGATCTCACGCTCGAGATACAATTCGTGATTTTGTTAAAAATTGACCAATTCGATCTCATGCGCGAGATACGATTCGTCAATTTATTTCTCTAAATTAAATGGACATGGATGATATCTTGCTTGATTTGGTGCGGTGCTTTCTTGATGCCTCTATTTGATTGCTCCCGTAAAAGAAAAACCCAAAAATATTTATTTGAATTAGATTAGGTTCATGTTAGAATATTACTTGTTTTAGGGTTATTTTGCATGTTTAGAATAGGAAATTTATTTATTTCGAATTTTTGAAAAAATGAAAAATCCAAAAAAAAATGCATTCATTTAGGATGTTAGTTTTTTTTTTTTAAAATTTGAATTCCATGTTTAATTATTTGGCAGTTTAATTTCGAATTTCATAATAAAAAAGAAAGAATTAGAATTATGGCATTCTTTGCACGTCATTGCATATTAGAATAAATTGCATGCTTATTTAGAATAAAAACCATGTGCACGTCATATAGAATTAGGTTCATACAATGCATGTCATTTAGTGATTTTTGTTAGGTTCATTTAATTAGAAGTTGTCAGTTATTAGATTAATTTAGATTGCATATTTAAATGTTGCATTTCTTTAATTTCGAATCTCATAGAAAATACAAAAAAATTATTTAGAATAAATCCATCTCATGCTTAGTTATGTCATATTGCTTAGGTCATATAGCTAAATCATGTTGCCATGTCATATCATTTCATATTAAATTAGTGGCATGCATTGCATAAAGCATGATTTTCATTAAATAAGTGAAAACGAAAAAAAGAAATTGCATGTTAATTAGAAATCATATTTAGGACTGTTGATGTGAATTCTTATCTAACAAAGCAGATGCTTTCATTGCTATGAGGTAAGTCTTGCAATTTATTTATTGTTTTACTTGGATGTTAAATTGGTGGTTCACGCACCCGCATAATCACCTCACATGTTAGGAAATGAATCAAAATTAATTCAAGCTGCCTGCAAAACATTTTTTTTCAAAATTAAAGAAAAAGGTACCGAAATGGCGTTAGAGAAATCTAGCGTAATCAAGTCCCCGAACTCACAAATCTTTGGTTCGTAGGAGTAAAGTAAATCTCCCGTTACTTTACTTGGGTTTCTAATCGACTCACCAAAAATAGATTAGTAGCAAGTCCTAATTGAAAATCAATTGCATGTTAAGAACTTGAACCTAAGTCATGAATTGGTATGAGCTTGAGAGAACCCAAGTTAAGTCTAGGCTTAACAATCCATTAGCTAAACCCTAGGTGGTTCATACCCAAAAATTTGGTCGTGACAGGTCCCTGCGGCATCGGCGACAAAAGATGGAGGCGGCTGCAAGTCGCGGGCGAAGCCAAGGCAGTGGCGGTAGGCGGAGGCGACGAGTGCAGGGATTCGGCCCCCCCATCAGTGGAGGCCCCCCTCTCTCGAGCTCTCCTTCTTTTTTTGCTCTTTGTTTCTCTTTTGGTTTTTCGCTTCGCTCTCTGTATCTCTCCCTCGCCCCGAACTCTCTCTTCTTCTCTCGCCTGCTGCCCGAGCTTCTGGGTTCTTTCTTCTTCCTCCTACTCGCCGGAGCTCGAATCTAGTGACAATGGAGGTTCCGGCAAGCGGGATCGACTGCCCAGAAAAGCATCGCCCCTTCTTTGCCCTTCTCTCTATGTGATGTCTCCTTCTCGAGCTCCCTCTCTCTCTCGCTTGAGCTCTCCCTCTGCGTCCCCCTCTCTTTCTACTCTCTCTCCATTCTTCTCCGTTTTTTTTCTTTGCTCTATCCGTCTACCCCCTTCTCTTAGGGTTTCACGCGCAAAGATCAAGGAGGGAGAAGGCGGCATGGGCCAGGCCAAGGCAAGATTCGGCCTAGCCCCTCCCACGTTTTCTTTTTTTTCTCTTTTTTTTGTTGTTTTTGTTTTTGTTTTTTCTTTTTTTTTTTGTTTTGTTTGTTTTGTTGTGTTTTTTTTTAGTGACTAGTTCCTAATTTTGTACACAATTAAGTCCTAAATAAAATGGCGAAATTTAGGTGTCAACATACCGTTGTATCATTTTAAGACTCTCAACATAGTCATCACACGTGTTAACAATTCACTCACTCAAAGTGATTACACAAACCTAAATACGACGCAAATTTTAGACTATTGTGTCATTTTAAGACTCTCAACATGGTCATCACACACTTATCAGAAGAACAAAAACATGGTCATCCCACTTGGAATCTAATCTTGGATTTTAGACTAAAGCAAAGGGCTTGCTTTATGAGTCTTCCGCAAAAGACACAAATCATGAGTCTTAGTCCTTTGCTTTTATATGAGTCTTTCGTAGAAGACATAAAGCATGGGTCTTAGTCATTTGCTTTATGAGTCTTCCGCATCATGCCAAGAGTAGGATTGCGAGTGGGTTGGCTATGTTTCAATCCTCTGATAAATGTGTGATGACCGTGTTGGGTGTCCTAAATGTACGCAATAGTCTAAAAGCACCACTCACCTAGAATTGCTCAAACCTAAAAACACGTAATTAGAAGAGCCGGCAATCTCACAATCCTATCAATTAAACAAGAATCACGTTAACATTAAGTAAAATACTATGACAATTACAAATCGTCTAAACATCACCTAAACGCTAACAAAACGACTCCCACATGTTAACAAATCGCTCACTCAAAGTGATTACACAAACCTAAATGCGACGCAAAACTCAGCCACGAAACCCTAAAATTCACTCCGGCTAGACCGTTACGCCAAAACTACTCTCGTAAAAACTCACGGCTCCACCACCAAAAACCACCATTTCCATGAAGTCCCAAAACTCTACAACTCAAAATACAGATCACGTGGCTCAAATTTCCCAAAATTCCGAATTTAAGGGCCAAATCCTAAAACTACTCTAATTGGACGAACGAGAGGTGCAAGCACTTACAAGACGTTGCAATACATAATTGAATCAAGCTCAACGAGGTGTTCGTGACTTGTATGCATAAAACCCTTTCTCTTCTCTTTTCTATTTTTCTGCTTCTTCTTTCTCCTTCTTTCTTTCCCTTTCTCTACTTTTTCCTTCTTTTCCCTAAAGCCCTTGGTCTCTCCCTCTTAAGTTGAGTATCCACTTCCTCTTTTTCCTTTCTTTTATTAACTTTTCAAACTTATTTTTTCTTCTTTTCCGTTTTAAAAGTGGATCCCACCACCTTATTTTTTGACCTAGTCAAAATCTCACATATTACGATATGATTCTTAGTCCTTTGCTTTGCAAGTCTTCTGTGGAAGACAATCCTTTACTTTACGAGTCTTCTGTGGAAGACAGTCCTTTACTTTACGAGTCTTCTGCTCATCATGCCAAGAGTAAGATTACAAGTGGGATGATCATATTTTAGTCCTCTAGTAAGTGTGTGATGACCATGCTGAGCCTCTTAAAAGTTGCAATGAACTGTGGGAATTGGCGGTTGAAGTGCATATGATTTTTCTATTACTCCAATTCACAAATCTTTCAGAATCCCATGGTCCGAATACTAAGTCTTGGGCACTTAAAGTATTGGCAGTAATAAGAGAAAAGAAAAACTAAATATTAATATCACGAAAAATCTTAAACTAATACATCTGTGACAAATTTACTCAAAAATAATTTTTTCACCATAAAAAACTCTAAATTGATACATTTATGACAAATTTCCTCTCCGTTAAATTGGATTAATATTACGAAAAATCCCAAAAGAAAGGTAAAAATCGATACTTCCATCAACTATCACGTGTCATTTAACTTAGCAATTTAACTGTAAAATTTAACAAAAACAAGTAGAGGGTAAATTTGTCACAATTATACTAATTTGAGATTTTTCTTAGTCAAAAAATTAGTCTAAAGTAAATTCTTCATGGATATATCAATTTGGGATTTTTCGTAGTATTTAACCCAAAAAAAAAAAAAGCAATTAAAATAGCGATGGCCCACATATTGCATTAGGCCTGGCTTGCTCGGCTGGGCCTGTTCTCATTCTTTAACTGAGCCCGAGTTCACTATCACGGGCCGAGCGAGCTTGTATTGCTCTTCAACTATGTTCGATCGAGAAATCCAGCATTTCACAAAATGTACCGACGACGGCAAGCACTTACTCGAACTCGCATCCATCTTCACCATTGACCAAGGTTTTATAGCTTGATCTTCGTTTGAAACTTCGTACTCGGCCTCTATCTTCTCTACCCTCTTTCTCCATTTCGCTCCCGACTTTTGGAGGGGCCCAGTTCCTCTTCTCTTTACTTTTTATGAAGCTTTTTCAGAATGCCCACCACCTGTTTGATTAAATGCACTTGAGGAAAAAGATTTTTTTTAAAGTGTTGGATCATCGAAGATGATGGTTTATGAATGGTTCGAGGACATTTTCAAGATTCAGAAGTTCGGGAGGTTCGTGGGGTTTGGCTTTCTCTTGAACGGCGCACTTAATAAGTTATCACTTTCCATCTCCACATTCTTATCTTGAAGACTCCATAGATCAATTCTACCCTTCATGTACAAGAGTCCTTCTTCAACTGCTAAATCTTCGATTTGGCTTGTAGAAGCCACATGCATTGTTTTTGCAAAACTAGCAATCATTTATCAGTTCTGATCTCTACATACTCTAGCTACTGATCCTTCGCCACTTCCTTCTACCCAAAAGCCATCGATGTTGAGCTGGATGGATTTACTTGCCAATGGAATCCATCGAATTGGCTGAGGAGATAAGTTTTCATTTCCCTGTTTTTTCCTTCTTGAATGGGGTTCTACATTTGATAATTCGTGTTGATTGCAAGCGCAGTATCAATAATCGAGCTGGGAGCCGATTTGCAAGCTTGGAAGACAAAGGAATTCCGAGATTTCCAGATTTGGTACAGGACACTGATGATGAGCCCCCAAAAATGTTTAGTCTTATCCATATCAAAAATTTCCAACATCCTTCTATCCATTCAAGTAATATTTCGCGAGCATATACTAATTTTTAATCTTTGATCAGCCCAGATTTTATTTGTCCACTTAGCCAGGAAAAATTATATGCTCAGTCGTCTCTAGGGCTTGAGAGCAGAACGGGCACAAAAAAGCAGGTAGCATCTTTCTTTTATACGCATTTTCACAAGTAGAGAGGCCATTTTGGCATACGCTTCACATGAAGTTTCATATTTTAAGAGGAGAGTGTAGCGACTAGATTTGTGTCCATAGTGAAAAAAAAATGGATGTACTCAAAATGTTTACTTATTTTTATTTAAAATGGACGATATTCAAGTCAAGATACCTTCACTTTGGGAGACCAACTTGATAGCTTTCTTCTTGCTCCATCTTAATCATAGCTTTCTATGCCAAAACCAAAACCACATCAATGTAACAAAGACCATCCATACAAAATTGACCATACTTTACTTCTCATATCAAAGTACCCTCCTCACATCTTAAAGCCTATAATTATCAATTTCATCTTTTACAACTAACTTCAAGATGCATCTCTTATCTACCTACGTATAATTTTTCTTTTTCTTTTTTTGTGGACAGGAGGAACCGGCTTGCGCCAACAGCGCGCCGTAAACCCCCTGGGCAACACGTGCTAGCCATCACACACGTGCCACCAGGTAAGTCACCTAGTGTCTCCACCAGCCTCCCTGCTTCGCAGGGGCTTCGAACGCTCGACCTCTTACCGGGAGAAGGAGCGCCTACCCAACAGAGCCACCCCAGCGGGTGGTTACCTATGCATAATTTTATACAGAGAATTTCATCAATAACGAGTTCAGACAACAAATTAGACTTGACTTGACCCTCCTATTTCTCAAAAAGGACAGTGTACCTGCATGGTTTTTGCCGGAGTTTCGAAGTAGATAGAAGAGAATTCTGCCGACTCTTCCCCCGCTCGAGTAAGCTCGGACAGGGCGCGTGAATTCTCTAGTCTGGTGGGAATGTGTCGGAAGATGGGGGAGGGGCCTTTAATAGAGAACTAAGTCCACCCGAGTCAAAGCGGAAAACACAAATGAAAGAAGAAATTGGGTGCCAAAAGAAGCAAAATGCCTTTTGATGGATTTAGCCGATGCATATCCTTAAAGAGTCGCGTATGACTCCTATAGGCAATTGTACCAAAATCGAGGGACACGAGACACTTGCCCTGTCTTTAGTGGCAATCAACGGCCGGGCGGGCTAATGTCCAGGCTTCGGAGGCAAAACGTGGGTTCGGATAAGATCCTTATGGGAGGAGGGCCTGACCAGCCCAAGTTTGGTCACGGGCAAGAAGTTCATTTGAAATTTTAGGGAAACTTGTCTAGAAAATCTTAAGCCTATTGAAATTTTTCCAATTCAGTCTAAATCGATTAACTATGCCAATTAAGTCATAAACATTTCCATATTTTATCAATTGCGTCCATCCGGTCAATTTTAACCGAAAATCATTGATGTGAACGTCAATCATTCTACATGGCACAATCAACATTGATATGGACATTTTTAATGATATTTTAATATATTTTGGAATTTTTATTTTTATTTTTTCCTTTGCCGACAATCATCAGGGCTCATTGATGAATAGCAAAGGTCGTCGCCCTCAGTCAAGGGTCGCCCTCGCCCGAGGTTGATGAGCAACCATTGACAATGCCTGAAAAAGAGGAAAAAAAAAGGAAAAGCAAAAGAATAAATCAAAAGATTCGAAAAAATATTAAAAAACTAAATAAATTGTCTACATCAATACTGGTCGTGCTATGTATAATGGCTGACATCCATGTGAGCGATTTCCATTTAAAATTGGCTGAATGGACTTAATTAGCAAACTCGAAAAACGTTTAAAATTAAATTGATAAAAATGCGACGGGTTTATAACGTTTAAGACAATTTTCCTGTAATTTCTGTGATGGGCGGGCTGCGCGACTCGTTAGGCCCGGCCTTTGTCGAAGTCAAAGGGTAGCTGGCCAGCCTTTAATGGGCCTTCCCTCCAAGTGAAGAAACTAACTTCTAGTTGGGCATGGAAGTTGGTCCAAGCCCACATAACTTTTGCAACGTATCGTGCGAAGCACCGGACTTTACTTTTGCCCTGAAAATAGAAGGCTCCAAAGCCACTGCCTGAAAGTAAATGGATTCGCAACGAGACCGCTCAATCTGCTTTATCAGAACAGCAATCTTGACTCGATCTCTTCGAATATCCATCGCGAGCACCTCAGTTGGCCCAAATGTAGCAGTGGCAACACTTTTTTGGCTATGGATCGTGAACGAATGCTTATCAAAACACGCACTTTCTCTGCCCACCATTCATCCAAGTCAATTGCCATGCCCAAAATACAATGGATTCTCATGATCGCGGGATGGGTGATTGATTTGAGTAAATGGAAAATGTACCAAGGGGATGGCAAAAGGAACACAAAAAGGAAGGCTGAAGCTCGAGACGCGACGTGGACATACAGATCCCTGATCAGCACCGTTTGGCCGGTTCGTAAAGTAGGTTAAGAAGCAACCGTGCTTTTGCTCTTTGCAAGAAGAGAAATGGAGCAATTTTTCTTTTTCTTTTTTGTCAAAAAGATTATTCCATTCATTGTTGTGAAACATCGGAACATGATAGATGGGTCTCAGAATACAACATATCCAAGAGAGGCGAAGGGGGATTATATCATTAATAAGGAATGAGGGTTTCCTACTATAAGTTTTAGCAACCCAATTGACCAGCTGGGTAGCCCCGCGTGAACAATAATTCACTCACACATCTTTCTTCTTGGCTAAGTACATCCAAAAGTCTTCAATCACATTTTGTAGGGGGCCCATGGGCTTTGGCCTTCTCCTGAAATGAACAGCGCAATTAATAAGGTATCACTTGCCATCTCCACACTTTTATCTTTAAGGCTCCACAGATCATTTATGCCCTTCAAGTAGGGGTGTCAAAAAAAAACCCGACCCGACCCGAACCGATCCGACCCAAACACGACCCGAACACAAAGCAAGTTGAGTATGTGTTTCGGGTCTTAAAATTGTTCGGGTCACAGATACAGAACAAGTAAAGAAATATGTTTCGGTTCGGGTCAGGGCCGAACAATGTTTCGACCCGAAACACGTTAATTCCAAATTCCAAACAAGCTGAGAAACACAAACACGTTCCGATCTTTTACCGCTAAGAAACACAAACACGTAAAGAAATCCCTCGTAGTCTTCGGCTCCGCCTTCTTCTCCGACGACTGCGCCTTCTCGTGGATTCCGCTGCCGCCCTCCGATCGACGCGCCGTCGCCTCGCCGTCGCCGTCGCCACCCCTCGTCTCAACGCCGGAACCCTAGCCGCCGCCGAATCAATCGATCGTCGCCGTCCGTCGCCGGAAACCCTTCCCCTTCCCCTTCCCATGTTAAGGGTCGAGCTGAAATTTTGACGTTTAGGGTTCGAGTTCTGTGGGAGCTGTTGTTCCTGGAGATTGGACAAGTCTTTGGCCGTAGAGGTACGCCATTCATGCTTCGTCTCTGCGCATAGCTTTTGCTTCTTGAATTCGCCACCGTTTCTTGCTTTTTTTTCCACCAATGGCTCCGCCTCTTGGGTCGAGTCCACTCAGTCCAGGACAGCAGCACCGGGCTCTGTACCCATCTGCGGGCGCCGGGTTCCCCTCTCGTTCCGTCCTCGGTTCGGGTTCTTGGGTGCGTCGTAGATCGGTTCCTCTGTTCGAAACGCGATTCTCTCGCGATTGCGATCGAGCGGACGATAGTCATGCAAATGTTCAATTAGATTGCATTGTTGAGTTTAGAGATGTTATTTGAGATCAAGATCGTCTATTATCTGTATTTCAGTATAAATAAGTCCAAGTCTCTAACTCATTAGCTTTCTTCATTCAATAAACATGATTGGTTCTTCATAAACCATAAATATCTTTTTTCTGTTCCAGCTTCAACTCAACTCTATTTTAGCCCTGTTTTTGTTCTTTATGCGATCTGTCGCTTCTCCAACTAAGTCAACCGGTATAGGAGTTCTTGTTAGAGTTATTCCTACATCATGTCAGGAGCTTAATATTTGTACTGGGGCTCAATCCATGTGTATCAAGAGTGAGTACTAAGAGATTCCACCGTGTGAAATAGCTTGCAAAAATCAGCAACATTTACTGACTTTGATCTTGCTGATAATAGGACAGGCAAGCTAATTGAAACATCCTGCTAGATCATGCATCAAAATAGCACAGAAATGCACAGAAGAGAGCCGCCTATAGGAAATAATGGAACTTTAAGAATACCGCCACGCACGCTAGTCAAGAATACCACTTCCCCTCTGCTTAATGTACGATTAATGTGCTTCCACAATGAAAGAAACAGATAAAAGACATTCTACATACACAGTAGCAGTAGGAGAATATAGTCGAACGCTTTTTAGATATAAAATGCAAGAGAAATCAATAGAACCATTGGGGAGACAGGGCGAGTAGGTTAAGTTCTATTATGCATTCATCTGTAAAGTTTAAGAGAAATTTACAGATGTGAGTGTGGGTTTATAGTGTCTACAGATTTTAAGTTTTGGGTTGAGACAGGGTGAGTACTGAATCTTTCCCCAATCTGGTTGACCTTGCTGTGTTTGAACTGGTGCATGAAGCTTGTAATGGAGGGCATGCTTTGCACCATAATGTGCACTTCCCTTATATGCTATAATGATGCAATACAATGTGTTTTATACATTGGAATTTTGTTCTATCACTAGATCTTTTATTGGCTTTGGTCATGACATAATATTGTCTTTCTGAGCAGAGACCAGCGACACACTTAAACTCCATCTCAAGGACATTGGGTTAGAATTTTCTTGGCAAAAATTGCACTTGCATCTGGAGTTTTAGCTTTCCTCTAGCTCTACACCTGTATCCAAGGGTATGTCTCTTTTAATCAGGTTCAGTAATGGCATTTCCAAGTCTTGGTTGAAAGCAATTCTTTGCTGTCCATCCTTCCCTGGATTTATAGAAGATTGGTGTACAGCCATTTATCAAACTTTCGATGTCTTGTCTCTTCTATTTGTCTCAGCAAATATCTCTTCCTTTAGGAAAGAGTGAGAAAGATTATAGTTGCATAATTATTTTCTTGTAATTTTTGAAGGCTAATGATAATTTGCACCCAGAATTGGAGGAAGATGTTCGAGAGGAATGTGTGAAACTTGGCCTGTGGATTCCGTAAAGGGAAAATTTAGAGCTCTATCGCCGTTTTGCCAAGAGTCAAGCACCTCCAGTAGAGGTAACCAAAACCAATGCTGCCGTTCCTGATGCAACATCTGAAGTTTTGAGTGATGAACAGCTCGCTTTGTTAGTCCACACGTTATGGGTATTGGGTGGGCTGATGGAACTCCTATGAGATATCAATATGAAGATTTGTGTGAAAAAGATTGAGGGCTTGTGGTTTTGTTGCTGCAGTGTATGGTAGTAATTCAATTCGCAATTAGGGGGTAGTTGATGACTATGGAAACATGACTGTTGCATTTACTGTGAGGCCAAACTCAAAGCTTGCATGTTCTTCTCGATTGTGGATCGGGGGTCCTGGGATACTGATCTTGATTGCTGGTTCATGGAATAAATTCTCAGTTAAATCAGAGTTTAGAACATTTAAAATTAGTCCAGTTGGAGCTGTGTGCTTATCTGATGTGGGTCTCTTTTTTCGTGGATTGGACCGCGGGACATATTGCATAGCAGTCGGCTAGTCCAGGTCTTTAAAAGGGAGAAAAATTTGCAAGATAGCATTTTTGGTTGTCCAAGCATATATAAGCAAGAAATCCCAATTACCAAGAGCTTTATCCATATTCAATGGTATCGATTCTGCCATTAGATTGGCATTCAGGAGCTCGCTTCTAGCTTGATACGTGTTGAGCGATTTTCCAAATGGTAATACCTAGTTGAAAAACAAGCAAAACAAAATGAGCGATATTCTTAATTAAGGTAATCAAACTTTACAAAGACGCAAAAAAACAATAAATAAAGTGTAACTCGTATCGGGTTAAAAATACTTACATTTTAAATGGAACAAATAGAAAAAAGAAAATCCAAGACTGGATGGGTTAGGTACCCATTATAAAAATAATTACATTTTAAATGAAAAAAATGAAAAAAAAAAAAAAAAAAAAAAGAGAAGAGGAAAACACATAAACCCGACCCGACCCGACCCGAATTTCCGATGCGAGTCTAATGTGTTTCGGGTCGGGTCGGGTCGGGTCACAGTATGTGACCCTTATATTTCGGGTCGGGTAACATCAAAAACCCGACCCGACCCGACCCGTTTACACCCCTACCTTCAAGTACAAAAGATCCTTCTTCAATTGCAAAATCTTCGATTTGGCTTGTAGAAGCCACATGCACTGTTTCCGCAGTAATCAATAATCTGTTCTAATCTCTACATATTCTAGCTACTAAAGGCGCATTTAATAACGATTCTCTGTTTCCGAAAATAATTTTTGATCAGAAATGATTCTTTTTTATTCTGTTCTTGGGAATAATTTTTAAATATTTTAAGCCATTTGGTAACTGCCCAAAGCTTTTGATTCTGGAATAGAATTGCATTTGGTACTGTGCTCAAAATTTCTAATCCAAATAATTTTCTTTTAATTTTTAAATAATTTTATTACTTTTTTTCATTTTTTTTCTTCTTTTCTTTTTTTCATTTCTCTCTCCTGTTCTTCTTCTTTAAGTGGTTGGTCACCGCTTCGGCGATCGGCGATGAGGGTCGACAACCTCACCGAGTGTCGCCGGCCCTTGGCAAGGCCGGCCCTCGTCGCCCGAGTCTCGTGGGTGGCCAAGTAGGCCTCACCAATGGCTAGGTGGGCCTTATCGAGGCTAGGTGAGGCCTGCCTAGCCATCGGCGAGGCTGAGGCTAAGCTTGCCTTTAGCGAGCTCGCCGGATTGGTTGTTGGCGACCGACGGCGGTGGGCGATGGACAGCAATCGCGGCAGTGGGCAGCAGACATCAATTGCGGTGGTGGCGGTAGATGAAGAAGAAGAGAAAATGGAAGAAGAAGAAGAAAATGGCTTAATTCTTAGATTTATTCCCAGAAACAAGAATCACTTTTTTTTTTTATTCTTGATTTTGTTCTAAATCTATTTCCAAGAACAAAATTTTTACCAAACACGATTCTGTTCCAAAATTACTCTTGGGAACAAAAAATCAGAATCTGACACTGTTGGGATGGTTACTAAACATGCCCTAATCCTTCAACACTTCCTCCTCCCCAAGAGCTATCGACGTTGAGCTTGATGGATTTACTTGCCAGTGGAATCCATCGAATCGGCCGAGGAGGTAAGTTTTCATTTCTTTGTTTTTTCCTCCTCAATTTAGGGTTCTGCATATGGTCATTTGTGTTAATTGCAAGTGTGATATCAACAATCGAGCAGGGATCCGGAGAAAAAGGAATTCCGAGATTTCCAGGTCTGCTATGGGACACCAACAATGAGCTCCAAAAAAGGTTTAGGCTTATCCATATCAAAAATTTTCGACAACCATTTGTCCATTCAAGTTATATTTCACGAGCATATACTGATTTTCAATCTTTGATCAGCCTAGATTTCGTTTGTCCACATACATAGGAAAATCATATGTTCAGTCGTCTTTAGAGCTTAAAAGCAAAATGGGCACAAAGAAGCAGGTAGCTTCTTTCTTTTATATACATTTTCACAAGTAATGAGGGCATTTTGGCATATGCTCCACATGAAGTTTCATATTTTGGGAGGAGGGTGTAGCAACCGGATTTGTGTCCGTAGTGATTTTGGTGGCTGAAATGATAATGAGGCTTGGTTTGTGGGATACTATTGTTCTGTGGTATATATGTTGTGGTAGCCATTTTTCACATTATAAACTCTTGTTTCAGCACCCTTCCAAATAAGCTTATCATTCCTCGAGGTTGAACTGATTGAGATGGTGAGTATTTCCTTCGTTATATCTTAATCAAAGAGTTCATTCAATTTCTATTCATTCCATTGGTTTGATTCTGATTCAATAAGGTAAGCCACAGTTTCAGAGTCTTCTCGGTTGATAGGTTCGCCAATCAACCTAGTTGAAAGCCACTTATCTTTGTGAACTTTGATCGATTTTCCATTTCCCACCAACCACTCCATTTTTGGATATATCACGTCTCTTCCCATCAATATGCTTTGTCAGCCCTATGAAGGCCAGGAACCTTTTTCTACATTCCAGAAATCCCCTTCAGGGAAATAGATGCCTTTCATGACTTGACTTCAAAGGGATGTTGGAGATTATGCTAGTCTCTAAGCTTGTTTGCTTAATATGGCTTGTTAAATGGCTTGTTAAAGGAGATAAGGTATCTAAAGTCAAGTCCGCCATTGTCTTTTTGGATTTTTAAGATACCCTACTTCTTCCAAAGAATTATGGCTTTGCCTTATTTTTGTTTCAAAAGAATGCAATTTTCTGCTCAATAGCTCCAAATGAAGTGAGTATAAGTAAAGGAAGAGGGGTGCGAATAGAATAGTTAGGAATCTTGCGAAAGTGATGGGGATGTAGAGGACCCCAGTTGACCCAAGTCAAGCAAAAAATATAAGTCTAATTAAAGGAATTATACCACGACTTTCAAATTCCCTCAATCTAATTCGTGTCCATAAGTGGTCCACCCACGTAGCAGTCAAGCTAGTTGCTTAATGCATTCAAAAGAATGTGTTAAAAAATATGGTTTATTTCTAATTATGATCATACCGATCTACAAATTTCAACATTCCAATCTTTAAGACAAAATTGTCGATCAAGTTGCCATGTAATTTAAAAATACATGGAATCATCCCATGTCACTTGACCGTGGGGTTTATATGCTATTTATATGCATATGCATATGGTCGCCCTCCATATGTTGACAAATTAAGTTTCTTTGTTGCATATTTAATGATGATATCGGAGCCAAATTTCACTGAGTTTATTTTGCACACATGTCCGCCCCTTTTTCAATAAATAAGAAATTGATTCAAGTGGGTATCGTGCATGCAATCTATCAGCTGACGGATTAAAATACAGATGAGCAGCGGCTCCTAATGATTCCTCAAACGGCTGCTCGGTTTGTGTATGAACCTCCGAGGAAGTTGCCTCCGATGCATGCCGGGCACTTGGAACATTTCCCATGACGCTAGCCAATATAATCTTTGTTAGACTGGACGCTCACACCAAACCAAATAATACATTAACATCCATGCGAACTTACGAAGTGTAGGGTAGAGCGATAGAGGTGAAAAGTTGTATAGAGTAGAATCAAAGCACTTGGGAAGTCTCCGTGAACATGTTCCTACTAAGGACGATAGTAACCATGGTAACCCTCTACAGCGGCGGTGCCGACGGCTCCCATAAAAATGGCGGATGATGGTCATAAAATTTTGGTGGGGCGTTGACCGCTGGCGGGGTCTTGAGCTTCGTGGTGACAATATCCGTAGGGAACTGCTTTCGCATCTTTTTCACAAGCATTATGGGATCCATGTCACCATACATGGTCAGTTGCTTGTTCTGGTCGTCCACTTCAAATGATTGTACGTCTACACAGGCACATGAAAAAGTATACTCAAAACGTTTACTTATTTTCTTTCCAAATGGACATATTCAAGTCGCAAGTTGTGATACCTTCATTTTCAGAGACCATCTTGATGGCTTTCTTCTTGCGCTTCTCGCTGGACCAATCCGCCTTGATGATGACTTTCTGCACCAAAACCAAAACCACTTTGACGTTATATGAATCCTGGATAAAAATTTATCGTCCTTTACTTTTCATCACGTCTCAAAACTTACATCATCATCTTGTGCAGCTAATTTCAAGGTGAATCTCTCATCCACCCACACATAATTTTACACGGACAGAAGTTCGTCAAGAACGATCTCAGACAATAAATTAGGCTCAACCCAACCCTCCTATTTCTCAAAGAAGGACAGTGTACCTGCATGGTTTTTGCCGGAGTTTCGAAGTAGATAGAAGAGAATTCTGCCGGCTCTTCCCCCGCTCGAGTAAGTTCGGACAGTGCTCGTGAATGTTATTTGTTTTTCTTTTGTGATCCCACATTTAGACCCAACTGTTGCGATTCGTACCCGTTCGTGACAACCGCTCGTCTTGATGGGAGATGATATATATAAGGAACGTACGTTCATTTCTGACGGGTGATCACAAGGTCTAACTCAAACTCTCTCATTCGAAATACACCATCGACGAGTGAATTGGGGTAGTAGAGTGCGCCTATTACTTTCTTGATTTCAGGTTTTCTGACGAACGCGAACAAGAATAATGGCTGGAGGTTTGTTTTCGATTGATCCTGGCTTCCGCATATGAATATTTATGTCTTACAGTGAATTCTCAAGTTTGGTGGTGATAGATTTATTAGATGGGCTTAAGGCCCATCCGCTCAAGTTGGGCCCAAAAGGGCCCGGCCCACGGGAATAGGGCCCGTGGATGGGGGAAGGTATAAAAGGGAGGAGAGAGAGAGAAGACACCCTTTTTGGCACAATTCCAACGTACGTTCTCTCTCTCTCTCCCTCCAAAAAGAAAACGAACGCAAACGGCGATTTCTTTTTCCCTTTCAAGGCAAATTGGCATCATCGGATCAGAATTTCTTCCTCAATCTTCAGCATTGGTGTTTAATCTGTGGCTAACAAGGTACGCTCGAATCCGTGGTGTGCTTTACGATCGGTGATACGTGTTTTCCCGGGCTTCGTCTTCCGCATTGATTTAAGGGTTCGATTTAGTGTCGAATCCAGTTTTCGGGGATCCGTTATTCTCAACATTGGTATCAGAGCCCTAGTTCACGTTTTCCCGATCAATTTGATGTTTTTTGATTGAATTTTCACGAAGAAATTCTCGGCCGTACGGATTGGGGCAAAAATCCCGACTCCCGAGCGCTGTTCGGCCATTTTTCTGAGTTTTCGTAAGTCAAAAACGAATTCTGAAGGCACTGGGAGAAAGGCGACGTCGAGACGAGTCCGGCGACATGTCGCACGCCGCCAGGAGACGCCGCACGCGCCCACACGCGCGGCCCGAAGCCGCTGCGCGTGGGCGCGACGCCCCGGAAGCGGCGGCCGCCCGGCGCGTGCGCCACACGCGCCGGTGACGAACCGGCACGTGCGCGCCGGCGACCGGCGAACGGCACGCGCCGGTCGGCGAACCGACGCAGCGTGCGACGTCACCCGATGACGTCATCGTGACGTCATCCAACGGTCGATAACCATCGGGATGACGTCATCGATGACGTCAGCGATGATGTCGGTGGCCGGGTGGCGACCCGACCGACGACCCGACCCGACCCGCTGGCACGCGCGCGGCACGTGCGAGCTGACGTCTGCGTGACGTCAGCCGGCTCACGCGCGTGGCACGTGCCGCTGACGTCTGCGTGACGTCAGCCCCGCACGCGCGAGGCGCGTGCGGTCGGTCCGCGCGAGCGGTTCGACCGGGCCGACCGGCCTGTCCGGTCCGACCGTCTCGACCGGTCCGACCCGCGCGCCCGTTGACCCAACCCGTTGACCCGTTGACCGACTGTTGACCGTTGACTTTGACCGTTGACCGTTGACCCGAAAAAAAAAAAAAAAAAGAATTTGTTTCTTTTTCAGTCATGCCTATGTGAGTATCCATTTTTTATTCTGCATTTGTTGCATGAATTTTGGAAAATTATGTATTTTCCCTTATGAAAATTATGGATTATTCTCGCATTTGTTGCGGGGACTATAATGAGTTATGCGCGAGATACCGCAAGCCCTCGAAAGAGACAAGGGAAATGCAAGACTTAAAAGGCGATGTCGATTTAGCTAATTATCGGTGGCATGACGGTGATTTAGTATCACATGTGATCAAGGTCAATCGGATGATACGAAATCATCCGGAATGGTTATCTTATCTTGGACTTTAAGAAGGTGCGGGCTTTGATAAACACTCTTCCACCCGAATGGCAAGGTGGTTGATCGGCTATGGGAGGTCAACGTGGTCCCGGATTATAGGAAGCTAGTGGAAGGTTTTGTAAGAGAGTACTATAGGATTGAGTTGGCCAAAACTTCAACCCTTAGATTGAGCGCCACATGGCGCCGAGTGAATGCGCCTTGGTGGCGACATGAAAGCTCTCCAAAAGTTTTTCCTTGGTTGGCAAATGTGCCTTCAGTTTTTCTCAGATGTTTTGAATGACAGATTAGAAGGGACATTCCCTATTTATCCCTTGGATTAATTTGAGATGTTTTTTTGATGTCAATATCTCTTTCCATGTTGATATTTTTTCCCTGTATATATATTGCTTAGTGTAATGTATAGTTGTATTATGTGAAAGCATAATTATTTTATTGGATATTAGATTTTATTTGCTTTCTGTTATTGCTGGTTGCTGTGGGTAGTTTTAGAAGCTTTTGTAGCTTCATAGAATTGATTTTGCATATGACAATCATATTAATGATAGTTTTGAGTTAGGATTTTGGAGGATGATTAGAAACATAGTGACATTTTGATTCGAAGCCTTACTTGAAATTATTTATTAATATGATGGGTCTATGCAAATAGGGATGCATAAATGATAGGCATTAATTATTCGTGCATGGATGTCGATGTGTTCGAACGATGGTTCAAAGAACTAAGAACGTGATTCTTGATATGAATGAACAATTGTGAAATATTGAATAAGAAGATTCAATATGTGCTGGAAAAGCAAGAAGCACTAGAAGCTCTTGACCATGTTATGGAAGATCTTAAGGATGCCATGCGCCACCTTGAGCTAGTAGAGGACCGCCCGACGGCATTTGAGCCGAAAACGGATATTTGCAATGCTTTGGTTCTAGCTCGAAAGGGCTTTGTGCTCTAAGCGCAAATGTATTGATTCGTTCAATATGTGGGAATGCAAAGGATCAAGTCCTTATTGCAAGAAATCAAGAGTTAACCAACACAAGAGAGGAAAACGTCCTCAAGTAAAGAAAATGTCAAGGGCGAGGTGTTACAATTGTGACCAGAAATGTCACTATGCTTGTAACTGTTGTGAGCATAAAAAGGTCAACACCTCTTGTACATTTGAGAACTTTGCTTATGTGTCAAGTTCAATATTATTGGCTGAATCCAATCCTTTGTGGACTGTAGATTCAGGAGCGACAGACCATGTAGCAAAGGATAGAGGATCCTTCGTGGAATTCCGACGAGTACCAACTGGAACTGAGTGGATCCATATGGGAAACAACTCTAGAGCTGAAGTTAAAGGAATTGGCACCGGCCAATTGAACATGAGTGGTGGACGCACCTTTTAATGTTCTATATGCTCTGGAGATTCGTCGAAATTTAGTGTCTGTCTTAATGTTGGTTAAGCTTGGTTTTGGTATGAACTTCCATAATAAATGTGTAGATTTGTGTTTAGATACAAACTACTATGGTTGTGGTCACTTACTGAATGGTTTTATTGTACTAAATATTGACTGTGATGATGTCAATAGGTTATTCCCTTGTTTCACGTCTTCTACCTTATATGATAATGATGTGAATATGGTGGCATGCTAGACTTGGTCATATGGGCCAACAACATATGAATAGACTAGCCAAAAAGGGCTTGTTGGGCAATATTGAAAAAGTCGATTTGTCCATAAGTGAGCATTGCCTAGTAAGGAAAATAACAATGGAACCATTTAGAAAAAGATAAAAGAGCTGGATTTCCTCTGCATTTAATCCATTTGGACGTCTGTGGTTCAATGAATGTGAGAGGAAGGCAAGGAGGAGCTTTTATTTCATCACTTTTTATAGATGATTATACTCGAGTCGGATATGTCTATTTGATTGCTCATGAATCAAGCATAAGTTGTTTCGAAGGTTTATGAACCTAGCGAAAATCAATTAGACAAGAAAATAAAAGTATTTAGATCCGATCGAGGTTGAGAATATTTATCTAATGAGTTCAGAAAATTATGTGATGAAAAAGGAATAGAGAGATAGTTGTCTATTCCAAATACTCCTCAACAAAATGGTGTTGTGGAAAGAAGAAACAGAACCCTACTGGAAATGGTTAGGTCCATGATGGTGCATGCTAACTTACCTATCACTTTTCGGAGTGATGCGTTGTTAACTCGCTACCTATATACTTAACCGGATGCCTTCCAAATCGATTGCTTCCACTCCATATGAGTTATGGACAGTTAGAAAACCAAACTTAAGTTTTCTTAAGCCATGGGGTTGTCTTTGCCTATATTCATGAGTCCTCTCACAAGTTTGGGAAATTGGGTCCCAAAGGAAATAAGAGTATTTTCATGAGATACTGCGAACACTCGAAAGGGTATGTGTTCATAGGTGAGCGGGAAAGTGGGAGTATAACTGAATTTGAATCACGGGATGTCACATCCTTAGTGGATGAATTTCCTAAGAATGGCGAAATAAGGGAAGATTGTTCCCTATTTGAAACCTTGGATCAAGATAATGATGTCAGTGGAGTTCGTCCAAGTGGGAGTAATATGAAATGTGATGAATTGAATTCAACTCATTCTCAATTGCAACCACCGATGTGACAACATCATCATTACCTAATCCAAGTGGGAGCATGATGGGGAATGATGTGCTAAGTGTACAATCTCCCATACGGTGAACAAGTCACCAAAGTATTCCCCGTCAATATTTTGACATCGAAAGGGAAACTTTTTATGGTTGCTCCACAAGATGAGGATGAGCCAAGAAATATTAATAAGACTCTAAATTGCCCTAATAAGGAAAAATAGATTCATGCAATGAAAGAGGAAATGGAGTCAGTGAAGTCAAACCATGTTTGGGAACTGGTTGATTTTCCAAAAGGACGGAGAGCTATTGGGAACAACTAGGTTCTCAAAATAAAGCGAAAGGCTGATGGCTCGATAGAAAGGCATAAGGCTCGCCTTGTGGCGAAGGGGTATAATCAACAGGAAGAAATTGATTATGAAGGATATGGGTGAGGCCGCATACATTCTTGAAGTTAAGATTTCAAGAGATCGTTCAAAGAGATCGTTGTCTCTTTCGCAAGAAACCTATATAAATAAGGTTCTTGAACGATTTCGTATGCAAAGACTCAAAACCCATAGACACTCCTATTGCAAAAGGTGAAGGATTGAGCCATAGGCGTGTCCGGGGACTCCACAAGAGAAGGAATAAAGGAAACATGTTCCTTATGCTAGTCTTTGTTGGAAGCTTGATATACACTATGATGTGTACAAGACTGGCATATGTTTTGCGGTTGGAATGGTGAGTAGATACTAATCCAATCCAGGTCCAGCACAATGGAAAGCCGTTAAGAGAATACTGAGGTATCTAAAGGGGATTGCTGATTATACGTTGAGTTATAAAGGAAAGGATCTGCGACTCTAAGGCTATCCTGATTCTGATTGGGGAGGAGGTTTAAATGAAAGGAAATCTACCTCTAGGTTTGTTTTCTTACCGAATGATGGCACCATATGTTGGAGCTGTAAGAAACAAACATGCATAGCCTTGTCCACGATAGAAATTGAGTTTGTGGCATTATCGCGATAGTGTAAGAAGATGTTTGGCTTTAGAGATTTTTGGATTGTTTAGGTGTTATTGGATGTCTTTGCATTTGTTATTTGTTAACTGTGATAGCCAAGCAGCGAAAGCGTACACCAAAGATCTAAAATATCATGGCAAGACCAAACATATAGATACCAAGTATAATTTTGTAAAGGATATAGTTGCACGAAAGGACGTGAACTTAGAGTATATACTATGCATAGAATGGTAGCAGATCCTATGACAAAGCCAATACCCAGAGATGTGTTTTGTGGCCATATGAAATCTCTAGGGTTGCGTAGAAGGCGATGTACTTGAATATTGTAATTTCCTAAGTGTTCACAATTTGATGAATTTGTGTTTTCATCATTAATGCCTATGAATCTTTGTTTGATCTTTATGCATCTTAATGCTCGGTTACATTACTTTAAGTTGAGAAGTATGTCGGACGGATGTAAGATTAGCCCACTCACACGGGTAATCGCCTCTATTTACCGTGTGATAAATAGAGATGAGACTGTTTTTAAGCTTATTATCTCGGGTGATAATCGAGAGCTCAAGCTTAAAACACGTATGTCGCCTTAACGAGTGTTAAGATGAGGACATAATACTTACTATGTCCGAAAGTAAAATACCCCACATATTTTACCTTATCTCTAAGATGCCGGATGTGAGTTCGATGAATTTTGTGAATGAGTAGATACGTGAACTCAAGTTAGACATTGGGTATGTCCGAACTATCATCTCGTACGGTATTGAAAGTGTAGACATACGCTCCATGGGAAAGGAGTTAATACCGTAATACGTATTTCATACTACGTATGCATGAGACGACCAATAAGAGTAGCAAAAGTTTGATCTCAACTTTTATGTCGTGTGAGACTCTTGAGGAAGAGAGTTCCTCAACTTTTTAGTCCCCCTCATGACTCTTACTTATTCTCAAGATTTCTATTTAGTGTTTGCTATCTTAGGATGTTGCCAATGGTCATGAGTGATTCGATCTAATGGGGCATTTCTAGAAAAGCAAGCTGGACTGAAATTGAGAGTTTGAAGGAAAGAGGAAGATCGATTATGGAGAATCACATTGTAGTTTTGTATTCACCCTAGGTTAACCAATTATGACTTGTCTTTGTGATAATCATAGTTGTGAATACAATATATATATATCATTGTTTAAAAGAGATCAAGAGAGATATAAATGTGATCGATCGATCTAGGGTACTGCATACTAAGTCTACTCGGAGTGTGATGCCCATTATGAGCTGCTATATATTCCTAACAGATGTATAGCAACGAGCTCTCAAAGTATCTTTGGTCGCACGGATTATTCACCGGTATGAATGTTGAAGAGAGGAAAAGAGAATTCTATTCGGGCCACCGTGTTAAGTGAGAGTCATCTTTGGATTTTTCTACGATGGGGATGAGTAAGGCTGTCCGCCCATGTTGGTTTTGCACCACCATGTGCGAGTGGGAGATGATGGATTTATTAGATGGGCTTAAGGCCCATCCGCTCAAGTTGGGCCCAAAGGGCCCGGCCCTGGAATAGGGCCCGTGGATGGGGGAAGGTATAAAAGGGAGGAGAGAGAGAGAAGACACCCTTTTTGGCACAATTCCAACGTACGTTCTCTCTCTCTCTCCCAAAAAGAAAACGAACGCAAACGGCGATTTCTTTTTCCCTTTCAAGGCAAATTGGCATCATCGGATCAGAATTTCTTCCTCAATCTTCAGCATTGGTGTTTAATCTGTGGCTAACAAGGTACGCTCGAATCCGTGGTGTGCTTTACGATCGGTGATACGTGTTTTCCCGGGCTTCGTCTTCCGCATTGATTTAGGGGTTCGATTTAGTGTCGAATCCGGTTTTCGGGGATCCGTTATTCCCAACAGGTGGGAATGTGTTGGAAGATGAAGCCTTTAACAGAGAACTAAGTCCACCCGCGTCGAGCGGTAAATGCAAACGAAAGAAGAAATTGGGTGCGTGGAAGGTAAGCCTGGAGCTTGACCTCAATCGGTGCACATCGCCTGGGGCTCGTTTATTAGTAGAAATTATGCGTGGAGGGGGAAGTAATACGCGGTGGATTTGCTTCTAGAAGGTGTGGCTGCTACCAATTGGTGTTTGCATAGAATTAGCGCCTATATAAGAAAGCGTTTCAAGATACAGAGTTATCAGAAATACTAACCGTATTTTCGTCATCTTTCTTATATTTAACGAGAAAATTGGGTAAAAGCGAGAGAAAACCTGCTTTTGGCTTCATATTATAGGTTGATCCGCATGTCTCGAAATACGAAGGGTGAAAATTGTGGGGTCGTTGGATATGAGAGCAGATACCTTCCATAGAAATGGATGGTTATTTCACTACAGCACTTTCTAAAGAAGGGTTCTAACTTCTATCTGGTCGATGGGCCTCGATGGAGAGAGAGCAATGATGGCCGAATAAAATTTCTTCAAGCACGTGATCCCCTTGGAGGCCCCATATTCGACATTCGATTGGAGATTATGAAGAAGGCTCTTTTTCTAAGTCATGATTAGCATAATCTCTGATGTGTTTTAGTCGATGCATATCGTCAAGGGGCCGCGTATGACTCCCCTATAGGCAATTGTAGCGAAGGCGAGGCATGTGAGACACTTGCCGTGTCTCTAGAGGCGATCAATGGCCGGGTGGGCTAATATCTAGGCTTGAGAGGCGAAACGCGGGTTCGGATAACGTCCTTACACGAAGAAGGCAAGAAGTTAATATGTAATTTCGAAGAAAATTGTCTGAAGGTCTTCAGCCTAAATGACTTTCACTAATTTAATCATAAATCTTTTAATTGTACTAATTAAATCATAAACATTTTTACATTTTCTTGGACACCGAGTGTATTTACAGGTTTTGGCGGACGTTGATTGTCCATATGGTAGGGTGATCTTGATGTGAATATTTTTAATAATATTTAAATATATCTTTGAATTTTCTTTATTTTTATCTTCTCTTTTCTTTCTTCATTTTTTTTTCCTTTTCCCTTTTTCCCTCTGTTAGCCATCACTAGGCTTGTCAATGGCCAACGAAGGTCGCCAGCCTTAGTTGATGGTCGCCCTCGCTTGGGAGGGCATAGACCAAAACCCTTGCTCGAGGCTAGTGAGAATGACCCTTGCCTAAGGTCATAGACCCTCAATGATGCTTGGGCATGACCACCGGAGGGAAGAAGAGAAAAAATGAAAATGAAAAGAATATAAATAAAAAAAATGTCCACATTAAATCAAACGTGTCAATCAACATTTATGTCACCAATTTTCGGTCAAAATTGATTGGATTGACTCAATCAGCAAAATAAAAAAATATTTAAGATTCAATTAGCACAATTATTTGACCAAAAAAATTAGTATAACTAAAAAGTGTATGACTAAATTTATAAAAGTGCGATAGATTCGTGGCTTTTAGGATAATTTTCCCGTAATTTTTTGTCATGGGCGGGTTGCGCAATTCATTAGGCCCGACCTTTGTCGAAGTGAAAGGGTAACTGGCCAACTATCAATGGGCCTTCCCCAAGTGAGGAAACTAACTTCTAGTTGGGCCTGGAAGTTGGTCCAAGCCCACGTAACTTTTGCAACGCATTGTGCGAAGCACGGGACTCTACTTTTTGTCCTGAAAATGGAAAGCTCCAAAGGTTCCGCCTGAAAGAAATGGATTCGCAACGAGACCGCTCAATCTGCTTTATCAGAACCAAAAATCTTGACTCGATCTCTTCGAATATCCATCGCGAGCACCCCAGTTGGCCCAAAAAAGCACTGGCCACACTTTTCTGGCTACTGATCGTGAACCAATGCCTATCGAAACACGCACTTCTTTGCCCGCGATCCATCCAAGCCAATTGCCATGCCCAAAATACAATGGATTCTCATGATCGTGGGATGAGTGATTGATTTGAATAGATGGAAAACGCACCAAGAGGATGGCCAAAGGAAATACTTGCTTAAATTGTATGTCTTGAAAATCAGAATAGTCAATTCAATGAAGCCTCAACCCAATCTCTCGAACTTTCTTTTATTTTGATGTGGGCAAGTTTAACTTGATTTTACCACGCATCATTTTTCGATATCTAGTTGTAAGAGCCTCATTTTAAAAATTAGCTTTTGCACAAACATCAACATGATTATCCCGGTGAATGAAGGAAGGATCCCAAAAAGTGGACTTTTTTGTCCATGGGAGGAAAGAGGTTTTTATGAATCTTCGGAGATGCAAAAACCATCAATTCAATACTACTGATCGTGATGACTCTGTTAGATAAGAACTTCGCTGATCCTTGCCCAAAGGTGAGGAGTTTGAAACCCAATAGAGGCGCTTGGTGTCTCACGCGAGACGTCGGGGTGGTGGGCCCTCCGCTAGCGTCCTCCCAAGTTCTTCTTCCGGCCATTGTCGGGCATGCGGGGTTCTTGGATCATCAAAAAAAAAAAAAAAAACCATCAATTCAATAAAATAGTCATTTTGATTTGTTAATTGAAAATGTTCCATACTTTTAAATATTGTGACATTTTGCATAAGAATTTCGGAAAAAATGACATAAGAATATGTAATGTAGTTTTTTAAGTTTTAATTTATTAAATGTGATTTTTTAACTATAATTCTAAATAATATTAAATATTTTCATATAAAAATGTGTATAAAAATTTTAAGGATTATAATATTCAATAAATTAAAAATCTAAAAATTAAATATTAAGTTAGAATTTTACTGATCATTTATAATATTATCCTTGAAAAGATCGAACTCGGTTGATTGTGATCGAGCAAGGGTCGGGGGACCGATCTTTCCGGTGCCGTGGGGAACATCAAGCGAGGAACGAGGGAAATAAAAAATATCTGGCCCTTTACACTCGGAGTAGGCCCCATGGAAAATATCTAAGAGGAGATTGTGGCGTTCGGGGACGGGAGGGGCCACCGCGTGGCGGTTCTTTACGGGCTTACGCAAATGGGCGTGGAGACACGATCGGGGCCGAAGGGTTGGGATGTCCGCCACGTATCCGCCTCCGATTGGGCTTGAGTGGCGAACTTCACTTCACTCTGCTCCTCCCGTTTCAGCCCCTTTTCCGTTACCCACCCGACCTTGCTTCGGAGGTGTGATCACCTGCTTCCCTACCCACACTACTCCCTCGTGCTCCTTTTCGTTAGGGTCTAATTTCAATTTTTGCATATCTCTATCTATCAATCAACACAACATAATACCCCTGAGAACCATTTATTCATTCATTTTTTTTTTGAAATAGTATAAAGAATTTTCTTTAGAAAAATATTTTTCAAATCATTCATTTTCTATAAAACAAATACATCAAGAATTGATTTAGTTATTAAATTTAAATGGCTTTCTTGCATGTCGAAAGAAGTCTCTCCATTTTGATTTCATTTTTCGCTTGCCTCTGATATGTTCGTATCACGTAATATTAACACTTCCTTTTTATAACCATGAAATACATCAAGCATTTTGAGTCATTTCTAAGTTTGCACGATTTTGACTGTAAATATTTTGCATTTTTTTTATACTAGAGCTAATATGTGAGAAAAAAAAAACATAGTGAAAAACTTCACATTTGATTGTCAGGGGGTTTGTATCTTGAATTTGCTCATAAATTTCCATTTGTTTTTTCCATTTGTCTTTATGTACGCATTTTGTGCATATCTTTGGAAAGTAGCATTTCCATAGAACAAAGGACTAACAAGTCATAGCTAGATAGCTTCTATTTGTTGTATAGGATGGTCAACGGATTGCAATCCTCACGCTGAGAAATTCATAACAAGCGCATTACTATAAAAAAATTATTGGATGAAACGTTGTAATAGCAATGTATAGGATTAAATATGATGAACATATTACATCTTCAATTTCAATAATAAATTCAAGATATTTACCTCCAAATATCCTAATTACCTAAATTGCGTACTTCTCGCGCGGTTACTCCGATTTTCACTGAAAATATCAGCGACTAAAAAAGGTCTTCCCTCGTAAAAAAAATCCTCGTTTTTCACTGCGCGGAAACCGGGGTGCAAAAACGCTCGAAAAGATGCGACGAGATGGAGCGGAAGTACGAGGATTTTATAGAGGGTGGTTATGTTCCCGCCTCACATCACACCCCCCAGACACCGTGGCGACCTCTGGTTGGGCCGCGCGTGGCGGACTACCTAACGCTGGACCGCAGCGGAGAACAGCCCGGCCCCTCCCTATATAAGCTCCTCGCGTTACGCCTCTGCAACGAGCCGCAAAAATTTTCCATTTCTCCCTCCTTTCAAAAAAGTCCCCACTGAAGATTCCGTTTCTCATGGTGTCCAAGAACCCGAGCCCGGCCGAGGGATTCTACCTGGATCCGAACGGAATGGCGCTCCCGGGCTTCGGGCCGTTCTCGGCGGCGAATGCGGCGGCGGCGGCGGCTGCGGCGGCGGCGGCGGCGGCGGCGTCCCCCACCTCGGCGTCGTCGGAGGATCTGGCGAAGAAGGTCCGGAAACCCTACACCATCACCAAGTCCCGGGAGAGCTGGACGGAGCCGGAGCACGACAAGTTCCTCGAGGCGCTTCAGCTGTAAGTCCGATTTCCGAATTGTGCGCGCGCCCGCGCGCCCTCCCCTCGGCGATAGGGTTTCGGCGCGTGAGAGCGCGTGGGGGTGTTTGGGGGGCGGGTAGCTGGAGCTATTTCGCGGGTTGGTTCCGAGGTGCTCTTGGAGTGGATGCTAATTGGGCGGGTGTGGTCGAATGTATTTGAGCTTATTAGTAAGATAATTGACTTGTGGAGCGATGCGATGCCTTGTAATGAGTGCGAGAGTTGTGTCGTGTTGAGCTGGACTTGAGGAATGGCGGTGCCTGGCTTGATTTTCGCATGTGCTGTTGTCTGTTGTCCAGGAATGGATGGAAACCGAGTGGGGAGAGAATTTTCATTTTCTGTCTGTTGTTAAGGGTCGATTGTTGTTTCCGGTTCAGAGGAGAAAGATCTGCCCTTCCTCAGAATGTGAACGTGGCTGGCATGTGGCAATTAGATTACCTTATATGGAAATTGCTATTTTGTGGATTTTGAGCCGATTTGCCTACATATCGGATGACTAAAACCGAACTTTGTGTGCTTGTTAATTGAAAATGAATCCATGTGTATGGAGAGTTGTGGAGGAAGTGGGATGTGACTTGTGAGTGGCTTGAAAAATCATCCATCTTACGTGCATGATTGTAGATCTACTTTACGAATCTCTGGGTTGATGACGATGTTCAAATGTCTATGGTACGTGAAGGTATACTTTTAAGAAGACTTAAACATGCATTTCTCAAGAACGCATTGCTTTATCGGCTTGTTGATGCTACTTAGAGACTGCTTTGTTAAGGTCGAGACTGTTTGATTATCTGGAAGACCCGTCTACTCTTATGATTATCCTGGTGTATAGGCTAAGACTCATATTCTCTTTCAATGCTTTTACAGCTTTGACCGTGACTGGAAAAAGATTGAAGCCTTTGTTGGGTCAAAGACAGTCATCCAGGTAGTGCTCAGTGCATTTTCTGCTTCAGTGTATGAGAATATTCATGAGATTATTGGTCTAATTTCAGAAAAGTAAGGTTTTGGTGGCATATCTAACATTATCACAATGATATTCTGAATCGTAGCCTTGCATCTCATCAGTCTTCCGTTAATTGTTGATATGACCCCTATGGATCTATTCATGAGTCTAATGGAGAGTGATGGTTTTGTGATTGCTGACCTTTTGGTTGTGAAAAGACTTACAAGATATCAATATTAAAAGTTGCTCTGATCCATGTTTACATGTTGGGTGCAGATACGCAGTCATGCTCAGAAGTACTTTCTGAAAGTGCAGAAGAGTGGCACAAATGAACACCTACCTCCCCCTCGACCAAAAAGGAAGGCTGCTCATCCATATCCTCAAAAAGCGTCAAAAAATGGTTAGATTAATGGATTGATGCTGAGTTGAATGCAGAAAGAGCTTTTACTTATTTTTGCCTAGACTAACGAGCCATATATGGCAGTTTCGGTTCCGACACAAGCCGCGGGGGCTTTTCATGCTTCGCCTGCACTGCTTGAATCTGGATATGTTCTTCGGCCTGATTCCTCTTCAGTTCTCAGAAATCCTGTTAATAATGCTCCAGTGTCTTCCTGGACGAATAAGACAGTGCAGACTGTCAGTTTCTCCCGCCCAACAAAAGGTTTGTGCATCAAATATGCTTGTCCAAAGCAGACTCCATCGTCCAAGGAAGTGACCTTGGCAACTTTCTGTGTTATATAAAAAGCTCTTGCATTATATTTCCATCAATAATGATGTGTGTTATCAGGCACGAATGTGATCAATAACTCCTGTAGCAGCACTGACAGCACTCCGAGAACACGGCCAAGTTGTGAAACAACTGACCAAGGTCATAATGCTCCTGCACTGAGAGGTACGGAATCCATCTCTTCATCCCTTCTGACCCTTCTCGACTAAAAATTGCTTCAGGCTAATTTCAATACTTTGGGTACTTCCAACTTACTTGTAGAGGTACTAGTTGGCAACTCAGTTGATCTGTATGATGTAGCTCTCGGTTGTTGACAGTCATCTTAATTTAACGTCATGCGAGTTCTAGATGAGACTAAATCAATTTTTTCTTTTAAATCAGCTGTATATGTGCATATCATGTGGATTTGCAACAGTTGTCCCTCTTCTCTTTTTTAGCTCAGTTAGTAGCCCCTGCCAAATGCCTAGTCAATTGCTGTGTGTTGATTGCTGATTTGTGTGAGCTTCTTGGACATTCAGCTGTATGGCTGCATCATCATTTACCGACTTTTGGTTCTATTTTCTTTTCATTTTCTAAGAGTCATTTTAACTACCCCCAAATTCTCCTCTTCCATACACATCACTCCTCTTCCATACACATCAATTCTGTTACTATTGGAAGAGATATGTTTGCACCAAATTTATGTTCTGGATTGACTTAGTTTCATTAAGAAAGTCGAAGGGTTGGTGCTAAAATTTAAAATTTTAAAGCTGCTGCTGAGTGGCTATAGGATTGTCATGTAACAAATTGCTGTCATATGTCAATTCAGTTTCGAAGGAGGATGTGGTGCACCATTCTGGACTCTGCATATTTTTGCTTCTTGTTTGGTGTTGACTTTTCACAAGTTGGTGCTTGTGCTGGCATAATCATGTTGCATGTACCATGGAATTATTCTTCCCAGTCGATTAGGTGAATCGTCTTTTGTTGGGAGTTTCATTCATCTGCATTTATACTAACTAGTAACATATTTTTCTTTGTATGCGGTGCAGTTTTACCTGATTTCGCTCAGGTATACAGTTTCATTGGCAGTGTCTTTGACCCGAAGACCTCTGGTCATGTGCAGAAACTGAAAAAAATGGATCCTATTGACGTTGAAACAGTATGTTCCCTTCTGCTCTTCCAAATTTGTGAAACTCTTTTTTTGGTCACTTCCTCAACCAGGGGTTACAGCTCTGTTAGTAATGTCATGTCTGTATGTATTAGAATTAGTGTCTTAATTACTCATTGGATGGTTTCTGAGTTTCATATGAACTATAAGATCTCTAAAATTTAGTGAGAAACAGTGAAACTGTCAAGGTTAAAGAGTGACTTTGTGTTTTGTTTGAATGTGTGAAATGGATTAGTTCAAGGCTTATGGAGTGTAGAATAAAAATGGGGGGTGGGGGGGCACGCATCAGTATGGGAATTTTAGTTACTGGTATCAGCAGTTCTTGAATTGAGAAAACAGAAACAGCTTATCAGTTTTGGCTTCAAAGATTTGGACTGAGCAGCTGTATGCATAGCTATATCATTTATGCACTTTTGCTTTTGCTCTTTAAGTTCATGGGAGAAATTTCTTTTCCCAAAACTGCTCATGCCTCCCATGCTTTTCAAACTTATGTTGTCACTTACTTTGTTACAGGTGCTTCTGTTGATGAGAAATCTATCCATTAATCTGACAAGCCCAGATTTTGAGGATCATGTGAGTAGAACCTCTCTCTTCCTCTATCCCACATGCGCACAGGGCACACACAACAGGCACAGACAGTTGACTATATTGTTTTTCTCTTGCCTGGGGTAGTTACTGATGAATGATTGTACTGTTTCATTTTTTATTTTTCTGGAACTCATGAGGTGAAATTCTCTTTTTCTATTAAAAAGCCTCTTGGGGGGTGGGGGTGGGATGGTTAATGGTACCGATGAGTTTTATGAACTGTATGCCTTCTGTTGGCATAAGATTTTGGCTTACCTCTGTTCATTGAATTGTTTCAGAGGAAGTTGCTTTCAACTTATGAGATAGATACGCCAACTGGCGGTGGAGCACACACTCGTAATGATCGACCCAACAATGTCATGTAATTATGGTAGAGAGATGTGAAAAGAGAGCAATTGGTTCTTGCTGGTGGTGGATCGCCAGTCGCTTGATACCCATGGCCTCAAAATCAAAAGCGTCGATTCTCAGGCTATAAGATTGTTGCGGCAGTCTTTTCTTTTGTCATGGGGCTAGATAAAGTTAATCCCAAGGTGGCCTGTCGCGGTCATTGTCTATTTATAGTTGCATACAAGGTCTGCTGGGTATATATTACCGGAAGGAAATAACTTGGGGTTGTATAGTCGCCAGATGGGCAGTGCTTTGTGCAGGAGTCCCCAATTCTTGGCCGAGTTTTACTGATTGAACAGGAGCTAAGTGTAAGTTTGTACAGTTGTAGGTATCTGTGTATTTTAAGTTTTGCTTCCTTGATCATTAAGGTTATCAATCGCTGTCATTGCCACTGCTCATACCCTAACCGGGCTCGTTCTGGTCCGGATATTCTTACTTTCGTCCAAGTTATTAATCCTGAAGAGCTCGAGCGAAGTAAAGAGGTGACGAAAACAGATAGCTTCATGGAACGATGTCACATCAACCGTTCATAATTATTTTGCCCACTGTATTTGTTAATTTCGTATCTAAGATTATGCCAGAATCTTAAAAGATTAAGCTGGAGATTCTATTGACGTGATAACAAACGATTAGTCACATCCTCAGGCAAACAAGCGGAGGAAACTTGAGGGTTACTTGAGTTATTATACCCCTAAACGTTTTATTTTTGGGCAAATGCACTACTAATTCACAAGGTGGAAGACAGGTAGAACATCAGACAGACGGTCTTTATCATGCATTAAACCACTCGTCCGAAAGGAGCACACTTATAGGAATACCTCACCATGAAACATCGGCTGACGCCACCTAAACTATTACGAGAGGGAAACCGACAAAAAAGTGCAGACCAAACTTTCATGAACTGTGTTTCACTTTGAAGGCCAACTCAGTCCACTTCCTCCATCTTGCTCTCCTCGGCAACATGCTCCTCCAACGGAGGCATGTCAGCATCATCGCCTTCCGGTTCCTCCTCGTCAATGCTAAGACCCAATTTCAACATCCTGTGAATCCTGGCCGCAAAAGTGTTGGGATCGTCGAGGCTGAAACCTGAGGTCAAGAGTGCAGTCTCAAACAGCAACATTGTAAGATCCTTCACCGACTTGTCATTCTTGTCAGCCTCAGCTCTCTTCCTCAGCTCCTCCATGATTCCATTGTCAGGGTTAATCTCCATGGTCTTCTTGCTAGACATGTAGGAGCCCATGCTGTTGTCCCTGAGGGCCTGAGCCTTCATGATTCTTTCCATGTTTGCCGTCCAGCCATACTCTCCCGTCACCAGGCAGCAAGGCGAGTCCACAATCCTGTCAGACACAACAACCTTCTCGACCTTGTCGCCAAGGATGTCCTTGATGGTCTTGCACAGGTTCTCGAAGGACTGTTTTTTCTCTTCTTTCTTTTTCTTCTCCTCTTCGGTCTCTTCATCGAGTTTTAGTCCCTCCTTGGTGGCAGAGACCAGCTTCTTCCCGTCATATTCCTTCAACTGCCCAACAGCATACTCATCAATGGCATCAACCATGAACAGCACTTCATAACCCTTCTTCTTGAGTCTCTCCAAGAACGGTGAGTTCTCAACAGCTTTCTTGCTTTCACCAGTAATGTAGTAAATATCCTTTTGGCCCTCCTTCATTCTGGTGACATAGTCCTTCAAGCTGGTCACCTCATCGCCACTCTTGGTTGAGTGGTAGCGGAGCAGGTCAGCCAATTTGGCTCTGTTCTGGCTGTCCTCATGGATACCCAACTTCAGGTTCTTGGAGAAAGCCTCGTAGAACTTGTTGTAATCCTCCTTGTTCTCTGCAATCTCATTGAACATCTCGATGCACTTCTTCACAAGGTTCTTCCTGATAACCTTCAGAATCTTGTTCTGCTGCAGCATCTCACGGGAAATGTTGAGTGGCAAGTCGTCGGAGTCCACAACTCCCTTCACAAAGCCAAGGTACTCAGGGATAAGTTCCTCGCAGTTGTCCATGATGAACACCCTCCTGACATAGAGTTTGATATTGTTCATCTTCTTCCTGGTGTCGAAGAGATCAAATGGAGCTCTCTTTGGAACAAAGAGTATCGCTTTGAATTCGAGCTGGCCTTCAACAGAGAAGTGCTTGACTGCAAGGTGCTCTTCCCAGTCGTTGGTCAAGCTCTTGTAGAAGGCAGCATACTCCTCCTTGGTGATCTCCTCCGGCTTTCGCAGCCATATGGGTTTCTGCTTGTTGATGAGTTGCCACTCGTGGGACACCTCCTTTATCTTTTTCTTCTTCCCTTTCTTATCTTCTTTGTCCTCATCGACCTCCTCAACTTCTCCCTCCGCTTCCTTCTTGCCTTCATCTTCATCTTCATCATCGCTGATTTCCTTCTCAGTTGTTTTCTCGGCCCAGAGGTAGATGGGGTAACTGATGAATTCGGAATGCTTCTTCACAAGGTCCTTGATCCTCCTCTCCTCCAAGTACTCCAACTGTCAACAGAAAGCCAAACATCAGCAACCATAATCAGTGACCAGTTCAGTCCATTACCAACAGATAACGTAGACTCTCTGAAATGAACACAAATGCAGCATGATCCAGTTGGAACTCGAAAAGTATCCTACCTGGTCCTCCTTGAGGAACAGTGTGATTTTGGTTCCTCTTCCAAGTTGCTCTCCACTGACGTCCCTTGTGACAGTGAAGGAACCTCCAGCCTGCGATTCCCAGATGTATTGCTCATCGTCATTGTGCTTCGTGGTCACGATAACTTTCTCAGCCACGAGGTAAGCTGAGTAAAACCCAACACCGAATTGGCCAATCATGCTAACATCAGCACCAGCTTGCAATGCCTCCATGAATTCCTTGGTCCCAGACCTCGCGATTGTACCCAGGTTATTCACAAGGTCTGCTCAAAACAAAGGACTCGGAATTACGCTCTGTCCGAGGCAGATCATTTTGATTAAAATTTAAAAAAAAAAAAAAATACACGGGAAAGCTCATTAGGGAAGTAAATCTCACCTGCTTTGGTCATGCCGACACCACTGTCGATGATCGACAGGGTTTTGTTAGTCTTGTCCGGAACAAGCCTGATGAAAAGCTCAGGCTGTCCATCAAGTTTGCTCTTGTCCGTGAGACTCTCGTATCGGATTTTGTCCAGAGCCTGCATTATTTTCGCGACAAAGCCAATTTCAGTGCTGTTCCGACAGTTGTCGGTCATATTCCACGACAGACGGACATATCAAATCATCCTAATCAACCCCCTCAACCTTCTGTTACTACATATTATTAAGGGATCATTCAAGGCCTAGTATAAGAACAGCCTTTAAACTACTAGCCGTTAGCTATATAACAACTCGGAGACTTGTTCAACGGCTCGAAGATGCAGGGAACAACTGTGTCTTAGTCTATAACTGTGTCAAAACATTTAAATTAATAAATAATACCTTCATCTAACGACTTAAAACTTTCTCACATTGCATAAAGTAGAAGACTCTGAATTCGAATACCTATAGATCAGAAGATTCTGAGTTTGAATTTTTCCATATTTCCATACCTAGAACTACTCGCAAAAATTTGATCTGATAGCTTAAGCTTAAGATTTTGTCCAAAGCCTGCATTTGTCACAGAAGTACCAGTTTCGAGGATTCAGCAGCTTGAAGATGCAGGGGACAACCGTGCTTTGGTCTATAATAGAATATAACGGGCTCCCAGCATCAATGCACGTGAATCAAACCGATAGCGAAATTGACCGATCTACAAGCCATCTATTCTAGGCATAACCATTTCGCCATCTTTCAGCCTTTTAACTCGTTCCATACCACGCGTCTCGTTCCCTAAGCGAGCACAACGGGATGCAAGCAGCCCACACACAATCGCGGACAAACACTCGCAAAACAAACAGGGGGAAGCAAGAGAGACGTACGTCGGACGAGTTGCTGATGATCTCCCGGAGGAAGATCTCCTTGTTGCTGTAGAAGGTGTTGATGATCAGGCTCAGGAGCTGGTTGATCTCCGCCTGGAACGCGAAGGTCTCCGCGTCGGCCATCTGCACATCCGCCATTCTCCGCACACGCTGGGCGAGGAAGCACGAACGAACGAACGAACGATCGGCGAAACGAGAGCGCTAAAGAAGATGAAAACAATGCAGAAGATCGTATCGAGTGCAAGCGATCAGTACCCTGCTTCAGAGAGGAGCACTCGAAGCTTTATTTATTGGCGCGAAGCAGAGGGACCGCGTTGGTTCTGGAGAGTTCCATGCAACGACGTCGCTGACGAAGACGGAGATGCCTTAACCCGATGCGAAGTCGTCGTCATCTTTCGTGGTTTGGACTGTGGAGAGCGGGAATCGAGAATGTTCGTCCAGGTCACGAGTCTCGAATGTTCTTGTCAGGTCTCTGCCCGTTGACTGTGACTCCGCACCGGGCCGAGCGTTTCGACAGGCCTGGCCCAGGCCCAAATTCCGGAGCTAGTTGGGCCCGTACTGGCCCGCTCGAGCTTGGGCCTAAGCATGCTCGGTCCGCCCACGGTCAAAATGCGAGTTCCAGACCAAGACTACGACAGCAGGAAGTCTATGAACAAATTACTTGAATAACGAGAATGAAAAATCACGAGGCGATAAGATGATTGCATCTAAATTAAATCGTCACGGTTTAAATCTTACCAGCTTTTTAGTAAAACAAGACTTCTTCGAGGGTATGTGAGAAGTCGTGGCTAATGGGAAAACAATTAAATTCTAAATCAACAACCGGATCAATGAAGTCGATTTTCTAGTCCATCAAATATTACCATCTATTACAGTTCTAGATCTCGTCTGCCTTGTTCTTGATTATTTACAACATATAATGGAATTTGACAAGTCTAGCACTTAGTTGATTTTGATGTGGATTCAATCTATATTTCTACCTTTAGATTATGGTGGTGGTGATATGCTGGTTTATGACAAAAAATTTAACGATTCTTTTATTGTTAAAGAGAGCTTATGAACTGATTTCGCATGATATAAATTGCCTACTAATGAATGGTGAAGTTTAGTGTGCAAATGGGATGGGTCGCAAAAAATCAAAAGCCTTTTGTGGTTAGTTTCTCATGCATGCCTATTTAAACGTAAAAAATAATGGATTCCTTTTACACTTCTCATCCTTTACTCGTGATGTGCACAAGTGATTGTTGGCAAAGCTATCTACTTCAACAACTCTATTAAAAGAAACTAACTAGTCACTAGATTTTGGTGTGGCTTGTCAGCATTTTGGAATTGGAGGAACAAAAGATTAGTTTAGAGTTCATATAGACTTATCTATTCTCAGTATACTTGTGAATCGAAATATAGATTGACTTCTTAGAAAGAGAAAAGAGATAAGCTTATGGGCTGGACCATCTCTCATTTTGATTGCTCAAGCTTAATCCCGACGGGGCCTCTAAATGCAATTGGGGTTTTAACTTCTGTCTATGGGCTTCTCTGTAATTAATTGGGCAACTAGGGGCACGCATGGAAACACTTTTGTTCTTTTTTTTGTTCCAAAAAAAAAAAAAAAAAAAAGTGTTTTACGTTTCCGATTTTGAACAAAAGAACGTGTTTGGTAAGTGTAAAAAAGCATTTTGGAATAAACAAAGAACGAAACACGTTTGGTAATCTGCGATCAATTTACATTCCTAGAATAGAAAAAGAACAGAAACACGTTTGGTAAACGACAACAAAATTTCTGTTTTAATTTTTTTTTTAAAAAAACATTTTCTTTAATAAAGTTTAAAATTGATATTGAATTCTCATTCTTATGAAATACTCATTAATTTTATTTTGTTCATGGTTAGTGAAGACAAACATTTTTAACATGATCATATGGCATATTTCGTAGAAAATTTTGTAATTAAAGTTTGTATCAAATTTTTCAAATACTTTTTATTTTTTTAGTTTTAAAGCATATAAACTTGATATTGATTTCTCATTCTCATTAAATGCTTATCAATTTAATTTTGAAAAATCCTCAGGTGAAGAAAAATATTTTCAACATGGTCATATGTGCGCCATTAAACGAAAATTTCATACATCTCAACATGAACCCTTCCATACATGACATCACAATAATGAAGTAATATAGTTCATTGTTCAACCGCATCACAAAATGAATACGTAAAAGCAATATTACAAAAGTCAACAAATCTCATGCATATTGTGATCCCTTGCCATTTTATTTGCAATTCTTATCCTAAGCCTGTTCATCCCAGATGACTGCTCATCCGATGTATCATCTGCAACTTCCCCTCCTGTAAGTCCAAATGGATACTCCGGATCTCCATACATGGAAAAATTTCTGTCCATCCTATCTTGATCACGAATGTAATTATGAAGAGCACAACATGCAATTACAACAAGTGCTTGCTTCCGAATTTTAAATGGAGGCATATGTTTCAAAATGGTGAAGCGATTCTTTAATGCCCCAAATGACCTCTCAATTACATTTCTTAGTGAGGAGTGCTTATAGTTGAATAACTCTTTTGCTATTCTTGCCCGTCTCCCACTCCCTCTATATTCGTTGAGATGATACCGTTCCCTTCTAAAAGGAGTTAAAAATCCCGGAAGTGCTGCATAACCGGAATCTGCCACGTAGTATTTCCCTACAACACGATATATATAAATTTGTTATGATATTAAACCATAATATAATCACAAATGTCAATATAAACAAAGTAAATCGAGTGCTGCCGAAAGCACTCGACAATCATTGGCAGATCCTTCTCATCCAGCATACACGAAAGTAAATTTCATATCAAATGGGCAAACACACAACACGTTACGTGTGGTAGTCCCTCTCCCCCTCTAAATCGAACTCTTGAAACACCGGGATAATAGCATTTATATGGGTGCCATCCAGAGCACCTACGCAGTCCTGTCAATTTATTACCAATCTAAGATTATAAAAGATTATGAACTACATGTACTTGATGGTATAAAGTTGATATAGAAATCATACCTTGAAGTAGCGCTTATGACTAGGATCCATAAGAATTTCTTGAGGGATGACATCAAAGGACGGTGGTTTGATTATCTCTTTTAAAAGTTTGATAATTGCTTTCAACACTTTGCTGAAATACTTGCTGATCGTTTCTCCAGAATGTTGAAATCTCTCACATAAATTTCTATTTGAGTTACCATGACAAACCATAGATAAGAATATCCCAATTTGTTCGTCTATTCTAATATATCGACTATCTTTTAACCAACCTCTTACTCTCATCAAATCACATAAATTCAGAAAAACATGCCTCTCCATCCTGAAGGCTTCATATATCCTATCGAATGTCCAAGTAATAATCTCCCTTATCCATTCGGATCCTAATAATTTACTGTCCCTAATTGGTTCTATTGTATGCACGGACGCGTCAATGGCAACCGTGCATAACCACGCTAGCAATACGGATAGATCATCCTCATCCAAGAATTGTTGAACTTGTTCTACCTCTTCACTACATATACTATCTGATCCATCTTCCATAGTATCTATACCATCACAAAAATATAAAAACATCAATAACATAAGTCATAGTCCCAATAGAAGATGCCATTACATATAAGTACGAAGAGTCTCAACACTTAAAACGACATATTAACAGATAACATAAGTTATACAATCTCTACGTTACCCCACTCAATTCATAAATCTACTAAAGATGATAAAGAAGTCCAATTCTCCTTTCAGGTGTGGATTTAATGAAAGCCATCCTCCATGAGGCACTATCGCATGCTCGATCAACTGCTTTATTGTAAAGATTTTGGTCTATCTCAGGCATAGTAAGCAGAATATCCATCACAGCAGTGACGGAGAAAGGATCCTCAGGTGATGGCATAACCCCCGGAGGTCGCGAGCCACTACCGTTATTGACTGGACTTAACTTTCAAAAAGTCTTGGATAGCTTTGCAAGTGTCATTAATACTGTTTTGGGTACTCCTCATTCTCTTCTTAGTAGTTGGAGTCCTATCCAATTTGTGCTTTCCACGAGTTGAAGTTCCAGCATCTTTTGGTGTAAAGACTCTCTCATCAGTGTGGTGATCACCGAAGTCATCTGTATGGCCACCACCAGCATCACCATAGGTATTGCCACCACTGTTGTCACCATATGCATTGTAACCACTGTTGTCACCACCTACATTGGCATCACCAGTGTCATCTTCCTCCGACACCGTCACATCTTGAGCATTTGCAATGCCATATTCCCCAGTAGCATATGTACCACCAAATACAATACATAGCTCGGGATATTAGGGAAATCCATCCTTCCTGAATTTTGCCCTATCTACATTCTCCTACAATTTTGACAATAATGATATCTGAGGTATATAATCAGACATTTTAAAATTAATATACATAATGACATCAAAATGACCAAAAAGTTAAAAAAAAAATACTTTGATGTGAGCTTCCCATATGCTTGGATCGTCGACATTAACTCTTTTATTGACATTATCCCAACCGAATCCAAACTGAGACATAAGTTTTTGAAAACTGCTATACTGTTTTCTCAGTTTGTTTAGTTTGTTCCGCATCTGGACCATGCTATATTGGCATCATGTTTGTCTAACGAATTCAGTGTGTATATTCCTCCACCCTGCTTTGTTGAAAGTAGAAGTGGTTCGATTTCCCTTTTTGACCTCATCCACCAACAAACCAATAAATATGTTGGTTACAGACTCGGTCCACTTCGCATTGCATGTCTGTCTCTCATATGCCATTTAATCTTTGATCGGTTGAACAACATATGAGTTATGAGTTAAATGAATAACATAAAACTATATATGCCAAACACAAAATCATTCGCAAGAGATGCAAGCCAAAAAGACTATATAATGACAAAAATGAAAATTGTTAAACTAACTTGTGTAAAACATATCATAAGTTGCATTTTCAGCTACAAGAAGTACATAGTAATGCTACATATAAAATGCAACCATGAAATTCAGCCAACACAAGGTAGCATTACCCTTGGTTATTACCTTCTTACGATGCCGCCTGCGCCCCGACTTCGGTTGGTTCTCCCCCTTGGTGGTGAAATCGTCGTTGAACGCCCTCGCCACATGCTTCACTAGCCTGTCCATTCCACATCACCATGAGCAACAAAACAACAATCGAAGGAAACCACATCACCAGCCTGTCCAAACCACATCACCAACCTGTCCAGCTCGCTGGAGCTACTGCTCGAGCAGCAGCAGCTCGACCTCCAGCTCCAGCTCGAGCGAGCTGCTGCTGCTCGACCCTCGCTCGAGATGCTGCTCGAGCAATTGCAGCTCGAGATGTTGCTCGAACAGCTGCAGCTCGAGCAGCTCGCTCGAGCCTCGCTCGAGATGCTGCTCGAGCGAGCCGCGGCTCAACAGCAGCCGCTTGCTCGAGACCCGGCTCGCTCGAGATCTTTGCTCGAGCATTTTCTGCTTCTATCGCTGCCGAGCTCTTTGCTCGAGCCTCGCTCGAGATGCTTTGCTCGGCGGCTACGGCTTCGAGCGAGCCGCTGGCTGCTCGGCGGCTACAACTCGAGCGAGCCGCTTTGCTCGAGCCTCACTCGAGATCTTTGCTCGGCGGCTACGGCTTGAGCGGCCGCGGCTCGAGTAGCTCGCCCGGCTCGAGCGGCTCGCTCGAGCCGGGCGAGAGCTCGCTCAAGCGGCTCGAGCGAGCTGCCGTCCCGGATCTGCGGCGGATCTGGGCGAGCAACGCTCGCTCGAGGCTCGAGCGAGCGGCCATCCCAGATCTGCCGCAGATCTGGGCGAGCAACGCTCGCTCGAGGCTCGAGCGAGCCGTCCCAGTCTGCCGTCGGCGGCCTCAAGCGAGCGTCCCGGATCCGCCGCGCCAAAGCCCATCGTCGGCCAGGAGAAGGAGGAGCACCTAAACGTACCTCGAGTCGGAAGCTTCGGTCGGTGAGTCGCCGGGTGAGGAGTCACCGGAGTGAGGAGTCGCCGGAGAGTCACAGCCGAGTGGGAGCCGCCGGAGAAGGGAGAGCACGAGAACGAAGCTTCAGCCGAGAGCACGCACGAAGAAGGAGAAGCTTCAGCCGGTGTGTTCTTTCTCCAATTTTGTTCCTATTGTGTTTTTTGTTCTTTTTTGGTTGAACAGAAGTGTTTCTTTTTTTCAAGAAACAACTTTTTTGTGTTTCTTTTTTCTTCCATTTTGTTTCGGAAACAAAAAAGCAAAAAAATGTAAACGCAATCAAACGCGTTTACTTTTTTTTTTTTGTTAGAACAAAATCCGTATAGAAGTGTTAAACATTTCTTTGGAGCGTTTCAATGCACGCCCTAACATGCTAATTGCTAGTTACGTGCAATGTGTAAGTTTTTCACTCAAACCAAAACTTTGGGAAATATTTTTATTTTTTAAGAAATAAAAGCACTTTTTTTTTTGTCAATCTTACTTTATTCTTACTCTATACCCACTCTCACAGACTTTTGTCCTACCTCTTACATGGCGGGGAGTTGAAACCCACTACTGAAACTTACGCGTCCCCATCCCAGCCCTCCGTGGGGATTTAAACCCCTTACCTCCCTTTCCAACATGGAAGGGTGGCCACTGGGCGAATCCAGTACAGATTTATTACTAATTAGGTCATTCGATCCCGTGTAATCGAGCACCGCTACGAGATAAATGGTGTCAACCTCGGCTTTGTTCCCCTTCTACCTGTTCAGAAGTCAAAAAACGATCAACCCCTAGATCACGGCGAAAGCTTCCCCGGCCGACGAGCCTCCCGGCGCCGCCAACTCTCGGCTCGCGATCGGCTTCCTTCCCTCCTGGTTTCCCGATGAGATCCGCAGCGCATGGCGGCTAAGAAGAAGGTCACCAGCAGACGACCGCCCAAGCTCAAGCCCGACGGCGGCGGCGGCGGCGGCGGCGTCGCCTCCCCCATGCCTCATCCGCAGCGCCCCGATTCCGGATACCGGCGGAGGATCGCCCTCCTGCTCCCGGCGTTCCTGCTCTTGTTCCTCGTTGGCTTCGCGAGCGTTTACCGGAACAGGCCGGGAAGTTTCGCGGTCGACGAGGTGTCCCCGGCCGTGTACTCGATCGAAGTGGTGCGCGAGTTCCCTCACGATCCCCAAGCCTTCACTCAGGTGATCATACTGATTTCTCGCTGGATTCTTTTCCGGCATTTTCTTCGTCATCGAATTCTCCATTCGCTGCCTTTTCATTACGTGAATTTTTCAGTGTTCGCTTGTCGTTCTGATTTTCTTGACATAAATAAACCGCAATTTTTTTATTTTATCGCGATTTAGTTGACGACTGCGGGTCATTGCTTAATTTCGTTACGCAATTTTAGTTCTTTGCGCAATGAAGAAGTCCTTGTTACTGATGACAAGTTTGTGCACATCTTCTCACGTTGCATGTTGCGGATTTGGGGGTTGTTTTGTTTTTACCTCCTTTTCGATGGTATATTGCGTGCTGTTTGTTTATGTGAAAGCGGAAAGTGGGTAGGATAGAAGTCCTGATGCGAATTTAATGTTGCAATTTGAATGAATTTGCTTCCTTTTGCAAATTGTGATTATGCTTCTGATTTGGGAAATTCAGGGGCTTCTTTACGGGGGAAATGATACTTTGTTTGAGTCGACTGGTATCAATGGGCAGGTAAGTCTACCGTCTTAGGACATAAATCAATGGGGTTCCCTTTCACCTTTGTTCTCACTTTCTTCCATCACATATAAGTTATGCAACTCTGTAGTTTTGGCATATGTTTCATCTCTCAACTGTTTGCTTTCGTTCCAGTCATCAGTTCGAAAGGTGGCTCTCCAAAGTGGGAAGGTATGTTGCTATGCTATTTCTCTTTGACTGCCTGAATTTTACTTTATTGTGCAGCTCTTTGAGTTAGATACAATTGAGAGTCTATGAAATATCAGTGACAATTTCATGGAGATTATTATAATGAAATGAACAAGGTAGTTTGAAAGTCGAAGCTTTCTTCAGTTATATTACAGAATTTCCATGAGTATGTTGCATGGAGTAGATTGCTAATTACCGATGTTCTTATGCCTTCCTCAGCACTTCTTAGATTGAATCTGGCTTCACCAGTCCATTTGTCCAAAAATTTTATAGGTTGAGGCAATGCAAAATATGGATCGGTCTTACTTTGGGGAAGGTTTGACTCTTCTTGATGAAAGGTATGTCAAAATGTCAGTAGCATTAGTGTTATGCATGAGTAAAATCAGCAAGGTAAAGTTGATGTTGGTGTGTGAGTATTGGCATTATGTTGAGTATAGAAGGAACTTGAACTTATGTATGAGTATCTTTTTGGCTGAGCAAATCACCAAAAGGGATATACATTGTCCTATAAAACAATGGGAATCATTTGGACTTTCCAAGACATGCAGCTCAAAAGATTGTGCCAGTGCCACTGTGAATGTATACTTGTTGATTGATTTAAAATGGCACCTCTTCCAATCGAAGAGTCTTCTAGTTATAAAATTCAGGAATTCAACCTTTTCTTGAAAAGAATATAGAGATGGAAGTTGCATTTTAATAGGATATGAAAATTAACTACGGTTATTTTTAATCTTCTTTTTAATCAAAGTTTTTTCCTCTCGATATCACAAAAACTAAAGGTTAAGACATGCGTGGATTGTGCATACAGAAACAAAGAAATAATTTCTGTCATCAGAAAATATCATAAGCAATTGAATGGAGAACACCAGCATTTATATATCAAAGTAATAAGATATAGAATCGAGGGATGTTAGGAGTAGCAAATTATGAAATTCAAAAGCTTAACAATATAGAATCGAGGGATGTTAGGAGTAGAAACTTATGAAAGTTGAAAGCTTAACAATATGACCATTTGAACCTAAAGTATGACCGAGATTTACTCTTCGTAACATTTCCCTTATCTTTCTCTGGAGGAGGATCAGTTTTAAGACTTCCCTTCTAGTCTCATAAGTGCATGTTTACCCTTTTTAGTCGTTGAACTACTTGGAAAATTACCAGAGTGGTCTAGTAGGATCCTGTTCAATGAAATAATATATTTTTTTTTAAAATAGAAAATCACTAGAAAATTGTTTGTGTCAGGAATGTGGGCTTTTTCCCAACATGATTCAGCCAGTCTTTGCTTTTAACTGAATTGCTGTTGCTATTTCTCATGTTTCCATTTTTCTTTGTTATTTGAACTGCTCTTACTTCAAAGATCCTACTCTGCATGCTAATTTTGTACCTTTCATCCTTTTGTGTAGGCTGTTTCAAGTAACTTGGTTGCAGAAAACTGGTTTCATATATGACAGAAATAATTTAAGCAAAGTTCGTCTCTTACTTTTACATAGTTCCGACGATTAAGTTTATTGTTGCTGGTATATTTAAATAAGTTTTCTCTTAAGAAGTGAGCTCTCTGAAATGCTCATGTGCATTAGTGTTCTTCTGATTGTCATTAATATCAATCTGTGTACTGGGTTCTTCTCAAATTAAGAAATAGCTCATCCTGTTTACAGGCTATTCTGTACACCCAAGGTCTGTGATAGAAGGATAGCCATATGCTCAAAGTTTCTCATCAAGACATGTAACCATTCAAAAGTTGCATGACCACTACTGCCTTTGTGTAGCTGCTTGTATGCAGTTGTGAATTTTATGTAGATACTGCGGTTATTGAGAAGATTATGAAATATAAGATGGCATCTGAATGGAAGATAAGGCATAGTGCTAATATGAATCTAGATTGTTGCATTTGACTTAACAGAGTCTACACTCTTAAAATAATGAATTTTGGCAAAAATACTTCCTCTTTGCAGTTACAGTGAAAAAATAACTTCTCTTGTTTTCCCATTGCATCCACCCCTTTCAGATTCACTTTCCCAGAAGATTTAGTTTTAGTTGGTTATCATTATTGTTGCATAGACTCTTGTATTAGGTGATGTTAGCTTTCAGCTTGTGATGTTTTATTGTGCTCTCTCTCTCCCTCTCTCGCCTACTGCCTTGGTGGCCAGTCATTGCCATTGCCATCTCTCTCTATCTTGCCTTGCTTATTCGTGGTATGCCATTGGAGCTATTGATTGGGGTTCTTCCTGGATACCAACTCATTCATCATTTTTTGCTCAGTGCAGTTTGAAGAATTCACTCATGAGATGCAAGATGGTTGGGGACTAGCAACTGATGGCAAAATATTGTTTGGAAGCGATGGAACTTCAACATTGTATCAAATTGACCCTCATAATTTCAGAGGTGGTCTAACTCGCCCCCACCCAGCCTCCGCAGTCATTGGGACCTTTTCCTTTAACAGAGAGGGTTTTTATACTGATAGGTGGCAATCTTTGTTGCAGTCATTGATAAACAGGTTGTCAGATACAGGACTCATGAAGTTCACAACCTTAATGAGCTGGAGTATATTAATGGGGAAATTTGGGCAAACATATGGCAGGTAAACATTCAATTCTCGGAGTATTGTAGGCGGGGAGAGATCCTGACTTTGGAATATGGCAATCTTACCTGGCATGACAAATTTCCTCTCTGCTTCAACTCCCAATTTCTAGGGAAGAACAGTCACGGTTTGAGTTCCAAATGTTTGCATACTGTTATTCTTTCACTCATAACAAAGCTAATATGGGTGCAAAATGCTAGCTGTTACATTGTTGGAATATCATAAGTTGATGATTCTACTATTATCATTCTGCCCAAATGAAGAGATTGTCCTTAAAACCATGGCCTCATATCTCTTGGATTATCCTTTGTGTATTGTGCAGAGTGACTGCATTGCGAGAATCTCTTATAAAGATGGCAAAGTAATTGGCTGGATACTTCTTCCAAATTTGAGGTGTCAATTCTTTCCCTGTAAATGGGCCTTGGATGCTTTTTCATAAGCTGGAAGTAGTTGAGTTTGCTCATAACATTATTAACTTGCCGCATTTGTCTTTATTCTGCAGGCAAGGATTGTTAACAGCAGGATATAAAGTAAGCTATAGAGATGAAACAATTGAATCCAGTTTTATTGAATTTTGCCAGCTTTGATACTGTACACGCTCTATGTGGAGAATTCCAATAATGCTTGGCCAGGCAAGCATGAATGCTTGTGTCTGAATGAGATGACCTTTTGTAAATCTGATAGTGTATTTGGTCCATTAACTGCACGGGTTAAGTCATTTTTTTGTGACAAGGGACGCCTATCCACAACATTTCATCTAAAAGTACCCTCATTTTTGGCTGTATGAAAATTAATTATTTTGTCCATACTCTTATTTTACGAGAAGTTATTGTCTATTTAACTTGTCTAATTCATGTGGGCATTTTGTGTTCTGCCAGGGAATTGATGTATTAAACGGCATAGCTTGGGATAGCGAAGAGAAGCGCCTATTTGGTGAGCTCTCATCTTTGACCTGCATTTTCCAGCATGTATTCTTCATAGCCTCAATTTTTTATTTCTACGAGCCGCTCATTTGGTGATCATTTACTGAAAAGGTCGGATGCTCTTCTGTCGTGGATGGGTGTTCACAGGCAATGCTTTGAGATGAGGCTTTGTGATAGTTTTCTGCCCTGGTTTATGGTGTTGCGACACACTAATCTGTATTTTCTGTAGCAAAAGTGCTGTGGTCAAAATGCTGGTCTCGAGCATACTTGAGGTCATGCTTCTTTATAGGCCACATTATTTATCTTGTCGATGTTTTGTGTGCAGTAACTGGAAAATATTGGCCAAACCTATATGAGATCCAGTTGCATCCTGTAGAAAGGCGGTTTGACGATGGAGTCATCGAGCAACTATGTCTGCGGATGCCTTTCAATTTTGGAAAGCCATAGTCTGACGGAGGAGTCATTTACGGCATGGTTATGGTTAGTTGTGCTACAAACAAGGCGGCATGATTGGGATTATGATGTTCGGATATACTGTGCCCATTGCTGAGAAGCATACGATCATGGAAGGGAAGAAATAAAGTGGCACAAAGTTGAAAGAAAATGAAAGACCTTTCCACGTTGATAAATTTGATCTCTGTCTGTCTCTCTGTGTGATGCGTTTTGTCTCGTCTCGTCCATATTCCATCTCGTGCGGCTCACCAGGAGTTCACATAAAAGGACTGTACATATTCATGGGCTCAAATCTTTCTTTAAGTTAAATGGATTTGAATGGATGGAAGCCCACCTTCAGAAAATCGTAACAAGTGGAAAATTTATATAGACAAATTACGCTTTTATTGCTTTATTCGTTCTGGGAAAAATCAATTATAGAGTAGATACTTCTAAATGTCAGGAAAATAGTTTAAAAAGTCCAAGATCTATTGTACTTTTGTCAATTAAGTTCTAAATTTTTTAATTTTGTTAATTTAGTCTTAAACTATTTCATTTCTTGCCAATTGTTGTCCGGAATTTGTTAATGTGGATGGCCGGCGTTGGTGAGACACGTTTTTAATGATTTTTTTAAATTTTTTTGGACTTTTTATGGCTTTTTTTTTTTAACTTTTCTTTGTCTTTTGTGGGGGGGGGGGTTTGGAGTTTGGCTGGTGAGGTGGCCGGTTGACCCTTGTAGGCCCTAGCTAAAAAAAAAAAAGAAGCAAAAAAAGTGAAAAAAAAAGAAGAAGAAGAAAAAACCGTAAAAAATTCAAAATATTATTAAAAATTATCACATCATTATCAGCCGTCTACATTAGTAATTTCTAACCAAAATTATTTGGATGGATTTAATTGGTAAGAAGTGAAAAAAAGCTTATGATGGAATTGAAAATTAAAAAGTTTAACTGAATTAATAAAAGTACAATACTTTACCAAAAAAAAATTTAATAAAAGTACAATAGGTTTAGGATTTTAATAATTTTCCCTCTAAATGTTTAGATTGGCGAGACTTTTTCATCTGTTGCATAAACCCAATTCAATTTCTCACTAAAGATTGGATTTCTATCTCCTACTATGAGCTGTGAAATTATATAATCGCAATAAATAAATTGAACAACAATTATTTTTTTTAGAGTTATTATTACGAAAAAAAATCCTTAATTGATACATGTGATAAATTTACTAAAAATCTCATATTGGTACACTTGATAAATTTACTTACCATTAGTTTTCATTAAATTTTACTGTTAAATTATTGAGTTAGATAACATGTGGTAGTTGATAGGTATATTAATTTAGGATTTTACCTTCTATTTATTATAGGTATATCAATTTGTGATTTTTGGTGGTACTAATCTTATCTAACGAAAACTAAAGAAGGATAATTTGTAACAAAATATAAGTTTAGGTTTTTTTGCTGTTAAAAAATTAATTTGAAGTAAATTTATCATGGGTTACCGGTTCAAAATTTGTGGTCAAAAAATTAATTTGAGATAAATTTATCATATATATACTAATTTGAGGTTTTCTACAATAATCTCTTATCGAGCGAGTTTCACTATTTAAAAGGTATGGAGACCCTGTTTTCGCATACAAAATGCCTAGCAATATTCTGTTACATGGTGCTATAGCCGTCAAATATGAAACATGACACCCCCCCTACATAGCCCTATTTGAATATGAAACTTAATGGTTCGCCCTCCTTAACCGCCGAGAATTTTCTACGAATTATTATCATATTTTCATATTGGCTCCGGATTGCTACTGTATCCGCCGTTGATGCTCCTGCAATTCGGTTCACCGAACGCGTCCTGTCAAAAGGACGGATAAGCTCCGTCCTATGAATTCGTTCCCGTACGATGATGAACCACCGAACACTGAACGACGACAGTCTCCGAGGTCAGCGACACCTCAGAGGCCGTTGGAAAAAGAACCGGTCTTCTCCGAGATGATCGGGAACGAAGATTTGGTTAAGTACCAGAATCTCGCGCCGCTGAAAAGCAAATTAACGAACTAACAACGTTTGAACTTCAATCCGTCTCTCCACTTCAACTTCAAGCTCTGTTCATCTCCCTCTCTTTCTCTTGACGCCGCAGTCAAGTCATGCCATCAAACTCGTCTCATTCTTCCGCTGATCAGTTCTCGAACCACGCCTCGCCGCTCTTCGGAACCCGGTTATGGATTCAAATACTGGCGTTCTCGGTCACCGTCGTAGTTTTGTTCCTACTCCCCATCCTCTTCATTTGCTGCTACCGCAGAAAGCCTTCTGCGCCTCCCTCCCGGCTGTCGAACCCTGCTGCGGCCAGGAGTTGTTTCGGTCCAAGAGCTTCGTCGTTGGATCACAGACTTCTGTCTTCGTTCCGCCTCTCTGACGTTGAGATGGAAGCCGTCCTGTTCAATCAGTGGAGGGCGGCTCCGGCTCGTGAGAGCGGGGTGTTCCGGACGAGCCTTGTGGCTGATCCGGAATCAGTTGTGGGGAAGACGAGGCTAGCGCTTGATGAGATTAAATTTGCGACGAATGGATTTGCCTGCGAAAATGTGATTGGATGCGGAGACCATGCAGTTGTTTACCGGGGGGTTTTGCTGAACAATGTAAGAGTGGCAGTGAAGAGATTGCTGTGCAGCAGGTACTAAACAACTTTTGTAGCTGGATACATCTAGGCACTCCTGAGAAATTAGCTTAAATTGAATCTATGTGACGATCAATGGTAGGCCTCAGAAATAGATATTGGAAATTAGTAGCGTCAGAGCGTTGCCTCATGATTAAATTAGTAACCGTGGGAACTGATTTAAAGTCCGGATGAACACGTTCATTTTGATTCTGTGGAGATTGGGCTTTGTTACTAAGGCTTCTGTGGTTCCTCAGTCTGGAAGATGAGGAATTCAAGCGAGAAGTGGAGGTTATATCGCATGTTAGACACAAGAATCTCGCGAAGCTGCTTGGATACTGTGCCGAAGGAGATTACAGGTAACATCTAGGTACACGCTTGTCAAATATTGCTTTCAATAGAATGTTGAAATGTTGAGTTAAATCATCATTATATCAGGGTGCTTGTCTATGAGTATGTTGATAATGGCAATCTGCATCAGTGGCTTCATGACTGTAGTGGGAAGGCCAGTCCTCTAACATGGGGTCAAAGGATAAATGTTATCCGAGGAACGGCAAAAGGGTGCGTTTGCTGAACTTAAACTTGATTTTATGTAATTTATAATCGATATCTTGAGGAGCAAGTTCTTGCAGATTGGCCTACATTCACGAGGACACTGAACCGAAGGTTGTCCATTGCAATATCAAATCTAGCAACATACTTCTTGATCATCAGTGGAATCCAAAAATTTCTGATATAGGGTCAGCCGAGCTCTATGAACTGGAGCCAAGTCACTCTTCAGGCGAACAATCGAGGTAAAACAGTTTACTGATCAAGGATGGGTTTTTGATCTAGTGAATTCATGAAACTCAGTTATTCATATGACTGACCGAAATTCCTCGGGTCCTCAGTTATGCAGCACCAGATTATGACGTCTATTGCTTCGGAGTACTCGTTATGGAGATAGTAACAGGGAGGCTTCCCGTAGATGAAAGTCGACCCCAGGTAAGGCCTATGGAACTGCAAATCAATTACGTCTCGAACTGGGACAGATGGTAAGATCAAAGGATGCACTAACTTAAAATTTGATTTCTGCTGACAGGCACATTTGATTGATTGGTTGAAGTTCATGATTGCAAATCAGAGAACCGTACATGTGGTTGATTCTAATATACCCGAAAGGCCTTCTTCAAAGGAACTCAAGCGCGTTCTTCTGATTGCTCTAAGATGCGTCGATCCGGATTTAAATCACAGGCCTAGAATGGGGGATGTAGTTCACATGCTAGAGACGAGGGATTTGCTAATTGGAGATGTTAGATTATTTGCAGATTAACTGCGAAACATCATGTTTTTGTGTTTGCAAATTATCCGTTAATTCAATCATGTAGCCCCCATTTGGTTCGGTTTGATCTAGAAGCAAGGCATCGGCAGAAGGCAATTTCTTGTCCTTATGCAGAAAACATTCATAGAGCTTTGCTGGATCATATAAAAGTCTTTGCCTTATTCCAAAAGGGGAAAACACCATCACGTACCAGAAAATGACGCCAAATTGACACGATGATCATGCAGAGATGGATAGGGCGAACATGATTTCAGGTCTTAAATGATTAAGCTTAGATAAAGTTTTCCATCTCCATGGTACTTTTTAATCCTGAAATCTCTTAGTTCTTGGCTCTATAGTTCTTTTCATTCTCATCCAATCTTATATGAGAAAATGAGCATTGCGGAAGATGAAGACTTATTGTTCCATCCTTTCAAAAGAACATTGTCCTGTTTCTTATTGGTGGTTACTAGGTAAAGAGACAAATTATCCTGCTACAATCTTCCGGTAGATAATATCTTTTATGATACTGCATAATTGCACAGATCAAAGGAAGACGGAATAAAAACAGAAATTCAAGATTGTAGCAATTCCAGCGCATTGGCACAGAGTTTCTTGGAAGCATCGCTCTTAAAACTCGACAAACACTAGTGAACATAGTTTTAAGGAACTGGACACGTCTTCAACTCCACGTTCTCAATTGGCAGCGTATCCTTAGGAAAAGGGCAGTCTATTGCTGGTTCCTTCACGGGCAACAGATCACAAGCCACAGGAGTCACGTTGCTTGTAACTCCTGCTATGTCCGTGCAGTTCCACTGTATTTTTTCTGGTTTTGGGCTCAATCCGATATGGACATTCGAAATGCAGATCCCAGTAAAAGGATGTCCTTTTATTCCTTCAAGTCTAGCCGAATAAGTCACATTTTCAGCCACCATGTCTCTGTAATTTATTCCATGAATCACAGGTAGTGCCTTGGGATCGTACCCAGGGTCGGGGTGGATATTAAAGCCGCCACTCGTCCAAAACATGTAATTCATGGTCTTCATGATCATCGACCTCATGAAAATGTCCTTGATATACCCTCCCCTTCCACGAGCGGTTTTGATTCTGATACCCGATTGGGTGTTGATGGGCACAACATTCTCGGCTCTTATGTCCTGGATTCCACCAGACATCTGGCTGCCGAGAGCTATTGCGGCACCGTTCGGAGAAGTGCACGTAATCCGTCTTATAATGACATGTTGTGTTGGCATTCCGAATGCAATCCCATACTGGTTCCAGCCACTCTTGATTGCGACACAGTCGTCTCCAGACACTATATAGCAATCCTCAATCCGGACGTTTGTGCATGAATCTGAGGATTGGAATTGACCCGCGATTAATCAGCTTATATTAAGGAGACTGAAGGTTCACTGATAAGAAGTAAACTAATAGCTAAGAACTTATGAGCTGCATTCGGAAACAAGATAATTTCCAAGTTGTTCTCCGTCTAAGAGCAGCTACTGTAAACCGGCACTTGATAAGCATCAAGAAAGAACATAGCAATTAGTTATGGAGTAATAAAACCAGAAGGCTAACCTGGGTTTACTCCATCAGTACTGGGAGAATCAACTGGTGCGAGAATGGTTAGCCTTTGAACCAAAATATTGCTGCAATCATCACTATACTAGTCAATAGCAGTCTCAAACTAACACAAGATTAAAACACATTTTAAAAATTAATTTCGCAGTTCCAAGCATGACATAGAAGTGGGCAAACCTGCTGTAAATTGGATGAACGAACCACGACGGAGAATCAACCAAAGTAAGATTAGATATCTGGACCCAATTCGAGTACATGATTTCGATAAGGTAAGGTAGAGTCCAGTTCAGCTCTTCTTTCCTGAACTTGTCCCACCAGGAAGCACCCTGTCCGTGAATGGTACCGTTGTTTCCTGCAAAATCATCATTCAGAAAAGTTCTCGACCAGAAATGTGTATCAAAATCAGATGATTAGACCTTACCTATATGTGAACTCAATTACGGTGACAAGCTGAAGGGGAGAAAAGCCGAATCTTGACTAAATATATATATATATATATATATATACCTGTGATCACTATGTCAGTGAGATTTATACCGAAGATTAGACTGCTGAACCGTCTGCCCAGAGTGTTTCTTCCTGCCCCGTATGACGGCAAAATAGCCACTTGAGGCCATTCCGATTCATCCTGTACGACAATATAATACACATATCCCATACTTATCCGCCACGGTGCATGCGCACATTAAAATATTCAAAGTACACTGTGTGCACAGACACAGACAAACGCAAAGAGTTTTAAGTACAAACGCCTAAAAATTTACAGTAGCAAAACCAGCTGTTAAGAATAGGAAACTCTTTTCGTGTTTGAATCTAAGAAGAGACATCACAAGCTGATGGAACAGAGGCTTTTCGTTACTTATCATGTTCCGACAGTAGACTTTGTCAAAAAACATGAGATGAATCATGTTTTTCTTTATGTTCCAGCTTGGATGCTCTGCTTTACGAAAGACATGATCTATCCTCAGACCATCTCATGAAGAATCGGACGTGAGACCTTGCGGTCGGCGAAGTGAGTCCACGGATAAACCACGCAAAGAGAACGACGTTGTCTTTTGTGCTTTGTAAAGCGTTACCACCCACACGAGCGTGTACCTGGGATGCGAGAATAGTGGCGTTTCGGTCGAGGTAGAGCGTGAAGTGGCTGGTGAGATTGAAACTCCCCGTCAACCACTTCCCCGCTGGCACCACCAGCTGCGCCCCGCCGTCCAGCGCGTACTCGCTCAGGTTCGCGACTGCCCGCCTGAACGCCTCCGTGTTCGACGTCTTCCCGTCCCCGACGCCTCCAAAATCCACCAGCGATGCGGTGTGCTTCCGGCAATTGATCGCCGGGTAGGATTCTCCTCCTCTCGCCGAGAGCAGGGACAAAAGGAGGAGCAGCAATGCCGAGCGACCCGGCAGCCGCACGGTCATCTGTTTCGAAACAAGGTAGACAAAGAAAAGGAAGAACGCAGTAGATGGTTTAGGCCAAACGAAAAAAAAAGAAGAAAAGAATCACGAATGAGCAGTGATCGAGAAGATTATCGCGTGAAACTAAAAACGACGGGAAGACAGAGTACAACGAACGAAGCAATGAACCTTAGAACTCAAGGGTTGCATCATCATCGTCAGGATGAGGATGATGATGATGATGATGATGGTGATGGGAGTGATTGAAGATGGTTTTTTAACTTTCCAAATGGATATGCATTTAAGTTCTTGGTTACCATAATGGAATCAAATCTGGGACTGCATCTTCTCTCCAGGATTCTTGATTGGGGTCTCGAGTTCAGGTTCTCTTCTGTCGGTCTTTTGGTCAGGAATCAGACGTGACGTTCTGAGGAACTGGAAGTAAAGACCAACCTCTTGCACGACGGATCGCATGCAACACCATTTATGGGTAGGTATTCAAGCTTTGCTCCGCATATGCGAAGAACATGGAAACCTTAGATTGTGCAGTCAAGTTATTGCTAGATTTTACAGCGACTGCTCTCTCACTTTCCGTTTTCTTTTCACCCTAAAATAGGAAAGGCGACTTCCTTCCATCCAAGCACCATCTGGTATTGCTCCTATAAATTTTCCTAGATTAGCGTTCCAAATTCCATGCGCGAATTTGGAAACTCTGGGTATGGACATACGATTTTGCTGCTTGGCTGAGGGGAAAATCACCCAAAGAAAAAGTGTCCTAAACATATTGCGTTTTCACCGATTTAGTCCCATTAGTTGAGTTCAAACATTTTCATGTTTTGTCTAATTGAGTCTCTCTCTTTTTTTTTTTGGTCGGTTCTACTATATTCCTACTCTAACTCTCACTCTCAGATTCTTGCCCTACTTCCTTGGACCCACTCCTAAAACTAAATCGTTCCCATCCCAATCTCCTAAAAAGGTGGGGATTCGAACACCTCATCTCCCCCTTCTATGTTGGAAGGGTGACCGCTGGGGCAAACCCAGTGGTTGTCTAATTGAGTATATTCGGCCAATTTTCTTTTATATTTTAATTGGATAAGTCGACGACAATTTTCAATTGGACCATATCAACTAGTACTTCCCAAAGTACTTCCCAAAATTTATCTAAACCCACTTGAATTACTACGTGTAATCTATATATATCGACTGCATATGAGCCTATCTACACCACATGTGGCGGAGAATATTAGGCTTCTATTTTGAGGGAGGCTCCACCGTTAAGAAGTTATGGAGACGCTGCTTTTGCATACTGAAGGCCTAGCAATAACCTGGTGCATGGTGCTATTGCTGCGCAAGGTGCCACCAAAGCCAACACGTGCTCGCCGGCCGATGAAGACATGACCAGCCGACATTGAAAACTTTTGAGAACAGGGGGACTCGCCGGCGAAAATGTGATGGGATGCAGAGACTGTGCAGTTGTTTACCTGGGGGTTTTGCTGAATAATGTAAGAGTGGCAGTAAAGAGATTGCTGTGCAGATGTTACTAAACAACTTTTGTAGCTGGATACATCTAGGAACTCCTGAGAAATTAGTTTAAATTGAATATATGCGGTGGTTAATGGTAGGCCTCGGAAATGGATATCGAAAATTAAAAGCTTCAGAGCATTGCCATGCTATAAAGACCATGAGTAAGTTGGTAACTACTGGAATTAATTTAAAGTCCGGATGAACTCAGTTCGTTTTGGCTGGTCAATGGCAAAAAAGTGGTGTCTGGGCTTTTATTACTAAAGCTTCTGTCGTCCCTCAGTCTGGAAGAAGAGAAAATTAAGCGAGAAGTGGAGGTGATATCGCATGTTAGAAGCAAGAATCTTGTGAAGCTGCTCGGGTACTGTGCCGAAGGAGATTACGGGTGACATCTAGGCACACGCTTGTCAATTATTGCTTTCAACAGAACGTTGAAATGTTCTGTTAAATCATCATTATGTCAGGCTGCTTGTCTATGAGTATGTTGATAATGGCAATCTGCATCAGGGGCTTCATGACTGTAGTGGAATGGCCAGTCCTCTAACATGGGGTCAAAGGATAAATATTATCCGAGGAACGGCGAAAGGGTGTGTTTGCTGAATTTAAATATTTCATGTCATCGATAATCGCTATCCTGAGGAGCAAGTTCTTGCGACACTGAACCGAAGGTTGTCCATTGCAATATCAAATTTAGCAACATACTGCATGATCATCAGTGGAATCCAAGGATCTCTGATAACAAGTTGGCCGAGCTCTATAACTGGAGCAGAGTCACATGTCAAGTGAACAATCAAGGTAAAGCAGTTTGCTGATCAAGGATGGGTTTTGATCTAGTGAATTTAATTCCTTGAGTCCTCAGTTATGCAGCACCAGATTATGATGTCTATTGCTTCGGAGTACTTGTCATGGAGATAGTCACAGGGAGGCTTCCTGTAGATGTAAGTGAACCCCAGGTAAGGCCAATGGAATGGCAAATCAATTACATCTCCGACTGTGACAGATGGTAAGATCAAACGATACATCGACTTAAAATTTGATATCTGCTGACAGGCACATTTGAATGATTCATTGAAGTTCATAATTGCAAATCAGAGAACTGTACATGTGGTCGAATTTAAAATACCCAAAAGGCCTTCTTCAAAGTAACTCAAGTGGGTTCTTCTGATTGCTCTAATATGTGTTGATCTGGATTTAAATCACAGGCCTAGAATGGGGGATGTAGTTCAAATGCTAGAGACGAGGGATTTGCTAATCAGAGATGTTATATTATTTGCAGATTAACCACGAAACATTATGTTTTTGCGTTTGCAAATTCTCTGTTATTTCATTCATCTAGCCCCCATTTGGTTTGGTTTGATCTAAAAGCAAGGCATCAGCGAAAGGTGACCTCTTGTACTTATGCAGAAAACATTCATGAGTTTTGCTGAATCATATCAAAGTCTTTGCCTTATTCCAAAAGGGGAAAACACCATCACGTACCTGAAAATGACACCAAATTAACACGATGATCATGCAGAGATTGATAGAGCGAACATGATTTCAGGTCTTAAATGATTATGCTTACATAAAGTTTTCCATCTCCGCGGTACTTTTTTATCCTGAAATCTCTTAATTCTTTGCTCTATAGCCTTTTTCGTTCTCATCCAATCCTGAAATGAGAAAATGAGCATTGCGGAAGACAGACTTCTTATTCCATCCTCCCAAAAGAACATTGTTCTGTTTCTTATTGGTGATTACTAGGTGAAGAGACAAATTATCCTGCTACAATCTTCCTGGAGATAAATATTATTTGTGACACTGCACAATTGCACGGTTTCTAGTGAAGCATCGCTCTTAAAACTCGACAAACACTAGTGAGCATAGTTTTAAGGAACAGGACACATCTTCAACTCCACATCCTCAATTGGCAGCTTCTCCGTAGGGAAAGGACAGTCTATTGCCGGTTCCTTCTTGGGCAACAGATCACAAGCCACAGGAGTCACGTTGCTTGAAACTCCCTCTATGTCCGTGCAGTTCCACTGTAGTTTTTTCGGGTTTTTGCTCAATTCGATCTGGACATTCGAGATGCAGATCCCAGTAAAAGGATCTCCTTTTATTCCATCAAGCTTAGCTGAATAAGTCACATTTTCAGCCACTATGTCTCTGTAATTTATTCCTTGAATCACAGGTAGCGCCTTGGGATCGTACTCAGTGTCAGGGTGGGAACTATAGCTACCGGTCATCCAAAACGCATACTTCATGGTCTTCATGATCATCCCCTTCACAAAAATGTCCTTGACATAGCCTCCTCTTCCGGGAGCGGTTTTGATTCTGACACCTGATTCAGTGTTGATTGCCACAATAGTCTCGGCTCTAACGTCTTGGATTCCACCAGACATCTCGCTGCCCAGAGCTATTGCAGCGCTGTCTGGAGAAATGCAAGTAAGCCGTCTTATGCTCACTTGTTCCGTCGGTTTTCCGAACTTAATCCCGTACTGGTCCCAGCCACTCTTGATTGCGATGCAGTCATCACCGGACACTATGTAGCTATCCTCAATTCGGACATTTCTGCTTGAATCTGAGGATTGGAATTAGCAAGCGATTTATTAGCTCATATTATGGAGACTGAAGGGTCAACAATAAGAATTAAACTAAAGCTAGAAACTTATGAGCTGCATTAGAAAACAAGATAATTTCCCAGTTGTACTCAGTCTACGAGCAGCTACTGTAAACTGGCACTTGGTAAGCAGCAACGAAGAACAGAGCAATTAATTATGGAGTAATAAAACTAGAAGGCTAACCAGGGTTTATTCCATCAGTATTCGGCGAATCAATTGGTGCGAGGATGGTTACCCCTTGAACGAAAATGTTGCTGCAATCATCACTTTAATTTTCAGTAGCAGTCTCAAACTGACAAAAGATTCAAACACATTTTAAGATAATTTCGCAGTTCCAAGTGTGACAAAGAAGCGGGCAAACCTGCTGTAAATTGGATGAACAAACCAGGACGGAGAATCAACCAAAGTAATATAAGCTATCTGGACCTGATCCGAGTACAAAAATTCGATAAGGTAAGGTCGAGTCAGGTTCAGTTCTTCTTTCTTGAACTTGTCCCACCAATAAGCACCCTGTCCGTCTATGGTACCGTTATTTCCTGCAAAATCACCATTCAGAAAAGTTCTCGACCAGAAATGTCTATCAAAATCAGCTGATTAGACCTATCTACATGTGAACACATTTACAGTAACAAGCTGAAGCGGAGAAAAGCCAAATCTTGGCTAAATATGTATACCTGTGATCACTACGTCGGTAAGATTTGTACCAGAAATTAGACTGCTGAACCGTCCGCCAGGAGCGTCTCTTCCTCTCCCATACGACGGCAAGATAGCCACTTGCGGCCATTCCGATTCATCCTGCACGATGATATAATGAATATATCCCATGCTTATCCACGGCGCATAAGCACATTTGATATTCGAAGTACATTGTGTGCACAGACACAAGACACGGAAGAAGAGTTACGTACAAAAGCTTAATAATCTACAACAGCAAAACCAGCAGCTAAGAATACGAAACCCTTTTCTTGTTTGAATCTAAGAAGAGACACCACAAGCAGATGGAACAGAGGCTGTTGGTTGATTATCATGTTCCAATCCAACAATAGACTTTTTCCAAAAACGTGAAATGAATCATGTCTTTCTATATGTTCCAGCTTGGATCCTCTGCTTTAGGAAAGATATGGTGGAATTAGTCTCTGGACTATATGTATCCTCGGACCTTCTCATGAAGAATCGGATATGAGACCTTGCGGTCGGCGACGTGATTCCACGGACAAACCGTGCAAAGCAAACGACGTTGTCTTTTGTGCTTTGTAAAGCGTTACCACCCACGCGGGCATGTACCTGGGATGCGAGAATAGTGGCGTTTCCGTCGAGGTAGAGCGTGAAGTGGCTGGTGAGATTAAAACTCCCCGTCAACCACTTCCCTGCCGGCACCACCAGCTGCGCTCCACCGTCTGTGGCGTAACCGCTCAGGTTTGTGATCGCCCGCCTGAACGCCTCCGTGTTCGACGTCTTCCCATCCCCGACGCCTCCGAAATCCACCAGCGACTTGGTGTGCTTCCGGCAACTGATCGCTGCGTAGGATTCTCCTCCTCTCACCGAGAGCAGGGACGAAAGGAAGAGGAGCAGCAACGCCAAGAGAACCGGCAACCGCATGATCATCTGTTTCGAAACAAGATAAAAGGAAAGGAAAGAACGCAGAAGATGGTTTATGCCGAAAAATAAAAGGAAACACAAGCGAGCAGGATCGAGAAGATTATCGCCTGAAACGAAAAACAACGGGAAGACGAAGAGGATAAGGAATGAAGCAATGAACCTTAGAAATCAAGAGCTGCATCATCGTCAACATCAGGATGCGGGGGAATGAAGATGGTTTTCGAAGTTATAAATGGATGTGCATTTAAGTTCTTGGTTATTGTTATGGAATCAAATCCGGCTTTGCATCTTCTCTCCAGGATCATTAAATCGGATATGTTCAGATCCTCTTAATTTGTTCTTTTGGTCAGCAATCAAATGTAACGGTCCTAAACGTGTCCGTACATGGAAGTAAAGATCGACCTCTTGCACGATGGATTGCATTTGCAGAGATGCAGCAACACTTTATGGTAGGTATCCAGCTCCGTATACCAAGAAGAGAATATGGAAACCTCGGATTTTCCTGTCGAAGTATTTCTAGGAGTTAGATCAATTGCTTTATAACTCACCTTTTTTCTTTTCCCCCTAAAGTAGGAACGTGACACCGTTTTATCCAAGCACTATCTTCTATTGCACCTATTCGCACGTGGGAATTTGCTCGACGGAAAACTATTTCAGGAAAAAAAAAGTTCTGACTTTTTGGTGTTCGAACAATACAAAACTGATCGATTTATATAAAATTATTTTCCTTCAACCAAAAATAACAAGTTTAGATTGGGAAAAAATAACTTCTTCAAGTACGGAGGAAAACACTCTCCCTTAACCACAAAGCAAATGAAAAAGAATCGTTTTGCTAAAAAATGATTTATATGATAAATATTTTCTTTTATCAAGAAATTTTTAGTAAAATAAAAACAACTGAGCATGTTATGAAGTCTACTGGATTTTTTACAAAAAAAAAAAAAAAAAAAAAAATGTCATCGAGTTATCTCATCTTTGAGCTCATTATTCATCATAAGATATAAATAGCGTCGACACCAGCTTTAGAGGCAAAGATTTAGGTTGAGGAGGTCGAGGCAAGTCAAGGAGACGGCGAAAGTTATTCTTAATTTTCTCTTTAGCGATCGGAATTGAAGAGACGACCACCATCATACCTCTTAGTTCCGACAATCGATCGAGATAATCAATCCAAGACTAGTTCCATCCATTGATAACATGCCTTTGCGTATCTTGAACCATCAAGCAATCTTTTGGGCATAATTACATATACCTTGATGTTGCTTTGGCATTGTCTAACCGATGGATCCTCATTCAACAATGACGTGGCACTACACACACATTTACCATATCTAACTTATGTTTACATGTGTCAAAATTGGTCATAAACATATTTCTTAATCCATATTTGATGGTTTGGATTAATAAATAGATTAGTCATATTCAATAAATGAGTCACAAAATTTAAAATGATAAGGCTCAAAACAATGAGTATTAGGCCCCATTTGGTTCAGTATTCACAAAGGGCTTCGAGCCCTAAAACCCATGTTTGGTTCAGCATTTTGAAGTGTCATTTGCCCAATGCCAGCATTTTCAAAATGCTAAATAGGGGTTTAATGATTTTTTTTTCCTTTCAATATTGCCCTCACTGATAATTGTGTTTTCCTCTTTTACCCCAAAGAATTATTGTCCATCGTCTTCCTCCTTGGTTCAGCATCGTCTTCCTTTCAGTATTCATTGGCGTCGCCTAGGTGGGTCGCGTGACGGTGACCCACGCACCAGCATCGCCTAGGTCGCGCAACCCACGCACCTATGTCGCCTAGGTCACGCGGCCTTAGGCAGTGGCGTTTGGGTCACGCGACCCATCATGCGCCTAGGTCACGCGGCCTTAGGCAGTGGCGTTTGGGTCACGCGACCCATCACCTCCCCACCACCACTGCCACCAACTGCCTCCCCCACCACAACCACCAACTCTAGCTGCCTCCCGACCGTTTCGCTCTCTGCTTTAGCATCTCCTCCTCCCTTGTCTTTTTCTTTTTTTCCTTTTTCTTTTCACCTCAAAGCTACTTTGCAAAATACACCAAAATGAGAGTATCCAAACACCATTGCCTTCTTCAAATGCCCATTCCTCTAAAGATACTTGGGGAAATGCAAAGTCATTTCCACAAAGCTAAACCAAACAGGTCCTTAATGGATTCGCAACTTCCGTAGACCCAAAACTCTATACATCTCTATGACTCTGTCGCCTTCGATCTCATGCTCCCCCACTCTGAGCTCTCACCTTGGTTTGGGTTTAGAATTGGTTAAACACATGAGCATTTTAACGATGTGGGTTGGATCAAGTAAGAATTGAGTCGAGTATGAGTAACTAGATTTGTATTTTATGAAAACGGGTCAAAACGGATTAAATTGATCAATCTGGATTACATCATTTTCGATTGAACCCGATGCACTCGTTTGATAGGTTTACAAGCAAGCAGAAAAAGCACAAACGACTCGGGCGAAAAAGATAATGATGCTCCAGTGGTCATGCGGTTCAGTCTGGGTATAATTTGCGAGTGTCACGAAGACAAACAAGGGAACTGTTAAACCATGAAAAACATCTATATCACTAAGTGAGAGATATGATGAGCACACACAAATCTGCCTTAAGATAAGCACATTCACGAACACCAACCTAAAAATAAAAACAAATGTTTCCTCCAACTCCACCGACTCCAAGATATGAAATATCACAGTAACCACCCATCCTTTGTGGATGATAGCCAGTTTCAGGTCCACAAATGACCTTTCACGTCACCTACTTGCTCGTTGGAAGCAAGTTGATCAATTATAGGATGAGAAGATGAAATGTTTTGCTGACAAGAAATGAATATTTCACCTATACGAGTTTCTTTTGTGCATTTGTGTGAGTTTGTGCAGGTTTCGGAGGGGGAAGGCTAAACTGAAGCATACCTTGGATGATCAATCTAGCATACACAAGAAAGTACCTCAAGTTAATGCAATAAATTCAACTTGATCCACGAGTATGCGATTATCCAAGCAACTCCTAATTAAGTGACAGCAAAGTGTACCTACTGAACCAACAGGGCTAAAGAAGAAAAGCCATTTGAACACCAATAAAAGAACAGGCCCTAGTCATCTAAGCTAACAAGTGAAAAGAAAGGATCTCCCAACACAAAAATCATCACCTCAGATCCCAACTCAAAAATCATTAACTCAGAAGGGATAGACACACTGACCCAAATTATACACAGCTTGACAATTTTTTCTACTCTTGGACGAGTAACTGGTAGCCTTCAATCCACAAGCAGACACTTGTACTTCAAAACGTTGCAACTCTGAGCCCACCAGAATTCATTCAACATGAATCTAAAACATCATCAACTCTATCAACACCTTAACTTCAGCCTCCAAAGAGGGAGAAAAACCCGCGCTTCTTCGGCTCCTCCTCCATCATCACAGCCTTCATACTATCCTGCTCAACAAGTCTCCAAGCAGCCTGCTCGAAAGCCAAACCTGCCAATGTCGGCGGCTTGTTCAAAACAAGAGGATACCCTCGATTCGTACTCCTAAGTACTTCAGAATCCTCCGGTATCACCCCCAACAAAGCCAAACCCAGCATCTCCTGAACATCGAGAACCGACATCATATCCTCCCCCTTTATCATGTCAGTCCTGACCCTGTTCACAATCATCTTTATATCCCTGATCCCGTCGCACTCCAACAACCCGATGACCCTATCCGCATCTCTCAAGCTCGTTATGTCGGGAGTCGTCACCAACACGGCCTCATTGGCCGGGGTTATCGCGGTGATGAACCCAGCATCAATGCCGGCAGGACAATCAATGATTATAAAATCAGGAGACCCTTCTTGCCTAGATTTCAACGCATCAACAAGCCAGACCAATGCCTTCCCACCGAACCCAATCGGCAGCTTCGACCTCGGCTTCGAAATACACAGCAACTCGAAATTGGACCAGCGCTTATCCCTAACCAGAGCCTGATCGAGCCTACAGTCCCCGTTAAGTACCTCGACCACGGTGTAGTTGACGCGGTTCTCGAGGCCGAGGAGGAGGTCGAGGTTGCGGAGGCCGACGTCGGCGTCGATGGCGACGACGGAGAAGCCGAGGCGGGCGAGGGAGAGGCCGACGTTGGCGGTGGTGGTGGTCTTGCCGACGCCGCCCTTGCCGGAGGTGATGACGACGACGCGGGGGGTCTCGCCGGCGAGCTGGGGCTTCCGGTTCCACTGGAGGACGGACTGGATCGGCGGGGGGTGATTGGGGCGGAGGGGTTTAAGGGTTTTGACGGGATTGAGGAAAGTCGAGAGCTTTGAGGTGGAGGAGAGATTGGGCGGCGCGGCGGCGGAGGAGGGTTGCAGAGAAAGCATTGCTTTGTAGTGAGAGAGAGAGAGAGAGGGGCGGGGGCTGAAGGAGGAGCAGAGCCCAGGAGGTAGCGAGCGAGCGACCGAGTGTGGACGGAGCAGAGGGCAGCGATATTTTTCTTTTTCTCTCTTGAAGGAAGAATTTGTAATTTTCATTTTTCAACTGAAAAACAATAACATAAAAAAAAAAGGGAAAATTTTCAAATAAATAGGTGAAGAGCCTTTTTTTTTTTTTTTTTTTTTTTTTTTTTTTTTCCAAAGAAGGTCCGGAGTAGCTATTATCTCAAACAAATGCTTTCATTGATCAAGTTAGTCTTAAATAAGGATCCAAACTAGCCAATTTGCAGAATCTTTGTCAGTTAGCGAGTGATAGAGCTGCAGAGCATTGGCTTTGTGCATTATTACCAACTTCTTCAAACACAATTTTTATTTTATTTTATTGCAGCATGAGAGTTTTGTCAAACATCACAATAAGTCCATTATTTTGTAACTTTTGTTCACCTCTTTGTAATGTATTATGAATAAATGCTTGTAATACTACCAACATGTGTCAAGATGCATAAAGTATGTTTACAGCTATCCTCGCATTTCAAATAACTTACAACTATGTGTAATTGTTAAATCACTCAGACTGAAACGAATGACATACTTCCTTTCACTACCTTCGGTTGCCATGATATAAGTGTGATATAGCCCATCAGTTTCCAATTTAAGAACATACACAGACAAAGCATGCAAGAACTTAGCTTGGAAAATCCCTACAAATGACATGAGTGTACACATTTGTAGCATGTTTCAAAATTTCACTATTTTCAATCATAATTTATGGTTTTTCTCAAGCACACTCAAAATCAACAACAACTTTAAAATTGTGCATTTTTTCAGCTTGCTTCTCATAATGATCGACAAATTCAAACAAAGTTACAATCTTACACATCATATCTTGAAAGATATTATTTGTGCTCTCACTATTTTGGGTGGATCTAATTCCTATAGAAAAAATATCACATTCAAATCCAAGACATCGTTTATGACGCAACCAATACATGTTATCGAATCGTTTGTTATCCTCTAGGCTCCATTATTGACACATAACTTTCCAAATACTCTCTATTTCAAATTCAGATCCACAATGATATAAAAGCTTATACTAATATTTATTGCAAAAGCTCGATTTCCCAATAAGATGCCCAATGTGATGTGTAGCATTATTTCTAATGTGTTATACACATAAATGATAATTCATATTCATGATAACAATATTAATGGCATTTGTCGTGACATGATCTTAATCGGTGAAAATAGTCATTGGTACTTTATTACCTATTGATTCTAAAAATAGTTGAAATGAAATGTCCAAGCCAAAAAAAGAAAAAGCAATAGCTTCATTCAATGGAAATACATAACCATAGTGAACATTCTTCCAATGATGTTCCAGCCAACGAAAGATGCACATATTGTATTGTTCTTATTTGCACGGTAAGTTATATTAATACCACCATATATCCAAAACTTTCATAATCTAGTTTAGATATATCATCAAACAAAAAAAAGTTGGTCAATCTTTATTCCTTATCCAATTGAAATGTGTAAGAAAAATTGCTTCACTTTGATTCTAAGTAATTAAAATGGTTATAATGAGACTTTGACAATCATATGCACTATTCAAGTCCATTCTTTTCAATTGTAAGAAATTTTGACAATTACCTTTAAGTAGAGCCAACATTCTCATCTCCTCCCGCTTCATCACTGAGGTAGAAGTATGTTTTCGTAAACCTCATACTAGTTCTGGCCATAAAAGTCAAAATATTTTTATTAGTATCTATTATGTGCTAGTATGATCGTATCAAATGTTTCTATATATCATCAATAAAAAGGATGATTATGTAGTTCCTTAAACTTGTTGACTACCCCAACTCCTATATTCAATTTTGAATTTTATGCAAGCTTGACATATAGTTTTCTTTATTGTCCTATAAACATCTTCTTATTCATGAGGTGAGATTGATGGAGAGCATCATTTACAATTACAAAGAAATGTGCATGTTCGTAATATTCTTTTATTATCATTTGCCTTTGTCATTTTCTCACTCCAAATCCCTTAAAAATTAGATATGCACTATATGTTTTATGGGTTTTGTCCTTGTCAATAAATGCCATGTCAATTTTAAATTCAAATTCTTTATGAATGTTATGCATGATGATATTATCCTTTGTAGCCTCCATAATTTTTTTAAAGAAAAAAATCTAATTCTATAAAGAAGGCAGATAGAGTGAAAACAAATTTTAATTTTAAAAAAGATAAGTCATACCCGTTTATTCCAAAAATAAATCAAGCTAGCAACGAAGTACCACAACTGTAAAAAATTTGTATAAATGTAAGTTAGTGACTTTGAAAGATTGTGCGTGTGCATATTTCAATCACAATAGAAAATGCCATGCCAACTTATTTGCTGGCTTATGCTAAAAGCTACCTTATCTGTTTGAAGCCAATTTCAAGATAAATGTGAATGAAGGGAATGAACGTTGATGTCAATAAAGGGGACAAATTAGTGAAAGTTGAAAAGACGGAAGAGGAAAAATAATTGTTTGTGCTTTTAGCTGAACAGCTGCTACAAATATAATGTGAAACCCAAAACAACCACGACTCGAGCAAGAGATTCATTTTTCGTAGAACCATAAGAAGCTAACAAATCATATCATAGCTTCCATTTATTATTTTCAAACCACATCCTGCTAGAACCCTCCTTCACTGAATTTTATCAGCATAAGACTAGGAGATGAACTGCACTTCATTCACTCACAACTATCTTGTACTCATGACAATTAAGCTTAAGAATCATTATCTCTCTCTCTCTCTCTCTCTCTCTCTCTCTCTCTCTCTCTCTCTCTCTCTCAACATTCACAGCCTCTACGCCAAACGAAGATTTTGAGGAGAGGAAATAAAAACCATCATAGAAGATTGAAAAACTTTGAAATCTCAAATTTGTTGTTCTCTTGTGATCAGCTCGAGAATCGCACCTCGTTGGAAAGCTATGTGAGAGCACCTGCAGCTGACAAATGGGTTTTGAAGGAGCTAAGAAACGTGAAAGAGGACCTTTTCATCTTCCAAACGAAGTCGCACCTCCTTGGAAAGCCATGTGAGAGCACCTACGGCTAACAACCGAGTTTTGAGCTTCTTTTTTTTTTGGTCGAAAGTAGTGCTTTCATTCATTCGTTAAAAAACGAGATTTACATGGAAAAGATAAGTTGGAATCAGAGCACAAAATATTCCAAAGGGATTGGGGGGTTTCGAGCATCCATGTTGAGGGAAGGATTTTAAGGTGGAATGCTTTTGCAACTCAATTTTCAACTTAATTTGCTCCTCTCGAGTAATGGACTACATTTGTTATAAACGAGAAATGTGATTCGTGGAAGGAGAACCGAAACGTGAAAGGAAGGGGACCTCATCTTTCCAACGAAATAAGTTTTGTGATGGAGTAGCAACATAAAGGAGGAAAGAGAGCAGGTAATAAATGTCAGTATTTATGGTCGTTCGTGCTAGGTCCATTTTCATTATCACCACAGCCTGTCGACTAGATGAAAGAAAGTCTACGGTTTTAATTCAAAATGTGAGTCGTTAAAGGAGCGCCGAAACATGAAAGTAAGGGCACCTCATATTCCGAATAAAATGAGTTTTGTGATTAGAGTAGAAACATAAAAGAGGAAAGAGAGCAAAGTGCATTCGCTAGATTAGAAAGATACAAAATAATTGGAAGAATTGGCACATACATCTTTCTCCAAATAACAACACGCAACTTGCTTGCAGTCATGAACTTCACAATCGTTGGTCTTCGCGCGCATTTGGGAGCTTTAGCCGGCCATTGGAGCTGATTTTCGGAGGATAGCTTCGCCTTTCCTCCCTCTTCGTCTCCACCGAAGCTTTACCTCTGCCTCGGCTTCATCTGGTAATTATGCTCTACTTTAATAAATGTGAGTATTTATTATCGTTTGTGCTCAATTCTTTTTCATTATCACCATAATCTGTCAACTAGATAAACGAAAATCTATAGTCTTAATTTTTTATATTTATCCAATCTATATCAAAAGACAAGTGTCACCGTTTAGATAGAGTCGACTAAGCTCACACACATCATATAGAATGGTGACATAGTGGTCACTAATCAATATAATAACATATATGTTCAATTTAGTCTTTAAAATAAATGAAAATATTTGATATTATCTTTTCATTAATGATAATATTGAACATTTTTATACAATCTAATAATTGAATTGAATGTATTAAAAGTTTATGAATCACATTAAATAAATTTAAAATTTAAAAATGGTATTATGCATATTGAGTTAAATTTTAATAATCATATTGGACAAATTTAAATTTAAAAAATTATATTATATATTGAATTAAAATTTATGAATCATTTGTATCATTTATTCTTATTGAGAAAAAGATTTGGTATCCAAAAGCAAAAAGATGTCGACCATCTACTCGCGAAAACAAAGAGTTTTAAAAAAAAAATGTTATTTAAGATTTTTTGGTAAAAGATGGTGGTGGCCCACACATGCGTGTTCTCTTATCTTGATAGGATGGGGAAGTTGGAGGAAGGAACTTCACGAAGCTTCAAATCCCACGATCTGCCACGTGTCAGAGTACAAGGCTGACCCACCATTAACCCTGTCTCCAAGGGAGAATCTTTGGTAACTCCGGGTATCCATGGGCTCAGCGAATCTCACCCGTTGAATCTCAGGAGCTTCTCTCGGGGCCCACGTGATCAACGGGCGAGACATACTGGGCTCACGTGCACCGAGTCCACGGAAGCGCGGCCGCCCCTCGAGGAGGAAAAGTCAGACCATCCCGGATTCCGGACTGACTTTACCCTTCCCCTCCGCCATCACGATCAGATCACGCCCCTCCCCGGGGGACACGTGTCCCGTCGGCATTCGTGGTTGACACGACTCCCGCTTCCCCCCATCTCCGTCACCGCTCTCTCTCTCTCTCTCATGTGATCAGTTACTTTATCGCTTTCGCTTCCTCCTCCCTTCCTCCTTCATATATTTCTTTTCTTTTTCCACACCCTTCCTTCTCTCTCTCGATCTGAACTCCACTCGACCGAAGCCCCGATTCGCTCCGCTTCGCTTCGCTTCGCTTTTCCGTCCACGGAGATCGCCGGAGGATCGCCGCTCGCCTCTCACCACAAAGTCAGGTGCGGTCTCTTCTTCTTCCCCTGCTCGGATTTCGGGAACCGTTGTTCCTTTTTGCCGCCGGCGGTCGCGATTCTCGGATTTCCGGGGTCGATTCTGCCTTCGTGTTTCGCGTCTCGCGTCTCGCGGTCCGGGGGAATTTCGGATCTGGCGTTGATTTCGCTTCGGAATTGTTGCCTTTTTTTTGCTCGTGTTTCGAGTCCAGTAGAGCTTGGGTTCAGCAGGTGAATGCGCCTTGCTCGGAAATGGAGTTCGATTTAGGGTTCTGATGCATCGTCTGAGTTAGATCTGTAATTTAGCGTTTGGATGCCTAGTGTGAGTGATAGCTTCCGGTAGAATTTAGCGCGGGATTGGGGTTGGATAATTGGGAATCGATTAATTGATCCTCGATCTGGATATGTTGATGTTCCGAGATTTCATGAGGACGACAATCTCAATTCACGATTCTACTGATGAAAAGGTGTCATTTTTGGTTGTATTGTTCAATTAATTCCGCGTGCAATTTGCACTCCTCTCAAGCCTGGCTGTACGCTAATTGAAATTGTGGGTTGAAACCATTAGCTGCTTTTTAAAGTATTAAGATATCAATTGAGACATTAAAACATACATAACGTTTATGGCTGCGAAGGATCTGTCTCCTTAGGATCTTACATCGCAGGATACTGCTTTTAGTGTTGTAGACTAGGACTCTCTCCCCCCCCCCAAAAAAAAAATAGATAAATAAATAATAATTGTTTTGTCCCCCCTTCATCCTCTCATCTAAGTGTCACCTTGTATTTATTGGCAGATAGAGACGTATCAAGCTTATCAGAGGCATTCCAGTAAATCTATAGTTGTTATTGTGCTTGTGTTTCTCACACATGCTCTTCTTTTATAGGATCGAACAGTTTGAAATTGTTGTTTCATACTTTCTCTTGTTGGGTCTAGACATAGCTGAAAATCTGTCTTGGAAGTTGCCATTAAGGCAGGCTTATTCTGGCGCTTCCTTCATGTGTGCTGAGACATATTCTTTTGATGGTTGGCTGACCTGTTTCTTTCCCTCATGGCCTTATGCAGTCCAATGTGAGCTTTCTAAATCTGGACAATAAGAGTCTCCTCTGCTGTTCAGTTCATTGGTCTTTACCTATTGTGGACAATGGGCAAATGCAAGGGCTGTGGAAAATTAGGAAGAATGATGCCAAGGGATGCGGACTCGAGTGCTTACCTTTTTGCTCTTATGCTCTCGCCCGTTGTTTCCGTTTGGGAATGTGTCATCCGTAAGATGAGGTATTCCTACAGACCTGAGTGGGTGTAGTTTCTGTACATTTGAGCGTTACATTAGGTTACTAAACAGTAATTTAGAGTTTACATACTTCAGCAAAAGGAAGACTTGTTTCAAAGAATAACAGTTAATTGGATATGTTTTAGAGGAATCTCCATTTGAATAGCAGTTATAAACACTAAACTTACTAGAGTCTGGTAGTTATCATGGATAACTCGGCACAAAACAAAGGGCAACCTGTCGTGAGGAAAGTGAAAAAGAAGCAGGGGAAGGATGAGCTGGATCGACTCAAACAGGCTGAGAAGAAGAAGAGACGCCTGGAAAAAGCCCTCGCTACATCTGCAGCTATCCGTGCTGAGCTAGAGAAGAAGAAACTGAAGAAACAAGAGGAACAGCAAAAGCTTGATGAAGAGGGTGCTGCGATTGCCGAGGCTGTTGCCTTGCAAGTTCTACTTGGTGAAGACTCGGACGATGCATGTAAGATCGTCCTAAATGAAGACAATGAGGGTTTTAATCCTTGGGACACTAATGGCCATATTAACTTCTTTATGGGTGGAAGGAGCGCTGATGTGCCTTATCGCCATACCCTGAACTATGCACTTGACCCAGTTGGGTGGATCTCACATTCTCAAGATTCTAGAGTTGAGTGGGGTGGTGATTGGGGATGTTCCGGTGGAACCCACGGATGTGATCTACATGGTCAATTCATCAAGAATGGAGGTTGGACATCTGCAGATCTCTCGCCTGGCCTAATTGCAGCACAAGCTGTTTCGTCTCTGCGGATAGGAGAAGATGGGGATGTGAACACCATCCTTCTGAATGGGATGCTCAGAGGGTAGGCCATTGTCCGAGATATCATTGCAGTCTGAAAGGGGTGCTTTAACTATGGTTTTTCATGATGGCATCCTTGTGTATATATCTGTCAAAGTTGCTACATTTGCTACCTATCAGATATGGAACTCATTAAAGTAGTATTGCGGGGGTTCTTGAGCTATTTTTAAGCCTTTACTGGAATTATGATGTTTGACAATCAGACACATGTAGACTCCTGTGATGTAATTTCTTCTATGGAGAAAATTATCAGCTGTTCATCCTGGTTTCGGAATGTATGATTTTCTGTAACTTGACGTGCTTTGCGAGCTTCTGGTACCACCCTTTCTCGATTCTAATAGGGTGACCGACTGTCTCTGCTCAATGGACCATAAAAAAAGGGTTCTTTTTTAAAGAGGTTCTTGGTTTCTGGTTATTCATATCATATTTGCATTTATAATGAATTGATCGTGTATAATACGAGAAAGACTGTTTTGAAGATGAGAAAGTTTCTTTATTTTGATGTCTAACAAGTGTTTCCTAGTTTTTCGACCAAAAAAAGAAAGTGTTCTCTAATCAGTCCACAATTAAATATCAGATTAAAAATTCCTTTTATTGTTTCCCATCCCACGAATCATGTAAGTTAAATTGTCTCTCCTTCTCTCATATGCAAAAAGCTCTCACGCATTGCCAAAAAAGTTTTTTTTTTCCAAATTGAAGAATGAAAGAGTCCCTAATCAATCACCTCTTTGGTGGCCGCAATGGTTTGGGCTCTCTCCCCTTCACGAAGGAGAGGAGTTCGAATCCCCTCACGGTTGGTTGGGATCTTAAGTGGGATGTCGAAGTGATGGGTCCTCCCGCTTACGTGTCCTTTTGGATTTACTCGTCGGTTGTCGGCTGTATGAGGTTCCTGAATCACAATTGGTTGAGTCACAATTGGTTGGGGTCTTAAGTGGGACGTCGAAGTGGTGGGTCCTCCCGCTTACGTGTCCTCCCGGATTTACTCGTCGGCTGCCGGCTGTATGAGGTTCTTGAGTCACAAGAAAAAAGAGTCCCCAATCAAGTTTTATTGCAGAGAAAAATTATATAATATGTAGTTAGTACATTAAGAGGTAAGAGGTAAGTGAAGAGCCAGCACAACTTTTGCCAAAAAAAAAAAGAGCCGGCGCAACTGTCTACATTGTTTTAAATTCAAAGTATTAGTTTTTACATAATTGTCACTCAAAATTCAATCCTAGATACAATATGTGGATAAATAGAATGGTCCAATAAATAGATCATACACGAAAAGTAAAATTATATTGACACGGCTTGAATTTAAAGGACATTAATTTACAGATAAATCAAAGTAAATAAAAAATAAAAAAATTGCACATGATTGGATTCCACCCATAGAGTATTAATAAAAGAAGATACCTCAATATGGCTAATAGTGTCTGACTTGTCCGGCTAAATGGCATCACGTATCCCGACAAACCATCAGAAACAAAGCCCGGGACAAAATATTACGAACAATGCCACTGCAGGCCAACGGATTTTGATAAAGAATCTCCAGTCCGTTGATGAGCTCCTCCGAGGCGGTCGAACGTCGTGCCTCATCCACCATCGATGGCGTCCTCCGCCGCGGCGGTGGCGCTCGCGGCGCCTCTCTCTCGGTCTCCGCCGCCGCCACGACGGTTCCCTCGCCGCCCGGTGGCCATATCGCCCGCCGACGCTCGCTCCACCTCCTTCGTCGCCCCCGCCGGCGAGGCGCGCGTTTTCCTATTTAGCTCCGTCGTTTCGCCTCCGACAACGCCGCACACATCGTTCCGGAGCTTGAACCGGACGTGGAAGGTGAGGTCGCTGATCAAGCATCAGCAGCCTCTTATCTCCGCCGATGATCAGTGGGGCATGTGGACCGCTCTCTTCGCGACCGGCGCTTTTGGTCTCTGGTAGTGGCATCTCTCCTTGCTCTTTCATCGATCGCACTGTTCGCAGTCTGATTTTAGCTACTTCAAAGAAAAAAATAGGACAGGAGGAGCTAGTGATTTTGATAGTTCGTGTAATGCGAGAGAGAGAGAGAGTGATTTGGTTCGTTAACTTGATGCAAGGTCTGAGAAGACCAAGATTGGGAGCATGGTGAGTGCTGCATTGGTCAGCACTTTGATTGGGCTTGCGGCGAGCAATGTCGGGATCATTCCTTGCGAAGCGCCTGCTTACTCGACGGTGCTGGAATTCCTGCTGCCATTGACCATTCCGTTGTTATTGTTCCGAGCGGACTTGCGCCATGTGTTTCGATCCACTGGGAAGTTGCTCTTGGCTTTCTTGCTCGGCTCAGGTAATTGCAGTAGCTTTAAGGAGGGCATATGGTGAAACTCACTCAAAGATTGATTGCCACATCATGGGTAGAATAAGAAATACTCGCAATCGATTTTTCCAATGACCTCCTTTTTTTCTATGTTCTCGAGGATCGTTGTTCATTTCTTACCCTGCAACGACATATTCAGCACTCGATACCATTCAACAGTTTGTTGGAGCTCTTTCTTCTGCAAGTTAATATAATAAAGCAATTTAATTGTCCCAGAATTACATTAGCTAACTGTAGCCATCTCTTTCTCAATTATCCACTGTAGATTTTAGTAATCATGTTGTACTCTCTCTCATGTGACTCTGCATTACTCTTTGCAATATTATAAAATGATCTTTTTGCTTGGACTACGTTGGAGTAATACTTTCTTTTTTCCAATTATCGCAGTTGCCACTGTGGTCGGTACTGTTGTGGCATTTCTGCTAGTGCCAATGAGATCACTTGGTCAGGATAGTTGGAAGATTGCTGCTGCTCTTATGGGAAGTTATATTGGTGGATGTGAGTCCTAAGCAAATGTTGTTGCAGATCTTTATATATAACTGAACTCTCCAAAGAACAGATCTCTCTCTTTACTATACATTCAGTTTGCAGCTTTTGACTGTATTGTCTTATATATTGGATCGATCCCATCTGTGTGATTCTTTGTTCATTTTCTAGTCTTGTCGCATTTATGGTTCATGACCTTAAAAAAGTGGATAAAAAATTTCTGTCTTCTTGTTATCTCACTCTCAATTGAAAGTGTACGTCCCTACTCAACCCTACTCAACATTGAAGAGAAACTGCATTAATGATTCGATTGATCATTTCCATAGTCGAGTCTCCTGTTATTTTAGATTTTCTAGTTATATTGTGTTGTCTTTCTTTACAAACAATATATATCCAGTTTGATTATGGACTTTTATCCAGTTTGATTATCAACTTTTATGTTTATATTTTTGTGTATATGAGTTCCCCTTTCAAGGGCTAAGACATGCCTGAGCTATTGTGTGGTTTTGTATCCGAGAATTACGTTCACTTCTTGATAATTTAATCAAACATGTCCATTTCTTTCACGAAGTTGATGTCATGACTGACAGATATTTTCTCTTCCCTTATTATATTGGGCCTTTGATGACTCCTGTAGCTGTTAATTATGTCGCAATCTCCAAGGCTCTTTCAATTTCTCCATCAGTAGTGGCTGCTGGGGTGGCTGCAGACAATGTCATATGTGCTGTATATTTCATGATATTGTTTGCCTTGGCCTCCAAAGTACCTCCTGAGACTTCAAAGTCACCCAGTGGTAATGCATTATGTAGCCTTCTCTACTGTCTGGTCTTCATTATCTCTTAGAAATTATGGGCAGTAACATATCTGTATTTAGTATCCTCTTTTTTGATGCATATAACTCCTTGAATCATATACTTGTCAGACAATTTGTTCATGAGTATCACATTGGAGCACAAGCTGATTGATCTTCAATTTCTGGAAATTCCTTTTGCAGATGTTTCAGTATCTCTGGAGTTGGATTCTGGAGGCAAGATCCCTCTTCTACAAACTGCTACAGCCGTGGCTACAGCATTTGCCATTTGTAAAATGGGAACTTATATAACAAAGCTAAGCGGAATTCAAGGAGGAGGTCTGCCAATTATAACAGCTCTAGTTGTCATTTTAGCAACTATTTTTCCTGCACAGTTCGGTTCCCTTGCACATTCCGGTGATGCTATTTCGCTGGTTCTGATGCAGGTAACAGACTAAACAGGGTTATCATTAATGTCGCCGCTAGGCAAGATTTGATTCTTCCTTTCTTGCAGTCAACCATCTCACATCTTTTCTGCCCTGTAGCAAAACTAGTACTAGGCATCATTTTAGTGCAATCATAGAGTTGTTGGTGTTCTGCATCCTAAAGTCCATCGTAAGCACTGGACAACCTGCAAGGTTTAATGTGACAGCATCTACCCTATTTTTTGATGAAACAATCTAGTCGGCCCTATTTAAAACCAGTTTCGAACCCAGGTTTTTGTCAGGTCTATATTCTTGAGAATATAACCTAATGGCCCAGGAGTTCTTTTGAATGGGCAGAAGTTCCCCCAGCATAAGCTTTTGAATCAAAACTTCTAAGCTTTGTGTGACTTAAAGGATTTCACATCCTAAAGTGCAGTATCTGGCTTGGGTACTCTCATTTATCATCACTTCCCCTGGATAGCTTTGTGAAACTTTCTTTGATCTCAAGCTTCAGTGTTGGATGTAACTTTAAATGGAATTGGATAATTCTTTCTGCAGGTTTTTTTTGCTGTGGTGGGAGCTAGTGGTAGCATCTTAAATGTCATCAACACAGCTCCTAGCATCTTCATGTTTGCTCTAGTTCAAGTGAGCATCCATCTAGCTTTGATCATAGGATTTGGAAAGCTGTTCCGCTTTGATCTGAAGCTTTTAACTTTGGCATCCAATGCCAATATTGGAGGCCCAACGACAGCCTGTGGGATGGCCACTGCCAAAGGATGGGATTCTTTGGTTGTTCCCGGAGTTCTTGCTGGCATTTTTGGAGTCTCGATAGCTACTCTTCTAGGCATAGCTTTTGGATTGACTGTTCTAAGATACATGTAGAAGAACTGCAGCATCTTATTTGCCAAGCCTGATGTGATTAACTTTTCTTTAACTCCATTTAAAGAAGCAAGAGTTTTCATGAATACAGTTAGTTGTGAGATATATATCAGCTTCCATCCTCCTGCCCCCCGCATCATTTGTCTCTGTGCATTGCCTCCTATCTGCGCTTGCATGCACGTGGATGTGTTGTGGCAGCACATAAATGTGGGATTTAAGTGTCAAAATCAGCATCATATACACGATGGCTGCAATAATTCACAACTCAGAAGAAACATTCGCAGGGAATGTAAATTGACTTTTTTGATCTCATCTCATTAGTGACATCCAACTTTAGACCCTTATTTAGAATTTTTCCTATTCCTAAATTCGCTTCCAAGTTGCTATTTAGAGTTTATGGTACCAGTTCAAAATGCAAAGTCAACTTGTACTTGAAGTGCCTCAAAAAAAGTCAACCGTACTCTCAATGAATCAAATATGTACTGTGCATCATTGTTTAGATATTCTAAGCACAACCAAGAGAAGAAGTGAAAGGTCAACAATCGGATAGTCTTAAGCCAAAAAATAGCTCGACATATCCAAAATTTCTCAAGATTTTTGTAATATTTTCATAAATATATTTTCATTGTATAAATATAGTGCTCTTCATATCGATCCGTTTAAACTCTGATTTGGATAGCGAGATAAAGCATCATTTCCCGTTGCTATTATCAAGTTAAGAGGAGTTTAACGTTTTAACTAACATCCTAATCAACTGACAAATGCTTCCATCAGATCTAGTCAAGTGGACATCACCTTCACATCGCTCCTTTGTTATCTAAAGAAATCAATAAGGAAAGTTCAATTCTTTATTTTAGGGTTATTCCGTCGTGACGACAGACTACATCCAAGAGAGGCAAGTTGGAAGGAAGTATAAAGATCACGATTAAGTCTGGGAAAAGAACTGCATGAATCATGCTGCAACCTTTTTTGTGACTCGGTACGTTTGATGTTGATGTTCAAAGGAAACTCTATATATAAGAGCACCCTCATTAGGTTTTAAAAAGAGCAGGAATAGCTGAACTCAGATTCTCACTCTCTGTGCTAGATTGCTGCCATTGTCCATTCCTTCTGCTTCATCTCTCGGTGATTAGAGGATAGCAAAATGATTATCCAGAAAGTCCTAAAGATGGTGTTTTTTGTGGTCTTTCTTGGGTGGCTCATGATTTGGATAATGCTGCCAACAAAAACTTACAAAAACAAATGGACTCCCAATCTTCAGATGAAGCTCGATTCTACTTACTTTGAAGGACAGGGTACGGTCTCTGGCTTTTCTTTCTGCTCATGTTTTCTGCTTCCAGTTCACCCGCCCATGCTTATGGCACAACAATTATATACATCTATTTCAACATATACTTATGAAACACGACGAGATTTTCTTGAACTTACTATTTGGATAACTGACTTTTTTGTGCACTCCATAGTTTGGTTTTTCCTGATATTCTGTCTCTTTTTCTCATTTCACTGCATTGCAACTTCTGTTCAGGCATAAATCTTCTGCTTCTAACGTTCCCAGTAATGTTCATTGCTGCTTTTGGCTGTGTCTACCTCCATTTACAGAGGAAATCCGAGAAACTTTACACTAAAAGGTTACAGCAATTTCTATTATATTCACGCGCCATCTTATATCATTATTCACATACATCGGAGTCTAAAAACATTGGCTGTATGACAAAGTTGCCTCGATATGGTTTTGCAGTGCCAGCAAAACTGGACGTTTGGCCTTCTTGCGACGACCGGTTCTGGTCATGCCTACTCTGGGGATTGTCACACTGACAGAGCTCGCTTTTGTAGCCATGTTCATCGCTCTCTTGATTTGGTCTCTTGCCAATTACATATATGTCAGTTATAGTGGCCACCTTCATATGGATAAGGGGGTGGAAGTGTAAGCAACTGAGCACAAGTTATCTGGCTTTGTTTTCGCTAATCCTAACATACACCAAAAGCACACATTGTGTTCGTGCTTTGTCAAAGTTTAAAAGCAAATGCTGATAAGAACTCGTCATTTAGCTTTTCTTGATCGCTCTCTCAGCGTCTGTGCAGGTGGCAGGCCAAGTTCAGGAGCGTGTCGCTGAGGCTCGGGTACGTTGGGAACATCTGCTGGGCATTTTTGTTCTTCCCAGTGACAAGAGGGTCATCAATTTTGCCAGTAGTTGGACTCACATCAGAGTCAAGCATCAAGTATCACATCTGGTTGGGCCATCTCTCCAACCTCCTCTTCCTCCTCCACACCATTGGCTTCATCATTTACTGGGGCATCACCCATCAAATGTCTCTGGTATACATTTTCAGGCATCCCCACCTTTCTTTTATTTGCTTTGTCGTTTTCTGTTTCCAAATATCAGTTCTACTTCAATATCTTTCGTTCCTTCTTTCTTTCTTCTTTTTCGTTTTGGTTAACACAGAACTGAGAGAATTGTTGGCCTCGACAAGTTCCATCCATACAAAAAAGATAAGTCTTTATGTCCTCTGATCATGACATAAAGATGGTGCAGTGCCACTTTATTCTTCGTCCTTTTCTTCTTTTTAAGGTCGAGCAGACGTGCTTCCTTGCTTCTTGTCCTTTTTGTCTCCGAGAGAAAATATGGGATATCCTTCATTGACCCGTCTTTTGTAGGAAATTTCCTCAATGAAGGATTGCTGTCATTTTATACTCAAGAAGTCAAGAAGTTAGATGATCTTTGAATCACTGTTTCTTGTGTTGCGTCAACATTGAAAAATCCACTATTTTAAGCGAAAAATAGAAAATGAAAAAAGAACGATCAGATAATTAGGCACATGGACTAAAATATGTCAGCTTGTCATCTAACTTAGATATATTACGTATACGAGATAAGTGAGACATTGATAAGGGTATCAAGAAATTAAATGTTGGAAAATTCGGTTTCAAAGATTAAACTACTTTTTAGAGGACATAAGACCACATGTATACAAAAACTATTGAAACTCACATAGTTCCGCATGGATTGTCAATGGTGATGGCAATTTCCGCATCAATTGTCAATTGCGATGGCCATTCTAATTGGTGGGAAACTTTTCTTTCTGATGGGGCAACGTTGCTAACGAGTGGGATGACATTCTGTGGTTGCTGTGTCACCTACAGAGATGATGGAAGAAAAGTTAAAGAGAGATTATCAGGATAAATTAGTGAAACTAAATCCAAAACTAATAAAAATATCTGCTTGTTCGACTGTTCTTTACTTTTTCTGCACAATTTGAATATTTTGGTATAGATAATAGTATTATAATATCATCATAAATCCAATAATCTGGATAGGAAGTGGTATTCATTTTTTTTTTCCCGGAAGAAGCTGTTTGCAAAATGCGAGTCTTTTTTATCCATGCACATAGTCGATACTGAGAATCTTAATTTATGAGCAAGTTGCATATAATCATGGGGCCGGATTGTCGCTGCAGATGCTAGAATGGAGCAGCACATGGGTATCGAACGTGGCGGGAGAGATCGCCATGGTTTTCGCGGTGGCCATGTGGATCACGAGCTTCCGCCCCATTCGCAGGAAAATGTTCGAAGTTTTCTTCTACACCCACCAGCTCTACGCACTCTACATCATCTTCTACGTCTTGCACGTCGGCGCAGCCTACTTCTGCATGATTATTCCGGGGATTTTTCTCTTTGTCATCGATCGACACTTGAGGTTCCTGCAGTCACGGCAACGAGTTAGATTACTCGCCGCGCGTCTCTTGCCCTCCAGCATGGTCGAGCTGAACTTTGCCAAGAGTCCAGGTGTGTGTCAGGATTGAAATAATTTGATAGAGCGAGCTTACATATACCTTAGCCTCCAGTTAGTTTAAAATCGTATGAGGCGTATGATCAAGAGACGTTTCTTGCTAAAAGAATACAAATGACTATTAGGCGAAAACCTGCAAGTGTCTCTACCTTCGAGCCTAAGTGTTGAGCTGCAAACGTTATTATATTGGCTTGTTCTAATTGACCGTGCGGCTTACATATCAAGAAACGGTGAAGTACACACTAGGTCCCACTCAAAAATAAAAATTTCCATATAATATCCAGTTTTTTAAATTGTGATTGATTCTGTCTATTACGTCATTCATAAGAAGAATTTATCATACAGTATTTATTGAACTAGTAGGGTTGGATACATAAATTGATAAATACATATGGAACATCTCATTCTAATTATGTAGCAAATCTGTTACCGAAAAGAAAATGAGTTAACCCATTGCGGACGCATTTTTTGTTTGGAATTAGCTTCTTCAGAAACAGGTAAGTTATGGTTTGCACTAGCTACAATTCATTGAACAAAACAGGCCACGTGCAATTTCCTTAAGAGTTTTGCGTTATATGTCATCTTTTGCTTGATCATTTACGTGCAAAACCACTTTCCCTCAATGAATTGCAGAAGTGAAATACCAACCGACGAGCATCATGTTCGTAAACATCCCAAGCATCTCCAAGCTGCAATGGCACCCCTTCACCGTCACATCCAGCAGCAACATGGAGCCTGACCGCCTCAGCGTGGCCATCAAATGTCAAGGAAGCTGGTCTCGCCGCCTCTTCGAATCTCTTTCCTCCTCCTCTTCTTCTTCTCTGGACCATCTTCAAGTCTCTGTGGAAGGACCCTACGGATCGAGTTCTTCTCAGTTCCTTAGGTCAATGCCTCCTCTAATTTCTCAACATCTCTTAGATATAATCCTATTTTATAGACAATGCCTTGCAATTGCATCTGTTATCGACCATGTAAACTGCATTTATCGCCCCCAAATCAGACATCCATATGATAACCAGGTAGGCCATGCGTCAAGAGCTTAAACGGATATGCGGCTTCAATTAGCTGTTTCGTCCTAGAGAATGTTCTTTCGATTGAACACAAAGCTCATCTCGAGTACTAACACGGTGAACTTATGCAGGCACGAAACGCTGGTGATGGTGAGCGGAGGAAGCGGCATCACTCCATTCATTTCGATAATCCGCGAGATCATCCACCAAACCAACCAACAACAAACTGACACCGCTGCCTCATCAAAGCTCCCGAATGTGCTCCTCATATGCGCCTTCAAGACATCGGCCGACCTCGCCATCCTTGACCTCTTGCTTCCCCTCTCTCTCGATCCCTCCTCCCGCTTCTCTCCTCAACTCCACCTCCGGATCGAGGCCTACGTCACCCGAGACCACCACCAGCAGCTCGACCCCGCCCTGAAGCTCATCCAAACCACCTGGTTCAAGCCCGACCCTCTCGACTCCCCCATCACCCCCGCCCTCGGCTCCAACTCCTGGCTCTGGCTGGGTGCCATCATAGCCTCCTCGTTCGCCATGTTCCTGCTCTTGTTGGGGATCGTGACCCACTACTACATCTACCCGATCAAGCGCGGCGACAACGGGAATTACCATTTCTCGTATTGGACGCTTTGGGAGATGTTCTTGATGTGCGCTTGCGTGTTCTTGGCCTCAAGCGGCGTTTTCTTGTGGCGCAAGAAAGGGGCCACCGCCGGAGGGAGGCAAGTGAAGAGCATGGAGGTCCCGACGCCGACAGCGTCACCCGGGTCGTGGTTCAGCAATGTGGAGGAGAGAGGGGTGGAGAGTGTTCCACATCAGTCGCTGGTTGAAGCCACGGATGTGCATTACGGGGGAAGGCCTGACCTAAAAAGTAAGCTTCTTAGTACTTGATCCTTCTTGACAACATAAACTCAGACATGCAAGAAAAGTTTTCGCTCGGCTTATAAATTTTCTTATTCAACCACGATATATGGGTGAAAATGATGACAAGTAAAAAAGCATGCCCTGGAAGCCCGATATCAGGCCTGAACCGGCGTAACGATGGAGCCTGAAAGGCCGAAATGGGGTCATAATCAAGCCCGATATCAGCCCAGAAGACCCAAAATGTGTCAAATTCCTGGGCCGTGATTAGATTTACATGTCAAGGAAATGATTCTTTTCTTGTTTTCCCGTTGCCCTTTTGAAATTTTTGCCTTTGCAGAGTCACTGTCGGAGTGCAAAGGGCCGGACACGGGAGTTCTCGTATGCGGGCCTACAGAAATGAGGCACGAGGTTGCCAAGATATGTGCATCCGGTTTGGGAGAGAACCTGCATTTCGAGTCCATCAGCTTCAACTGGTGACATGATGGATTGAATAACTTTAATTATGCACGGGGACAACGTGTATGTCAAGCAGAACTGGGTTGTGTTTTCTTGTCAGTCATCGCATTTGCATTTCTCTGTGTCTTGGGGTGTGAGAGCGCGGGTGCATCAGCTGATTTGTGTGATAAATGCCTGTGATTTGGAAATTGCCCATCGTGAATGATCATCTGATTTAGCCTTGAAATTCCATGCATTTCGCCCTCTGTCGACTCCACAATTAATCGACACAGTTGCGGAACGAAAAGATATGAATTGGTTAAACCTATCGAAACAAATCTTAAATTCATATATTACCTATTTAAAAAATAAATCGGTCAAATATGGATCACTTCAATTTTGAAGAGTCTATTTTAAATCAATTTTAAATATAAAGGCTAAGATAAATGAGTTGAGTTTAAAACCCAAGTTTAGAACCCATTTCTAATCTACTAGGTTCATATACACTCTCTCCCTCTTCAACCTCATAAAAATATTTCAAAAAAATTTAAAATTATAATTATTTTTTCTTTTATTTTTCTTTCTTCTCCCTTCTTCCATCTTTCTCTGCTGGTGGACAACGACTAGCCAAGCGAGAGACAGGTTTGCTAGAGGTCGGTGAAGCTCGAGCTTGCCGACCTAGCGCTAGCAGGGCTCGAGCTCACTAGCCTAGGGTGAGGCTTAGCTAGCCAAAATTGGGTGAGCTGGAGCCTTGCCACAGGAGCTCGAGCCCCATCGACCTGTGGCAAGGCTCGAGCTCACCTATGACTAGTATTTGGCTATCGCTATGGCCGATGATTGGTTGAAGAAGAAGGAAAAAAGTTAAAATTTTAGTTTCTTAAAATTTAAAAATTTATTAAAAGGAATGCATAAAGGAAAATCTAATAAGATTTTCCATACAAAACAACAAAAAACATTTTTAATTTATTTTCATATTTCGGGCAAATATTAGAAAATGACTTCTTGAAAAACATATTTTTTTTATAAAAAAAAAACGGAGCCTCAATTTTTTTTAAGAAATTATAAAAATTGTTCATTAAGTTTGTATTGCATAAAAGTTTTTTAGCGATACCATTTTTATAAAATAAAATAGAGATAAACAAGCTTTCCTAGATTTGGTTAAATGGATGGGTCGGATATTAGTTGGGTATAAGTTGGATTGGGTAGAGGTCGAAAATTTTGTATTACGATAAATGGGTCATAAAAGAATTAAATGGGTTAATTTAAATCAGATCATTTATAACTCAATCCACCCGTTTGACAAATCTAGAATTAGACAAGGAGAATCAAAGCCAGCTTTCAGCGGCAGGAGCCAGTAAATCTACAATTTTCATTAACAAGACGCCCAATTTAACGGGTCACATCCCGAGAGCGTAAGAGATCCGATGCTGGACATTGTAAATGAGCCCATTTTGCCGTGGCGAGAACAGCTCGGGCGGAACAAAAGCGTGCATAGGAGAAATCAATGGAGGGAAAGTCTAGAGGAGGGGGGACGTCGTAAATGCACCTCATCGCAAATGACGAGAGTGTCGGCTGGCCCGGGTTCTTCCAGCCAGCAATGATGACAACATCCATAATCATAAAGATTGTAATAATAACAACAGCAGCAGCATTTCTTATGTCTACAGGAGCCTCCTGTAAATGCAAGTCTTAACCAAAAGCTGTTGTCAAATACCGTTAGGTTGATCCTATGGTATCGATAATACCTTCATTGATTGCGTATTCTGTAAGAATCCTGCTGCCGGAGATTGTCATTTTAGTAAGGAGTATTCACAAGGAAGGCGATGTTGTGTGGAGTATATTTGATAGATTATTACATTCGTAGCGAAAAAGGTGTTCGCTATTAATGAATATTGCGTTGGAAGGAACGATAAAGCCGTGCACTGGGCCTCCAAGATGATATGCTGGCCTCTCTGTCTCCCGTAGGAGTCAAACATCTCCTCCCAAAAGTGCTCGCTCAAATTGACTCCTGATACGGTAATTCACCTGTCGCCTTTGCTTGAGGTAATCCGTCATCGGTTCCCGACGAACTTTGCTATATAACCATGTTCGCGGAGGGAATATTAATTGTGAATTAAGAGGGAGAGACAGAGACAGAGAGAGACAGAGACGGAAGACGGTTGTTGCGAAGGCATGAAGATGGCGGTGATGAGATTAGCCATGAAAGTCCTAATCACGGTCGTCTTTCTTGGGTACATTTTGATACTGATAATGATGCCCACCAACACTTTCTACTTGCGCTGGATGCCAAACATTCGCAGCCAAACCCAGTCCACGTACTTTGGACAACAAGGTACTTTTGCTTGTGCTTCATTTGTCTTGCAGTTGCAAACTCTAGCTCATTTTGCCCTTTCTATGACATGAGCTTCTTGCCGTTTCCACTGCTTGTTCAATTTCATTGTTTCAGAGAGAGAGAGAGAGAGAGAGAGAGAGAGAGATAATAATAGTAATGAAAGAAAACAGTGAAACACAAGGACCAGCTGAACTTCACTCAATCCTTTATGGTTTTTCCTTCAGGAGCGAATCTTCTGATATATGCCTTCCCCATTCTATTCATTGCCACATTGGGTGCTTTCTATTCGCATCTAAGGAAGAGAGGCATAGATCACAGCGACTCAAGGTGACCGACTCTATTCCCTTGGAAATATCCCTGCCAGAAATTGTTCTCTTTATGATTCAAGCGAACGCCGATGACGTGTTATATCTTTTCCCTGATGACAGAGTGCAAGGAAGGAGCTGCCGGTACGACTCATGGAAGATGCCCGCGTTGGTCAAAGGCCCTCTAGGAATCGTTTCTTGGATAGAGCTCGCCTTCTTGGCCATGTTCTCAGCTCTATTAGTATGGTCTTTCTCCTCTTACTTGCATGCTATGTTTGCAAATGTCGCGCAAGAGGCGATCCAAGAAAGGGAGCGAGTGTGAGTACCGCTTATCTTCAAAATTTTGCACGTTAAAGAGCACTTAAATGCTGCGCAGGGAGTGAACGGGATTTTCCTTTGGCAGGTGGGATGTAAAGCTAGATAGTGTAGCTCTGTTGCTTGGCCTGGTTGGGAACATCTGCTTAGCCTTCTTGTTCTTCCCAGTCACGAGAGGATCCTCAGTTTTGCAGTTCATTGGTGTGACCTCTGAGGCGAGTGTCAAGTACCACATCTGGCTTGGCCACGTTACCATGACTCTCTTCACCGCGCATGGCTTGTGCTATGTCATTTTCTGGGCCAATACTCAACAAATCTTAGAGGTAATTTGCAATATTGAACTACAAGTTTTGTAGTGACTTCTAACACAGCTTTACACAAATTTGATAAAGCTTGAATCATCTTGATCATGGTTGCAGATGATAAAATGGGACAAGGTTGGAGTTTCCAATGTGGCCGGGGAAATCTCGTTACTGGCCGGAGCGGTAATGTGGGTGACTGCGTTTCAGCGAATTAGGAGAAAGATATTCGAACTCTTCTTCTACACTCACTACCTGTACATTATTTTCGTCCTGTTTTTCGTACTTCATGTTGGGTTTTCCACTGCCTGCGTCATGCTTCCTGGTCTCTATCTCTTCTTAATCGATCGATGCCTGCGATTCTTGCAATCCCAACAAAAGATTCAGCTTGTTTGCGCTCGGGTGCTACCCTGTGAAGCAGTTGAATTGAATTTTTCGAAGAGTCCTGGTAGAGTTGAATACCAATTTGATCTGCAAATCTTTTTGCCTCCACTTGCTTTTATTTTTGCCATATTAATTCCTCCTTTGTCTGGTTTAAGGATTGAGCTATTCTCCAACTAGCACAGTGTTTCTCAACATCCGTAGCATATCAAAGCTGCAATGGCATCCTTTCACTATTACATCAAGTAGTAATTTGGATTGCGACAAGCTAAGCATAGTGGTAAAAAGCGAAGGAAGATGGACTAAGATGTTGTATGAGACCGTGTCCTCTTCCTTACCTGTAGAGAGGCTTGAGATTTCGCTTGAAGGGCCATATGGACCTCCTTCGACCGATTTACTGAGGTGAGTCCTTTGGTGGCAGTTATTTGGGGGAAAATGATATTAATGTGTTGACATTACAAGGAAATGCTGCAAAACACCATAACTAGACTTGTTAGATATCGAAACTGAATCCACTTTCGGACATAGGAAAAGTGCCAGTGATCGTTTCGCTAGTATTTGTTCATTGAATATCATTCCCTATTATTTCAGCTTAGATGCCTTATAAGTTTAGCTTGATCAAGATGGCCGAAACATTCTACAGGCACGACATGCTGGTGATGATTAGTGGAGGGAGTGGCATCACGCCTTTCATTTCCATCATCCGGGAGCTCCTCTTCACAGCTAACACGGCAAGTCATAAGGCTCCACGAATTCTTCTCATTTGTGCTTTCAAGAAAGAACTTGATCTGGCCATGCTGGAATTCCTCCTCCCTGTTTCAGGCACGAATCTCAACATATCCTGCCTTCACCTTCAAATTGAAGCCTATGTGACAAGAGAGAAAGAGACTGTAAAAGATGATCAGGAGCTCATCCGAACCGTGTGGCTCAAGCCTAACACAAATGATGAACCAGTTTCTGCAGTGCTAGGTAGCAGAAGCTGGCTGTGGCTAGGATTAATAATTTCATCATCCTTTGCTATATTCCTAGTACTTGTTGGAATTATAACACGATATTACATATACCCGACTGAACGTGACTCGAACGGAATTTACCCGGATGCTTCCAGAGCTGCTCTGTACATGGTGTTTGCTTGCGTCTGCATAGCTGCAAGTGCCACCGGTGCTTTTCTTTGGAACAAGAAACAGAGTTTGAGAGAAGCGGTGCAGATACAAGACATGAAAACCCCACCAACAGCATCACCAGTTGCCAGAGTCGTCGACGGTGACTGGGAGTTGGAAAGCCTCCCTCGCCAAACTCTCATTCAAGCAACCTATGTGCACTATGGCGAAAGGCCCAACCTAAAGAGTGAGTATTTCCTCTGAATTGTTTTTGGTCATTGAATACTCGAACTTGGGAAGAAAGACATCAGTTTAAAAAACCAGCCCGTGATTAAATGGATATGCTTCTAATTGGAAAGATCAGTGAAACATCAACTCACAGAGGTTAAACTAACTTTGGTTGCAGAGATTTTGCTGGGCATTGAAGGGTCGAGCATCGGAGTGCTTGTTAGTGGTCCGCGGAAGATGAGACAAGATGTAGCTGATGTATGTTCATCTGGGTTGATATCCAACCTACACTTCCAGTCCATTAGTTTTAGCTGGTGACGTCAAGGAACTATATGTGATCATCTGGTGACATCAAGAATCTAGATGTGATCATTGTCTTTCTACGCAAACATAGAGAGATTCATGGTGAAAATAAGTTCGATCTTCAATTTTAGTAGACAGAGTGAGCAAGATGAAATTAAGCATCTTTTTTTCTTTTCTTTTGCTTTATGTATTTTGGCTAGGTGAAAATGATGGGAGAATAGTAACAATTCGAACAATATTGAATTAACACAGCGGAATTGTTGACACCTAAATTTTGGCGATCCATTTAGTCATTTATTGCATAAAAAATTATGGGTTAATTTTATCCCTAAAAAAAATATTAATCGCATAGCTACATTTAGTTTGCATATTTTGCGTTTTATTTACTTGGGCCGGTGGCGGATGGGTCGAAATGGTTTTTTTGAGTTTTAAATTAACAGGTCGGGACTAAGCCCATGGAGAGTACAAATTGGCCCAAGCCCATTTTCTAAAATTGAGATTTGAAATGAGGATTTTCAGAATTTAAGAAAATCGGGTTATGATCTTATCTTTAAAAAATCAGTAGAAAATATTTTGGAGATAAGGAGAATAAAATATTTTGATGATTAGGAGGTTATAGACAATCTTTTCGTCGGATGGAATATTCACAAAGGGATTGCATTTTATCTTGGCCTATAAAAGGGTGTGTACGTAGGGTTTTTAGGGGGCTTCTTTGAAAAATTCAGAAAAAGTGAAAGGGGAGAGCAACCATCTGTGGAGGTTGAAAGGAAAGAGGGAAAAAAAGCAAAAAGTAAAAAGTGAGAAGTGAAAAGGAGAAACAGAGGAGAAGCGGAAAAGCGAGAAAAGTGGGTGATTTGACCCCTACTGTTCATCTTCTCCCCAAGTTTGCTATCCCCGCGTTGCTTCTCCATCCGTGACCGAAGCTCCTCCGCATCTCCGGCCCACCGAAGCACTGCCTTGCCGGACACCACCGCACCTTCGCCATCAAGCCGCGCGCGAGCCTTGCCGTGACGCCGCACCGCCACCCGGCCGCCCTGGCGTCCCCGTTGCTTGAAGCCGCCGCCGCACCCGGCCACCACATCTCTGCAGCCGCACCCTTGCCCGCAACACTGCCGCCGATCGACCCACGCGGCCCCGACGCTAAGCCCCGCCTTGTGCCGCCCGTCCTCGATCCGCCCGTGAAGCCTCTCCGCCTTGCGCCGCCCGTCCCCGATCCGCCCGTGAAGCCTCTCCGCCCGCAAATCCGAGCACTTGCACCCGCGACGCCGGGCGAGATCTCGCCTACCGCCGCTCCTCGCGACGCCACCGCTCGCCGCCGATCCGCTCGGCTGCTGGTCCTCATCGCCGGAGCTCCGACGATTAACTCCCGGTGGACCTCCACGAAGCTGCCAAAACGTGGAAGGAAAGAAGAAAAAAAAAAAAAAAACAAAAGAGGGAAAAGGAAAAAGGAAAATTAGGTAGTTTTTTATTTATTTATTTGCTTACTGTTTTTTTTTTTTTCCTTTTTTTTATTTTATTCTTTTAGTGAAATTGTTCCCTTTAAATGTTGATTGAGAGTCCGACATGAAATAATCCCTAAAGCTAGGGATTGACAGTCCGATTTTCGCGCCCGAAATCCGACTCGCAATCCCTTATAAAAATCGACAATCCAATCTCAAGCCCGAGATTCGATTCGCGATTTAATTTAAAATTGGCCAACCCGATCTCATGCGCGAGATATGGTTCGTCAATTTTAGGATATCAATCTCATCTTGTTTGATTTGCTATCGTCAAGTTGGTTGAGTCTATCTTATTTTCGTAAAAAAATCTTAAAAAATATTTGAGTGGATTAGATTTGCTTTAGGGTTAAAATCCAATTTGATTTCGAATTTTTAAATAAGAAAATCAAAGAAAAATCCGAATAAGGATTAGGTTTGTTTTTGTTATCTTGCATGTTAGGATTGCAATCTTATTATGAATTTTTAAATAAAAGAATCCAAAAAAAGAAAGTGCATTCATTTAGATTGTTAGTTTTTATTTGAATTGCATGTTAGTTATGTATTAGTTTTAATTTCGAAATTAATACAAAAATCCAACAAAAAAATCATCATGCATATTAGATTAGAATTGCATGTTTCATTTTAAATTTAGATCATCTTTTTTAGGTTAATTGCATTTTAGATTTAGATAACGTCTTATTTTAAATTAGGATTTAATATGACTTAATCCCTAGTTTAAATTAGATAGAATCTTAATCTTGCTAGATCATTTCAAATTTCATAAAATTTGTCTTGGGATAAATTAGTTGCAATTTCTAGGATAGATTGCATTTTTAAAATAAAAGATGTCATTTGCATGTCATGAAGAATTAGGTTCATGAAATGCACGTCATTTAGTAATTATTGTTAAGTTCATTTCTAATTAGAACTTCCTCGCCATTAGACTAAGTCATTTAATAAATGTCGCGTGACATATAACCCACATACTAAATTATATGATGCATGTCATTTTAGTTTAAATAATTTTGTATGCCGTTGCATCGTATTGCATGTCATTAAAATTAGGTCAATTAGATTGCATTTAATTATTGCATTTCTTCATGTCATATAGTTTAGATCATGCTGCCATGTCATAGTAGGTTATTAGCATGCATCGCATGATTTTCACTAAATAAAGTGAAAACAAAAATTGAAATTGCGTGTTAATTAGAAATCATATCTAGGGTTCTTGATGTGAATTCGATTTAACAATGCGAGATGCTTTCGTTGCTTCTAGGTATGTTTTGCATTATTCAATTGATTTCTTGAGTGTTAAATTGGTGGTATGCGCACATGTATGATCACCTCACATGTTAGGAAATTAAATTAAAATCAATCCAAATTGCTTGCCAAACATTTTTTAAAAGATGAAATAAAAGGTACCGAAAGGGCACTAGGATAGTTTAGTGTAACCAAGTCCCCGAACTCATAAATCTCTGGTTCGTAGGAGTAAAGTAAATCTCCCGTTACTTTACTTGGGTTTCTAATCGACCCACCAAAAATAGATTAGTGGCGACTCGATTGAAAATCATTTGCATGTTAAGAATCCAAACCTAAGTTGCGAATTGGTATGGGCTTGGGAGAGCCCGAGCTAAGCTTAAAAACTTAGTAATCCATTAACCTAGTTTTAGGTGGTGAACCGAAAAATTGGGTCGCGACGACTTGGCGACTCCACCGGGGACTGAGTCGAAACTCTTAGTGGACTTAGGCCAATTTTCTTTTTGAAAAAATATTTTTGCTTGGCAGCAAGGATCCTGTGTACGTCCCTAACCTTTAAGGTGTTAAATGTTTTTGCGGATTGGGAGGTATAAGGGGAAGTGATTGCTAACCCTTACATTGCAGATTGGAGTTAGGGATGTATGGTTTATTTATTATTATTTGAAGTGTTGTTTGATTTAAATTGATATGCATGCTTTGCATTTATCACTACACTTTGCACACACAACCCGCCGCCGGGACTCCGGCCGCATAAGATCATTTAGGATGGTATTGAGATGGATACTACTTCGACCGCATGCTCGCGGTGCGAGTCGCCCATCTCAATCCCGAGGTTTCTTTCATGGTGTCAAGAGTACTCACCTCGGTCCGCATGCCCGCGACCCGGGTTGTCTCTTTGACCAAGCCGGAGTCATGAGGACCCGACATAGTCCACAAGCCCGTGGCTAGTCGATAATCCTTGTGGCTTCACCTTGCTAAGCTTATCTAAAGTAGAAATCGAGCCTCACATCTCATGTGCATGTACGTGTGATTGCCATTGATTTTCCTCTCGTGAAGTAAGTCTTCTATCCCTATACTATGCAATTTATTTTGTCATGCTTTTGGTCTGTCCATGACAATCTAGTATGGTTATTTGATCTAATTCCTTTTAGAAATGAAATGAGGAAATCGCCAATCAATGAATCATTTGGAAAAATAAAAAAACTTTGGAGAATTTTGTTTTCAATTCATGTCTAGGAAATTTGATTTTACTAGGATTCTATTTTTCTAGCTCTCTTTAAAAAATTCCCTCCTTGTAAGAGTTTTTCATGAAAAAATGATGAAAAAAAGTTGATAGATCATTGTCATGGATTGATTCTTTATTTGCACCTCATACTTATATATTTTCATTCATTTGAATTAGGTGATAACGAATCCTCCGCGTATTATGCGATCAAGAGCTAGAATGGCCGACCAAACTGAAATGTGTGAGCGTATCTCCGCTATGGAAGACCAACTCCGACAATTGCTCGCCTCTATGCAATTCATGACAGCTCAAATCCAATCTCTCCGAGCGGATTTGACTCCACGCACCTGCTCTCTCCCCGAGACAAGTAATCCAAACGATCGAGCAAGACCCAAATGAGCAATGGCGACATGCTTGACATGGAAGATGACCCACTGTTGGTCACCGCTGAAAAACTAAACGACAATGTCCCTAAGATGGGGCAAGATGAAGTGGAAGTGATGGACACTTTGGGGCAGCCTAGTGGCAAGTTTGATTACCTGGTGAAGTATTCGGCTCCTCCCGGCTTTTACTTTGACTCCCGCAACATAGTTCCAAGTGGATGGGATGACATGGACGATCGACACCTCCAAAGACAGAGAACTCTAATGACGCCCGGAAGGAATCACGGGTCTGTTCGATGACCTCTTCATAAGAGCCAATGACGAAGGACCTTCGGAAGACATGGACGTTAGCCCGCAAGAGTAACATGTTCAATTGCACATTCCCCGCATGGGAATTTTTATCGCTTTCTAGGAATTCTTATTGTTTTTTTAGGAATTGTTTTCAAATTCTTATTTTGCTCTCTTTTTAGAGATTAGGAATTGCATTTTCCATTCCAATAATGTAATTCATTTGATTCTATTCAATGAAATTACAATGTTATTTCCAAATTTTGAGGACATGATGGAGTATACCAAACCAGTTCAATGACGATATCCAGTCATGAAAAGAAAATATCATCCACGGAGAAATTCTGAGGGCTGGACTTTCTCATGCTTCCTCCCAAAAACTTTTTCGAAAACAAAAGCGTTTCACCGCTAAAAAAAAAAAAAAAAACAAAAAATTTCCCCAAAGCTTGTAGCGATTAAACCCGTTTGTTTGTCGACTCATTTACTTCTTGTCTCGAGCATAATTCTATGACAAGAGACATCGAGAATAGCGCATCAAGTTTCAATGATCATAAACTTGACTTGTGATCAACGAGGCTTAGAGCGCACTTGCGGTGAAAAAAAAAAAAAAAAAATTTGGGGCAAGTAAAAGAGGACCATTATTCCCCGGTGGAAGAGTTGACAAATTGGGGACATGACAGATTTTGGTAGTGACCCGATTGGGATAAAATCTTCACCCGAGCCAAAATGGTTGTGCAATTTGAATTTATTTTGAGCTGCATAGTATCCTATTCATGCACGTTGTTTTGTGCAGGGGCAAAAGCAGGATTTCATCAAATTAAAGATCGGATTTTCATCCTCGATTGATCAATTTGTGTGTTTGTTCCCTTTCAATAGGGGCAATCCAAGGACACCCATTGTTGAGACAGTCCCTTCATGGGACAATTCCTTGAATGAATACTTGAAATCATGTTTTCATACTTATGAGAGCATTTTTAGTATAGTAAATTGTTTGTTTGAAGTCACAAACGCTTTTCATGCTTAAAGTTGCTAGACTCTTTTGAAAATAGAATTTTCATATTGATTTAGCTCACCAATTTCATGTGGAGATTTATCGGGATAGACAACTCAATGGAGTGATGTCAATGATTGAGCATACTAAATAAGACGAGTCGGGATGATGAAAGGCAAACCCTATCCTATACACAGTCCCATATCCATACACTTGTGAGATGAGTGTAGGAAGGTTCATATCCATAAGGTAAAGAGTTCTCTCGCAAAAGGTACGGCAACCGAAATGATGAGAGGCAATTCATATCTCTATCCCAGACACTACAGGTGATCCGTTGCTTAACCTTTTTGAGCCCATACACTTATGGATATTCTTTTCAAATCACCCCCGTCAAGAATCACCCCACATCGGGGCAACTAAGAGATAAAATGGCATCATGAGGTGAGGAAAATGAATTGAAATTTTCTTGCTCTCACTTGCATCAATCTTCTAGTCATGCTATTACATTGAATTCATGTGTTAATTTAAGTGCCTTAGGATGATGAAGAGCATTTCTTTCTCTATCCAATACACTTATATCCTTTGCATAGCCCACTTGAGCCTGCGGTTTCACTTCTTTAAACCTAGTTGGTGATCATCCCCCACACTTTGGGGCAAGGCAAAAGGCAAATGAGGACCTTTGAAAGTTCAAGTGTCATTCAAAGCAAGAATTGAATTCAAAAAAATGAATAAGAACTAAGGGGCATGAAAAAGCGGTGTGCTGGTAAAAGCAAGGCCAATGCCCATGGATGAAAAAGAGTCAAGATATGTGACTGTCAATGGAGCAAATACTCAAATAACTCAAATTGTGAGTTTTTACAATCAATGAAGCACTTCATGAAGACAATCCCCGATGGTGAAAAAGAAAATTGATGGCAATGCCAAGATGATCATCAACTCTCACCTTTTACACACATTTTGAGCCTAATGATCCTTTCATTTCTCAACCCATGAACCCAACCTACGTTACGTCCCTTACAAAGTCTCTTCAGATTAGGGAATTTGAATTAACGTAGGAATTCATATGTTTATAAGCATCGCTCGAAGAAGTGCGAGCAAGATTATTTCTTTTTCATTTTGCGGGGTTCTTGACTTGTAAACCCGGAGATGGTTACAAGACAGTTCATTCAATAGCTTTGACTCAAAGAGTCTTTTTGTTAAGCCATTGACCAAGCCCTCATTATGGTCCCCATTAAAGACCTCTCGGATTGGTAGGATCGTACCACTTGCGAGAATACTCGGACCCATGTCGATATGATGAAATTGAGTGATTTGCATAAAATAGACATTCTAAATGAGAGTGAGTGAAAGTCCTTTCTAACCGAAAGTCTCTCATTTAGTATTCTTAAGAAATCCATGTCATGAGTGAAGATTGTCTTGAATGATAATTCTCTCCAAAGGAAATTTGGGTGATGCAAATGTCATTATGCATAAACCCCGATTGAGTTGATGAAAACTTCACTTGAATTTTGAAATGTGCATTCTAGAGTAGCTTAGATTGTCTATCTCTTTGATGAATGCATATCGGTTATTGCTCTAAATCATGTCGACGATGGTAATTCAAGTTCCTTTCGAATGTTTCATGATATTAGGAGATGAGAAACCTCCACCGGAGATGAGAAACCTCCACCGGGAGATGAAAGACCTCCACAGGATATCTAAATTCCAAAAGAGATTCCCAAGAATTAGAGATATCACCGGTAAGTATATCTCTACCATACTCTAAAATACTTGTCATTGTGCGGTATTGTCTCTCAAGTGCATCGACACTTGACTTGGTCAAGCTGTTCAGTTATATCGACCTGGTGTGCTTTTGTAGCCCAGAGTCCCTCTTATATCGACCCGGCGTGCTTTCGAAGCCCGGTGTCCTTCATATTGACTTGGCGTGCTTTCGTAGCCCGAGTCATTTTCATCGACTCGGCGTGCTTCCGTAGCCCGATGTCTCTTTCTTGACCCGGCGTGCTTTTGTAGCCCGAGTCCATTTTATTTAACCGGCGTGCTTCCGTAGCCGGAGTTCCCGACTGGCGTGCTTTTGTAGCCCGAGTCCTTTACACCGACACTCGATGGAGTTGTCCCCCAAAGATTTTTCCTTGATTCAATCGATTAAGGCGACCGAAGAATGGTTCGGGTCTGGTCGGATGATCTCATTGCAAGGCCGGGCGACCGAAGAATGGTTCGGGTCCTAGCCAAGCAAAACCTCGCCTTTAGGCGGCCACCGTAGAATGGTACGGGTCCTAGACAAAATCTATTTCCCTATTCGGCGGCGTAGAATGGTATGAGTCCCGGAAGGTAAATCCCCGTTTAGGCGACCGTAGAATGGTACGGGTCCTAGACAAAACCTATTTCCCTATTCGGGCGGCCGTAGAATGGTACGGGTCCCGGAAGGTAAATCCCCATTTAGGCGACCGTAGAATGGTACGGGTCCTAGACACAACCAAACACTTTGCCCTACTAGGCGGCCGTAGAAAGGTACGGGTCCTAGGAAAGTAGTTTCCTTACAAAACTTTGCTACCCTACTAGGCGACCGTAGAAAGGTACGGGTCCTAGGAAAGTAGTGTCTTCGTTACTATTTTAGGCGACCGTAGAAAGGTACGGGTCCCGAACATGTAACACCAACTATCTTGAATCACTCTACCCTCCTTGAAGGTAAGATATTCTAGGTAGGTTCCTTTACCATTTGCATACAAATTGCATTACAAAATTTTGACATCGCATGCTGATTCGGATGTCTCAATTCTCTTCGTTAAACATTTCACTTTGGATGTGAATGTTTTTTCGACCTTTCTCGTTATACTTAGTTTGGATCTAGGTATCTCGAGTACAAAAATCTTGACATCTCAGTTTGGACCTGGATGTCTTGATTATTTTCATTCAAACGTTTCACTGGATGTTGTCAATCCTTCTCATTATACCTTAATGCTGGATCTAGGTATTTTGAGTTTTTCAAAAATTTTGACATCTCGGTCGGATCTGGATGTCTCAATTTCTTCCATTGAACATTTCACTTTGGATGTGAATGTTCTTACCTGTTATGCTTTTCAAGGAACTTGAGTGAGAGTTGGGTACTTGTAGAGTAAACAGGGACTTATCATGTACCTCAAGATGCTCTACCGCACCGACGGTAAGTAATTGTAGGTACACTCTTTCCTTTCACATCATGCATTTGCATTAGCATTTACATGCATCATATGAGTTGCATTTTAAAAAAAAATGGGATTCATTTCCCGACACAAAAAAAATCATCAAAATCAAATCAAATCAAGAAATCATTTAGTACATTTGCATGGTCAAAATTTAGATCTCAATTTGTCTTTGAAGCCAACCTCTTCGAGCTCACCTTCAAAGAGGGGCAGCTGTTGACACCTAAATTTTGGCGATCAATTTAGTCATTTATTGCATAAAAAATTAGGGGTTAATTTTATCCCTGAAAAAAAAATATTAATTGCATAGTTATTTTTAATTTACATGTTTTGCATTTTTATTTTTAGGACCGGTGGTGGATGAGCTCAAATTTTATGTTTTAAGCTCTAGTTCAGAGGCCGGGCTAGGCCCATGAAAGGATAAAATTAACCCAAGCCCGTCGTTATTTTTAATTGATTATCTTGCGAAAAATTAAGATTTGATGCGATATTATGGTTTTTGAAAAATTAAAAAAATCGCATTGTAATCTTATTTTTTATCAATAGATGATGAAATCGGGGGAGAATATTTTTGAGATAAGGATTTTTGTGATCAAGAGGTTATAAGCAATATTCTGGAGATGAAAATATTTTAAAAAGATCATGTTTTGCGTCGCCTATAAAAGGATACGTATGGATCAATCGTATGGGAGCTTCTTTGGAAAAAAACAAGAAAAGAACAAGTCAAGAGAAAGTGACGTGAGAGAGAGAGAGAGAGAGAGAGAGAGAGAGAAAAGTAAAGGGTGATTTGACCCTTACTATTCACCTTCTCCCCCAAATCGTTGCCTCTCCTCTGCAACCTCCAATCCACGAAGCTTCCGCCACCGTTTTTCCCCGACGCCGTGCCGCGCCTCAACGCCTTGCCTCGCGACGACCCAAGCTCGAGTCGAGCCGCTCTCCAACGCACCACCGCCCCACTCCGCTGCACCGCTCGCTCGACCAGCCGTGCCGCGTCCGTCGCCACCCTCACCGCGCCTCGCAACCTCCGGCCCACCGAAGCTTTGCCGAAACCGGAGCCCTAAATCGGTCCGCACCGCCTTGCAAAGGCAGCCTTTGCCCGCCGCCCGCACGCGGCTCGACTCCGCCCGTGACGCCCGCCACCATCTCCGTGCGCCCGCACTCGCGCACCCCCTCCCGAGGCTCGGCGAGTCACCGCTCCCGCACGCCGCTCGGATTTCCTCTCCAAGCGACACCCATAGCTCGACGCCGCTCCTCGGCAGCCGAGCCCCCTGTCGGGTTGCCAACGCCGCCGGAGCTCCGACGCCGGCGACCCATCACCTCTCGGTGACCAGCCATCCCCGCCAAGCCCCTATTTGGAAGCAAAAACAAAAAAAGAAAAGAAAAGGAAAATCAATTAGGTAGTTTTTCTTTTTATTTACTTTTTTATGTTAGTTTCATTTATTTACTTTGTTTTTAGTAGGATTATTCCTGAATGAATGGTTAAGATTCTAACCATGAGATCGCCTCGAGATTAGGGATTGACAGTCCGATTTTTGCGCCCGAAATCCGACTCGCAATCCCTTATAAAAATCGACAATCCAATCTCAAGCCCGAGATTTGATTCGCGATTTAATTTAAAATTGGCCAACCCGATCTCATACGCGAGATATGGTTCGTCAATTTTTAGATATCAATCTTATCCTTGTTTGATTTGCTGTTGGTTGAATCAATCTTATTTTCGTAAAAAAAAAAATCCAAAAAAAAGTGCATTCATTTAGTTTTTTATTTGAATTGCATGTTTAATTATTTGTTCGTTTTAATTTCGAATTTCTTAAAGAAAAACACAAAAAAGATCATTATGCACATTAGATTGTGATCGCATATCTCATTTTAAATTTAAATCATTTTTTTTAAAATAAAATGCATTTTAGATTTAGATAATGTCTTAGTTTAAATTAGGATTTAATATGACTTAATCCCTAAGTTAAATTAGATAGAATCTTAATCTAGCTAGATCATTTCAAATTTCATAAAATTTGTCTTAGGATAAATTAGTTGCAATTTCTAGGATAGATTGCATTTTTAAATAAAAAACGCCATTTGCATGTCATATAAAATTAGGTCCATGAAATGCACGACATTTTAGTGATTATTGTTAGGTCCATTTTTAATTGGAAATTGCCGTCATTAGATTAGGCCATTCAATAAATGTCGCGTGACATATAACTCGCATATTAAAATTATATTGTACGTCATTGCATTGCACGTCATTAGAATTAAGTCATTTTGGTTAATTTTTATTGCATGTTCATTAAGAAATCATAAAAATTTTATTCATATGTTTAGGACATGTTGCCATGCCATATCATTTCATATTAGATTGAAAGCATTGCATTGCATAGGGGCTATATTCTCGTTGAAAAAGAGAAAACAAAAATTGAATGATTGCTTGTTAATTAGAAATCATATCTAGGATTCTTTGGTGTGAATTCGATCTAACAATGCGAGATGCTTTCGTTGCTATGAGGTAAGTCCTGCAATTTATTCATTTGCTTTCTTGAGTGTTAAATTGGTGGTTTGCGCACCCGCATGGTCACTTCACATGTTAGGAATTAAAATCAATCCAAACTGCTTGCCAAACATTTTTCAAAATAAAAAGAAATGTACCGAAAGGGCGTTGGAGAAATCTAACGTAACCAAGTCCCCGAACTCATAAGTCTCTGGTTCGTAGAAGTAAAATAATTCTCCCATTATTTTACTTAGGTGTCTAATCGACCTACCATAAATTGATTAGTGGCGACTCCTAATTGAAAATCAACTGCATGTTAAAAACTTGAATCTAAGTCGCGAATTGGTATGGGCTTGGGAGAGCCCGAGTTAAGTCTAGGCTTAACAATCCATTAGCCAAACTCTAGGTGGTTCACACCCCGAGAAAAATGGGTCGCGACAGGAATAAAATAATTTCCCATGTTATGTAAACCTAATAGAAATCGATATAGTAGAGTAGAATAAATATCAAGCACGCGAACACAAGACGATTTTTTTACGTGGAAAACCTCATCAATGTGAGGAGATCAAAAAATCATGGGACCGGAGTTTACCTAAAAATCTTCACTATCAATAAAATTGGGTGAACAATGTTCTTCTCTAACAAATACTAGAAGTACATAGCAATAAAGACCTTAAGAACATAATTCTTGGCAATACACATGAATTTCACAAGAGATCAAAATAAATCTAACTAAAAACGCAGGTTTTGATCAATATACGAAAAACCTGATGTATGGAGCTTCAAACAAAAATCAAACCGTTCAGATTCGAGAAGATTGCGCCACGAACATGCTGACAAAATTTCAACTCAATCGAACCACAAATCGACCTTCGATGTCAGCTTGATGTAAATTAGACTTTGCCCCAACCTCAGATTTTCTACTTTCTCTTTTTCTCTTGTCACTACATCTTTTTACGGCTATTACTTTAAAAATAGTGAGAAACCCTATTTTTTCATATAACTTATCATATGAGCTCAAGCCCTTTTTGGGTTTATAACTCATTGAGCTTCCTCTACATAGAAGTAAACCCAACTAACAAATCTCCCCCTCACGACAATGTGGAAGGATTTACCATCCCTACTATTAATTGGCAATATTCAAGTTTCTCTCTTGGTAGAAGCTTCGTCATCATATCAGAGCCATTATAATCCGTATGAATTTTCTCAAGTTCCAACAACTTTTCATCTAGAACATTCCTTATCTAATGGTATCTAACATCAATATGTTGCGAGCACATACCTCTTTTGCTTAAATCTAAGTTCTTCTAAGAACTTCTTCATCCATAGCATCTCTTTACTAGTTTCAGTCGCTGTAATAAATTCAACTTCGGTTGTAGAAAGTGCAACACACTTCTGCAATGTTAACTTCCATGACACGGCTCCACCCATAAAAGAAATCAAATAACTAGAAGTAGATTTATGAGTATCAATATTTCTTGTCAAGTTGGAATTTGTGTATCCAACTAACTTAAGTTTCCCGGTCCCGAAACTGAGTTTCAAATTTGAAGTTCCCCGAATATACCTCATAATCCACTTCACTGCATTCTAGTACTCTCTACCTGGATTTGACAAATAGCGACTAACAACGCCAATTGCGTGCGCCAACTTTGGGCGTGTACATACCATCACATACATTAAGCTTCCTACAGCTAAGGCATATGGAACATTTTCCATATCTTTTTTCTCTTTATCAGTCTTAGGATTTTGCTTCATATTTAACTTAAAGTGGGTAGTAAGAGAAGTACTAACCACTTTAACATTGTCTATGTAAAATTTCTAAAGGATCTTCTCGATATATTTCTTTTGCGACAAAAACAACTTCTTAGCATCTTTGTTTCGGGTAATCCTAATGCCAAGAATCTGCTTCGCCGAGCCCAAGTCTTTCATGGCAAAAGACTTGCTCAAATATTTCTTCAATAACTCAATTCTTAAATCATTCCTGCTAACAATCAACATATCATCAACACAAAGCAAGAGAATAATAAAGTCATCATCAGAAAATTTTTGGACAAACACACAGATATCCGAGAAAGTCTTCTTATAGCCATGTTCTATTATAACTAACACAAACTTTTTGTACCATTACCTCGGTACTTGTTTTAGGCCATAGAGACTTTTCTTTAATTTGCACACATAATTCTCTTTCTCTTTCACTTTAAAACCCTCAGGTCATTCCATGTATATCTCTTCCTCCAAGTCACCATATAGAAAGGCTGTTTTGACATCCATTTGCTCAATTTCTAAATCTAGAATAGCTACCAAGCCTAGTACCACATGGATAGAAGACGTTTTCACTACCGGAGAAAATATATTATCAAAATTAATACCATTTCTCTAACCGAATCCCTTAACAACCAATCTAGCTTTATACCGTGATTGTGAAGTATGTTCATCTTGCTTCAACTTATATACCCATTTATTCTTCAAAACTCTTTTACCTTTAGGTAACTTCATCGACTCAAAAGTATAATTATCATAAAATGACTACATCTCATCTCGCATAACATCAAATCAATTGCTTTTGTACTCATCTTCTATTACTTCTGCATAGCACTCTAGTTCACCTACATCAGTCAATAATACATTCTCATCTTTAGAATACCTGGTGGAAGGTCGCCGGTCTCTAACAAATCTTCCGACTTGAACATCTAGTGGAACATCTAATTGAGCCTCTAGTTCATGAATAGTATTATCTGTTTCAACATATTCAGGAACATGTACATTATTTGGAACATTGACTTCCTACTGCTCTTCATCAATCTGTGTAGGAATATTTGTAAGAGAAATTGAATCCAAATCAACCAAATTATCACTAACTTGTGGTGTTGAAATCATTTCTGCTTTCTCAATATCATCTATTGTTTGATCCTCCATAAACACAACGTCTCTGCTTCTTACAATTTTCTTTTCAGCTGGATCATATTGTAACCAAACATATCATGTCCATAACTAATAAATATGCACTGTCGTGTTTTCACATCAAGTTTAGACATCTCATCTTAAGAAATATGCACAAATGCTTTGCACCCAAAAACACGCAAATAATCATAAGAAACATCGCCTGTCTAAACTATATTAGGAATATCAAACTCTAAAGGAACGCATGGAGTAAGATTTAATACATGCATAATTGTACTTAAAGGCTCATGCCAAAAGGATCCATGTAGCTTTAAATGTGAAAGTAAGTATATTACATTTTCAACCAATGTTATGTTTATTCTTTCAGGTAAGCCATTTAACTAAGGCATCTTGGGAGGTGTCTTTTTGATGTCAAATACCTTGTTGTCTACAATATTTATCAAAAGGTCCGATATACTCTCTTTCGTTATCATTTTTGATGCATTTCAATTTCTTTCCAGTTTGTCTCTCAACTGAAGTCTGAAATTGTTTAAAAGCATATAATACTTGATCTTTAGTTTTCAAGGTATGAATCCAAATTTTTCTTGAAAAATCATCTATGAATGTAACAAAATAAAGAGAGCCACCAAGTAATTTTGTTTTCATATAACTGCAAATATCAGAATGCACTAAATTCAGTCTACCTAACTTTCTTGAAGGAGGTGAACTTTTAAATGCAACTCTGTTCTGTTTTCCTGCTAAACAGTGAGCATACTTCTTTAGCGCCGAACTTTTCAATTCTAAAAAGAGCTTCTTCTTGACTAATATTGACAAACCTTTTTCACTAATGTGACTAAGTCTCTTATGCGATAACTCAGCTGCATCTTCACTGTCTATTGCATTAATTTTGTCTGTAAACAATTTTGTTTGCATAATGTACAACGAAAAATATTTTTCACCTCTAGCCACAACAAGAGAACATTTTGTGAGCTTCCATTGACTATTACTGAAAATGCCGCAATACCCCTCATCATCCAACTTGCCTGTAGAAATCAAATTCAAGCGGATATCAGGTATATGTTTAACATTATTCAATACTAACCTTGTGCCATTGCTGGTTTCTAGGCACACATCACCGATGCCTAGAGCTTGACCTAGCTCATTGTTTTCCATCTTTACAGATTTGAAGTCACCTGACTTGTATGATGTAAAAAAATCCCTACGAGACGTAACATGAATAAATGCACCATTATCAATTACCCAACTAGTTTCATGATATACAAAATTCACAACATCACCATAAAAAATGATGAGAAAGTTTTCTTTAAGTACAGCAACATGATTATCATCACTGTCATTATCACTTTTCTTCTCTTTAGCTTTCTCTTTTTGTTTCTCCATTTTTAACTGGCGACAAAACCTCTGAGTATGTCCCTTTTGATGACAATAATGGCACTTAACATTAGCAAATTTATTATACTTACCTCTACTTTTATCTCGACTTTTATCTCTATTTCTCGAATCTCGATATTCGCTTCTTCCTCTTTTCTCAACAACCAAGGCATCAGAATGTGAAAATGACGATCTTTGTGTCTTCCTTCTCATTTTTTCATTCAAAATACACTCTTGACCAAATCGGTAATCGTACCATCCGGGGCAAAATTAGACAAAGATGTTTGGAACGTCTCTCATGAATCCAGCAAAGTATCAAGCAATCATAGTGATTGTATCTCATTATCAAACTTGATTCCCATTGCAGCCAACTGATTTATAATTCCTTGAAAAGAATTTAAATGATCGGTCAAACGAATACCATCTTGATATCTCAGAGCCATCATCTATTTTATCAAAAATAACTTATTATTCCCAGTCTTTCAAGCATATAACTGTTCAAGCTTATCTCATAAACTGTGTACATGTATTTCCTCAATAATATGGTTCAAAACATTATCATCCACCCATTACCTAATATAACCACACACTTGACGATGAAATATAGATCATTCAGCATCAGTTTTATTCTCTAGTTTCTTCTCAACAAATACGGGCAAATGAAAATCTTTCACATATAAAAAGTCTTCTATCTTCCATTTCCAAATATGATAATTCGAACCATTCAGTGTTATTATTCTACTCATATTCGTTTTCATTGTTTAACACAAAGCAGAAAAATCAAGCAATAATTAAAAACTCTAATACCACTCTAATGGGAGAACAGTAACAATTCGAACAATATCGAATTAACGCGGCGGAATAAAATAATATATTCTCTTATATAAATCTAATAGAAATCGATATAGTTGAGTAAAATAAATACCAAGCACGCGAACACAAGAAAATTTTTTTACATGGAAAACATTCTCGATGTGAGGAAATCAAAAACCACGGAACCAGAGTCCATCTAAAAATCTTCACTATCAACAAAATTGGGTAAACAATGCTTTTCTCTAGCAAATACTAGAGGTACATAGCAGCAAAGATCTCAAGAATATAATTCTTGGTAATACACATGAATTTCACAAGAAATCAAGGATAAATTTGACCAAAAACGCAGGTTTTGATCAATCCACGAAAAATCTGATGTATGGAGCTTCAAACGAAAATCAAACCGTTTAGATTCGAGAATATTGTGCCACGAACATGCTAACAAAATTTCAGCTCAATTGGACCATGAATTGACCTCCGATGCCAGCTTGATGTAAATCAGACTTTACCCCAACCTCAGATTTTCTGCTTTCTCTTTTTCTCTTGTTACTACGTCTTTTTGCAGCTACCACTTTAAAGATAGTGAGAAACCCTATTTCTCCATATGACTTAGCATATGGGCTCAAGCCCTTTTTGAGCTTGCAACTCATTGGGCTTTCTCCACATATGAGTAAACCCATCTACAGAAAATTAGTGTCTTTGAAATGCATATATTTCCACACCATTCTCTAAGCATTATAAGGGGGAAAACTATTAAGCGAAAGTTATAAACATAAAGCAAAAGCATGCAATGAGAAAATGCTCATAGCAGGTATTTGCAAATGAGAAAATCGTCTTCACTTTGTATCTGGTCACATTGGCCTATACACTTCTATCAACTTCTCAATACATCCTTCAAACAATTATCAATGAATCTCCCTAAAATGTCCAAAACGACAGTGTCATGGGGTTGATCAGAGGTATGTCTTGACAAATCAATGCATGGAATAATGTCACCAAATTGGAAGTTAGAACTACCATGACTAGATATTAAATTATAGAGGTTCACCAGATTATCCATAGTACAGGCAGAGTACAGACAATATTTCCTTTCCATTACATAGAAATTGAAATGGCAAAAGAACAAAGTGAAATACCAATGGGTGTATGATCACATACCGTCAAACCTTCAACTATAAAAGTATAACGACAATGACACGACCATCCTTCCACCAAAAAAGGTGCAACTTCAAACATTATCAACATTAACCTATCGCCCTAAATTTAACTCCATTCAAATATCCGATAGGATAGAGAACTAGTTATAAGATCATAGTTCTAAAATCCATTACTAATATACATTTTCCCAACTGAGAAACTAAACCTCAACAGATACCATTTCAAACATATATTAGACTATCTCAACTCATAATCAAATTTTAACTAACAAAGTTCCCGTTACTAGCGCTCTCATCCTACTAGCTACTAACTAAAGAACTTGAAAAAGATTCAAATAAAAAGGGTGAGTAACCATAACTCAATGACTAATGAATGCCTCTTTTAAGCAAATCGCGTACCCACTATACATATTTACAAAACCATAATGAAACTCAATAATCTCAAGTTCAGTTGATAATATACATACATTTTCAAATATAAGTTATTTCCAAGTTCTAGATACTTAAAGTGCCAAAACTTAGTATGGGAGGATACTTAAGTGCCAAAAGTTAGGAAAGTGACACTTAAGTGTCAAAATCAGACCAAAATTGATCAGTTAAGTACCAACGGCAAGAAAATCTTATCAAAATGCTGACGTGAAGATTTTCTAGTAAAGCAAGTGCAAAACGACGTCATTTTGTACACTGACATGGTTAGACGAGTATAAAAACGACATCATTTTACTATTGACATAGGTAGATAATTAATATAAATATTGATTAAATTAAATTTAAAAGTAAATTATTTAATTTCATATATATATATATGAAAGGGATGAGGAGGAGGAGGAGGCAGATGGAGATTGTAGGTGGCGAGGGCTGAGCCCTTGTCAGTGACTCATAGGGAAGGACCGGCTGAGATTGCCAAGCCCTAGCCAAGGGTCAACGACTCTAGTCAATCGGCGGCAAGGGCCTATGAGCCCTTGCCTAGATTTGGGGTGAGAGTCGCAACCCTCCTCCAAATTCGACGAGGGTCGCCGGCCCTCGCCTAGTCGAGCCAAGTGCCACCGCACCAAGGCCAAGCAATCTCGGTCGACCGACGATGAGGGCTTGCAGGCCCTAGTCGACCGGCAACAAGGGCTCACAGGCCCTAGTCGCCAATCAGTTAGGGTCGCTGGCCCCTAGCTAAGGCCCAGCGACCCTAGCTGACTTTCCCCCACCGTCGCCGGCCCTTCCCGACAATTGAACCCTCGCCGCCTGCAATCTCCATCTTCCTCTTCTTCTTCTTTTCTTTTTTTAATATTAAAATTTAGTTTTACATTTAATATAATTAATTTTTATATTAAAATTCAAATCCACATCAAAACAACGTCATTTTTGTGTTTCTTTGCTAAGTCGGCTCTCCAAAGAAGCCACATATGCAAGCAATATTAATAAAAAATTATCACGTAGGATTTCTAACAAAGTTTGCTGAACCTGGTACTCAAGTGTCTCATTTCTAAAAATAAATAAAAAAAGGGTATTTAAATGTCACCTTCCTAACTTTTAGCACTTGGACGGTTCTTTTGCCGTTATTTCCTTTCGGCAAAAATTCATACGTATAAGGTCAAAATATACAATAAAATATGTGATCATGTGAATAGTAAAATAATTAAATATTCATTACTTTCTAATAACGCAGTTTGTATACATACAATACCAAAAGGGATTTATATCTTTCCACAAAAATTTAGACATATTAGGAATCCTCATCTAAATCAACAACATCGAATTATATATCAATAGTCAATCCATTGATCAATCTCAGCATAACACTTCGTGACAAAATCACCAAGATTTTCATAACTAGCTCTCCATCGATTGTCAACCAATGTCTCAACCTAAAGTAATATTTTAAAACTAGTATATAAACCTAAAAATCTCTTAATGTTTCACAACAATATTGAGTATAAACCTTATTCTCTAATAATCCTACAATCAAAACCATAATTCATCTCATAAACCATTTTCACAAACTAAATCACATCACTTTTCATAACATTCTTTATAAAACAAAAAGTGTTTCGTCAAGCATTTCGTAATTCAATACTTATGACTTTTTATAAACATACTCAAAATCAAAAGCTTTCTAAAATTCTTCCACAAAAAAGATTTCACAAACTCAAAATATATAATCTTTGTTAATTCCATTCATCATACATACATACATACATACATACATACATACATACATACATACATATATATATAACACATTTCTCACACCATTTTGGAACGCATTTCATAAAACATTTCTCAAACTATACATATATATATATAACACATTTCTCACACCATTTTGGAACGCATTTCATAAAACATTTCTCAAACTATACAAAATACCAAAAAGTAATAAATGTTCGATCCAACGTTTTATACAACAACCATAGTATTCCATAACTCATACGATACAATCAATATTACTTTCGAAATATGATTTACAAACTTAAATAAGAAATAGCACCAGTCACCTACGAAAGTTATGAACCAACTTACCAAAGTTACTCGAAGTAACAAACACGGAATCTTATCAAAGAAGCAATATATATCGTCAAAATCACATGAAGCACTATCTTAACTACAAATCGGCTAAACTAAAGCTAATAAAATGATTCATAGGTGTCAACAAATCACTTATCCAAAACGATTATTTAAGCTATCTACAACATAGAACTCATATGCAAAACCCTAAAATTTCACACCAACTAAACATTACTCTAAATTGACTCTCATCAAATTTCACATCTCTACAATACCATAATACCCCATTTCCATTAAATCTCATAGTTCAACAACTAAAAAATCAAAACTTTGAGGCTCAAATTTCACAAAACTTCAAATTTAAGCCATACTTTCGAAAACTTTTCCAATTGGAATATCGGAGGGCATGAGCACTTACTAGCCGTTGCTATACATATCCGACTCGACAAAACTTCTATGGCACACAACTCTTTTGCTTTCCCTTTTCTCTTCTCTTTTCTTTTTCTCTCCCGCTGCCCTCTGCATGCGCTCTCCTTTCCTATTAAATTATGTCTCAAGTTTGAGTGCTTGCAAAACGCGATTCGCTTGAATGTGGAAGTTCGTTAGATTCCATGAAAATAAAAATAAAAATTTAAAAAAAGAAAGGGGGCTATCACTGTGGGGCTCAATGGGCACACACATAAGAAGAAAAGAAACCGCATGTCCACGCCGCGTGTCCACGCCGACAAGGAGCTGCACGAAAGAAAGAAAAGGAAGCTAGAGATCTTTTCTTTTTGGCATATGACTTGAACGCGCGGTAATTTTGTGTCGTAAGTTTATATCCAAGTGAGTTATTTATTTATAAACACTTTAGGTTTTTGGTTAAATCTAGGTGTAGGAAACACTTGAGCGTGTAAGTGATTATAAACTATGATTCTCCAATTATAGTGGATTATTTACTGCTAGCTCTCCCCGTGGACGTAGATACTGATCTCAGATCTAACCACGTAAATTTCTAGTATCTGTATTATTTCTCATTTATTTCTTTGGTGATTTCGCGTTGACGTAAATTATAAAATCCTATCGTTTCCACCTATTATATCCCAACAATTGGTATCGAGCTTGGGATTAGATTTCTTAATTGTGATTTGGAGCTTTTGTTTGTCTAATTATTATCTGGAAATTCTATTATTGCAATTATGTTTGAGAGGAAATCTGAAATTGAGAAGTTTAACGGAAGCAACAACTTTGTGTTATGAAACATCAAAATGCAAGGTTTATTGACAACCCAAAGTTTGGCCAAAGCATTGGATGGTGAAGATGAGTTGCCTATTATAATAAAAGCCTGAGAGAGGGTGGAGCTAATGAAAAAAAAACAAAGAGCACAATTCTGTTAAATTGTCGGATGAGGTCTTAATAGAGATTGCTAAGGAGAATGATGCCGCAGCATTATGGGCAAAATTTCAAGCACTCTATGTGAAGAAATATTTGAACAATCGCTTGTACATGTTGAAGAAGATGTTTTAATTTAGATATACTGAAGGTACGTCTATCGGAACCCACCTAGATGAATTTAATAAACTCATGATGGATCTAAAGAACGTCGGTAAGATACTTGATGATGAAGAATAGGGCATGATGTTGTTAGCCTCTTTACCAAAGTCATGGGAGCACTTTCCTAATTCACTATTACAGGGGCGTCCTACAATTACCTCGAAAGAGGTAAAGTCCGCCTTATTCTTTAAGGAGTGCAGAGAAAGTTGCGAAATGACCGTTTGGCACAAGAAGTAACGCAAGCACTGACGATTTTGGGTAGAAAAGAGGAAAGAAGCCTTTGCACGTGAAAGAGAAAGAGGTGGGCTCAGGTCAAACTTTGACCTGGGCACACATATAAAAATGAAATATTTACGGGTCTTCTTTTCCTTCCAAAAGAAGCCAAAAAAGAAGCCACACATCCACGCCGCATGTCCACGTCGAAGAGGAGTTGCACGAAAGAAAGAAAAGGAAGTTGGAGATCTTTTCTTCTTGACATACGACTTGAACGCGTAGTAATTTTGTGCCGTGAGTTTATATTCAAGTGAGTTATTTATTTATAAACACTTTGGATTTTTTGTTAAATTTAGGTGTAGGAAACATTTAAACGTATGAGTGATTGTAAATTCTGGTTCTCCGATTATAGTGGATTATTTGCTGCTGACTCTCTTCGTGGACGTAGATACCGATACTCAAACCGAACCACGTAAATTTCTGGTGTCCTTATTATTTCTCGTTTATTTCTTTGGTGATTTCGCGTTGATGTAAATTGTAAGATCATGTCGTTTTCGCGTATTATATCCCAACATTTCCCTTTATATTTGAGCTGAACTTGCACTTTTTTCTTCCTTTGACTTTTCTACATTATTCTCTTCTTCTTCTTTTTTTGACTTGGTCAAAATAGTCCAAAAATCGTACATAGCATCTCACCATTTGATCTAATCCGGATTAGTAGCTAGTACAGAGTTTACTATGCAAAAAGAAACTACAAACCAATCAAGCAGCTTCATGGATAGATAACAAAGATACAATACATAAACAAGGCTGTTGTAATAAAATAAAAAAATAATAATAAAAAAAATCTGCTTAACATAAAAAGGGGCAAAATTCAGATGATTATCTCTAGTGCACAAGGAGTAGATTTTCTATAAGCTACCCTGCCCGCGGTTTGCATGTAATCACGGGGCGGTCGTTGCAGATGCTAGAATGGAGCAGCACATGGATATCGAACGTCGCCGGAGAGATCGCCATGGTTCTGGGAGGGGCCATGTGGATAACGAGCTTCCGCCCTATTCGTGAGAAAATGTTCGAAGCTTTCTTCTACACCCACCAGCTCTACGCACTCTACATCATCTACTATATCTTGCCCGTCGGTGCAGCCTATTTCTGCATGATTGTCCCGAAGATTTTTCTCTGTCATCGATCGACACTTGAGGTTCCTTCAGTCACGGCCACACTTTAGATTACTCGCTGCACCCCTCCTTGCTCTCCAGCATGATCGGCTGAACTTTGCCAAAAGTCCAGGTTTGTGTCGCAATCGAAATGACTTGATGGAGCAAGCTTATATATACCTTAGCCTCCAGTTTTTTTAAATTTATATGAGGTACATGACGAAGAGACATTTTTTTGTTAAAAGAATACAAATCACCATTAGGCAAAAGCCCACAAGTATCTCTGCCTTTACTTCGACTCTTTAGGAACCATTGAGCTACAAAAATTATCATATCGGCTTCTTCTATTTGATTATGTCATTTACATATCAAGAAATAGTGGAACACATGCTCGGTCCCACTTGAAAATAGCAGTTTTCACTTAGTATCTACTTTTTAAATTGTGATTGGTTCTGTCCATCACGTCATTCATAAGATGAATATAAATAAATTTATTTAATAATTTGTCATTGGACTAATAGGGCCCAATATATAAACTAATAATACATACATAACTTCTCACTGTCATTTTTTTCGCATTTATGTTACTGAGAAAAGATGAGTTTACCCATGGCATACCGCATTTATGTGTTTGGGTCACTGCATTATCTTCTTCAAAAGAGGTAAGTCATAGTTTGCTCTAGCTACAATGCACTGGACAAACTAGGCCACGTGCATTTTTCCCCATAATTTTGGGTTATGTGTCATCTTTTGCACGATCCTTTACATGGAATAACACTTTCCTCAATAGATTGCAGAGGTAAAATACAACTCGACGAGCATTACGTTCATAAACATACCAAGCATCTCCAAGCGAACTTATGCAGGCACGAAACGCCGGTGATGGTGAGCGGAGAAGCGGCAATGCTCCGTTTTTCTCCATAATTCGTGAGATCATCCACGAAGCCAACCAACAACAACCCGACACCGCCGCCTCATCAAAGCTCTTGCGCATGCTCCTCGTATGTGCCTTAAAGACATCGGCCGATCTCGCCATCCTTGACCTCCTGCTTCCCTTCTCTCTCCCTCCCTCCTTCCACCTCCCTCCTCAACTCCACCTCCGGATCGAGGCCTACGTCACCCGGAGACCACAACTGGTTCAAGCGCCACCCTCTTGACTCCCCCATCACCCTTGCCCTCAGTTCCAACTCCTGGCTCTGACTCAGTGCCGTCATAACCTCCTCGTTCGCCATCCAAACCACCCGGTTCAAGCTACGAAAGTGCATTTCGGGGCGAGGCCTGACCTTAGAAGTAAAAGTTTCTTTTCAAGTTATCATGCGACCTTCTTGACAACTAAAACATACACATGCAAGAGTTTTTGCGTAGTTGATAAATTAAAGGCCGAAAGGGAGGTCATTCAAGCCCGACATCCGCCCCAGAGACCCAAAATGTATCAAATGTGAGGGCTTGTCGGGCCTAGTTATGGACCGTGAAGCCCTTGATTGGAATAATTTTTTAAAGGAACCGATTCTTTTGTTTTTTTCGCTTTTTGCCCTTTTGAAGTTTTGCTTTGCAGAGATACTGTCGTACAGTCGTAGTGCAAAGGGTAGAAAATATTAGATGCGTGCATATATAGTGCTAGCATGGCAAATAAGAAGGCCCTTGAGAGCGTGTCGCGTGTGGGATCCCTTTTGAAAACTCTTCCCTCCCCTCTCTCTTCTGCCTCCCCAGCACGGTCACTTTCTCTCCTCTCTTCTCCCGCAGTTGAAGCTGTGCAAACACCTTCCTCTCTCCCCAAAAAAAAAAAAAACTCCACCATCCCCAACAAACAAGAGGAGACGAATAAAAACAATCGTTCCTAGTATTTCTTTATTCCTATTTGAAACTTAATCGAGTTCCCGTTTCAATTCCAATTGTCATTTTTTTTTTTTTTTGTGGATTTTTGTGCGTTTTTACTCCCCACGAGTCACGGTGGAGGGTTTACCTCACACGGGAAACATGGAGCACGTGCTCCTTAGGCTAACAACCAACTCAAACGATAGCTGGACTTTAACAACTCAGAATCTAGACAATTTCTTGTTGCCCACTTCATGCAGATCACGAACGATTCTTCAACTTGGACATGTTTGTTTGAATCTTCACCCTCGAAACTTCAACCGACTATGACATTTTACAAGTAGCCACTCTTATCGACTTAATTCAGCCAACTTCCAGCCGACTTTTCTTCCTTCACACGCACACTTGCCGCACAAATTTTTAGACTTTCATGCATGTAGACTTCTCTAGCTTGTTCTAGGATTTTTTTTCTTTAGCCGCTATTCTTGACTGTGCAAAAGTTGACAGCTTCTGTTAAATTAATATCTCGAGTTTGAATTCGGATAAACAAAATTTATCGATAAAGTTTTTTCCAAGCGAATTATAAATCGGATGAAAAAGAAAGAAATAATTTCTTTCTTGGATTTCCTCCTTCGTATGTGCGAAACAAGAATCTTGGGCACACACTTTATAAAACAATTGTGGTGGGCCCTTTTGGCGTGAGGAAGAAATCCCTACGCGTGAAGCTTACCGAGTTCTCTACACGTAAATCTAAGACGTAGGTGGGCCCAGGTTAAAGTTTGACCTGGGCACACGTATAAAATAAAAAACAGAATTTTTGTCGGTTTCTCTCCCCTTCCGAAAGTCGCACGCCGAAGCCCTTACGTTTAACGATCCGCGAGCCGAAGCCAAACGTAAGAAGCCACACGTCCGCCGAAGAGAAGCTGGAGATTTTTCTTTTTGGCGTGTAACTTGAACATGTGGTATTTTTTTGTGCTGTGAGTTTATAACCTTGAAGTTTTGGATTTTTAGTTAAATCTAGACGTGGAAAACACTTGAGCGTTTGAGCGATTGTAAATTCTAATTCTCTGATTTTAGTGAATTATTTACTGCTGACTCTTCCCGTGGACGTAGGTGCATCAAACTCGAACCAAACTACTTATATTTCTGGTGTCCTCATTTTTCTCGTTTATTTCTCTGACGATTTCGCATTGACGTAAATTGCAAGATCCTGTCGTTTCCACGTATTATATTCCAACAGCTTCCCTGATGCTGATGTTCATCTAGCTTTTTCTATGTAATGGACTCTTCTGCTGGTATCCTGTCAAGATGTCTCTGGTGAAGTTATAACAATTAATATCCTCACCACGTAGTATATCCCAACAGCTTCCCTGGTGCTGATGTTCATCTAGCTTTTTCTATGTAATGGACTCTTCTGCTGGTATCCTGTCAAGATGTCTCTGGTGAAGTTATGGCAATTAATATCCTCACCAATTGAAGTTTCGATTTCGGGAAACTTGTAAATCTTCCAAACATGGAACTTGCTTCTACCGAAAAAGTGATTCTCGGGTCTATTGCCTTTGTGATATTCTGGGTATTGGCCGTTTTCCCATCTGTGCCGTTCCTACCTGTAGGAAGAACAGCAGGTTCGCTCATTGGAGCGATGCTTATGGTCATTTTCCGGGTCATAACCCCAGAGCAAGCTTACGCTGCGATTGATCTCCCAATCCTCGGCCTTCTCTTTGGGACGATGGTGGTTAGTGTCTATCTGGAAAAGGCCGATATGTTCAATCACCTGGGTAAGTTGCTCTCCTGGAAAAGCAAGGGAGCACATGACTTGCTTTGTCGGATTTGCTTGATCTCTGCCATTTCAAGTGCTTTCTTCACAAATGATACGTCTTGTGTTCTTCTGACTGAGTTCGTGCTTAAGATAGCCAGGCAACACAATCTCCCTCCGCATCCATTTTTACTTGCCCTTGCGTCGAGCGCCAATATTGGGTCTTCGGCGACTCCCATTGGGAATCCTCAAAATTTAGTCATAGCTATACAGAGTAAGATCTCATTTGGGAGTTTTCTCGTCGTACTTCTTCCTCCAACGGTGATCGGGGTTCTCGTCAATGCGCTGATTCTTCTATGCATGTACTGGAAGCTACTGTCCGTCCAAAAGGACGAAGAAGATGCAGCTTCTGAAGTAGTAGCTGAGGAAGATGTGAGTTCTCATGAAATGCATCTTCTTCTTCCTTTTAGAAACCGGTCGACTTCTTGTGAGAATGAAATTCACCAGGTCTCAAGCAGTGCGCCTGCGTTGGCAAGGAACTCAACTGCATCGGAAGAGACGCTTCACAACGGTGCTTCTCAGAAAAAGCATGGAACGGCTGCTTCCGATGAAGTCGTATCTGTCAACGGGTTGAATGATGTGTTCCCAGTGAAGCATTCAAAGGGGAAGGAAACACTTGCCCCTCGATTTAAGAGGATATTATGGAAATCACGCGTTTACCTTGTCACCATCGGTATGCTGATCTCTTTTTTGATGGGTCTGAATATGTCTTGGACAGCTATTACCGCCGCCCTGGCCCTCGTAATTCTCGACTTTAAAGATGCTCAGTCTTGTCTAGAGAAGGTATAGCCTCTCTCTGGATTCTATGTGCCGGAACTCTCGATTAGGGAACTTGGGATTTGCTTTGTAAGTCATTTCTTTGTGATTTCACCAGGTCTCCTACCCTCTGTTGATATTCTTTTGTGGAATGTTCATCACGGTCGATGGATTCAACAGAACTGGAATTCCAAGCACTCTCTGGGACTGGATGGAGCCACATGCCAAAGTCAATTGTGCTAGCGGGATAGCTGTTCTTGCTGTTGTCATTTCGGTGCTGTCGAATGTCGCTTCGAATGTGCCAACCGGTATGCTGAATTGCTGATCCTACTCCTGAATAAACCCGACCATATAATTAGTCTAACAGAATCCTCAACTTGATTACCTCTTTGGTCTAGGGCTTGTCTATCGTGCCGATAAGAAACTTCAAACCAGACAATTTACAATGACCGAAATATCTTTGTAGGCGTTGAAGCTTTAACAATTGCACAACATGGATGCATTATCTAAACTCTTACATGTTCTAACTATAATTGGTTTGATGTCTATCCCTCGAACCTATTTGTCATTGCCATCCTATTTAAGTAAGACCAAAGATTTCTTCTTACTTGATGCGACATTTTGCTGATCGATCATTTGTCTACAAACAATACCATAAGGTCGTACTTAGGGATAAGCATGGTCCAAATTGGGCTGATCCGGCACCTAACCCAAGGGCTAACCCCCACAGTATTGGTCCTCAATTTTTGGGATCAAGGATCGACCGTGTTGAGCCTAGGACCAAAAGTCAAACCGAACCGATGCTTTGGGTGTGGTCCAGTTCCAAGGTCATCTCGAGACGAACCGATTGTTTTTTTGTTTCATTTTTTGTATTTCTTGAAAGAACAAACATATTATTTCAAATTATATATCTATCAATATCACGACATTGAGAAACTAAATTATGAACACTAGTACATATCAAATACAAATATAAGATAAGGTAATAATAGAAATTTCATACTTGCACGTGAGACGAGCGAGGAGAGGCTAAATGTGAGCAACGAGGTGAGTGAACAAAGGCAAGTAGCAAGACAAGTGAGGCAAATGAATAGAGGCAAGCCACGAGCAAGGCGAGCGAGGCCGAGGTGAGTGAAGAGGGTTCTATTTTTTTTTTTTTTTCAGTTGAATTAGGGCTAGGTTTTATTCTACTTTCTAATTTACATAGCAAATTGAACTGCAAAGAGAACAAAAGAAGAGACGTTAGGGTTTAGAGTAGACAAAAGTATATAATATAAAATTTAATAGAACTATAATATAAAATAATATATATGTAAGGTTGGTCCGAACTAACCCTAAACCTCTAGGACAGAAGACCAACCTGCACAATGCAGGGTCCAAAGATCTCAAGATCAAGGACCGACCCAGTCCTCTAGGGAATTAGGTCAGGATCGGTCTGGTTGGGCCGGTCCAAGATTTGTCTAGGATTGACCCTAGATTAATGCTCACCCCTAATTATACTTAGTTTATGTATCTTATCTTGACATGTCCACGCAGAGTCCACATTCCTATTCTAATGTTTCTGCCTTCCCTTACTTCTTTAGGTCAATGTTTCTAACACTTCGTTCTTCAGTTCTCTTGCTTGGAAGCCAGGTGGCTGCATCAGCGGCTGCTATTTCAGCCGCGGAAGAGAAGAAGTCATGGCTCATATTAGCTTGGGTGAGCTCCGTTGCAGGGAATCTCTCGCTGCTTGGATCGGCGGCCAACTTGATTGTGTGCGAAAAGGCTCGCCTGGCCCCAAATCTTGGCTACACTCTGTCCTTCTGGAACCACTTCAAGTTTGGAGTCCCTTCCACCATTATTGTAACTGCCATAGGCTTGGCACTGATAGGATGACAAGAAGTAACTAATAGCATCTCTCCTGGATGCTCGATAGATCTTTCAATTAATACAATCTCCTACTGAACTCGCTATCAAGTTCTTATCCTATCTTTTGTCCTAGGGATGAGGGAACAAATCGAAGAATAATATTGATTTTGCTCATTTCCCACCTAGAGCTGAGTGTTCTTTTATGCGGGAGTATCAACTTCCATCGATCCAATCTTAAACTCAACTCTTGTCCTGCCCAATCATTGCCCTTTAAGCAAAGTTCAATTTTGGCTGCAATTTGATTTGATGGTTCAAGGTTGAAGACGTCAATTCAATGAGAAAGTTACCAATTCAACATACTAGTTGTTGATCAACTACCAAGTTATCGACTCACACGTTTGTTGTTGATTTTGAGGCTGCTAACTGACTACCTAGCAATTAGCAATTAGAGGTTGTTTTGGTTTATTTCCATTTCTATTTATTAAACTTTTAAGGTGACTATTTGGCTTCCAAGACTAGTGGACGAATTTGTATAGTCTAATATTTGATACATGCATTTGGTCTTAGTTTCATGCATTTAGTCCTAGTTTTTATGAGTCTTTACCAAGAGCCATTTCTGTTTTTAGGATTCCAAGAGCCATTTTCTGATTTGATGGTGGACCAGACTTGCATTTGAACATAAGTGAGATTTTCTTTAAATGAGCGAATTTCTATTCTAATTCTTTATCTAAATTCTTTGATGGAGAATCAAGAAGTTCTTTATGCTTGATCGATGATTTCTCTAAACCTTAGTAGTGAACTTATCCTATCTCGAAATCCTTTATCATTGATTGGTGCTATTCTTTTAGGCCTTACTAGTGAATTATCTCGATCTTTATCCTAGACCGGTAAAGTGACATTTATGTCTTTGGTGGGGATGTTCTCTTTAAAAAAATCTTATTATCACTCAAAAGGCATCTTCAACACGCATCACTTTTACATTTCACGATATGATCACATTCATAAGTCAAACTGGGTTCTCTTGGGCATTGGACAAATGCTAGGAAACATATCAGAAGTTTTTGACAGTAAACTTCACGACTATGGGCATGTGCAGAATGCGATAATCAGAATTTCAGACAGGAGATGAAAGCCTCATCAACACCGGTTTGGCATCCAGTAATACGCAGTGGTACCAAGTTGCTCCGTCGGGCCCCAATTCAGCACATAGGCGCCCACAGGATAAGCTCTCTACCGCTCAAGCTCGTACGATAATGATTTTATAATGAGGGAACTAGGACTTCTGCAAGCCCTCACTGAATAAGTTTCTTCGCTTCAGGACTTCCTATAGTTCATCCGAAAGAAAGCAAAGTATGATATATAACGTAATCTTGCACGTCACGGGGGCAAATCTCCTGCGACTTGACTTAGAATGAGATGACAAGAGCATGTAGTTGCTCCTCCTTCCTCTTTGCTTCTCGCAAAAATAGAAAGAAGACAGTCAATTTTCTCTTCTTCTTTTTTTTTGTTTTTCTTTTTTCCTTTCGTTTTGAATTTGTGGATTCAGTGCGACTTCTGCCATGTTGTGTTTGTGGCGACGTTGGACACGACAGCAATACTGGACGTACTTAAAATTTTCACTAAACCTTGTGTATTGGGTTCCGACGGATTCCGCAAACAATTGTCTTCCCATGTGATCTTGCCCATTCATTTAGTAAATAATCATTAAAGAAACGGTATTTCCGTCCTTTGGATGCTTAAGAAAAAGAGTCAAAAGGAAAATGTTTTCTTAGTTAACGGAAAATTTGTGCTTAAATTCAGAAAAATATTTTTTACTTTAAAAAAAAATCAGAAATCATTTTCCAAATTATGATTAGATAACAGTGCTTGGACCAAAAACTATTATTTGGACACAAGAACCCCACGCTTGTTCCTGGGCTGTCGGTAGGCCCGGCCCAAGTTCACCGGGGTCCATCGAGAACAAGCCCAAGTCCAAAAAGTCAGGGTTCGGAACCCCAGTGCTTGGGCCTTGGTCCATAGAGTTTGGGCTCAGGATACTAGCACCAGTGGCTAGGCCTAGGACTCTAGTACCGTCACCTAACTCCCTACCACCTTGGCTCGGGCCCTAGACCTCAATGCTCGTGTTGAAGTCCCTAGTACTCGAGTATAGGTCCATTGAGGCCGAGCTCAGGTCCTAGAACCCGGGACTGGGTCCATCAACATTGGGCCTGTGACTCTAGTGCCAGAGCTCAAGTCCCAAATGCCTAGGCTCGTGTCCATCGAGATCATGCCCTTGTCCATCAAGGCCGGGCTTGGGTCCTTGCGCCCATGCTTATGTCCCTACGCTTGGGATCGAGTGTATCGAGACCAAGCTCGAGACCTCAATGCCAATGCCCAAGTCCATACACGTCAAGCTTGTGTCCATCGAGGACAAGCCTATGTGCATTGAGGTCAGGTTCGAGACCTCGACGCTCGCCCCCAAGTTCATCGAGGCCAGCCCAGGTCCATCAACGAAGAGAGAGCGTGCTAGGGGGAGAGAGAGAGAGAGAGGAGTTTGAAAATGGGTCCGACATGCGACACGAGCCAAAAAGGAGAGGAGAGAGAAGAGTTTTCAAAATGGGGTCCACATTGACACCTGTCGCATTCTCGAATACCTTCTTATTTGCCTCTCTAGTATATAAGATGCACCCAATATTTTCTCGTGAGTGTGAGCCCCGAAAAATGAGGCATGAATATTTTCTCGTGAGTGTCAGCTTTAACTGGTGATGGATTTTAATTAGACATGGGGACGACGTGTATATCAAGCAAAACTCAGTTTCACTTTCGTGTTGTCATCGCATTGCATTCCTCTACGCCTGTGGGTGTGAGAGTGTGCATCCGCTGATTTGATCCAATCAGTACTAATGTAGCTTGTACAAAGTCTACTAATGCAAAAAAGAAACCTCAAGACCAAACAAGCAGCTTCATGGATAGATAGCAAAGAGGATACATACATAAATGGGGATGCTGTGATAGAATTAAATCTGCTTAACAACAAAAGGGGCAAAAAAATTTCAATTACAGATGACCATCTCTAATGCACAAAGAGAAGATTTTCTGTAAGCTACCCCGCCTGCTGAAAACATTTCTGAACAAGCAGTACCCCTGATGCGATGCGTTACAACAAGGGCTGCACATTCTTTCAGCCAATCCAACCTGTATTTTTTATAAGTTCTCCGAAAACCATACTGTAGGTGATGGCTTTACCATACAACATAATTCTAATGCTCTGACAAGATTTTTCAAATCTTCAGTATGACTTCGCAAATATAGCAACTTCACTGGCTGGGTTTCCCGTCATCAAGCATGTCTTGATGTCTTCCGGCTGGTCAAAAGGAAAGCACCTGATCGTAGCCCCAGTTTCTTCTTTTACTCTCAACTCATCCTGGTCACTGTAGCCATATGCCAGCCATGATATTAGGAAGCCAAGCAAATGCGCTTGCTAATACCAAAAGAGAACGAATGTACAAAAAAGAGAACCGTCATGAAAAAGATGATAGCACAAGATACCTTGCTGACCAAGGGCCTCTTGCCCATTTGCCCTGGGAAATTGCTTCTTTCAATTCATCGTAGGAGCTCACATCCAAAATGTTCCTGCACAAGGTAAATGCTCCTTTAAATACAATCACTTGAATAAACCTGAACAGAAATGATATTGCAGGAGACGAAGATAACTGCTAAACACAAGTTTCTTTCTATTTACATAACCACAAGGATATTATTGAAACATTCATATGGTTGACCAAACTTCACTGAAATTAATCTAGAGACGCACATTCGGAGCTGTTTGCAAGCATAACAATAGCAAGGACCCAGAGAGCTTAAGATTTGCGAGGGAAAAGCATCCCCTTTTGTTTGATTCTAAACCTATAACCAGAGGCATAATACTTTAGTAATCTAATTCATAAATTGAAGTGTTGTCATTTGTTTAATCTTTAAACTGAGGTACCATGTATTTGGAACTTTTGCTCAGCACTAACTAGATGAGCAGAAGGTAATATGACAATTCTGATTGCATGTTGGTGTTTCCTATTTGAATGAAAATCAGTCACATCACAAAAATTATCATTGGCAACTTTGGTGCAACAACCATATTGACTAATCAAAAGCAGATAGTAGACTATGAACATGCAGCAACATAGAGTAATGCAGTTTCTCCAGAATAAGCATGAGACCAAAGTGAAAGTTCCCAATCTCCATGATCGATTTTAAGTTGTGCATTTAGTTTGAAACTCAAGCAATGCCAGGCTAAAGCAAAAGTATGCACCTATCTCTGAATAATTTCGCCCTCTGGAGAAGAGAAGATTGGATCTCATCCAACTTATCTTTGACATAAGCTTCTAAAACAGCTGGTTCCATGGAAATTCCAAACACTTTTCCTTCCTTTCCAGGAATATCTCTCCTGGAGACAACCACACTCCCACTTGCAACATCACGAGGACCAATTTCAATCCTTAGAGGGACTCCCTGTGACATTAAGAGCAGTTATTAGGTTATCCAGTAACAGAATTGTAGATGACTGCTCTTTTTTTAAAAATGAGAACTGAAAATGCATGCCCCTTCATATTATGTAATTAAAATGGTGATTATTTAACAAGACGCACACTTTCATTTCTTTCTCTCCAAGCAAAGAATAAGGCCTGATGCAAGGTGAAATGCAAAACCAGGTTTCTAATGGGATTTAAGAAACAGAATGAAATCTTATAGAATACAAGTCTCCCAAGGTCACAAGCAGGAGGAGGCTTGTCCATTTTTCCACAAGTGAATGACAGATGCAGATGCTTTGGCAAGGAAAAATACTATCCACAATAAGTTTACACTTTGAACAATGATTTAGAAGTGAAAACAAACCTTCATCTCCCAGAAGTTGAATTTCCATCCCGGTGTTCTCTGTTCTGAGTCATCGAGTTTAACTTTGACCCCAGCCGATTGCAAAGCGTCTTTTACAGATGAAGCAGCACTTATAACTCCAGATTTTTCATCAGCTTTCTTATATATCGGTATGACTATCACCTGGGAGAACCCAGACACAGGAACTGAACTAGTGAGCAAAATGCAACATGCAGCGAAAGGTAAGTAAATGACAAACAATGAAATCTACATGATGAAAGACAAATAAAGAATCGATCGAGAAAGTCCGTCCACATGATGCCACTAGACTAGTTAACGAACAACGAAATTTACATGATGAAAGACATAAAGAATCGATTTAGAAAGTTCCCCCATGTGATGCCGCTGGACTAGTTATATCCAATAATCAATTGAAGATAGTCTAGGATTTGGTTCCGAACAATTGTACTTCACTATGAAAGACATGATGAAAGACAAAAAAAGAATCGATCAAGAAAGTCCCGCCATGTGATGCCACTGGACTAGTTATATCCAATAATCAATCAAAGATAGTCTAGGATTTGGTTCCGAACAATTGTACTTCACTATGAAAGACATGATGAAAGACAAAAAAAGAATCGATCAAGAAAGTCCCTCCATGTGATGCCACTGGACTAATTATATCCAATAATCAATCAAAGATAGTCTAGGATTTGGTTCCAAACAATCGTGCTTCATTCATGTTAATAGAAAACTGCATGCGGAAGATACATCCTAAATCCACATCAGGCAGTGTTCACTGTGGAATCATTTTGGACCATTATCGGATGATGAGTTGCAGCTGAAATTGGCAGATTTGCAGTGAGTACATCTTGTTTATAATTTTGTTGCTCAATTATATTTTACTTGTTTAAGTGTGCTTTACACAAGAAACTTTGAAAGATATACTTTTGACAGCACTCGAATTTTGCAGACACTGGAAGTCTACTGCTCAACTACCCTTTTCCTTTTCTGCTCTCTTTCAATAACTAAACGTCTGGTAGGATAAAATATTCGAAGCTGCAACACTAAGAGGCCTTTCCACTTACTTGTACTGGTGCCAGTCTTGGAGGAAGCATTAGGCCAGCATCATCTCCATGAGTCATGATTATACCCCCAACAAAGCGAGTGCTGATAGCCCATGAAGTCTGCCACACGTGCTGCCTATTGCCATTTTCATCAGTGAACTGCACCAGGTAACCCAGACCCAATTAAATCCAAACAGTATCGCAAGTTCTCGAAGGTGGTAAATAAGTGAGAACGCATTAACTACTAATAGAGTGGTTACCCCCACTGCATCAGGGGTATGCATACTCAATAGCATGTCCCAACACAACAGAAACAGCAAAACAGACATCACAAAGCTAACACGAAACGTATTAGCATGCCCAAAAACAAGCATGAGCTTACCTGTGTTCCGAATGCTCGAGAGAAGTTCTGTCCAAGATTGTGACTCGTGCCAGCCTGCAGAGCCTTGCGGTCCCCCATCATAGCCTCTATTGTATATGTCCTATCAGCACCAGCAAATCTTTCAATATTTGATTTCCGACCTGCAATAACAGGTATTGCAGCTTGCTCATAAGCGAATTTTGTATAGACATCAATCATCTGTAAAGCCTGCGATTGAGCATCAAAAACCCCTTTAATAAAAGATGACGACTAAGCTCTTGCATCAAGAATAGTGTGAAAAGGTGCAAACCTCCTTTTCAGCCTCTTCAGGAGTTGCATGAGCAGTATGACCTTCCTGCCACAGAAACTCAAGAGTCCTAATAAATGGCTTAGTTCTCATCTCCCATCTTGTGACGTTTGCCCACTGACAATGTTAATGGCAAGACATAAGAAATAAAGAAACATTTCTGCAGATCGATGATCAACTTCCATGAAGAATATCTGAAACATAAAAAAGCTTGTGCTAAAAAAAAAAAAAAAAAAAGCTCTCACCTGGTTTATCATGAGAGGAAGATCGCGATGACTATGAATCCATTGGGTAAACATGTGATTCACGATGGTTTCACTAGTAGGCCGAACCTGCCACAACCTCAGGAAGCGCAACAATCAAAGCCAAAACTCAGGCCACGATACTTCATGAGTTTAATTTACTTAGCGTATCGGCATATCTTGACTACTTTTTGGGGAATGAGAATCAAAAGGGGGACAGAAAAGCAATGATGGTGTGTAAATTCATGTACCACGAGTTTTTCTTCGAGTTCCTTTCCACCGCCAATCGTTACGAGCGCTAATTCTGGACTGAAACCCTCAACGTGACTAGCTTCCTTCTCAATAAATGAGTATGGAATGAACTAGAACCACAGCACAGTATCCATCAGAAGAAAAACGCACTTTACAAAGCAAACCTAGAGAAGTACTATAAACAAAAATATCCAGAAAATCCTTAAAAGCAACCGCAGATTTACGTCAATCAAAATAACCAAAGTAAGAGTCGATAACCAGACCTGTGGAAAGTACATGTTACTGTGACCGGTCTCCTTGAACTTGACGTTCAGATAATCCTGCATTCCGAAGAGAATAGCCATCAACACTTGCACCATTCTTAGAAAAATTACATCAATTTCTCCCAGATTAGACAGAGGAAGCAATCAGAAACAGTCCACCGAATGAGAAAAACACCTGAATAGCTTCCCAAATCGCGTAACCATACGGCCTTATCACCATCGTCCCTCGCACGGGGCCGTAATCGGCGAGCTCCGCGTGCTCAATCACGTCGAGGTACCAAGCGTTGAAGTCCTGCGACCTCGGCGTCACGGCTCGATCCTCGGCCCGCGACTTCTGCTTGCCGGCCCGCTCATCGGTCGCCGGAGGGACGGCGGCCGTGCTCTGGGCGGAGAAGCCGGCGGCCGGCGGGGGGCGCGGGTGGTGGGCCCGCCCGAACACGGCCTTGGAGCGGCGGCCGAGGGCGGCGGAGGGCGAGGTGAATAGGTAGGCGAGGGACGGGAGCCTCAGCGACGCCACCATTTTTCGACGTCTGCTCTGCTGAACTCGGGCTTCAGTCCTGCGAGTGCGCCCTCGGAGAAGATGAGGTTTTCTGGACGCAGGCCGGGCATGATGATGGGTCGGGTCGTATCGGGTCGTGGATTGTCCGCCGTTAGATTCGAATACTCGATGTTCGTATGGGATTATTGGGCCCGTGGGCCTTAAGTCGAGCCCTCTCTTCAATATTGGGCCCGTTACAATTGTTTCGACATGGCAATCCCCATAGTCCATCATCCATCGCTCCAAAAAATTAGAATGGGAAGAACGGAATTAAAGAGGTCCTCTTCAAAGCTTACAACTGGACCATAGGTTGTAAAACTAAGTTGCGTATTGCTTAGTTCTAGGTAAGAAAAAAATATAATTTCAACCGGTGGATATGAGGTGTGCAGGTACCGATACATTAAAATAAAGAACGCATCTAAATTATTTCAACGCATCTAAGTTATTTAATGCGTTAGCAGAGAATTACCGGAATCCCTCATTTGGACAGATCCTGCTTCTTTGATATAAATGATCTCAAGAATATTTTTTATAAAATATTCCCAAATTACATAGGCCCACTTTGCACGACCAAATGGCTGGGAGTTTTCTAATAAATTTTCATTTGGGAAGAGTCGACAAAGCTTTCTCATAGTACTAATTATGATTTGGGAAGACACCACGTACAACCGATTTGGCACTCTCAACTAACAAATGAAACAAGTTGCGTCGGTCAAAGCCCGTGCGAGCACAACTTTTCCTGAGGTGGTCCTATTCCCGATAATTATCCAATCCCAATCCTCTCGTTAGGCGTAAACATCATGTGCAATCACTCCACCATTCTCTTAACAAGGCCGCTTGTTTCCATAAAAAAGGAAACTGCTCCAAACCCTAAAAGACGAAGTGATTTTTCCTTCCAGCGGCCAGCAATTACTTGTCAAATTTGATCACGTTCTCCACTGAACAAAAAGATGGGGATATACCAATTCGTCATTTGATTCGAGAACCATCTCCACCAAACAGAACCACGCCCTTACAAGTATTGATTATGATTTTGGAAAACGCGAACATACTACCAACTCGGCACTCTCAACTAGTAAAAGGAACGATTCGCGCCGCTCAGAATCCTTGCAAGCGCGACTTTTCTTGAGGTCGCCCCAACAGCCTCCTATCCCGATAATCATCCATATATTGCGGTCCTCTCATTAGGGCTGATTATAATGTGCGATCACTTCACTGTTCTTTCCATAAAAAGGAAACTGCTCCAAACCCCAAAAGACTGAAGTGATTTTTCCTTCCAGCGGGCAGCAATTGCCAATTACTTGTCAAATTTGATCACAGTCTCCACTGAACAAGAGACAGGACAAACACCTAACCAAGAAATTCGACTTTGGCACATGGGAGTTTACCTACCCAACATGCCAAATCCATCGTGCTCAATCTTTTCCAAAATCGACGCGAATACGCAAAGCGCTGGAATCGAGCTTTCACAGGGGCGAACGAATATGGACCGGACCCCTAGGAACGAGAGAGAGTCCAAGGCTTCTCTGTGCGCTTTATTGACTTTCCTCCTCTCTTTTAGCCCACCTGATCGACCCGAAGTCCAAAGCCAATCCGCAAGATGCCGAGGCGGGGGCACAGCCGCATGTGGCTGCCCAGGAGCTCGGACAAAACGACGAACGGAGGAGGGACGGGGACACAAGACGGCTTTGACGCTACGCCTCCTTTTTCGCCCCTTTTTCTCCTCCACTTTTCGCCTGCTTTCCGCTCTCTTTTTCTACCCCCCCCCCCCTCCCTCCTCCATTCACCGGCCCGAGAGAAAAGGAATTTTTATCTCCGGGCGCTATTGAAACTCGGACGAGCGGGGCCCTCCCCGGTTTGACTTGCCTTGTCGATTATTATTTCTAACGAATCTCGGTGTCGTGTTCTGTTCTGTGGATCGTCCACTCTCGAAGAGAGGGAAATGACCTTGTATGGCCTTTTATAATTCGTAATTATTAGCGGAAGGATCGATTGGGCGATTCAATAATATTTTTTTCCCTTTTGTTGCGACGGGTTTTATGTTGAAACCATTATACGATTCGCTCCCTATAAGTAGAGAAGATACGCATCACCGCCCTGCTAGATAACGTTCCTTAATGCAGGTAAATAAGGAGGTTTTTTTATGCACTTGCTTCCTTCGCCAAATAAAAAGTGTCATTCCCTAAAGAAAATCGAGAGATTTCACCTGAGCCCAGTTGATAGTTCTTAATTCAAATATTTTTTCTTTCCGAATAGTAGGCCTTTGGACCGACTCTGTAGGCAGGTGATCGTGGCCAACTGATAAGTGACAAATAGCATAGCAGGGTGTGTGATTGATACATATGTACATTTTACAAAAGCTCAAATGACTAAATAATCGCATGCACACATCATAACTAGGAGAGTTCCATCTAAGACAAGGCTAATGGAAGACGTTTGAGAAATAATCAAGGGTCACAAGAGATTTTATAATGAGGATTTTTGCTCTGATATCATGCGTGACGTCGGTACGTGGACTGCTAACCCGATATATTATTACTTAGCTAATTTGTAATGGATGCGTGACCCATTTTTCTTTGCATCTGTCGACATACTTCTTGCAATGCTCCCGAAGGAACGGACCAACCGAACACATACCAAGTTCCAACCAGACATGCACTAGGTGGTTGGCCAGAAAGACGCATACTTGAGTTCACCTAATCTCTGGTGCTACATTGTACAATCATGAAAGGGCTCATCATCATGAGAACCGGCGCTGCCGCCTTATCTCTAGGGTTTTGGACACGATGAATGCTCCCCATCTTTTATTTAAAGATCGCGTATGGGGCATCCCCTCATGATTATGCATTTATTTCTCTTACGCCAAATACACGTGATGAGTAGATCCCTATGTATATGGACCAAAATTATGGGTGCAATAGTCTTCGGCAAATACCAGAAGTTTGGCAAAAATTATCCAATCACTCATAAATTTATTCGATGATACGGCGATGTGCCATGTAAGATAGCTAAAATGACTAAATTATCATGTCAGAAGTTCTTCGTAAAAATGACTAGAATAATTACGTTAGAATTTCATGTAAATTGGCAAAATTGAAATATTTTGGATTAAATTAGCAAGTAAACCTATCAAAGTTGGTCATAAACTCATTTTTTAACACATTTGATAAGCTGAATTTTTATATAGGTTGGTTATATTCAATAAATAAGTCATAACGGTTTTAAAGCCAACTCCATGAGTCATAAACGGGTTTAATATAGGTGTTAAATGAGTTCCCAACTTATTTAGACTCAACTCACTTTTATAACTCTTTATTGCCCTCTCGGGACCTCGAGATCGCTCGATTCGTGCTTTTACCTTAATTTGGGTACGAGTTTCCTAAACTGAGTTAAATATAGAAGTATTTTAGCAATATAAGTCGGATTGAATATGTGTTGAATCAAGTATGAGTCGCTAGATTTCAATTGTATGTAAATCAATAAAAACAAGTTAAATTGATCAATTTAGATTAGGCTATTTTCAACCTGACTCGATCCACTTGTTTGAAGGTCTAGGTTTAGGACAGATTCAATCACTTTGTCCCGAATATTGAGTTTTTTTATTTAACGAAATTCATAAAGAAAAAAAAATCCGGATTATCAAAGAAATGAAATATGCATTAAATTTAGAGATTCAGCCATCACCCTGAGAATCTAGATATAGTTTCTCTTCTCTTTTCGTTTCTTCTTATTTTTTTCGAATTGTTTTCTTAGGAAGGACGCAACGCACATTCAGGCTTGGTCTTTCCCCATTTTCGATCGTGGACTTCGCATGAAACACGCCTTGCGAATTCAAATTTTGCTGCCATCCTTGTTGGAGTCAAAACCTCAACACCGACGCATGCTTTCCTCGACTCTATTTCTAACCGTCGAACAAAATCGAAGTCAACGCATGATTTTACCTTAATTCCGGTCAACCCATTAAGAGAAGCATAAAAATCTGAGCAGACCTTATTCCCCGGTTTAACGTGACTCCGACAATTCCCGAATGGACCAGTAATTACGAAGATGATATGTGTGAAATGGACTCTATTGGACCACCACCACAAAGCCACAAGTTTCTTCGCAAGATTTATTGCAATCACAGATCATTGACTGTATAGACGGTGGAAATACTCCACTAGGCGATCGATGGATGTGATTTAGTACGGTCTCTATAGGTTGATCGAGTCTATTTTACCCTAAATTAAGATACTCTCACTTTTAAGGAGATCAAACATCCGCTCGTGTAATTTTCTCCACTTGACAGCTTTCCTCGCACGGCATCTCTTCTATATAGTACGAAAGCTTCAAATTACTTAAGTATTACTAGGTACCCTTCAGATTTTTTTTATTTTTTTTTTATTGTACCGAGTCTATTTTCCTAGGGTGAATTTCCTCATCATTAGCAAACATTCTCCACCATCGGACAACTCGGAATTCTATATTTTTTATATCCAAAAAATGAGCAAATCATATGTAATTAATTTCCCGAATTTAAATAGCTCAGAATGCAATAACCCACCTTTTTTTATCTACAAAGAAATTAAACATGCCCCGTTCATACATTTGAGGATGCTTGTTTATAGTTTCCCTTTTTTCTTTTTCTTTTTTTTTTCTTTTTTTCCTTTTGACGAAGAATAAGCCTCTTTGGAGCGCGGCCATCGAAGATTCCTCGAGGAAATGTCCACTTTTGAATTTGTCAATAGGCCCTTTTCCATTACAAACATTTCCCTGCTTAGAATATATAGTTCTCGGCTCTTTCTTCTGCTGGTAATCGCGAAAGCGTCATACAGCTTCGATACACATTCAGAGACCCCTTCCTAGTCCCAAGTATCTTTTTCACATATGCCGACAAGAACCGTCCTGACCAAGAAAACCAAACATCGCGACCGTGAGGGAGCAGGTTGGCTATGTCCTCAGTCGAGAATAAAAGGCTGTTTGTCCATTCAAAACTCGGTCAATGATTAAGAATTTTCCATTATAAGAGGGCCACATATTCAGGTTTTGTAAAAACATGGAATATTCTAAGAGGGGAATTGAGACTATTGTAAGAAAAATCGCTCCATGTTAAGCTTCCATTCGTCAGACGAGGGGAAAAAAAAAAGTTTCTATTCCCTTGCAGCAGGGGCAAAATTACACATTAACCCCTTTTTACCTTCTTACTTCATACTTCTCACCCCCTATATGAGATTGCCCCTATCATTGTACGTGATTTTCTTTTTCTGAATCAAGTCACCGCAAACATATCATTTCTATAATGCGAAATTCAATGTCTTGTGGCGGAACAATTCTTGGCGGGAGAATCTTGATTGGGCATCCAGACGATTCTCGGACAGGGGCTTTTATCACTCTATGGCTCGATTCAGCTTTGGTGCTCTTTGCTACATAATATGGAAAGAACGCAATAACATCATCTTCCGGAATCAGACTCACTTTATACCGGCGATGAAGATGCATCTTTGTAAGGCAATTAAAGACAAAGCGATGACGTTCAAGCATGTCTTGGATACCCCGACGAACAGAAGGCTGCAACAGAGCTGGAACTTAAGTCCGTCTATCTTTGATTGATGGAGGGTCTTTCGGTCTAGTTTAGTCTTTGTTGTTTAGGTGTCCTTGTTTGGTTTTCTTTGCTGCTCTTTGGATCCAAGGCACCCCTACACTCTCTTTCGACTTTGGTCGCCTTGAGTGTCTGCTCTGTTGGTGCCTGGTTTCCCTCCCTTCCTTGTAAGTTTCTGCTAAATCTATATATTTCTTACCTTTACCAAAAAAAAAAAAAAAAAAAAAAAAAAAAAACATATCATTTCTATAAACATATATTTTCTATATAAATGGGTATGACTATCAAGAGATACTGTTCACCCACAATTTGATGAGTAGAATACTTGAAAATTTCAGACAATATTATATTTTTATTGAGATCGCCTCAGCATTACCACTTTCATTATTTAATGCCAAAAGAAAGACCAAACAATCTAATTAAACTCATGCGAGGTTTCCGAATCCAACACAAAATGAGGCAAGATTAAGATATGGTACTTAAGTAAAACATTCATCTTTTCGCAAAAATTAGACTTAATTATTTTTTCAGTATCATTAATAGTATAAAGTTAAACGTATGGTATCGCGATAATACACGAGCAACTTGGTGACAAGATTCTAGCACACTTCCTGAATTCCCGTTTAATCCAAGGTTTAGCAAGCAAATGTTATTGCCCGCAATTATACGCGAGAAACACCCCAATCGCACACGACCCTCGAAACCTGAAAAAGAAAGAACACGTGCACGTATGAAAAGGCTAGCGAGTAGGAGCCTCCTTATGCGCAGCGTGAATCACTTGGGGGAGGGGGGTAAAACCGGAAGTGCACAATGACGATGCAAATAGAATAATGCGCGACATGCTCTCTCTCTCTCTCTCTCTCTCTCTCCATCCTCCTCTCTCTCCTCCTTAAAGACAGAGCCGAAATGGAGCTCGAGCTAAGCAGCGAACTACGAACCCCCAGAAATGATGTGACAGGTGGAGCCCAGCCAACAACAGCTATCGACCGGGGGAAGGAAAGAGTGCGCACAAGAATTCAATACACAACCAAAACGAATAACGCAAGAAGTGAATGCAATGCACGGGAATTCCTTTTTTTTTTTCCTCAAATCCAAACATCTATCATTTATTACTCAATTGCTTGGGTGGGGGAATGGGATTCTCTTCTTCTTTTTCCCATTTTCTCAGGAAAAGAAAAGAAAAAAAAAAAAACATCTTGAAAACAATACATTATAAGATATAACGTCGTCGTCGTCGTCTTCGTCATGATCATCATCCATCACCTTCGCCATCACCATCGCCATCACCATCCATAGCAACATAACATACAACATACGTATATCAATTTGGTTAATACTTTTTCGGGAAAGTGGGTGCACAGGGGGGAGCTTAACGCCAGGCGGATGCCACGGTGAGTGTTCGGCCGAGCCAGCCGAAGCAAACCCCACCATTCTCTTCTTTCACCGTGAATCCCGGGTTGACCCGGTTCCCACTGTCGAGCCTCGCCTTCAATGATTCGGCCACGTGTTGACCCAGTGGCTTCAGCTCGAACCCAGCCATCCCCATGCGGGCCCTCCACTTCCCGAACACCTCGCATCTTTCAACCCGGTCCCTACCTTCGCAAGCAACCGAGTTCCCCAATTTCCGACTCAGCCCCTCGTCCGCCCTCGCCCGCTCCGAGTTGTCCCGCGGCACCGTGGAGTCGAGCGACTCGAGCAGGGCCCCGTAGTACGCCAGCGCCTCCCCCGCGCGCGTCGCGAAGGGTGCCGTGTTCCCGTTCATCTCCTGCTCCACCAGCGTCACCACCCGCGGCGCCAGGCCCTTCACGCGCCGGAGGAGCTCGTCCCGCGGGTTCTCCACGGACACGCTCTCGTCCGGCATTCGGTACAGCTTGAACGCCAGGTTCACCGCCAGCACCTCGTCGGGCTCGCACCCCAGCGAGTCGCGGCTCAGCTCGCTCACCTTCTGGCTCACGATGTTGAATACTAACCTAACTCCCATCTTGGCCGCGAGTTCGTTCAGCCGATCCCTAACCGTCCTGAGCCTCTCCTCCCCGTTGAAGCCATCGGCGAGCGTCGTGATCTTGAGGGTGGATTGAATGCCCGGCTGACGCGTGGACAGCGCGTGGAGGAGATTGATGTACTGTCCTTCCTGACCAACATCGAAATCAATTACATGGAGCTTGTTGGTGGAGGGTTGCTCCGATGCAGCTTCCAAAATCACGAGATTGGCAGCCAGGAAACCGAGCTTGAAGCAAGGAGACAGCTCGTAAAGCGACTGAGTCGACGACACATGGTCCTTGGTGAACAACTCCGCCACGGGAGGGGGGTTATCGGCAGGGCTCACGCGCGATTTAAGCGCGGACAACATGTATTCCATCAGTTTCTGCTCCGAATTACCTTTGGGGTTCGGCACGGCAGACAAGCGCGTCAGGATCTCCGAAGCCACGTCCGCCCTGCCCTCGTATATCGCCGTCGCGGCCTCCATTAGCGACTGTTTCGAGCAGATGGGTAGCGGCGACGGCACGGACAATGAAGACGAAGGCGAGGACGACGAAGAAGACGAGGTCGGCGACGGAGATATCTGCTTCTGACCGGGACTTATGAGACTCTGAATTGTCTCGGACCACTCGCTGTTAGCGTTAGTAATCACGGAGACGGCGTCCCCGTCGCCCTCCTCGTCGTCATCCAAGAGCTGCTTTTCGAGCTCCTGCAGACGATTCATCATCTTGTTCTCCGGCTCCGCTTGGTGAGGATTCGCTCTGTTTTGGAGCACGTTCGCGAACGAAACTCCCCCCGGAGCCTGATTGCTCACGTGGATCGCCCCGTTACCGAGATGAATGGGCTGTGGCCTGAGCTGTTGAAGGATAGGAAGGCCGTACCTTTGCGCGGAGAAGCCCGCCGGCGAAGACAGCGCCGATAAGCTAGACATTACGTCGGGGGAAGAAACAGCCGCGGAGAAGTCCAGGTGCGAAATCGGCGAGGACCGCGGAGAGATTTTCGACCTCACGGACCGCAAGATGAGGTTGCTCAGGGCCTGGTTCTGCTGATGCTGATGCTGCTGGTGCTGGTGCTGCGCCTGAAACTCCATGAGCGTCCGCTTGCCGACGAGGCCCGGCGGTGGCTGCGCCGGCTGCGGCGCCATCTGGGAGTTAGGCTCCAGGAAGATTCCGGCGCCGAACTGCGGCTGCGATCGGAAGGGGGACTGCGAGGCGGCGTTGCCGTTGACGGAGCTCATGGCGCTGGCGATAGATCTGGCGCTCATCCCACCGGCGGCGGTGTAGAACTCCGGGCCCCCGCCGCCGCTCCCGCCGGAGAAGCCAGACGACATTCTGCTTCTCTCTCTCTATCTACCGCCTGTCTCCTAATTCTCTCTCTCTCTCTCTCTCTCTCCCTCCCAGAGGAACCGAGGAAAGATTATGAAGAAGAATGGACGGGGGGAGTTACGAGAGTTGGTACATAGAGAAACGCAAGAGTGGAGAGAGAAAGCGGGGAGAGAGAGAGAGAGAGAGAGAGCAGTTTTTATGGTGTTGAATTGATTCTTTGTTGAAAAAATAATAATTATTATAATGGGGGAGAGGGGGCAGTTTCCAATTAGCTCCCCAGCTTTTCTCCGGTTTTGGGTTTTCTCGGTTGATCAAGCAATGTTAGGTCGGGTCTTCCGAAAGCATATATCCCCTCCCCCATCCCAGCCGTCCGTCTCGACCTCCCTCGGCCGTCTCGAGAATTTCGTATGCCGAATCGACGGCGATTAGGCCCGCCAGATCTGCTCCACGCGAACGCTCTTTTTTTAAAAAAAATTCCCCCCCTAACCCCGGTCGCTGGAGCCCGAGCCCGAGCCCCACGCGCCCTCGAATCCCCCCTCGCGTGCGGCGCACGCACCAATGGGAGGGGCGAGAATTCGGCAGGGCGTCTGGCGAAAGCCTCTGCGGTTGGTAGACCGGCGGGCGCGTGCGCGTGCGCGCGCGGGAGGCGGGGTGAGGGGCGCGTGAGGATGTTGACGGTCGGAGCCTCCCGCGGGGAGATGATCTTTTTCGTTTGGGCAACTGATCATCTGACTCAACAGTTGCGGACTATTTAATGAAAAAGGCGAAGGGGATTGGAACCTCGGAATTCAATACGGTTCAAGGGGCAAAGCTGACGTGGGACGGCGCCAGTGGAGCTGTGACGGGGCCGTCCGTCACCGCCCGTCACTATAAGACCGTCCCCCCCCCGCAGCCCGCCGATTCGAAATTCAACAGCTGGTTTCGAGTAGAACGGGGGGACGGGCGATTCCCAGTCTGTTCCGGACGGGGCGACGGACACGCGTCGGTGGATCGGTCGCCGCTGGCCCCCACCGCCCCCATCCCTTTGCGTCTGAACACGGAATTTCTGAAATGCCCGAAAGATGTGCGTCTACGTTGGCCGAGCCCCGGCCATTAAAAAACTATCTTTTAATATTTTTTATGCCCCAGGAGTCCTGGGCAGATACCAAAAAGCGTAAACGAGATTGGGGAAATTTTTAGTTTTTAGGCCGACTGGATCAAAACCTTGTTTTGGTTAATAACCCCTAAACTAATGGAATTAGAATCTTCTCTCCGTTCGACGTCAAATGACCGTATTGCCACCGCCCGGACCTTTGCCGTACGACGTTCGCATATAAAAGATGAGCACCCACGCGATGTCAAAGGGCTCCCTTTTTTTTATTTCTCTTTTTTTCGCACCGATCTGCCGACGTGTAACCACTAATTTCCCATTCGCAAGGAACCAAGCGAGGCTTTCAAGATTAATATGAGTACCGACTTGCTGTAATTACCCGACTTGTCGTACATGAGTCAAACGCTTAATAATTCGATGGAAATGGTCCCTTGAAGGTTCATGCTTTAACTTGGTCATTTACAACTGGAGGTTACTTGCTTACGATATGACTTATGTATGATTAATAGGGAGGAAAATACAACCCACTGCAGTAATACGGATACTTAATTATCAAGCTTTACACCTATGTAACCTTTCATATTGTCAATTCAAATTAAAAATTAAAAAATAAATCGTCTGTCTTTTGGTAATCATTCATTTGATGATGCTTACAAAATAATATCCTTAGCAAACTAGAAATTACATTTACAGTGATAAGATAACTTGAAACATAAATGTCATATGGTGTCAAACGAGCGTATTATATGTATCATGTCATCAACAATAATCATGGCTATAATACTAATTGACTTTTGTTAAGTTCACTTATTAGTGAACAAGATCAAGATGGCAACAATGCAAAAAGAATTACACGTGTCACAATGATTAAAAAAAAAAAAAGCAGGCTTCATCATAAGCATGATATTTCGTCTTGGCGATGAAAAAAATGTCTCATGCCCTGCCTCCTTACAAAATGTGGGAGTCGAAATCATACTTCAAAATAAATCGTCCCCACCCCAACCCCCCGAGAAGGTGGAATTCGAACACCCACCTCTCCCTTCCACATTGGAATCATGATCATTGGGGCAAACCCTAGTGGTTACATTAATGTGTAATCGCTTAGTAAAAAATGCATGATTTAGAAAATATATTTCTAAAAATGGCTATTTGCGTTAATTGCAAAAAAGAATGAATGAAAAATATTTTCATCATAAATTATTATCAATAATGAAAATAGAATTCATTAATTAATTATTTCAACTCATATAAATAATTATTTTTTATATTATTCATTTTTTCGTAAAATAAACATAGCCTAAATATCATATGATTGTTGAAACTTGAGGTTACAAAGCTTGGCAAGACAATGGCAGAGAATGAACGTGTCAGAACCAACACCTCGAGGTCGGCATAATTGATCGGGCAATCAACAATTAGCGGATAAAAAATCAGAGATTATAAGTTAGAATCCAACAAAGTACATTCAAAACACCTTGGTGTTAGGACCATCTACGTAGATCAAACCCAAACTTACTCATTTTATATTACCTAGATAAACGGGTGGTCTACACTAAATTTGTAAAAAGAATATCGGAACTGGTAATGGTTGGTTGGAACACGGTGACTTGGGTAATTGAATATCACAAACAATAATCTCCTCCGCTTCTTCTTCTCCTTTTTTCCTCCTTGAAATTTGCATTTAAAGAAGATGGAGCTCGGGTTAGAGCTAAATTGGCCAAAGGGACTGAAGTTAGGTGGAACGATTAGTTACATGAAATGCGTGGTGCGATTAGCAGTCACATCGCGAATCACATATTTAATCGAAAAAATTCACAAACTTTATTAATCTTTTCATGCCTGTTTAGTAATTGGTCCTTCCGATATCATTCGTCTTCCTTTCAAAGATTGATTTAAAAACTTTAAAGAGATGAATAAACAACTATCATCCCACAAATCAAAGTGAAGGAAGCAAACCCTCTAGTCAATAAAGAAACATAAATTGGAGGAGCGACGCCCTCACGGTTCCACCATCGATAGAAGGGAAGGCCTCAATTGGGTTCGATGACGCGACAACTGTCCTAATGCATCGCGGCGTGCATGCGCACGTAAAAAGAGAGAGAATAAATGACTGGGTAATAATTTTTAATTTAAGTAATAATAATAATATATTATGAAAAAAAATCAAATAATAAATAATTATAAATTGTCGTGGGCCTATTTACTTAAGAATTTGTGACTCATAATAAATTATTATTTTCACAGTAATCAAAAAATTGTTATGTCACCACCACCTGCGGTGGCCTAACTAGATAAGAACTCTCATGAAATCTATTCAGGACGGAGGGATTCAAATCATATAGGACGTACGGGATTTTAAGAGCGACGTCGGGGTGGTGGGTTCTCCGTTAGCGTCGCCTTAGGGTTTACCCGCCGGCTACTAGCTGTACGGGGTTTCCTGAGCATAAAAAAAAAAAATATTATGTTGGTAAAATTCGACAGAGAAATGGAGAGGGGAGAAAGAACAGTGGGCCTCACCATTCCCTTCAATAGGTTCATCGGGAAACTAGCGGCGAGGGTCAATGAGAGCCGCCGTGCGGATGATCGGACAACCTCAGCCCCGGTCCCGACGGCGGAGAGCGAGTCGTGACGTCAGCACTTTCATCCAGACGGGCGGTGGGACCGAGCCGTATGAAAAACACGGAACCCAACCGAAAACGGTGATGAATAAAGGCGGGAACAGGTCCGCGGGACATTCGGTAATCGTCATCGCACGTAATCACGCAGTCCGACGCGATGTTCCTTCTACGAAACCCCCAACGACATTCACACCGTACGTACGCCACCGTTCATTATACGTGCCCACAGGACACTTCATCGTACGCTTGTCGACTCCCCCGGTATCGAATTGTGCAAATTTCGAGCAGGAAAAACAAAACTGGAGATTTTAGACAAGTGGCGGAGGAGGGAGGCGCACTCGGGGACGGTAAAGGAGCGGGTTGCGTGCGGGCAAAAGATTATGCGTGAGAAAATATAGGTTAGCGACTTAAAGAAAAACCAGGCCGAACCGCCTTACCGTCTTTATCCCTCCCCCCCACTTTCCTTGCAATTGGAATCTGAGCCCTTTCCCATCCACACGTGTCGCGTCTCGAAACACAAAGAGAAATAAATTAGTAAAAATTGGGACGTGCCAGTTGTTCTTTGCCCAACCTCCCCCACCTCCCCCATTCGCGTATAGTCTCGTTCTCCGAAATCCGAACCATGGCCATTCCCCGATTTTCCTTGTCTTGCTTTTTAATCTTAAACGGCAGGTTCTGAAAGAAGCCGCTTGCTGAGGATGCCTTAATGATTATGTGGCAGGGCAGTTTTCAATACAACATGGGAATAAAGATCCATTTTTAATCATAAAAAATCAAATAATAAATAATTACAATTTTTTCTGAAGTTTACTTCCTTAAAAATTTGTAACTCACGATAAGTTATTATTTTTTTTAAGATTGTTATGTTAACAGAGCCCGCCCTAAAATGCCAAGTGCCTTTGGGAGAGCTTTGGGAAGATGTAATGCCATTTTCCAAAAACCTATGGTTGAAGGTGAACGTGTTGAAAGCCAATAGAGTTTAGATGATTGGTTCTTGGTCTATATGTTCTATAGTAATTTGCAAGTAAAAAAAAAGTTAAAAAAGAGAAAGCAAGCAATTGGGCGAGCATCGACAAAGAAGGTAAGGATAGTGGGTGAGCTTTGGCATTGACTAGAGGCGACCATCCACTGGGCAAGAGTCAATGGGTGACCTGCGTCACGCTAGATGTCCACGGGTCAATGCTCGGCTAGTGGGTTGTCAATAATTAGATCTTGTGCCGTTTAACCCTCGTCGCATTGGATCTCGAACTAGGATGATCAACCCTTGATGATTAGATTTTGTGTTGATTGAATCTCATCGTACCACGTCTTTGCTAGTTGATCCTAATTGCACCAAATCTCGACCTCAACTGGTCAACCTTTGACAAACAGATCTCGCGCTTGATAACTTCAATTGCCAAGTCAACAGCAATGGAGACCTGAGGCCATTAGTCTAAGGTTGCTCGTGACTACCTGAGTTTTGCGATACCCAATGGGGCATTTGGGGTAAAAGCGAAATTTTAATAAGTTTATGAGTACAAAAAAAGCGAATAAAAATATCCATTAATTGTTGAATAAGGCTTTTCCAAAATGCTGAAAACCTTGGCCTTGGGATTTGTTGAGGTAATATATATTTTTTTCCAAGTGGTCCAAATTTTTTTTTTTTACAAGCGCCCCAGCTTGGACTTTAGAGGTCCAAAGTTGCTTCCCCAGAGCTGCGCCAAACTATAGGTTAACATATATACAAATTAGATGGTATGGTAAGCTCCGATTGGATATGGAGATAAGTGGGGCCCACAAATTAAATCATTGATTATTCTCTGTACCCACTACAGATATCGTCACATCATTGGATAGATTTTCCCTTTTTTTTTAATGACGGTATGGGCATGTTCGGCTATAGACTTGGATAAGTTGCATAATTGACAACCAATCTGAATTCGGGGGCGCAAAATATTATGGAATTCTTCCATAAACAGATGAAAACAACCTTTCTTAATTATAATTTGATGACAATACTATCAACTACTTGAGTTGATATATATTTTAGCCATGAGTTAATTCATCTTCAAATATATTGAAGCAATTTTTGCAATTCTCTAAAGTTAGTGATTTTTTAACTCATACTCTACATCACCTCGATGGGTCGTTTGGGACTTGCATTATGTATCAACATTCTATGTTCTTGTAGTGACTTCTTCATTAACAAATTGCGAAGATCATGCCTTAAGCCCAAAAAAGATAGAAGTGGGAGAAGAGGGTGAGATCATAATTAGTTAATTGTTGCGTCAAATTTAGTTAATTCAACGTATTTGAAAATCCAAATAGCTCGAAATGTTAAGATGACGTTGACGAGCTAAATCATCCCGTGATTTCAATTCTCTAAGATTCAAGATAGATTAGATATTAAAGAAAGCGAATTGTTTCACAAGAGAAATTATTGTATATATCAGTTGTTCGGTTGAAATGATGATATCGCTCGATGACATCATTGCGCGACATTTAAGGTAAATTAATTTTGCATTTTGATTCTGAAATTCTATTTGCTGATTTTATTTTTTTTTATCTTTCGGACGTCGTTACCAATTGACGTCGCCGTTCGAGCTAACATGTCAATCTCTCCCCCCATGGTGCCCACTAATCACAGCCACACACAAGTACTCGTAGCCAAAATCATATCTCGGGGGCACTCTCGTCATTCCGCCGCCCCCACGCACTTTAATTAAGGGAAAAGCTGTCGGGTTTATGAGTTGGTGGAGACTGCCTAACAGAAAAGCGGATCACCCCGGAACGCAGGTCCGGGCTCGCGGCCACCGGAGGCGGAGGGCATTCTCGTCACACCGCTCCATCCCCGGTGGGACCCCTCCATTTCTTTATTACATTTAATAAAAAATAATGATATAATAATAATAATAATAATAATTTTTGTTGTTTCTTTGTTGTGTTGTTGCTGTTAGACAGAGCCCGCGAGTCGCGACGCAGCATCGCGTGTGTGAACACGCGCGCGCGTCGGGCCACACGAAATCCACACTCCTTCTGGACACGCACTCGGGGCGTGGGCGAGTTGGACCGGTAACGACGGAATTGCGGCATCATGGAAAAAAATCCGGAGACTTAGGTATATGCGTTAATCCACTTGTCGGCTACTCCCTTCTTCTTCCTTATTTTGTACGAAGAAGCTTGACTTTCAAGTTCATTATGCTTTCAACCATATAAAAATATTTCGACGTGGTACTTAGTTTCAAAGCCGGTAAAGGGATGACCTTTCGATGCTTTGCTCGTGTACCTCTAATAGGTGTAGCACGTTAACTTTAGCGATTGATCAAGCGATCCAACGATCTCATCGTGATGCGATGAGTCCCGACATGTCGATCGGGAGTAAAATTGGGGCCATGCCTATCGTGCTACGAATCGACTTTTACTTTATGCACATTAACAAAACGAATTGTGGGTAATTGTAAGATCGTGTAATTGAGCCTAACTCATACTTTCGGAAAAAAAAAAGAGTGAAAGCGAGAGGGAGAGAGAGACAGAGGGGTGCAGGGTTGTGAAGAAAGCTCGCATGTGCGAACTGCCTTTTATTTTTGGGCAAATGAAAAAGACGCTTGCATGGGGAGCTTTACGAATTTCTTATGAACAAGATATGATTAAATAGAAAGAACCCGAAAACTTTTCAAGTGACAAAAAATAACGAATTCATGCACTTACCCATTTTTTGAGGATGAATCTTATTAAGATCTGGGCACATTGATTCGATTCCATCACAACTATTAATTTTTTTATTAATTCATACGTCGGGCCGGCATGAATTCTATGAAATGGCTGGTCAGTATAATTGACTTAATCCACTTAACCCAAGTCAGTATAAGAAATTCCCTTCCTTAAGATCAAAGGATCTGTGGCCTCCACATTCGAGGTGAAAGGATTATTATATCGTCGTAGAGAAACGCGTCAATGACCATTGAGATTAACAACTAAACCATAATCAGTTTCCTTAACGCTTACGACAGTTTTTAATCTTCAAAGAAGAAGAAGAAGAAGAAGAAGACTCGCAACGTACACGGTACAGCCCATCTTGAAAGGTTGAGGTTTTAGAATTACGCGTTCCTTCGAGGCAAAAATAGTCTACTAATTAAGAATAATGATTTTCGTGACTAATTGAATGGACAATCACGTGATGTTCCAAGACATCTCAGTACCTTATCTGCTAAACCCAGGTGGTCCACTATCTAGATCAGCTCGCGCTGGATCTTTTGGAGAGTGCTAATTAGGGATTTTCTCCTAGGGAATCGACACATAGAAAATCCTAAACGAACATCCTGTTTCCCACCCATCGATCGCCAAGTTGACTTTCGATTACGTAATCTAGGACGACACGGCGCGTCCGTTCCTCCCCCCTGAAACAACATCCTAATTCCCCCACTCGTTCATCGTCGCCAAGTGGACCTTCGATTACGCGATCCAGAGCCGACTCGGCGTGCCCGGGACACCGTTTTCGCGTACGTACGCACGCGCAATATACACGGGCGGCGGGGAAATGCTGGATGAACTTCCTTCCCCCCGTTCGGATTCACATTCGACGAGCGGCAGCGGTCAAGGTGGAGGATGTTTCCAGCCTCTTTTCTCGAGGGCCGTTCTTTTTCTTTTTCCTAATGTTGTTTTTGTGGTACGCAAAGTTCCGACTTTCGATTTAATTAATCCTTGCCAATACACAAAAGGTTGTCGCTTCATCGTGCTTCACAAACCATTTATTCCGAAAGATTAAACTAGTAGGAAACGAGTCACTTTTAACATATGGTTAGTGATATGAATAAATTTTGTCCGCATGCCACGAGGTCGTTTAGAAGGTTTCAGGGACTCGCTGCACTCCGGAAGACTTCGTGCTTTCGATGGGGGTGGAAAGAACTTCAAATACGGCCACGTTTCATCGAGGAAAGAGGCGGAATCCGTCTCTAAATAGAGCGAAGTGCAAGTACCTAAAGCGCACAGCGAATACAAATTACCATTAACTCGTTTACGACCTCTGAATAGGACGTTCAAGTTGGACCGAAAAAGAAAAAGGAAGTTAATGATGCAAGTTGGCTCATGTAGCAATCATTTATAAGGACTAACCACGTACAAGGTGCGTCGATAACTCGCTTTTGAACACATCTAGGTTGGAGAATCGCCTTTCTCTATGGCTTTGTTTTGTTTGAGTACATTCATCTTCTTCTTTTGCACAATCTGATTCGATCGTCGAAGGGTTTTCTCAAGGGAAAGCTCAAAGGGCTTTCTTGTAGGACTCAAGCTCGTTTGAGGGAAAGAGATTGTGAGATTGAAGTTAGATCTCTAGCTTTATCAATTTAACCCTCCCCCTCGTGTGCTGGCGAGTCTTACATTCGCAACATAGACAAGGACGAAATCACTTTGACATGATAAATGTCAAAAATCGATAAATGGACATAAAATATAACATGAATAACAAGTAGGAGAAAATTTAGGAGGAGTATTGGATAAGATCTTTTTTTTTTTTTTTTTTTTTTGACCCTGGAACCCCGTGGTGACAAATGGCGGCAAAAAACTTGGGGCGATGTTAGCGGAGGACCCACCACCCCGACGTTGTACTTAAGATCCCGTGCGGCCAGCGGGATTCGAACTCCTCTCCTTCTTACAAAGGATCATGGGAGTTTTATCCAACTGGGCTACCACAGGCGGTGATGTATTGGATAAGATCTTCGACACTTCTAACCACAATAAGTAAACCCTGTCTCCCCGAAACTTAAAACATTTAAAGATGTATTATCAACGCTGTTGACTAAATCGACAGGAACCTCCTTTTTTGGTAGGACGAGATTATAGGATATTCTCCAGATTTGGTATTCTTTCCTTGTTTGATTATTACATTGTATATTCCCTGTAATTCAGCAAACAATTATGAACATTTATACATAAAAAAACAGTCCCTCTCTTAAAGACTCCATAACAGAAAAAATAAAATAATTGAGAGAGGATTCTTGATGACATAAGTATACTTAGCTAACCTCATTAAATTATCGCTTGCGTTCTTTGTCTCTAAATTTGTCAAATGCATTTAGAGATGGTGCCTTAACCATATGCGAAAAAAAGGTCCTACCCATAAAGTGTAGAATGTTTAAGCGCACAATTAGTGGTGTAATGTCGATATCCAAATCCAATATTTCCCGTATGCAAACCCAAATACTCATTAACTCAATTGAATTCGAATTCTTTACGACTTTAGTTAAAGTTATGGGAATTAAATCATTTTCCAAATAAAACTTATATACCAAAAAACGTTAATAGTCATGTATCACCAAATAAAGAAAAATTAATTATTTTCTTGAAAAATGATTTATTAGAAATTATTTTTTTATCGTGAAAATTTCTTCCAAGTAGACGCACCCCTAAATCTAGAAATCTAGGATCCTCGCTTATTCTTTTCCAAAAATTGCGTTGCAGGCAGCTACAGTATCGTCTGCTAACTGAATCGGAAAGCGAAGCTATCTGGTTTCGATCCGTTCGGATACATGTCGCGAACACAGAACAAGGGAAAGCACTCGTCTCTCCCCACCGGCCGCACGTGTGGGTTCCCGAGTTGACTTCGCTCCACCGCGACCGGCTATAGGCGGTATCAGGAACGGGGAAGTACATGGCGGGGGGGGGGGCCTGCTGAGCTGTCAATCGCGCTTTAGCTCTCCTCACGGTGGGCCCCGCTGACGCCACCCGCCGCAGCATAATAAACTGCATATAAACCCTTCGCTCCTCTCCATCTCCCTCGTCGCCGAGCGCGCGCCGTAAACGAGGCTGACGGGGGCCGTTGGATTCGCGCCTCGCTAGATCTCGTCAGAGGAACGTGTCGGGTCGTGAGTCACGCTCGTTCGCGATCATGAATAGTAGGGGGATTTTGAAGGGGAGGGGAGGGCACGTGACCTCGCACGTGTACCCAATCGGCGATGGTGAAAATGAAAAATCCCTCCTCGGAATGGGGCTGGGCCGGCTGGTTTCTTACCGTATGCTTTCTTTATCAGCTGCGTTCTGCTGTACTTCTCTTTTCTTTTTTCGGACGGTGCAGTACTTCTCTTTTCGCAGGGGGTAATCCGTCGGGTAAATTGCTTTACCCGTTTATTTATTTTCTTTCTTTTTAAGAAAATGAGGTGGGTCTTTCACGTATTTTTTGATTGGACATGAGGATGGTTTAGATACGAAGGAATATATAATTTCCTGTAAATTAGATGGACGGACGCATCCTACATTCGATATTCGATATTCAATATCATTAAGTATTTGGAAGTCAATATTCGATAATTCAAATGCTTGAATTTACAAATTCTATTGAGTCTTCTTATGAAAAAAATGCTGCAAACGTCACTAGATTTGCAATAGGCCTGAATATTTGATTGCACAACTGATTTTCAAATGCGGGAGCCACTTATCCAATTGTCTTTGTCAAAATTCCTTTATGTCATTAGTTATTTCAATAAAATCAAAAAAAAATTTCTTCCTTTAAAACTCTCTTTTATCCTGGAAGAATAAAATGCAGGACTCTATTCAAATCCAACAAAGAGACTAAATACTGGGCTATGTCTACAGCTATTAGTGAAGTGGTTTAAGTACACATGCTTCCATTGACTTGTGGATTCATTTCACTGCTATAAGGCCTCTTCATTCTGACAATAATGGCCCTTTTTAGATTGCAACCAACCCTATATTGAATGAGCATACCAATAATAAATGAAGTTACCATAACTCCGGCTTTTTTTTAATTGAAAATTATAACAAAAGGTAGGAAATTTTTACTTAATCATTTATAGTGATAGCGACGAAAACAAGAAAGTATACATGCAAAGAATATGACAGTATTGACTAATGCAATTTCCAATTCTTTTTTTCTCACGGAGATTTTAAAAATAATGAGATGACAAGACAGAAAAAAAAAATCTCAAATTTCCTCTTCAGGGTGGCTTAGATATAGAGTGACATAACTTTATGGATACCGTATGGTCAACGTTTGTTGAGTGATATGACCAAAAGGTATGTCTTGCACATCGGAAAAGAAAGGTACGTAGACGAATTCTAGAGTTGATGCGAAGAAATCGATTGTTCTGACAAAAGACGTGGGACAGAGATTGAAAATGACTGCGAATTCTAGTGCCAAAGAGCCCAAACCACTTCACTGGCCCACCTTAGGCCCATCAGACTAATAGATCGGATTAAAAATAATGCGATCTAAATTCACTAATTTAACCCATTTTGATCAATGTATATGCAATATAAAATTTCACCATACATATCTAGCTTGATTCAAGATTCATATTTAGCAATTTTTCTCTTTGAATTGTTGTTTTTGAAGAATGAATCGACCCTTCAAGTTAGCGAGAGAGTTTGGGGGTCGGGTTATAAACGGGGGCTTAAAGATGGTGGTGAAAATATGATCATTCATCAATCATGAAATGGATTCGGGCTTTGGTTCAATATATTGGATTGCGCTTGATGAAAGCCAATTTACATTTTTATAATAACAAAAATAAGTCCATACTAATTTATTTTCTTTTGCTCATTTTTCACAATTGCACATCTCAGTTGACAAGCAAGCTATGAATTTGTTACACAACAATACATTTGTCAAGCAATCGGTGCATCATCAATTGTATTTTTTCGTCCAAAGAAGTATAACAATCTTATACCGTTAGCAATTAGAGAGTACTTAATTCGTCTTCAAAATAAAAGAAAAACAAAGGCTAACATTGTCAAAAAAACGTAATATTAAGACCAAAATCACACATTTTTTGAAGTACACGGATGAAAATGTATTTTCTTTAAATCCCACGTTAGTCGTTTGGGTCGATAAATGCGGAGCACCATATAATTAATCTCTTTCAACCAAAAAATACAATCAGTCTCTCGGATGAGCCAACTTTCTTTCCCAAGAAAAAACAGCCCCATTTCCTCATCTCCCTTAGCCACGCATCAACACAAACAATAATTCATAGGCTAATTAGCTAATGAAAACTCAGTCATCTGAAGCTCAGTCTTTACTCCGTGCACCATCAATGAAAAATCTGTGAAGTAACCAGACACGCTCAAACCAGAAGACTGATTGATGGAGTGCGTGTCCACCACTAGAATTGTAAACAAAACCAAAGTAAGAGCGATCGGTTTTATGATGAGTTGATTTTCACCTTAGAATCGGGAACTGGAATTGACAAGTTAGTTTCAAATTTCAAGAACTTGACCTTGCTCACTCAAGAAGGTCCGGTTCCTAGGATGGATCAAGATTATATGCATTTTTCTTTAATTTATTATAATACATGCACAGACTTTTGAGTGATGAGTTTTGTGGATTCGGAAACCTACAAATTACCATACATCGTCCTGCAATGATCCCCTAAGTGAGTTGATATTTCAACTAATGCGCCTGGAAATTGCTTTGCTACCTGTCCCGTAATTCCCTCCGGCAAAATTTAATCATTGAAACTTGGAAGTGTCTAGACATATCGCGGGCTTCACAAAAAAATCAATAAAAGACTATGAAAACTTATCCTGATTATCAAACAAGAGTGTCTTGTGGCTCTCCGGCAAAGTTCTAAAGTGCTTGGTTCTAGTGGCCCACTGGAGCCAAGCATATAGAACCTCCACTTAAAACTAAGTAAAATAGAAGAAGAAAAAAATAATAAAAAAAGAAATAAGTTATACGGTCCGGTCCGATCAATAGATTTCTTGTGCAGAGTTGAGAACCAGACCGATTATTGCTGATTTCTAATTTTGGGAATTGGTAACCAGACCGGTTCTCGAATTGGACCGAGACCGTGGTCACCCCTAATAGACAAGATGCTACAAGAGTTTAAAGTGTTGGCAAAAGAGAAAATGATCAATTTGTGCAGATGTAGATAATGAGATCCAAGAGAGGGGGAACTTGCTATCAAAGGAGAGGACGATGTCTTGAACGAAATGGGAGTGATCGGCGAGGCAATGTCGCCGCACGCTGTAGATCTTGTCCTTCTCGGAGAGGTGCCAGAGGATGGACTTGCTGCCGTAGATAGATTGGTGGGCTGGATATGGGCAAAACCTAAACTCATTTAAAATCCATATATCGAACTTTATAGCTCTAAACCTATTATGACCCATTTTTTTTAAAGCTAGCCTAACTCATTATATATGATTAAAAAGTGACTTATATATGACCCACTTTGATATCTCTAGTTCGCACATGTTGAACACGTGAGTCGGCAATAGCAACGGAGCATGGCACCCAGTACACATTGGTTGGGATATGATGACCGTCAGTCTTGGACAAAACCTAATAAACATTGAAAGATAAACCCACGGACGTGGCCCCCTTGAAAGCCATAAAGCAAGAAAACCCGGTTTCTCAAGCCGAAGGCCCACTCCGATCTGGCAGAAGCATGAGATCAGGAATCTGGAACAGGAACGAAAAGGGCAGATCGGCCGGACCCATCGTCGGTCCGGACCGTCACAGCCACATCTCTCTCTGAGAACTCAGCGAGAAGGAACGAAACATTAGGCAGCAAATCAATATATACACCGTACGTACCAAGAAAAAATGAATAAGTACATTAAAAGTCATAAAACTTATCACACAAACGCAATTGAGCTTTAAAATTTGTCATGAGAATGCATTCAAATCCTAAAAATTTTAATAAATATAATTTACGAAATGACTTGATTGAACTAATTTGACAAGTTTTAAGACTCAATTATATTTTTAGGATTTTCAATATATTTATCTCGAGAAAAAAACAAGATCACTGTGATACGAAAGAGCCGAAAACTAGGAAACTCTAAACTAATGAAATAAGTACAAACAGCCGTTAAATAGCCATTCGAGGTACGAAAATATCGAAGATACGCTGGCCCTAACTCTGTCATATTCATTTCTCTTTAAAGCTCAAACCGACTCGATCGTGGTCGGAGAGTCCTCAAAAATATAATATATCATGAGGACTTTCTCATGTTATGTACGGGAGTGCAGGGTGCATTGAAGAGTCGGGCGACCCTAAAACTCGTTCTGCACCCATGCATCGTCCAGATATCGTCGCTTGATGTTTGGATTTCGTTTCGCTCTTTCTTTCTCTTTTCGCCACGATTTTCGTCTGCTCCAACTCCAGGAGAAAGCGCAACGGCCGTTTTTCCAACCGATTCGCCGAAAACGGACTATAAAACAGCGATCACGGCACAGCAGCGCAGCACGGCACAGGATCGATCCCGACTTCACACCTTCCACGCCCTTCAGCTTGTCGTCACCTTCGACACTGCGATCTCCAGTCCACACGCAGGATCGAACCCAGTTGACGCCCGGTCGTGAAAATGGAGACGCCGCTCCTCTACGGCGGTGGCGGCGAGGATGGAGACTACGCGCCAGTAAGTAGCTTCCGGGAGGCGAAGACGGTGTTCTGGATAGAGACCGCGCGGATGTGGAAGATCGCCGCCCCGATCGCTTTCAACATTCTCTGCCAGTACGGGACCAACTCGTTCACCAACATCTTTGTTGGGCACATCGGCGATGTCGAGCTCTCTGCTGTCGCGATCTCTCTCTCGGTCATTGGCACCTTCTCCTTCGGCTTCATGGTTAGCTTTCCTTTTCTCAATGGAGTCCGAACTGCCGTCATTTTGGAGCTGCATTTATGTCTGTTCTGTGTGTTTGGAGATTTAAGCATTGGCGTTCCTCGCTTGAGTTCTCGCTGATCATCAGAGACGTAGTTCTCTTGCATATCTTGATCGCTTTAACAGACAAAAGAACCTTCCTTTGATCTACATATCTGCGTAGCCCCATGATGATTGTTTTCTGCAATGCTGGATTCGCTTATATGTTCTTTGCGAATGGTTGACTTGCTGTTGAGGAAGAGGATGGCGTCTATAATATAAAGTTCATATGGTCCGAGCTCAGCTCATCATAGAAAGAAAATAGGATGCATATATGGACATAGGCATATCAGTCAAAATCACTCTCGAGTCTTGAACAGTCAAAATTTTAGAATGCGAAATTGATGAAGAATGCCTTCTGTCGGTCAGCTCATTTCTCTTCTAACTTCATCGATAAGCCTATTAGGATACGCCTTTCTTGATAACTTACATGGCAATTACTCGTCTAATTCAAGTTAAAGCTGAAGAAGTTCTATGGCAAAGTCTCAATGCATCTACTCGCTGTTTTATATCCGTTGAACATCCAGAAGACATTGTTTTGCAAAGTGTGCTGCACTTAGACCTTCAATGTCTTCCACTTTTATCATGTCCTATGAATCAATCATTGCAGCTTGGGATGGGAAGTGCAGTCGAGACGCTTTGCGGTCAAGCCTTTGGTGCAGGGCAGGTTTACTTGCTTGGGATTTATATGCAGAGATCATGGATAATCCTTTCGGTCACATGTATCGCCTTTCTACCTGTTTATATATACGCCACTCCCATCCTAAAAATCCTGGGCCAACAGGACGAGATAGCTGATCTAGCTGGAGAATTCACGCTCCAAATAATTCCTCAACTGTTCTCGCTTGGCATCAATTTCCCCACGCAGAAGTTCCTTCAAGCCCAGAGCAAGGTCAGTGCGCTTGCCTGGATTGGGTTCATAGCTCTGATCACACACATTGGACTGCTCTGGCTCTTCATTAGTGTATTCAAATGGGGCACCACTGGTGCAGCCGTTGCATATGACATTACGAGCTGGGGAATTACAGTGGCTCAGGTTCTTTATGTCTTTTGGTTTTGCAAAGATGGCTGGAATGGGCCATCGTGGTCTGCGTTTAGGGACATATGGGCATTTGTGAGGCTCTCCCTTGCCTCGGCAGTGATGCTCTGCGTGGAGATATGGTATATGATGAGTATGATCATCCTGACTGGGCATCTTGATAATGCTGTGATCGCGGTTGGCTCCCTTTCTATATGGTGAGTGATCGGTGATTTCACATATAATCAGCTGGAAAGCTCATGCCAACCAGGACCCCAAACTGGCGTAGATGTCATTCCCTTGTCCTTTTTTGTGTCTACGTATGTTCTTCTGGTCTGTTTATTCACTGTGCTCATCCTTGGATTTAAAACCGCAGCATGAACTTTAATGGGTGGGAAGCTATGTTGTTCATCGGAATAAATGCTGCTATCAGGTAACTAACCTATTCTCCCTTTCGTGAATTGTCTGTCACATCTTCACGGCGGGTGCCGATGTATGACTTTGCAAAGCATCAGAGATGAAGATTTGAGAAAAGTCATTGTTTGGGGGGGAAATGATGGAGGGTTTTGAAAGCGTACTTGAATGGTGCTGATGGTATTTAGGTTGCATTCATCATATGGAATCAATGAATTTTAGGATTGTTCACAAAAACAAAGAACCGAAAGTTGGAGTAGAGGCCATGTTATGAACACTGAACTGTACAGCAGCTAAGAGTAAATCGATGTCTTTACTTTTGTTCCTTTTTTCGGCTGAAAGTCTTTTTTTTTGTTAGAAGTATCCGAGTATTGTGTCTGATTGAACTATCCTTCATTCAGTGTTCGTGTTTCTAATGAGCTGGGGCTGGGACATCCGAGAGCGGCCAAATACTGTGTCTATGTGACGGTATTTCAGTCTCTTCTAATCGGACTTCTCTGCATGGCTGCTATTTTGCTAACAAGAGACCATTTCTCCATCATTTTCACAAGCAGTAAGAGATTACAAGAGGCAGTGTCTCACCTAGCATATCTGCTTGCGGTGACTATGGTCTTAAATAGCGTCCAGCCGGTCATATCAGGTTCAAAACATCTATTTCCATTCTATACGACGTCCTTGACCTTCAACATTGCGCTGCATTACTTAAATGTACTCAAAAGTATCCCTACCTTCACATCTTTTGCAGGTGTTGCCGTCGGGGGTGGATGGCAAGCATTAGTTGCCTATATAAACTTGGGCTGTTATTATCTTTTTGGGCTTCCTCTTGGATTTTTTCTCGGTTACACTGCAGAATTAGGCGTGACGGTAGAACATTTACTTCCCCTAGATTCTGCTCGGTAGTACTGCATTTTTGGCAGCCAGTGGTGGTGTTATTCCGCATCTGACGCTTCTTAGTAGCTGAGACATTTCTACATCCATCACACCTACTCATTCTAGCTTTATCCTGACTAAAGCTCAACATCTCAGGGTCTCTGGGGCGGCATGATCTGTGGAACTGCCTTGCAAACCTTGTTGCTGTTGTTGGTGCTCTACAAAACGAACTGGAAGAAGGAAGTAAGTAATGCTATTCCTGCAAATCTGAAAGTAGCTAAACTAAGCTTACATCTCTACACAACCGATGTTCAGGAGGATTTCCATAAGCACTAGGTGTTCCATGCATCTGATAAATAAAAGCGTGCAGAAAAAAGCCACTTACTGAGGCTGAGATGAAGATGAACCGCACAAAGTTCTAATGTGTTTGGTCCGATGTCCTTCGCAGGTAGAACAAACGACGGAGCGCATGAGAAAGTGGGGCGGGCAAGACATGATGCCGAAGCTAGCTCGGGATCTCATGCAACAGCAAACGCCATCAGCATAGCGAAGCATCCGCACCGCCACGACGGATCAAAGGGCCAATCTTCCCCGGGTTACTCCGATCTCACCAAGTACTCTTCGCCCTTCGGGAGCGCGCATAGGAAGAAAAATAAAGCAAAGCAACAAAAAACGAGAAGCGAGGAGGAAGAACCAAATCGAGCTACTGAAGTCCAAACCCTGAAATGTAAATTAGTTCACTTCAGGCGCACGAGTCACGCTTTCGGATTTTCAATAAAATTAGCGCACGCGTTGGAAGTGTCCATCATCCGCATCCGTATTCCGCTTGAAAGAAAGGCCAAGGCCAACCACCTTCGTATAGCAAGGAAATGGTGCTTTGCATTATCGTTTCGGCTTCTTTCTTCCCCAAAAATCGTTACCTAAAATCCAACGAAAAAAGAAAAGAAAACTGTCAGAAGTGGGATTTGAACCCACGCCCTCTCTCGAAGACCAGAACTTGAGTCTGGCGCCTTAGACCACTCGGCCATCCTGACTTTGATGCCCTAAATTGGAGTCAAAATTTAATATATCTTAAACAGAAGACGGAAGCCAAAAGGTAGGCCGTCTTTTTCGGAAACTTTCGACATTGGAGATAGGCCCAACCCAAGAGGTTGTTGTGCGTGCGCCGTGCCATGTCCCCATTCCACTCCGCCCGACAATCGCAGGCCAACCATTTCCAAGGCAAAGGAAAAAGGCAAATTCGCCAACGTCACCGGCTGAGCGTTCCGTCACTGTCTCCCATGGCCTTATCCACTCACGCTTTTCTCGTTTCTCTCTCCCCTCCCCCCCAACCATCCTCCCCTTGGCCTTTTCCTTACTGCTAATCACCCGTGAAAAATTAGACAAAAAAAAAAAAAAAAATCACCCGTGAAAAACGACTAGGATCCCCCACGCGAACGTTCCGCGCGAGGGATTTTCGCAGTATTCCACCGGTCGCGAGGGCAGACCGGTCAATTCATACCTTCCCGAGGTCACCTATTAAATTCCCTATTGACAGCGCCAATTATTCTGCTACCTCGGTCGCTTCACTCGCCAGCAACCCCATAGAAAAGCCAGAACAACGCAGCTGGCGTCACGTTACGGGCGGACTGGAGGTCCACATGTACTAAAGTCCCGAATCGCGGAATCGGAATCAGCTCACTTCAGGTGTACGAGGCCCCCCGCCCCCACGTTTGGAATTTCAATTAATTGGCGCGAGCGTTGGATTGGATTGGTGGGTCTGCTGGAGTTAAAGTGACAGATGAATATAGTTCATGCGAGGAGATAGAAAGAGCGCTTTCCGGGACGCGAATAGTACTTTTTTTTTTCAGTTACTTGCGTTTGCATTTACTGCTTTTGGCTCTTTCTTCCGCGAAAATCGCCACCATCACCAAAGGCGAATTTAACCACAGACGCTCTTCGAATAAGCGTGTAGCGGGGGAGGGTGGGATTTATATTTTCCACTTGGACGCAGGCCATAGATCCTTCCATTAATTAAATGAAACGTCCGTAGTGGGGTTTGAACCCAACATGGGGTACTTGGATAGTGCCGAGTAGGCCGTACATCAGTCCATTGGTTAATTGCCCACTAGACCCCACTCTTTGGTTTTCTTTTCCTTTTGTACAGAGCTTCGACTTCTCTATCTTATCTCTAATGCACCAACAATGACAGACGTGACGAATCATCGGAGAGCATGCACAGCAACTCGAATTAAAATCCGAACAATAAGAAGAGGGAGAAGAAAAGAAAACCCGGAATGAAGTGGGAGAATAAAAGAAAATTAGAGAGTGGGGTCAGTGTACACATGACAGTTAATTATAATGGTGCCGATGGCTATGAGACGACCCAAACATAAATAGAAGTATGCCCATCGTGTCCCCAGTAGATACTAATCTTCTTGACACCTAAAAATGATCAACCTTTTCGTTATTATCGACAAATATTGGACAAGATTGGGTACTTGACTAGTGCCAAGTAGGCCATACATTAGTCCATTAATTAATTGTCGCATGTACATTGGACCCCTCTCTTTATTTTTTCCCTTGTCTTTTCTTTTGCCATACGGAGCTTCAGTTTCTCTATCTTCATCTTTGATACATCAACGGTGACAAACGTGACTGAACCATCACAATGCTTGCACAACAGCTTGAATTGAAATCCAAACAACAAGAAGAGTTTGATCTTGAAACCATTCGTAGTGGAGAAAAAAAGAAAACCCATAATGAAGCGGGAGAAGAAAAGAAAATTATAGAGTAGGGCCTAGTGTACACATTCATGGAGTCAATGGTTATGAGACCAAACCGACTTGACCCTTGCATGAATAGAAGTATGCCCATCGTGACTCAACACGAGATTTGACTTGAATAGGTCCTGAACTTGTTGACACCAAAAAATGATCAACTTTTTGGTTATTATCTAAAAATATTGGATTTAGTTGATAAAAGTAGAATTAACTTAGTAATGAATAGAACAATTGACAGCTTGATAATTTGCCAAGGAAGTCATTGACAATGGTGGCGAGCTTGTTCGGCCGAAGCTTCCTCGGGAGTAACGACACAGGTAAGGGCAGAGTCAATAGTGGTGATGAAGAGGGAGATTGAGGTGAGGATAAAATGGACAGAGTTGAGAGCATCGAGGTATTCTTGATTGTGAGGATTTGGAGACTATGTTTTGTAGGTAAAAGTTATGGACAAGGGTGATAAATCCAATGACTTCACGATCTAGAAGCAATAATGTTTACTTGTGTTTCCATATTTTGTTTCGGGTAGGTACCTAAATAGTTACATTGCCTTATTTTATTTACTTATTAATTTAGCATTTCAAACCAAAATAAGAATTGATTTAAAAATTTTAGCTCAGATCTAATCGGGCTAAGTCTAGTTGGTTAGAATAACTTTTGAAAACCCCAATTAATTTAATGGATTAATGTACGTCTTGCTTGGCACTACTCAAGCACCCGACATTATTCTCAAAAACTTCGAGTGCAGTCTGGACTTTAGCATCAGAAACAGAGGATTCACTCATTCGAATTTCAAAGAAAGGAGTAGGAGACGGACCGTCTCTTTCGGAAACAACGTGCGAGGGAAGTTCAAAAGGGAGACGACGGGCCCACCCAGCCCGGCCCACCCGGTCCCGCCGCGTGCCGCGTTCCCACCGCGTGATGCCCGCGGGCCAACCATTCCCAAAGGTTAAAAAAGGCAGAGATTCCCCAATAGCAACACGCCATTCCATCGCTCGCTTTTCTCCCATTGTCCCTTTCACACTGCTAATTAGTAATTACCCGTCAACCGATCCTGCCAAAACAACGTTCGAACTTCGAAGAGCTTAGTACAAGATTTGTATTTTTTTTTTTTTTGGGGTCTGCTCCGGATAATATTATTAGCGTATTTTCCAAGAGGATATTCCCCGCATGGCATTTTCGTAGTATTTCGCTAATCACGAGGGCAAATTGCCAATCTACCCCACCTTGACACCACCTATAAAATTCCCCTCTCCACCGCTCTCCCTTCTCCAGTCCCTTTGCATTCTCCCTCTTAAGTAAAGAGAAAAAAAAAAAGGCTCTCGGAAATGGCGTCCCACTACGAGCTGGAGGTGACCGTGTCGTCGGCCAAGGACCTCAAGAACGTGAACTGGCGCCAAGGCCCGACCCGACCCTACGCCGTCCTCTGGGTCGACCCGAGCAAGAAGTGCTCCACCCGGGTCGACGAGGAGAACGACACGTCCCCGGTGTGGGACCAGACCCTCGTCATCCCCTTGCCCCCCGGCCCCATCGAGGACGCCACCCTCTACATCGACGTCGTCCACGCCGGCTCCGAGGAGGACACCAAGCCCCTCATCGGCTCCGCCCGCCTCAAGCTCCGCGACGTCCTCGACGACGCCGGCTTCGGCGAGACCCTCAAGCGCGGCCTCCAGCTGAAGCGCCCCTCCGGCCGCCCCCACGGCAAGGTCGAGGTCAAGGTCTGCGTCCGGGAGCCGCGCTACCGCGCCCCCGACCCGTACCACGCGTCCCCCTACGGCGTCCCCCCGGCGACGAGGGAGTACGCCCCGCCGGCGACGAGGGAGTACGCCGCGCCGGCGTACGGCAACCCCTACGCCGCCCCGCAGCGTGACCCGTACTACGCGGCGGCGCCCCCGGCCGGCGGCTACGCCTACGGGGCGTACAACGCGCCGCCGCCGCAGCCGCAGTACGGGCAGCCGAGCTACGGGCAGGCGCCGCAGTACGGGTACGGCGGGGAGCCGGCGTACGGGCAGTACGGGCAGCCGGAGGAGAAGAAGAAGAGCAAGTTCGGGGGGATGGGGACGGGGCTGGCCGTGGGCGCGGTGGCCGGGGCGATCGGTGGGATCGCCCTGACGGAGGGGTTCGAGCACCTGGAGGACAAGATCGCCGATGACGCGGCGGAGAAGGTGGAGGACGACCTCGGCTACGACGATGTAGGCGAGGAAGAAGACTTCTAAGGGAAACGGCTTCCGTGCTTTTGCTTTTTTTTTTTTTTTTTTTTAATGAAGTGTTATCGTTTTCTGGGGGAGTTTCTTTGCGGGTGATGTTGGCGTTGGAGTGCCTTTGGGTGCATACAGTTCCGTTGATGTGTCACGCATGTCTAATCCGACGCATAAGCAAGCTCTATAATTTTATTTTATTTTTATAATTATATGTGCATGCCAGATGATGCTTTCTTCTTTCCCAAGATTGCAATAAATTAATTATAAAATGCGTCCAATGGGCGGAAGAGAGAGAGAGAGAGAGAGAGAGAGAGAGACCTTTGCGTAGCGTTTTCTGATAACGTGGTCGTCGATGGGGAGATCATTTCGATGCCAAAAGCTTAAAGACAGACGTAAAGTAGACGGTGGCGATTGGTTCCTTTCGCTTTCGGCATGGTAGCGATGCGGGAGAATCAACCCACGAGGCCCACCTAGTTAATCAACCTAATCCGTTTGATTTTTATCGTGATATGATCCAACGGATGCCGTGAGGAGAAGGGGGTCCACGTGAAGTTTCGTAAGGAGTTTAAGAGCGAGACTGATTTGGTTTGGTCAAGGCTAAAGAAATGTTTCCTAATTTGGGTAGGATTCCTGGGTTGTTTTCTAGTTTGGGTAGATTTCTTAATTTAAAGAAATTAGCAGATTTCCTAGTTAAAGTTTATTTCATTTGATCAGATTTTTAGTTTGTTTTGAAGTTTTAGGTAGGGTTCCTAGTTTAGATACGCGTTCATGTTTTTGCAGGTTTCCTAGTGAGAATAGGTTTCTTAGTTCAATTGGTTTCCCAATGTCGGTAGATTTTCTAATTTGGATAGGTTTCTTGGTTCGATTTGTTTCCTAATTTGATTAAGTTTTCCAATTTTTCATACAATTTGTTGGTAGTGAGTTTTAAAATTCTTAGTTTCCTTATCGACTCATGGCCACGGGTAACGGGTCTCCAACTTCCTCGTCCTTGATACCTTCCTTGACAGCAAACTTTTCCATCCCAAAGTCATTCTACTTCACACACGCCAAACGCATTAATTCATTCCCTTACAAACACACCTTACATCAATTAGGGTTGAGGCTGGTTGGCCGGCTTAAACAAAATCTGAAGAATCATATAATATTGTAATGGCCTTTCGAATTTTTACAGATGATTTTGCTTTTGCAGTTATTGGGAAACGAGAATCATGAACTTGGATAAATTTGAAGTTCAATTTAACCCAATTTCATAATTTGGATCAAATAAAATGATTGGTCTATAAGTAGTGTTCCTCCGTCGCATTGTGACGATAGACATAAATGTGGAGCACGCATAACAAGTGATTCGATCGAACAGTTATGGTCATGTTAATTGGCCAGGTCAGCTATTGATGTCGCCCTCAAGTTTCGTCAACCAAGAAGATCATCCATTACCGGTCAAATCAAATGAAAATGAGTTTGCTGAGGTCACGATTGATGGCCAACTCGGTTCGAACTGGCTAAGCTTTCCAATACAGAACGCTCTTCTAGAACCATACGCTTCTTCGAACTCGGGCCTGGTTGAGTTGACTAGGCCTCACTCAACAACTCTTCTGGCCTTAACCTTTGTTCCAGCCGCCATGATTTGAAATCCTCCGGGGCAGGCTCACTAGATCCACCGGTCTAGATCGCCTATGTCCGGACATGATTCTTATTCTTATCGCAACCGACTCTCCAAAGCACACCTGACAACCCCACTCGTAATATCTCTGTGTATTCTCTGGAAAAACCCACTTAAAAAGGAGAATCCATCTAGAGTCGACTTCCATCTTCGTCCGTCGAGAGTGGCGGTGGTTCAGGTGGGACGATGCAATTGAGTTTTCGAAAAATATTCGTTTAGCTGGATATTATCTTATGATAAAAACTTTGCCTCGTCAACTTTCCTCTGTCCCCCATTTCATCTCATGATGCTTTCTTAGTCCCTAAGAAAGTAGGCCTAATCTTAATCAGCTTTGAAGACCCAATATCTAGTTTGGTGGGCCCATGATGTGAAATCACATTACATAATATAGGTGGACCTGGAGCCTCATACCCAGAATATGAATATGCTCGCATATGCTCGCCCAAATTGTGCTTTGACCCTGGACGAGCTGGCCCGGTTGTTAGCATGACGGTTTTGGATTTAACTCACTTGAAACATTACCTATTTTGGCTTGTTTCATATCGAGCCTCACAGTTTTGTTGTTTGATGTACAAGTAGGCACTGTCCCAAAAGGTCACTCATCTTGGCAAGTGCTTTAACATGAGCTCGTTTAATTTTGGAGTTTTAAAGTAAGGTTTGCTGTGACGTGAAATGGCGCATCAACGAGTTAATTTCAATTTTCACATATATATTTCAGATTGTTTTTTCTTTGTTTAATGGGTGATTCGGTTGATTCATGTTCCCTTCATTGTCTTAGGAATTTGTCAGGAGCCGTTTCTTGTTCAGGCTCTTAAGTCTCAATGACTACTCCTTGATCTTGTCAAATTGGGTTGTTATAGTTAGGCTTGTGATTAAGTTTAATAAGGAGTTCCCGACATTGAACGTGGAAGGCAATTTTGCGAATTTAGAATATGAATTCGCCCTCTTGCTGTGCAGGAACATCTCCTGCAACCGTAACGTGCTGCATCTTCGTTAGTCTATTCTTTACCTTTTACGGATCGAAACAAGAGCATTATTCGCTTCACTTCTACTACAAGTACGAGGTCACCGCCCAAAACCGTTTCCTTAAATCTCAGGGCAAAGAAAACCATGTTTCATTCTTGAAACTATAAATATTATTCCTCATTTCTAATATTTTCCCTTCCTCACCCACCAAAACGACATTCCAAAGCACTTAGCTCGTGTTCTTGAGGCGCTCTAATTTTTTCAGGTACTTCCCATTTCTCATCACATGTAATAATCCTTATGATCCCTTTTTCATTTATTGATTTCTTCTGCTTTCTTTCCTGTGATAGTCACGCGGTTATTACCGGTTTGAGGCGACAGAATGACTGGTAGAATTGTGGCACGCATCAAAAGATTACTTCCGAGCTGTGGTGATGCGCTTACCTTTTTGCACCGTCTTTGATCACCCCTTACATCATCAAATGCGTTCTTGTGTAGATGATTTATGAGCTAATTCTTTTTCCTGGTTAGAAATGATAAGTTGCTAATGTACAATTCTCAAGAGCATAAATATTTGTCACCAAACAGTACGGAAGAGTGTGCTCTTTTTTTTTTTTTTTTTTTTTTTGAGCAACATACCATAATTTCAAGAGATAAATCGAGTCAATTCGCATGACATCAATGTGGAGTAGTTGATTGATTCTCCTGTAAATCGAAATTGTATCAATTAGTAGGGACCGTATTATCTCGTAATAGATAAATTTTTGAATTGGCGTCCGCGAAAGCCGTCGAACAATCTTTAGTTTTCATGACATGTCTTTTCAGCTACAAATCGTATAGCCTCCTAATTATGCTATCGGCCTCGTCATCGGCGGCGCACAGGCACGGCCCCCGAAGCCCTAGGCCCAGAAGCCGGCTTGGACTTGCGCGAAGAATATGCCAACGCCTTCCGCACGGAATCCTACAACGATTTCTGGGCACGCGTCCTCGCCCTTTCCGACGACAATCCTCCCCCGCGCGACCCCGCCGGGTCGACCGCCGCCGCTCGGCTCCCCTCCTACCGCCTCTTCGTCGAGCATCTCCTGGAGCCGGACCAGCCCGCCGTCATACGGATCCTCGACTTGGCCCGTATCCGGCCCGCGCAGAAGTCCCTGTTGGCCGAGTACTTCTCCGAAACCGCCAAGGCCTCCGTCCTCTGCGGCGCCTTGCTGAAGCACGTCGACCGGACGCGGGTCCAATACCGCTCCGTCAAATCGGCCCTCCGGTCTCTCGGCAACTCCCAATTCGGATCGTTGAACCAATTCCCGAACATCGTAACCCGCCTAACCGAATTCTTGAATTGCGACAGCCCGTTAACCTCGTCTTCTTCTTCTTCGACTACCCAAATGGAATCCACCCAAGCCGGTTGCGCCGCGCTGTTGAGCCGGCTCGAGTCGAGCCGTAACAAAGCGAAAGCCAAGCTCAAGACCATCGACAGGCTCCAGCATGGCTCGGCTATGTTCCTCATAGTCGTGACCGGCTCACTGGCTATAATCATCCTGTCTCATGGCCTCGCGATGCTGGTGGCTGCGCCGGCCGTAGCGGCCGCTTCGTTCGAAATGGCTTCGGCCAAGCGCTTGAGAAAAGTGTTGGCTCAGCTGGACGCGGCTGCCAAAGGGACTTACACATTGAAGAGGGACACGGACACGATTAGCCGGCTCGTGGCTCGGATCAACGACGAGCTTGAGCACATGCGCACGATGGTTCGGTTTTGGCTCGACCGAGGAGACAACAAGATCCAGGCCGGCGGGAAGGTGACCCTCGGCGAAAACGAGTGCAACTTCGCACAGCAGCTTGATGAACTAGAGGAGCACTTGTACTTGTGTTTCATGACCATCAACAGGGCACGAAATCTCGTTGTGAAGGAGCTTTTGGATCCAAGTTAAATCAAACGTATTTCGATCCTCTATATTTATGAAATAGTCAATTCGAAAATTATTGGCCGGATTCATCTTGAAATTATTCTCCCTTGGAATGGTTCCTCCTGCCTAAATTATAACGTCCAAAACATAAATCAAATAACGTTTTCATTTATTGAAATTATTTAAGTGCAAAGTATTTGTAAGCATTGGCAAGCCCTGGGGCTAGTGGCCGTCGCCTCTAAATTTCATTTTTCAACATAAGTAAGAAAAAGAAAAATCATGTACTTCGTGTTCTAGCTAAAAATAAAAAAAACTTTTTGTCTCTCTTCCAACCTAATATGCTCGACGTCTCCCATTACTCATTCTTATCCCGCCGTTACTTTGCCTCCCTTTAACACTTGTATGTTATCAAGGCTCTCATATTTTCTATAAAAGACTGGAGACTCTATCATGGAATCAATGGCCAAACAGCTATCTCATTTCTTGTGCATGATTAATAGACAGTTTAAAATGTCTCCTCACCAATATATTTATATTCTATTGATGCGTACGACCCTAAAATATGGCAAAATACATTTGAAAAAATACAATATAGGCGATCGGTTTTAGGGTGGCTAATTCTAACCTTGAAATCTCCCCGAATCGAACCAAATCGAATGTTTCAATTCCAGAATCAACGTGAGAACCGATTAGGCGAAAATCATAATACAGTTGTGTTGTTTATACAAACACATCCAAATGGCCAATATTGAGATAATTCTTTTCTGTTATTAGAGACATTTGAAAATCTCAAATCACGAGATTCTTCAAATTACTAAATTAATATAAATGCAAGACAAAAATGGGAGGATTGAAGCAATTGAGAGAGAAGACGCTCAAAATAAACAGCCATCAAAGTGTTTTGAAGGAATTTAGGGATATGGAGTGAAAATCAATGGTGGTGGCCCTGGTGGGAGGCAGCAAGTGCCTTGAGGGTCAAAGAATTTTCATCGCTTTTGCTGAAATTAGTTTTGCCCCGCAAGATGAACATGAGGAGACTTCCAAAATGGACACGGACACAATTAGTTTGCTTTGCTGGACAATGCAGACGACAAATCCAATTTAATAGAAGAGTAACGTCCTACGGAATGAGTGCCACTTTTTACCAAATGGTAACATTGCCTAGAAGGACAAGATCGCATGGCTCTATAGACACATATATGGTTGAGTATGCTTCTTTCTTTTGTCACTCTAAATTTCTTTTTAACATTAATAGCATACAATTGTATAGAAAGTTCATTCCAAATTTGTATTCCAAATAATTTCATTATATTACAAACCTTATGGAACTTGTCATCATAAATAATTATAGCTTCTGCTATATACAATTCAAATTACAAATGGCCACGTTAGCTAAAAAATTCTATTCTGAAAAAAAATACTAAAATAATTATATTATAAATAAATTCATCTTGGATATTGACAATTTTTTAAAAGTTAATAAGATATCATCATAATGGCTAATAAACTAATGGCTTATCTCATCATATAACATATTATAATGTATGTTATAAGCATATGATTAAGTTATTAATTGCCCAAGTTATTATTGTATTGTGCTTATAAGCTATCCCTTAATGTTAGGACATAAATTTTTGACTAAGCTCTATTTATTTCGCGAAAAATGAAGGATTTGAAAAACATTTTCCGAAAAATGATCATATTAGCAAATTATACAGACTTGCTAACATAATACTGAACTTTAGCATTTGCGACACAATAAAGAATCTTGCTAGGAAAGGCCTTAGAAGTTTCTCGATAATCTCAATGCGTAATGTCCTGAAATTTACATTTGATAACAAGTCCGGAACACAATGAAAGCAAAATTTATTCAAAAGAAAGGAACGGTTTCAAGAATGGGTGCAAATTTACAATGATCATCAGCGATGCGGTGAGATTAATCATGGCCTAAGATGTGTCAAGATAATTTCATTGCGATTGAGACTAAAACCTGATCATCGCCCTTTAAGTTCGCTCAAGCCGAATTTCGGGGGCAGGTTCAGACAAAGACTATCCAGTTAACGAAGCCCGATCCGACTTAGTTGGGCCCGACCCAGCCCAATTGGATCGGGCCCAACCGACTTCTCTACTCCCCGTAGCGCTTAAAAGTTGCAAGGAAGAAAGATGGAGCTCTGTCACTGGGGACGATGGGGTTCTTCGACCTGAACATCCCCTACGACGCCGCCTCTTCGCCGTCCGGCAAGGCCGACCGCGTCCGCATCGCCACCAAGGCGATGGAGCTCGGCTACGACGGCGTCGCCTACAACCGCTCGATGCGCGGCGTCATGTCCGACCGCGACCGCTGCGCCATCCCGCGCCTCTCCCTCGCCGCGCTCCTCAAGGTCGCGCCCTCGCTCTCCTCGTCCGTCTCCCTCCACCGCGGCCTCCTCGGCCTCCCCCTCGCCTCCGCCTTCCGCCAGTACACACGCCTCACCGTCCTCGCCGAGACCGTCGCCCAGGCTCAGGTCCTGAACTCCGGGAATCCCGTTCTCAAAACCTACGACCTGGTCGCCGTCAGGCCTTTGAACCAAGCCGTGTTCGATCACGCTTGTGAGAAATCCGAGGTAATGTGAGAGTACGACACAGTTAGGATTCTGAGAGTACGACGCAGTTAGGATTCTTACTTCTGTGTTCGGGAAATCGAACGGCTCAGTCTGCTTTCTTGGACGTCGGAAGTTATTACGGAAACAGACTGAATTTATCTTCAGAAGTGGAGAAAAGTAGTGGAAACTGGAGTTATTCCTGCTACTTCTCATGTTAACTCAGGGAGTTGTTGATTAGTATCGATCATATGTTTCAATGGAATTGTTTTGTAATTGTATTTTCCTGTAATTTGTGTAGGTAGATATAATTGCAATTGATTTCTCGGAGAAGTTGCCCTTTCGCTTGAAGCTCCCCATGGTTAAAACTGCTATTGAGGTTTGTCCCCATGGTTATTCCTTGTTTTACATGTTTTATTTTAATGGTAGGGATGGATGATGAATTGTGGAGATTGATCTATAGGTTTTGTATGACAGCGAGGAGTATATTTTGAGATCTCCTACTCAAGTCTCATCTCAGACCCTCAGATGAGGAGACAAGTGATATCGACTGCTAAGGTAAGGGCTACACTCCATGTTCTTCAAGAAGTTGGACAATGTGGTGTGTGTTCTTTCATGTTCTTTTTTGCTCAATTATAGTGGAGATATATTAATATATGGTTTTCCATTCTTTAGTATGCTAGATACTTGCTCTTTTGTAAGTCCCTGTAATAGTTTTGCAATCGGAATTCATGATTCTAAAATAATAAAGAGCGATATTTTAATCATGCAGAATTATGTATCCAAAGAGATTGCAGTATTTTGCAGTAGTGCTGCTTAGTTAGAGAGTTTGGAATCATCTTGTAGCTTTGCACATATTGCATTTCTAGCGGACTAATAAGTGCAGCCACTTTGGATCAGTTTTGCCAATGTCTTATCAAAATTTGCTGACAGTTGATTAGTGTAATTAGGATGAACAGGTTTAGAGGATTTTCGAGCAACCGTTTTTGTTCCTATAAAATGTTTCTTTTTGAAGAATGTGTTAGCTTAAGAGTTTAGCATGTTCTTATATGTCGACTTTAAAGTTGTGACATTACAACTACAGCTCAATAATCATCTTTCAGATCGATTAAATTATGTCTGTCTTTCTTATTTGCTCATTGAGAAGACAATACTCCTTTTTTAAAGCTTGGCTTTGCACTTTTCCATACTGAAATCATTTGCAAACAACTATCGGTGTAGCCTCATAAAGCTTTTTGGACATTGTGTGGACATCGAGTGGAAAAGGTATTTCCTTAAGAATTGCTCAAGCAGGGAATTTAGGAGCACTCTTGGCCAACTTTTGGACATTGAGTTGGTGCTCCAAGTGTCTAATAATCTCACATGCTCATCATGATTATTGCTGGACAGTAGCCATGAGTCAGTACCCTTCATTTTAGTGAAAAACTTGTCATGTTGTTGGTGGCACATTGATGATGTTCTGAGCAATTTCGATTTCTTTAAATGTTGGCACATTGATGATGTTCTGAGCAATTTCGATTTCTTTAAATGTTTTTCCCTCCTTTTTTTTTGTCTTGAATGTATGGCAGAGGCACTCTGACATACTCAGTTCTCGTTCCATTTATTTTAGCTACTGGTGGATTGGACGCGTGGAAAAAATCTTATTATTACAAGTGCTGCATATTCTGTCAATGAAATTAGAGGGCCTTGTGATGTTGCAAATGTGTTGTCATTGCTTGGTATTTCCATGGAACAAGGGAAAGCTTCTATCTCCAAGAATTGTAGGTACGATAACTCTCTTTTATGAGGCTGTTAGGATTATCATTATGTTATTGCGTTTCTTGTCGACCCATTGTTATTTTTGCTTAGCTTATTGACCTATATGATGCAGGGTTCTTATTGCAAATGCTTTAAAGAAGAAGAAATTCTTCAAGGAGGCCATTAGAGTTGAGGCCATGCCATCATCCGAAAGATTAGGCTCTGAGGAACTCTGGTCTGGTGACCTGCTTAAGTGGGATCCTCTCTCCAGTGGTGATGGTGATATTATTTTAGATGACTTAAAAAAGTCCTTCTCTATATCAAATAATGTGTCCGGAACTGTGAAAGCGATTGATTTCAATTCAATTATTAACAGCATGTCATCAGAGGGTTTTCAAGTTAAGGATTTGACATATGGAAATAAGGCAGCCGAACTTTCATTAGATCAGAGTAAAACTTTGCAATGTGCTTCTCGGGTAGTGAGCTCATTCACCAGGGATAATGAGAGTTTAGAGCCTGGAAAGCTTGATGGATTGAATATACTTTCTAAACAGAATCAGAGTCCATTGTTTGGTACATCCACACTGCATCGAATGCCCAGCAACAAAGTTTCTGAGAAACCAGTTCTGCTGAGTGAAGCTGTTGATGTTGCAGAAGACAGAGAGGAGATTGGTTCTACAAAAGGTGAGAATTTATATACAAATGCATTAAAAGGGCATGTTAACTCAAACCAAGTTGATATGGTTAGGTTGGAATCATCACAACCTGCCTCACCTGATCAATCTGTTGCAGCCTTATGGCATGAAAATGCTGTATCTGAGGCGCTGGTGAAGGATGCTGGTTTACAGACTCCTTGTTGTGATCCTTTGGAAAAAGATCAAGAGTCTCAGGATTCAAAAAGTGCAGAGGCATTTTCTGGTATACATTGTGCTACAGATGAAAAAACAATGGAGAGTCTGGATTTAAGGCCTCGAGAAGAGTTATGTTTGGTCTCTGATAATTTACCCTCTTGTGAAGATGTGTCGGAGTCTAGACAAGTAAGGGAACATACGGATGATGCAACCTTATGTGAAGAAGTAATGCGTTCTTCGAAATGTGATGATTCTATTGAATTAAATGATGAATCAGAAAGTGATGAGTCACTGGAGGGGGTTGCTGTGGAACCTCAGACACTTGTGCAAGGGGATGCAGGAATTTCTCAGCCTAATTTGAATTTAATGTCATCAGGTACTAGCTATGCCCCATTTACTACCTTGTGAGATTTATAGATTACTTACAGTGAAATGGCTGCACCATAGGGCTTTTGATGTGTCGCTTCTTAGGTAAATGTTCTTGTTAACAAGATCTTATGTTCCTTTTCAGTCGCTAGTGCTCTATGTTATGTTAGAATGCTGCTAGACATTTTCATATCAGTTTATTAGGCACGTATGTGAGAGGGAAGCCTTCCTATCTACTTAATGTGAAGGATGACTTTGCAGGTCATTTTGGAAAAAAAATATTTTTAATTTTCAGTTGCATAAATTAATTAGTGGCTAACAAGAATTTGGAGCACTTCTCATGTTCCATACTTGAATTTTCCATTATCAGCTCTCCTTTTGAGCCCGACCCTTGACCATTTTTCTATCTAGATCATGTAAGTTCTGCCAAAGGCATGGCTAGTTTTCTCACTCCATTTTTCAACAACTGCAGATGAAGGCAGAACAAGGCGGAAGTTGCGTCATCAATCTATTGTTTTTCCACTCAAGCGCTTGTTGAGTCCTGTTCTTTTCAAAAAGAAAGCTCGAAAACATCGGAGAAAGTTTTGAAATTCTTAGCAGACTAGCATGGCAAAGATAATAAGCTTCGTTCTGGAGGGCTATTGGCAGAAAGAGCTGGCACATGTTAGAGATGGCATATTATGTCTACACTGTTTCATTACAATTAAGATTATCATTTTACTTTTTGCCATGTTTCAGTATATGAGGAGGGTAAATTACCAGCAGAAGCTTTGCGGCTTTGCCTATTTTTCGCTGCATCTTTGTGTATTGGTTTTGGCAATTTTATGTATTGTTAACATTATTTTTTGGATACTGGAGTTTCATTACCATTTCTGAAGATAGAAAGAATTGAGAGTTCTTTGCCCTTTGCCATTCTACGGTATACGAGTAACCTCGGGATCATGTGAAGAATCATATTGGTGTTAGATGACTAACCAAAGAAGACATGTAGTTCTGTATATAATTTTATAATTAGGTACATATAATTCTAATCATGAATTAAGCCACTGAAGCATATCACTCGAACATATACATGCATAGTTTTTCTTGTTTGCCATCAAATGTGACATTTTGATGGCCACTCCAAAATGAGTATTTTTTACACTAATGAAAATTGACCCTTTTTTTCTCCATGACAAGTCGTTGATAAAGCAGAGCAATCAGCGCCAATGAATGACTTATCTCCTTTGCATTACCAAATATTGAAAATTTCCTTTCCTTGTGGTAACGGTGGACTAGGATTCAGGTTTGAGATCAACCAAGGGGATAAGGTTTATGGGTATGTAAGAAATATCATTGTCTAGTCTCATTTTCAAAAATACTAATCTACAATGACAATGGCAAGTCCACGAGTGCATTTTTTTCAAATGGTCGGTTTTGATGATAAGCATTATTACTTTGACAAGCGATGGGCATGCTTGAGCGAGAATCCTTGTATCAGACCAAGTTACAGGTTTCGACAAGCCTAAAGGAGCAGTAAAATTGATTGGGTCGGTCCTAAACTCTGCCAGTTACTATTTCACCTTTTTATTTTTATTTTTAAATATGTTCTTTTGGCTAAGATTAGGTATGAGATGTAAGTAATAACATAATTCGTATGTGGAAATTCACAATAGTTTTCTTTAGCTCTTCATAATTTATTCACGATAAGAAGGATGAAGACATACATTTATTCATTACAATAATTTTGAGAAAATGATTGTTGCTAAAATATGAGAACTGATTGAGATCTTGCACAACATAAGCAAAAGAAATTCATGGTTTCGACAATAGGTGCAGATTCACAATGATCATCAGCAACAATGTGAGGCATAAGATGTGTCGGGATAATTTCAATGTGATCCAAACTAATCTAATCATAGTCCTCTAGGTTCACTTAAGTCGAATTTTGGGCAGCTTCGGACAAGGCTATCCAGTTACGAAGCTCGGTCCGACTCAATTGGGCTTAGCCAGCCCAATTGGATCAGACTCAATGTGTGGGACCGTGACAAGGCTATTTCTCATCTTACACCCTCAGATGACCATCAATAATCTAGTGGTGAATGTCTAGTTAAATTAATTAGTCCATTCTCCGTATCGATGAAAAAATAAATATGACATTTTCAACATTAAACACTCCTTTTCAAACAGAGATTATCAGTCAAATAGGATTTTCATTAGTTAAAATTATTTTAATCAAAAGTACTAGTCATCATTGGCGGAGCTTAGGGGCCAGCGGAGGCCCTCACTTTCGTAGCTTTCTTCAATGTACTAATAATTTTTAAAAATCATATACTTCACGTTCAAGTTTAGAATTTTCTCGTTCCTCCAACCTAATATGCTCGATCCATATCTTTTGCGATTCTATTGCTCAATCTCATTCCATCGTTACTTTTGCCACCTTTTAGCAATTGCATAGCACCTTTTCATGGTTAGTGAGATCATTCTCCAAAAATTTATAAATTATTGTATGGTGGATTTAATTTTAAAGCTTTTAATTGTACTAATTTAATCTTAAATATGTTATTTGGATATTTGGCCAAATGATCGCATTGGCAAATCATCGGAAGATCTAGAGCTAATTATTAAAATGTCTATAACTAAATTGACACTTGAATGATTTGAAATTAAGTTAGCCTCCGCACAATATATTCCATAACGTAGTAATTATACTTTTCCAATATGATAGTGATTCAATGAGCTTTGAACTGTTCACACTTGTCCATATGTTGGCGACTTGATGACTTCTCGTGCGATATCTGGTGTTGAAATAATGAAGAGAAGTTGTCTTGAGGAGAAAAGAAATGTGATGACGTCAATCTTGTCGCGAATCATGTCACTAGACGAAGTCTTTGACCTAATTAGTCATCTTAATAGGCAGGCAACCAAAAAAATATCTTGCTAGCCCTGAAATTCTTGTAAAAGGACCTGTTATCGTTATTGTCGGTGGCGGTAATCGAAGCACAAAATGTGATGTTGGTTAATGGGCTTTTTTGTTTGTACGCTTGATAATAGTAATAGGGTGTAACTCGATCCTCCTCGCGAAAGTTCCTTGATAACTCGGCTCTTTACCTTGCACACCCAAAGACAAAACAGTACCTGAGGGATATATTTTTTGGGTCCTCCAACTAAACCTGTAAAAATGGTCATCTACTTATTTCTTAACCCACATTTCATTAACTAAGTTGTTATATATAATAAATGGATCATAAATAAGTTTAGAATAGTAAAGCTCAAAATAATATTGATATTAAATGGGTTCATAACTTAGTACAATCCACTTCTATCACTCTCTTTTATCCTCATTTGATTTCACGCTCACTCACTCCACGCTCTCCCCTCGGTGTGTGTATGAGTTTTCCTAGATTTGATTAAATATGAAAGCGTCTTGGTAATATGGATACAGGTTGGATCGTATATAGGTCACGAAATTTGTATTGCTCGGACATGTGTTAATTTGGATCGAACCATTTTTAACCCAATCTGATCCACCCATTTGACGGGTCTACCTCTGACGCTTATTTAGCTTGACATCGAAAGAAATGAATTTGATAGAGTGAAGGGCTTATATATCTTAAATGTCCAATACCTCAATATTGCTATTTATGCTTCTTCTTATAGATGGGAGGGGGCCTTCGGTTTAAGAACCGGACTTTCTTACTTCGTCGCTTGGCCGTCTTGCTTGTGCATAACTGATGTAATCAATTTATTTTCGTTTCCAAATTTGAAGGGCAAGTCCTCCTAAAATAGAGTCAATACCTACTACTCCTCTCAATAGAGATTTACCATCTAAATTCATGTGGGAACATTACTAAAAAAGCCATAAACATTATTGCATGGATGTCAATTTATTTATAAATCTTTTAATTAAGCTATTTAGTTTCAAACAATTTTACAATTTACCAATATATTTTTTTTGGCCAATTTTGATCGGAAATTGCTAATGTGGACATCAACTATTTTATATGGTACGATCGGCATTGATATGGATAATTTTTACAATTTTTAAATAATTTTTTCTATTATTCTATTATTCTATTTTTTTTGCTTTTTTTAACCTAGGGCTGGCGACCCTCACCAAATCTAGCCAGGCGAGGATAGTGACATTTGCTGACCAACACTGAGGTCACAGGCCGATGGAGCAAAATAAGAAAAAAATAAAAAGAAAAAGAATTGGAAAAAAGAATAAAACTAAAAAAAATTAAAAAATTATCTACGTCAATATAGATTATGCTACTTAATATGACTGGCATGTATTCTAGAGGTTTTTGGCCAACATGGGTCCGAAGGACTACATTAGAAAATCCTCTAAAGTTTTAGAATTAAGTTGGTCAAATTTGAAAGATTTATAACTAAATTGGCATTCGCACAATATGCTTAAGACTTTTTTGATAATTTTTCCCAATTCAAGCAGTGAATCATGGATTTTACACATTTCCATAAATCATCAAATCACTTTTTTTTTTCAATGGTTAGTCGTTGTGCATTTATTTATTAGCTAATGCTAAACTATTACTCATTCAAATTTCAAATTTCATTATAAGTTTCTAACCATTTCAGCGATGAGAAATAAGCAGCTATTTAGTCTCATCCGTTGATATTTTCTCATGGATGTGGGGCCCCAATCAAGTGACTAAAATTCAATACGTCAAGCTCAGTTTTGGAGAGGATCCGAGCTTTTATGTGGTAAATTGTCGGGTTTAGTTTTTGAAACAACGACATGCGTCACATAAGAAGAAGTACCATTATTTCAGGGCGGAAACCCCTAAGCAGAATGTGTCGTACATTTTAATTAGTTCCTCAAATTCTTGGACAGGATCCTAATCCTAATCCTAATCCTCAACCTGATCCTAATCCCAAGCTACTGTCTGTCTCCCTCTCTGTCAAGATAATCAATCGCGTGACCGATTTCATGTCTGCCACCTACTTCTCCCCTCGCCAAGTCGAACATGTGGTGTGCTGGTTTAGTGTTTGTCATGTAGGACCTGAGCCCCGCTTGGCCACACCCCCAGCACATCCAATCTCGAGATTGCCCCGGGCCGATGTGCACCTCCTCCCTGGACCACCTCCTCGTTCTTCTTCTTAGCCTCTCCCCCAAAACTTTGCTAAATTCATGTTCTCCTAACGGAATCCGGACGACGCATTCGAACGGCTTGAATATTAATATGTCAAATTGCGGTGCACCTCATTAATTATTTTTCCATGTAAAAAAGTTATGAATGTTGATAGACACTGACATTTATATGCAGTTTATATACATGTAATGGGACTTACTAATATGGTAACTAGAGTTAAAAGCTTTTGAGTTCAAATTTTTCTACAACCCTATTTACCACTTCTATTACATATTTTCTTTGTATATTTTTGGGTTGAGACTAAAGTCTAGCCTGCTCGTGATATTAACCGATTCCCTTCTCATTCTCCCTAATTCTTACCTCACTGATATTAACAAAAAAGCGTACTTTTTGGGTTTTCTCAAGTTCCGATCTCCATTCATCCCCCGTTTCAATTAGCCGAATGAAAAGGTATAAAAAAGAAAAAAAGCGAAAAAGAAACCCAATTTCCCTTTTCACTCGCTTCACTTTCGATCATCATTCAAGCTCTCAATGATATGATCTTTTTCCTATCGAAAAAGAAGAAAGGGGGTGAAAGGCGAGGTGAAGGAAAGAGAGGCAGGACAAGGACAGAGTACCTAAAAAAGGGTTGGATGTGCGATGGAAAATCAATTATCGGACTGCAAAGTTTTAGCTAAAGGTAGGAGGAGGAGAGTATATGTATGGGGGGAAACTGTTTGAAGCTGAATTCCAGAGAGAGAGAGAGAGAGTCACCTTCTTTTTGTCATGAAAACCCATCATCACACAAGTTGCTAAGTTGCTACCCACACGTGCGCAACTCTGCTTGGAAAGTCGCCTTTTTGAGCGGGGTAAAGCGAAGAACATCCCAAAAAGTAAAACAGCTTCTTCCACTGATGGCCTCCTCTTCTTCTTTTTTGATTTACCAACTTTTTACCATAAAGTTAGTTTCATGAATTGTCATGTTTTTTGCGAACCTTGGTTTTGGGGGAGAAAACCATGGGTAATTTGCCTAAATCCAAAATCATTTTAAGCTCCATTAATTTCACAAAAATAAAAATAATTAAAAAATAATTGCTTTTATCGCTTAAAAAATAAATAGATCGAAAATATTCACATAATCTATAAAAATATTCAAATATAAATCGTCATTGATATTTTTCATTGGCTAATTATTTTACAGAGATATAAGTGATCATTTTTCAAATCATTTATTTTTCATGAAACAAATGGAGTTTTAGTGTTTGGTTTTCCCTCTTATGTTTTGCTGCCTCATTCTCTTTTGCCTCCTTTCAAACGAGATTTGCAAGTTACTCTCCTAATAAGTATGGGTTAAATTAATCTTGTAGCACCTAAACCGATGAATCATTTCCATCATATTAATCTTTTTTTTATTTGTATAATAATTTGCAATCCAAATGACAAGTATTGAACAGATCTGTTATAAAATTTTGTAAGATCGCTATCAACCAATTTAAAAATTTAATCGGATAGATAAAGGCAAACTTTACCATTCAAATATTCCAACACTCTTAGCTTTATATGGATAACGCCAAAAACAAATATAATTCATCATTCAATACTAAAATTCATGTAAGATTCTAACGGTTTCGTATCGTTTGCCTATAGAGTTATATGCACTCCATGTGGCCTCCTCGACAGCCTACCTAAGACGAGGACCATCCTATCCAAATCAATCTACCTCCTTATTAGCCAAAAAAGGAAACAAAAAGAAAAAACATACGTCGTGATCGTATCTCTAATCCGTCCAATAATATATCATACGAATCAATTGCGTATGACTCGATTCATCTACATCGATTAGTTGAAATCGATGAATTCTCATAAGTTCAATGGCTTTCTTTACTTCTGAAATAATAGCCGTCGAACTTCGAGTCAACGTAATATGACCTCCGAACTGTAAAAACTGGTTTGGCAAAATCCAATGTTTGACTGTAGCGGAAGATGGGGGAGGAGGAGGTAAGATTCGCGGTCAATGTCGGGGAACGAGCTCCTCCACATCGAGCCGAAAAAGCAGGGAAAGGATTATTAAACAAATGGAGAGATATAAATAACAATAATAATGGAGCAGGCGATGGGGATTGGAAGGCCGTCGTAATCATCTTTTCTGCAGCGAAAGCTTTGCAATTATTAAATCGCGAGAGGCGAGGGATAACGACACACACGAGAGCCTAGAGAGAGAAACGGAACCCAACCCAACCCAACCGAACCTAGAGAGAGAGAGAGAGCGCCCCCCCCCCCAGCCTCTGCCTCTTCCCTCTCTGTACATTTACTACCTCCGACCTTTGCCATTTCCAGATCGAATTCCGCGGACTCGACCTCCCCATGTTTCGGCGCTTCCGGTCTCGCCGACGAGCATGAGGCCCGCCAACAGCAACAGCAGCGTCGACACCGTGAACGCCGCCGCCGCCGCGATCGTCACCGCCGAGGCCCGCCCGCAGCCCGCCGCCGTTCAGGTAAGGCTTGTCGGATCGGTTTTTTGGATGTGTGTGGGCGAGAAACGGTTCGCGGCTAATATCGAGCTGCTGCTGCTCGACTTCGAGAGCTGCGCGGACGAACTGTGAGGCGCGTCCCTGCGATCCTCGGGTCGTCGTATTCGTTTTCTTTGTCTGAGTTCTTTAAGTACTCCCGTGGCTTTCTGTTTCGCTTTGGTTCGATAGTCGCTCCTGTGGAGTCGTCAGTTTTTGGATTCCTCGGTTTTTCTCATCCGAGCATAGGTCTTAGGATCGTGTCCATGTGCGCCGAGTTCGAATGAATCGAGATACTTTAAGATTCCTTGGCTACCTTCCTTTTTCCTCTTCTCTTTTCCGAAGCTTTCCTCCATCTCTACCTGTCGTCAACAGCGAGTCAACAGTGAGGAAAGAGACGACGAGAGAAAGCTATGATGGTTCAGGAATCAACAGTGACTCAATTGACCGGGGAACCTCTCGTGGGCGTGGTCCTCGTCAAAAAGGAAAAATTGGGTTATCTAGTGGCCTCCTCTGCGTACTAAAAATTTCGGAAAAAGAAGCGGCTTGCTAATGATTTTACCTTTTAGCTTTAGCTTTATGATTATATTTATATATGCAGCAAACAGCCCGTTTCATCTGTTTCGCCTTTCCCGATGATTAAACTAGTCCCCTGTCCGAATCGCCTATTTTTTATTGCCTCTTCCTTCGTTTTTTTGGCACCCATTAGCTAGTAGCAAAGCCTGGAAATGCCTGTGAACCTCGTATTACTTATAGTTGCAACTTTGCAAGTACCTAGTCTCTCTGGTCTACAGATAGTAGGTAAGCAACCTTCATGTGAATGTTCACAGGGTGAAGTCATATTTTTGGACAAATTGGGAAGTTATATTTAGGGTCAAAGTAAAAAGCTACCTTACGAATGCGACCGCTGCTCCTACACCAACGGTCATATTGGTCTTCTAGAAAAAATTTCGTTTTCTGTTAACTGAATAGGGAAGTAGTGATGTCAATGCAATCATAACATTCTTTCGGAAATTGTCTCCCTAGCCTGGGAAAACTGTCCCCTTCCTTATCTTCCTGAAAGGCGACGTCGATTGGTAGTGTTGATATAGATGAGACACTGTTGACCAGGGTTCTAACTGGCTATATTCTGACCAACTGCCTAATTTGATTTTCTTTTCTGATGTCACTGAAGGAGATGACCAATTTGAAAATAGTGATTCTAAGACACCCAAATAAATTTGAGGATGAGCTCTAGAGATTGCTGGTAGAACTCTACCGATAGAACATATTGCCCTTCCAATGATATGTTCCAGAGGTTGTTGAGTGTAATATTGCTGATAAAACAATATTCAAATGACTAGGCCAATACTTTCTTAGCTCAGTTAGACATGTTTCTTCATTAAAATTGCTTTTGAGCTGGCCATATTCTGCTCTGGGGAACTATTGAGTGACTGATTCGAAAATAGATTTTTCTATCTAGAATGAAGCCTTTGAGGCCAGGAGAAATTGAGAAGTGTGGTAGCCCATTTTTTGGGTCTCTTCTTTTCCAGTCTCTCTCCTTGCTTCCCTCATTATTCAAGTATATTGAGGTCTCTGTGTACAATTGGTCGGGCCTCATTATCTTGAATTACAGAAGTGTGCGATCACATAAATCATATCATGAACTTGTTATCATCTCAAGCTGAGTATCTCTGGTAGTTGATATTTAGTGGAAAAACAATGGTGACTCTTTGTGATTTTATATGCTTTTTCTTGAATTCCCTCTTTATCCTATTGATTCCAGAGAAGAAGATGGGGAAACTGCTGGGGCCTATCCTGGTGTTTTGGGTATCATAGAAATAGCAAAAGGATAGGCCATGCTGTTCTTGTCCCTGAGCCAGTGGTCCCCAGTGCTGAAGTACCTGCTGCGGAGAACTTACCACCTTCAACTTCCATTGTGCTGCCATTCATCGCTCCTCCTTCGTCACCTACATCTATTTTACAATCGGATCCTCCGTCAGTCTCCCAGTCACCTGTTGGATTAGTATCATTGGCTGCCCTAGCTGTCAGCCACTCTCCTGGTGGCCCTCCTTCTATTTTCTCGGTCGGCCCTTATGCGTATGAAACACAGTTGGTGTCACCGCCTGTATTTTCTACCTTCACCACAGAACCATCCACGGCTTCTTTCACTCCTCCTCCTGAATCACTGCAAGTGACTACACCTTCTTCCCCTGAAGTGCCATTTGCTCAGTTACTGACTTCTTCGCTGGAACGTGCGAGAAGAAATAGTGGGCCTAAACAGAAGTTTTCATTATCTCAATGTGAGTTTCAGCCTTACCAAATTTATCCAGGAAGCCCGGGTGGCAAATTTATATCCCCAGGTTCTACGGTTTCAAATTCTGGTACCTCTTCTCCTTTTCCTGGCAAATACCCAGTTTTTGGGTTTCGTATTGGAGAAGCTCCTAAACTATTGGGCTTTGAATACTTAGACGCTCGCAAGTGGGGTTCAAGGCTAGGTTCGGGATCCTTAACACCAGATGGTGCAGCGCTGGGCTCCAGGCTTGGTTCTGGTGCTTTGACTCCAGATGGTGCCGGACAAAGTTCTGGACTAGGTTCTGGATGTTTGACGCCTAATGGAGTGGGGCCTCCATCTCGAGATGGTGATATTCTGCTTGATAAACCGATGAGTGTTGAGGATGGATCTATACATGAGGAGCCTGTAGTTCATCACAGAATTTCATTTGAGTTGACTAGTGAGGATGTGGCCCGTTGTCTTGAAAGTAAATCAGCTACTTCTATTGGTCTGGAATATTCACAGGAAATAGTGGCAGGGAGCACCACTGAAGGAGGTAGAATTCAAATGGATGCTGAAAATAGCTGTGAGAAGTGCATTAGGGAAGGTGTGGATGGAAAAGCTGAAAAAGCTCCAGGAGAGACAGGAAGAGGTTTCTGTGAAAAGCATTGTCTGAACAAACTTGGTTCAGTGAAAGAGTTCAACTTTGATAATTCTGACAGAAATCTCCACGAGCATTCTGCTATCAGGTCTGAATGGTGGGCCAATGACAACATTGCTGTGAAGGAAGCTAAGCCCGAAAGCACATGGTCTTTCTTGCCTTTCCTGCAACCAGAAGTTAGCTGATGCCCATAGAGAGTCTTGTCTTCATATCAACTCATGAACTTAGAAGGAAATACGCTCCTCATGAGCAGCTCAACATTCGACAAAGTAGATATTCTTTGGCACATGTGCATAGCTTGGGATCTGATGGATGATTAATCAATCTATGGTGCGGTCAAATGTTAATCGCTCAAAAACAGTGTAGAATTACCAAGACTGTTTGTGCAAGCACTGATACTGTATTGTCCATCAGTTTTTTGGGCAGAAAAGTAGGGATAATATGTACGAGATGCAGACAATGCATTTGGGGTCATTCGTTCTAGACATGTGCATTACTAAGGGGAACATTTCAAGAACGGATCAATAATTCCGTATCTCTTTTTTTTATTTTTTTATTTGGTCAGAAATAATTCCGTATCTCTTACTTGGTAAGAAAGATGTAATCTTTTATTTCTGATTGAAGGTGGGTAGGCTCAACAGCGGAAGGATCAACCAGTGTCAATCAAATACCTGGTAAGTGTTCATGATGCTTTTTGACTCGTTATCCATCTGCAACGGTTGCTTCTGTCCTTGAGTCTTTACGTTTGATAGAGATGCACAGGACAGAATGATAGCGGTTCACTCACTGTATACCAGGCTTATCTGTAAGATTGTGGTTTACTTTTCTTCCCATCACACCACAGTCAGATGTTACGAACATGTGTCTTCTCAAAATATCTGTAGTCAGTACCTTCCATTTTGATCAGCAATGACATTCCTGAGTGTTGTTCCATAAGCATCATCTCTGGATGAGAATTCTATTAGATCGGTATAAACCAATAAAGGTAGGTAATTTTTTTTTTTTAGTGGGGGGTGGGGCGCGGCGCAAGAGCGAGTCCTAACAACCGAGGCTATAGACAGAATCATTGATGACTGATTTGACCAGTTTCTATTGTTTGGGTAAGCGAGGCCTTTGTTCTGTGAAGTTGCTCCATGCTGGGATAATTGGTGGTTTCCAGAGAATCTCTAGCTGTTTGCTGTCGTGTTTGCCTTATCTTGCCTGCGCGTATTAGAAAGCCTGTGGCCCCGTGTTAATAGATGATATTTGACCCATCATTCTTCCGAGCTATCTGAGCTGTTGTTTATAAGCTTTGCGGTCATAGACCATGGCCTAGCTTCGACAGGTTATCACGAATTCGTTTCACTATAAAATGAAAGAGGGACCGACCTGGAATGATTACATTATTCGTTGATAGCAATCGGATTGTACAAGAAATGAGTAGTATCGCGTGGGGGTTCTGCACTATTTTACCGATAGCATGTGGATGCTAATTTTGCTTTCAAAGTGAATGATGAGAACTACATGAGGAACTGAATTTGCAATGAAGCAAAGCTCATTCATAAGCTTGTAAGGGCGAGGGGAACGAGTTCTGCAAGTAGAAACGCAGTCCTTTTGTAAGTCGAGAGATTGTATCGTAGTCGACGTTCTTCATTGTAGCCGCGACTCATGAGAATTTTTTTAAGTTCATTGGATCAACCTCATGCAAATGTTGGGAAAATTACTAAAACAATCGTAAACCTTGCACTTGTGGTATTTCAGTCAAATCTTTTAATATTATTAATTGAGTCCTAAACCTTTTTACAATTTGTTAATTTAGTTATTTTAGATAAATTTGATTGGAATTTGTTAATGTGCATGTTCACGGCCGATGTTGACGTGGAATTATTTTATAATTTTTTGAAAAAAATTGACTTATGTTAATTATTTTTTATTTTATTTTCTTTGTTTTGCATTTTCCTTCTTCCTCCACTGGTCGTCAGGCCATGACGACAATCATTGACCGGCCACAATAGAGGTTGACGTTGAGACTCATGAGATTCGATGATTAAAACCTCACCCGAGGCTAGCAAGGCACTTAAGTAGCACTAATATTGATATACGACACGACACAACACAAAATGTCAACACGTCGTTTATAAAAAATAGAGAATTTCAACACGTTGACACGTATATGAAATATATATTTATATATATGATAAATTATTATTTTTATGATTATTTTAATTAAATCGATTTGATTCAAAATCATAAATAAATAAATAATAGAAAAAGAGCCTATAATGAATTTACACTAAAAACATTAATCTACTATTTGTTAATATCATTAATTGTTTCAATATGAAAAATTTTACTCTATTCTGATAATTCATAAAACTTGGATGAAAAAAAGAAAAACAAAATACATTCTAGACTTGCACGTTTGAATGTGTTGGAAGAGAAGAGAAGAAAACAGACTTGGGGATAAATTATATATCATGAGAAGTGAAAATCAGAAGAGAAGAAAAGACTAGATTTTTTTTTTCTTTCCCCAATTATTATTTTTATTTTTTACATATTTACATTTCAATCTCTCATTTATTATTATTTTTTAAATTAATCTAATGCGGGTCGGAATCATGTGTTGGAATTCCGAAATCGCATGTTGGAATTCCAGACTCCGACACATTTGTTGACAGAGTGTCGGCAAGTTTTGAAGAGTGTCGGACAAGTATTTGAGTGTCCAACATGATACGAAAGTTTTCGAAGAGTGGTGGTGATTTCTATGATCCAATTGGAATAAGGCGAGGCTTGCTCTCACTAGGTGAGATTTGAGTTTGACTTGCAAGATTCAGCAAGTTCGATGAGGATTCACCTCACCAGATCTAGGCAAGCTCAAGCTTCGCTTGTAGGCGGTCACCGGCCATCGCCTTGGCTCGGTGATTGGAGTAGGAAGAAGGAAGATGAAAAAAGAAAAAAGAAATAGAAAAGTCAATTTTTTTTATAAAGATTGTAAAAATTATCCACATTAGTGTTAACTGTGCCACATATGATGGCTAACATTAATGCCACATAGGATGGCTAACATTAATGTCAACAATTTTTGATGAAATTTGGATGAAATGATTAAATTGAGATTTTGTCAAAAGGTTTAAAATTGAATTAAAATAATCGAAAGATTATGGCTTTTTTTTTATTAGAGAAATGTTAGAATTGAATAGATATGAGTACAATAAGTTTATGACATTTTATTTTTATTAATTATCCATGCAAATGTCTGTATACTCAAACAAGAGAAGTACAATTATACGGTCCATCAGCAGTGAAGTACCCATATGTACGTAAAAGTGACGTTTGGTCATTTGATTTCCGAGAATGCATCATCTTCTCCGCAATCCCCGCTCCGTGTAAATTAATCTGTCCCTAAAGAAATGTCGAAACCCAGGAAGGCTCTCTCCCGACCTTGAGAGAGAATCTCTCTTTCATCTCGCTCGATTTCTCCAATGCCAGAGCAAAAATCAGACAGGAAGCACTTCATTTGCAACCTTCTGCTGAATATCTGTCCATTGAAATTGGCAACATCATAATCGATGGTCATCACCGGCGCAAAAAATCCGAATAGAAACAATCCATCAGCAATCGGCTAACGTCTACCGAGTCAAGGCTGTCAGAAAAGAAGAAAGCTATAGGAATTTGGGAGAAATTGCATACTGCTTTCTATTGATTCTTTCATTATGTAATTACAACTTATTTATAATACAAGGCGTCTAAATAACTAAAGAATAAAAATATACACAATATCCCAAAGATATACATAATATTCCCACAAAATATTCCCTATAATAAAAAATCAATCAAGATTAATCAGCATCGGCAACAGTATCTTCAACACTGCCCCTCAAGCTCAGCGGTCTGTACACATCGAATACGCCTAGCTTGTTTAGTAGATATGAATGTTGCCTTTGACATAAGGCCTTGGTAAAAATGTCCGCGGGTTTCTTTGCCGTTCTTATCCCTCTTGTTCTAATCACCCCAGTCTGGATTTTGTCTCAAATGAAGTGACAATCAATTTCTTTATGCTTCGTCCTTTCGTGGAATACTGGGTTCATTGCAAGTTTAAGTGCAGCATCATTATCACAAAATAGGATAGTGGGCTCCTTTATCCATACACCAAGGTCTTGAAGAAGGCCTCTTATCCAGACTATCTCACAACTAGTCTTTGCCATTGCTCGATATGTTGCCTCGGTGGATGATAAAGATACGGTTGATTGTTTCTTTGTCTTCCATGAAATTAGAGAATCCCCCAATTTTATACAGAATCCTGTAACCGATCTTTTACTCATGGGACAAGTAGCATAATTCGTGTCACAATATGCATCTCCATATTGTTGTCTTAGGACAGCAATATTCCCAATCCAGGACACCCTTTCATGTATTTTATGACCTTCAATGCCGCATTCATGTGAGACTGTTTTGGAGCATGCATAAATTGACTAAGAATCTGAACTGCATAACAGATGTTTGGTCTAGTCATGATCAAATAGATAAGTTTTCCAACGAGTCTTTGATAAGCAGAAGGATCTTTAAGCAAATGATCCTTATTTATGGGCGACAATCCTTTGTCATATTCAGCTATTGTTAACTTGATATTATGATCGATTGGAATAATAGCTGGCTTAGATCTCGACAAACCTGCTTCTGATACGATTTCTAAGACAAATTTCCGTTGGCTAAGACAGATGCCTTTATTTGACCAGGCAATTTCTATCCCAAGAAAGTATTTGGGAGATCCCAAATCCTTAATATGAAATGTAGAATGCAGATACTCCTTGAATTTCTTAATGGCAGGTGCATCGTTTCCCATAATGAGTATATCGTCAACATATATAAGTAAGTAGATTGACGACGTACCTTGTTTCCATGTGAATAAAGCATAGTCATGCTTAGATTGCTGGAATTTTGCAGTTGTAAGTGCACTGGTAAACTTGGCATACCATTGACGAGAAGCCTGTTTGAGCCCATATAGGGATTTACGAAGATGGCACACGCTGCCCTCCCCTTGTCTGCGAAATCCCGGTGGAATATCCATATAAATCTCTTCTTCAAGATCCCCATATAAAAAAGCATAGTGAACGTCCATTTGATGAAAAGGCCAGTCACGAATGGCAGCAATGGAAAGAAAGGATCGTACGGTGACTTCTTTGGCAACATGAGAGAAAGTTTCCGTATAATCAAATTCTTCCTTCTAGGTGAATCCTTTTGCAACTAATCTGGCTTTGTAACGCTCAATGGATCCGTCTGCTTTGTATTTAATCTTGTATACCCATTTGCATCCTATGGGTCTACGATGGGAAGGTAGACGAACAATATCCCAAGTCTCGTTCTCCATGAGAGCTTGTAACTCATCTTTCATAGCTTGTTGCTAACGAGGATCCTTGGCAGCTTCATCAAAAGATGAGGGTTCCTGTTGTTCAGAAATCCTACTAACATAGCACTTATGTTCAGGGGAGAGATTAGCGAAATTGATATAGGAAGAAATAGGATATTGTGTACCACACTTTTTTGAGGAAGAACAAACGTAATCCGCTGTCCATGTTGGTGGTTGAACTGTGCGTCTTGCTCACCGAAGATTAGTTGGTTCAGATGGAACATCAACCTGTGAGTCTGTAGGAGTATCATTTGCCAGAATATTGGATTCCGAAGGGTTAGGTCTTTCGGATATGGTTGATGAAGGAAGACAGGAAATTTCATTATCCCCATTCGATGCAACATGTGTATTGTCATCTGAAGATGCTATAGGTGATATTACTTGTGGAAGCATAATCATCGGTGCCTGTGGAGGATCATCTTCATTCAAAAAAGGACAAGAAAACGTAGTGGGAATCGTCATGTTGATATGAAGATAGCCTATTCTTGAAAGGGAAAACATCTTCATAAAAGATGACATCTTTGCTGACGAAGAATCTTCCGATAGATGGATCAAGAACCAAATATCCTTTTTGAAGGGTAGGATATCCCACAAATATGCAGGGAAGGGCGCGGGGACCCAATTTGTCCCAAGGGCCCGTGGTAGATACATAGCATAAACACCCCAAAACACGAAGGTGACGAATATTGGGACGTTTACCAAACAATTACTCGAATGGAGTCTTTCCATTTAAAACTCAAGATGGCATTCGATTGATTAAGTATGCCGCTGTGACCACACAGTCTCCCCAAAACATTTCAAGAATTGAAGCTTGATACTTAAGGGCTCGAGCAACTTCTAACAAATGACGGTGTTTTCTTTCTACAATCCCATTTTGTTGAGGAGTATAGACACAAAAGCTCTCGTGAAGAAGACCATTGGAAATGAACAATGAAGAACATTCATGATTAAAGAATTCACGTGCATTGTCAATACGAACCTGTTGTACAGATTTGTTAAATTGATTTTTGATGAGGACAAGAAAATTTTTGAGATGTGAAATCACTTGGGCTTTGGACTGCATAAGAAAAACCCAAGTTGCTCGAGTATGGTCATCCATGATGGTGAGAAAGAAGTGTGACCCATCACGATGAGGGGTGTGATATGGGCCCCAGATGTTCATGTGTAATAGCGAGAAGGCTTTAGCAGCACGTGATGTACTTTGTGGAAAAGACATTTTGGACTGTTTAGCTAATGGGCATATAGGGCACTTGGGATGAGAAAAAGCGGCGCTATGGCCTAGACGCTGATGGGATAAAGAGACATTTTTATTATAATTGGCATTACATATGATGCTCTTATTGAAAGAAAAATTCTTTGGAAATGCTGTCCAGAAATAAAGTTCCTTAAAATTTCTACCCGAGCCCATCAGTGTCCCAGTCAAAAGGGCCTGAAAGAGACAAATGTCAGAATCAAAAATAGTCCGACAGAGGCTGTCTTCACAAATTTTAGATACGGAGATGAGATTAAATTGAAAATTGGGAATGAAAAGGACATTTCTTAGTGTGATGGAAGGACTAAGCTCAACATCCCCAATTTTATCTACCAAAATATCACTGCCGTTTGGAAGACGAATGGAAGTATGACCTGACGACTTGTCTAATTTAGAAAAGAAACGTTCATCATAGACTATATGGTCATTGGCACCCAAATCAATAATCCATGCATTGCTTGAAATATTACTCATCAAACAATAAGAAATACTTGCATAGCTAGGCATCTTTTCTTGAATTCCCATCTAACTTAAGGTCCTCATGATTTGTTGGAGTTGATCATTGTTGATGGATTGATTGACCTTAGCATTTGCTGCAGTAGAAAATTCTCGTTCCTTCTTCTCCCCTAGTCTTCCATGTAATTTCCAACATTTTTCTTTGGTATGATGAGGTTTTTTGCCATAATCACAAAATTTACCTTTCCATTTGTTTGAATTATTTCTGTTCGAGGATGTGGCCAAATTGTGGCCGCTGGATTGCTTCAAGACAGACGCTGATGGACCGTCGGATTGGGGCGCTGCAAGGATGAAAGGTGAGTCGTTCAATCTTGCGAAGGAGCCTCCATCATCAGATCTGAAGATCAGATCTTGGCCGTTCGTCCCTCGCGAGCCGCCCAAGCCACCAGAGCCATCCGATCTCCCGAAATAATCCTGGCCGTCCATTTGAGGCAAATAAAAACCATCTTCTTCTTCCTCCCGCAACCCTAGCGTCCTTGGTTTCTTCGGCTGTCCTCCATGGCCGGATCTTGAAGACGCCAGTCGGTGCTCCGACGAAGCCTTGGTCGCGAGTACGACGCAATCACCCGTCTTCACATACTTAGACGACGCCAACCTCTGAGACTCTTCTTGAACCGCAAGCTGGTATATGCGGCCGAGTGGAGGAACCGGGTCCATGGCCAAGATCTGGCTACGAAACGATAAGTATGTCTCATTCAACACGAGCAGGAAACTTGTAACCTTCTCTCGGTTCTTCATGGCTCGGTATTGAGCCAAGGTCGCCTCAGGTTCCTCTAATTTTTCCTCTGCCATTTCAATTTCGTTCCATAGGGCAGATAGTTTGTTGTAGATGGCCGAGATCGACAAATTTCCTTGCTTGAGATTTGATAAAGCTTGAGTCAGTGTGAATATTTTTGCTCTATCTAGCTTACCATACATCTCACGTAAATTCTCCTAAATTTTTTTTGCATCTTCGGTCGGTGGTACCCCAATGGCGACTTCCGCTGTGAGACAATTTCCTATCCAGGTCCGAACAAGCTAGTTGCACTTCTGCCATTGCCGTGCAAGTTGGTCGTCGGACGGGATTGGGACGGTGCTGTCCAAAAAACCATATTTGTCCTTTGTCATGAGCACTCGCCGGAGTTCGCGAGACCACAAGGAGTAATTCTCCAGTCCTGACAGCTGCTGGGAGATCAGGCGTAGCTCCAGTCCGTTGGCAGTGGCGGTGTACAATAGGTCTCCAGGTTCCGGCCGGCCGCTGATTCTGTCGAGGCTTGCGAAAGGAAAAAATCCGGGTCCGTAGGTCGAGTAGGGATTGCTTGCCCCGTATCTAGGACCCGATCCACTATGACTTGAGAAGGTCCAGCTTGCCCCGTATCTAGGACCTGCTCCAGGTATGTGCGATGGGCTTTCTTCCGGCCCACTAATCATTCCAGGCTCGATTTGAGCTGGGCTCTGAGTTGGGCCTCCTTGATTGGGTTGAATTGGTACAGGTACCCACTGAATATATGGGCCTGCAAAGACATTTCCAAGATTAAATCCTGTGTTGGGCTGCGTGAGGCCCGTTTGACCTTCAATTTCTGATGGATTAGTTTGATGTTATGCAGGGATAATGTCTCCTCTTTGATTGTTGAGAGACTGTTGATCTCCCTCAGAAACACCGGAAGTTGAATCCTCAATCTTCGACATGATACCTCCCTAAAATAAAAAAGGCATTGCGGAAGCTAGGCCAAGGCGGGAGGCTCTGATACCACGTCAAAAAAGTAGAAAGCTATAGGAATTTGGGAGAAATTGTATACTGCTCTCTATTGATTCTTTCAGTATGTAATTATAATCTATTTATAATACAAGGCGTCTAAATAACTAAGGAATAAAAATATACACAATATCCCAAAGATATACATAGTATTCCCACAAAATATTTCCTATAATAAAAAATCAATCAAGATCAATCAGCATCGGCAACATATCTTCAACAAAGGCGTCTACTTTGACTCTTCTAACCAGTCTGACGATATCATGTACAGTGTCGTCGTTGTCTTCCCCGAAAATTGTCGTACTAGTCTCGTGATTAGGAAAAACAAAAGGCGGACACTCATGCGTCGAAGGGGACCATCCGTTGTGAATAAAAGGCCACTGAAAATACATAGCGCCTTTGAATGTAGCTACGGCGGCTGGCAATGTAGTTGATGTCGCGATCGAGTGGAATAAAGAAATACAAAGACTGCTTTCACGTTATCTCCGGTGATATTATCGAAAACATTACGTCGCGCGGACGGTGACGTCTTAGCCTGATTGTGCTCCTACTTGTGATTTTAAATTTCTCGTAATTAGGAATCTTTTGAAGGAAAACGGGCCGTGCCAGCCAATCCGCCAGTGCTTGAGGAAGAGCATGGAAACACTAAAGAAGAACTATTCTCGATGCAGGTTCAAGCATGATCAGGCGAGGGGAACAAGTTCTGCAAGTAGAAATGCAGTCCTATTTAAGTTGAGAGATTGTATTGCAGTCGTTCTTCTTTGTAGCCGCGACTCATGAGAATTTTTTTTAATGTTTATTTAACCAACCTCATGCAAATGTCGAGAAAATTACCAAAGAAGTCGTAAGCTTATTGTACTTGTGGTACAAATCTTTAATTGTCCCAATTGAATCTTTGACCTTTCGACAATTTGGCAATTTTGGCAATTTATTCATTCTAGCAAAATTTGATTGGGAATTGTTAATGTGCACGCTAATCGTCTTACGTGGCATGACCAACGTTGATGTAGACTTTTTTTTTTTTTTTTTTAATTTGACTCATTTTAATTATTTTTTGTTTTATTTTATTTTCTTCGTCCACCGGTCGAATGGCCTTGGCAACGATATGTGACTAGTCACTGGAGAGATTGACATCTAGCCACAAGAGAGGTTGATGTTGAGCCTTGTGAGATTTGAAGATTAAGCCTCACCCGAGGCTAGCAAAGCTCAATCCAATTGGGATAAGGCAAGGCTCGCCCTCACCAGGTGAGACTTGAGCTTGTCGGGATATGGCAACTCACAAGATCCAGCAAGGCCGACAAGGCTTCACCTTACTAGATCTAGGAGAGCTCAAGCTTTGCTTGTGGCTGGTCACTAGCTATCACCAAGCGTTGACAATCAGAGGAGGAAGAAGAAAATTGAAAAATAAAAGAAAAGAAATTGAAAATATTAGAAAATTCAATTTTTTTGAAAGACTACAAAAATTATCTACGTTAACATCAACTATATCACGTAGGACGGCTAGCATCGATGTTAACAATTTTTGACGAAATTTGATCGGAATGACTATATTGGCATTTTATCAAAATATTTAGAACTGAATGAACATAATTTAAAGGTAATGAATTTTTTTAAGTAGAGAAATGTTAGGATTAAATTGATACAAGTACAATAGGTCTAGGACTTCTTATTTATTTATTAATTTCCCATGCAAATGTCTGTATACTTGAAAAAGAGAAGTATAATTATACGGTCCGTCAGCAGCAGAGTACCTATACATCTATTAGTGATGTTTGGTCATTTGATTTCCGAGAATGCATCATCATCTCCGCAGTCCCCCCTCCGTGTAAATTAATCTTTCCCTAAAGAAATTTCAAAACCCAGGGAGTCTCTCTGCCGACCTTGAGAGAGAATCTCTCTTTCATCTCGCTCGAATTAGCCTATGCCAGAGGAAAAATCAGACTGAAAGCACTTCATTTGCAACCTTCTGCTGAATCGCTGTCCATTGAAATTGGCAGCATCCTACTCGATCGTCATCACTGGCGTGGAAAATCCGAATAGAAACAACACATCAGCGATCAGCTAACGCCTACCGAGTCAAGGTCCGTCGACATCTTTGCCAAAGATGGTTATACTAGTCCCATCTTTTCTTGTCTCGTGATGAGGAAAAATAGGAGGAGAGGGGGACCATCCATCGTGAATAAAGAGTCGTTGGAAATACATGGCGCCTTGACAATGTGGTCGATTTTGGCGGTCGGGTGGAATAAAGAAATACAGAGACTGCTTTCGCGTATCTCCCTTGAAAAGTAGAGATGATATCGAAAACATTAAGTCGCGCGGCCGGTGACGTCTAGCCTGATCATGCTGGAAACCTGTGATTTTAAATTTCTCGCAATTTGACGTCGTTCGAAGGAAAACGGGCCGTGCCAGGCAATCAGACAGTACCTGAGGAAGGGCATGGAAACGCTACAGATGAATTATTCTCAATGCTGACAAAAAAAAAAGAAGGAATTATTCTCAATGCATGTCCGAAAATGCGTGTCCAAGTTACACGTGTCTGCCTCGAGAACCCTCTCCTGCAAGGGTCAAATTTGCAGCTTAGAGACGTAGACCGGAGGTGCACCGTAAGGAGTTCCGAGCTACGGTTCTCATGTCAAGACGTGTCGTTTTCTCTTCATTTTCTATTGCATTATTGTCGTACGTGGTCACTACAAGCTGATTAGCAGCATTCTGTGTAAAAGTCGTGCGAGGAAGAGTCGGATTCTTCTGCCTCGCTTTTGAGCTCATCGATATTGCCTGGACATTTCGGGTTTATACGTATCTCCATGGCATTTTCTTCTTGAGTTTCCGATCGCCGGAAACCAGATTTTGCTGAAGGCCCACCTGTGATTCGGGACTTGATAAAGATCGAAGGCCGAGGTAAATTTTTTGCAGGCCTTCACGAGTTGCATTTTCTTGTTATCTATCATGCTGTTCAGCACCTGCAGTTTTTCTAGGATTAATACCCCCAGTTTCGAGCTCTGGCACTGTTTTATCATCCCTTGCGGATCGCTACTTTAATGTGATGTGTCCCAAAGTCAGTTATTATAGCTGGCACTTACACGGGAGTTGAGTAATTTGTGGTTGGTAAGTAAAGGGATCACCGAAAAAAGTGCGATTTGCCAGTCGCCTTTATTTTCTCGTGGTTATGTTTTCTTTACTTATGTCAGTGAGAAGATTTTAGAAGTTCGTCCGTATTTTAGTATGCTGTCCCTTGCGCTCGAGATCGCTCTTGAGATTCGTTTTCTAGTGAAAAAGAACAGCGGACAAAAAAGGTTCAAATTTAAAGTTTGGCTTCATTTCTTTCCTCAGAGACAAATGCATAATTCATTGATGGGCTCTCTTTCGAGGAAAGAGAGATGTTAATCTAACTTTGTAACTAATTATTACATTTTTTCAGTCCTTGAAAGGTTCTGTAGGCTACAAAGTCGATAGCTTCCCTGGCAGGCGGCGACGTTCATATGGCTTTCTGTCTATTGGAATCTGGTGTCCGCTCTGGTGAAGTTATTGCAATTAATATCCTCATCAATTGAAGTTTCGATTTCGGGAAACTCGTAAATCTTCCAAAAATGGCACTTGCTTCTACCGAAAAAGTGATTCTCGGGTCTATTGCCTTTGCGATATTTTGGGTATTGGCCGTTTTCCCGTCTGTGCCGTTCCTACCCGTAGGAAGAACTGCAGGTTCGCTCCTTGGAGCGATGCTTATGGTGATTTTCCGGGTCATAACCCCAGAGCAAGCTTATGCTGCCATTGACCTTCCAATCCTTGGCCTTCTCTTTGGGACGATGGTGGTTAGTGTATATCTGGAAAAGGCCGATATGTTCAATTATCTGGGTAAATTGCTCTCCTGGAAAAGCAAGGGAGCACATGACTTGCTTTGTCGGATTTGTTTGATCTCCGCCGTTTCGAGTGCTCTCTTCACAAATGATACGTCTTGTGTTGTTCTGACTGAGTTTGTGCTTAAAATAGCTAGGCAACACAATCTCCCGCCGCATCCTTTTTTACTTGCCCTCGCCTCGAGCGCCAATATTGGGTCTTCGGCGACTCCCATTGGGAATCCTCAAAATTTAGTTATAGCTGTTCAGAGTAAGATCTCATTTGGGAGTTTTCTTGTCGGACTTCTCCCTGCAATGCTGATCGGGATTCTTGTCAATGCGCTGATTCTTCTATGTATGTACTGGAAGCTACTGTCCATCCAAAAGGACGAAGAAGATGCAGCTGCTGAAGTAGTGGCCGAGGAAGATGTGAGTTCTCATCGATTTTCACCCGCCACAATGTCGCACTTCACATCCCCAAACTCGCAAGAAGGGAACTCTAGGTTTGAGCCAATGGACATACAGAGCCCTCCTTCAACCATGGATGGGAATGCAGATCATGTCGAGTCGCTTAGAAACCGGTCGACTTCTTTTGAGAATGAAATTCACCGGGTCTCAAGCAGTTTGCCTGCCTCAGCAAGGAACTCAACTGCATCGAAAGAGACGCTTCATGACAGTGCTTTTCAGAAAAAGCATGAAACGGCTCCTTCCAAGGAAGTCGTATCCGTCAATGGGTTGAATGATGTGTTTCCAGTGAAGCATATGGAGAAGGAAACACTTTCCTCTAGATATAAGAGGATTTTGTGGAAATCACGCGTTTACCTTGTCACCGTCGGTATGCTGATCTCTTTGTTGATGGGTCTGAATATGTCTTGGACAGCTATTACCGCCGCCCTGGCCCTTGTAGTTCTTGATTTTAAAGATGCTCACTCTTGCCTAGAGAAGGTATAGTCTCTCTCCAGATTCTATGTGCCTGAACTCCCGATAAAGGAACTTGGGATTTTCTTTGTAAGTCATTTTTCTTCGTGATTTTACCAGGTCTCCTACTCTCTGTTGATATTCTTTTGCGGAATGTTCATCACGGTGGACGGATTCAACAGAACTGGAATTCCAGGCACTCTCTGGGACTGGATGGAGCCACACGCCAAAGTCAATCGCGCCAGCGGGATAGCTGTTCTTGCTGTTGTCGTTTTGCTGTTGTCAAATGTCGCTTCGAATGTGCCAACTGGTATGCTGATGCTACTCCTGAAAAGACCTGACATTTAGTTAGTCTAACAGAACACTCTGGTCTGGGGCTTGTCTATTGCGCCAATAAGAAATTTCAAGTCAAACAGTGTACATATGACAGAAACATATTTGAAGGCTTTGAAGTTTTACCAATTGCATAACACGGGTGCATTACCTAAACTCTTACATGTTTTTAAATATAATTGGTTTGATGTCTACCCCTCGAACCTATTCGTCATCGCCATCCTGTTTAAGTAAGACCAAAGATTCTTCATACTTGATGCCACATTTTGCTGATCGATCCTTTGCCCTGCAAACAATACCATAAGGTTATCCTTGGTTTCTGTATCTTATCTTCACAAGTCCGCGGAAGTTCCACATTCCTATTCTAATATTTCTACCTTCCCTATCTTCACTAGTTCAATGTTTCCAACACTTTGTTCTTCAGTTCTCTTGCTTGGGGGACCGGTGGCTGTGTCGGCGGCTGCTATTTCATCTGTGGAAGAGAAGAAGTCATGGCTCATATTAGCTTGGGTGAGCACCGTCGCAGGGAATCTCTCGCTGCTTGGATCAGCGGCCAACTTGATTGTGTGTGAACAGGCTCGCCGTGCCCCAGATCTTGGCTACACTCTGTCCTTCTGGAACCACTTGAAGTTTGGAGTCCCTTCCACCATTATTGTGACTGCTATAGGTTTGATGCTGATAAGATGACAAGAAGTAACTAATAGCATCTCATTTGTATGACAGATCAGACTTGCATTTGAATATAAGTGAGATTTTTCTCAAATGAATGAATTTTTATTCAGATTCTTCATCCAAGTTCTTTGGTCATGAATCAAGAAGTTCTTTATCCCTGATTGGTAGTTTCCTTTATACTTGATGGTGAACTTATTCTATTTCGAAATCCTTTATCCTTAGCTGGCGGTGTTTTATGCCTTAGTGACGAATTTCATATATTTCGATCTTTATCCTCAGGTAGTGGTGTTCCTTTAGGCCTTAGTGGTGAATTTATTTGTCTCGATCTTTATCCTAGGCCGGTGGAGTGACTAACTATGTCTTGGTGGTGATGTTCTTCATCAAAAATCTTATTGTTACTCAAATGGCATCCCCATCACGCATCGCTTTTACATTTCATGATATGATCACATTCATAAGTCAAAACTGGGTTCTTTTGGGCATTGGACAAATGCTATGAAACATATCAGAATTTTTCCTCAGTAAACTTCACGACTATGGGCATGTGCAGAATGCGATAATCAGAATTTCAGACTGGAGATTAAAGCCTCATCAACGCCGCTCTGGCATCGAGTGATACCCAGTGGCACCAAGTTGCTCCGTCGGGCCCCAGTCCAGCACATAGGCGCCCACAGGATAAGCTCTCTACAGCCCAAGCTCGCCCGATAATGGTTTTATAAGGAGAGAGCTAGGACTTCTGCAAGCCCTCACTGGATAAGTTTCTTTTTTTCAGGACTTCCCATAGTTCATCTGAACGAAAGCAGAGTATAATATACAACGTAATTTTGCACCTCACGAGGGCGAATCTCCTGCGACTTGACTTAGAATGAGATGACAAGAGCATGAAGTTGCTCCTTGTCCTCCTTCCTCTTTGCTTCTCGCAAAAATAGAAAGAAGACAGTCAATTTTCTCATTTTTTTTTTTTTCGCTTTTCCTTTTGTTTTGAATTTGTGGATTCAGTGCGACTTCTGCTATGTTGTGTTTGTGGCGACGTTGAACGAGACGAAAATACTGGACATACCTAAAATTTTCACTAAAACTTGTGTATTGGGTAGCGGCGGATTCCACAAATGATTGTCTTTTCATGTGATCTTGCCCATTCATTTAGTAAATAATCATCAAATAGACGGTATTTCTACCCTAAGCTCCGTTTGTTTAGCAAAAATATTTTTCATATAAACGTTTCTCATTTTCCAACATTTTTTATGCTTAGAAAAAAGAATCAGAATAAGATGTTTTCGTAGTCAACGAAAAATCTACAATTAAATTTAAGAAAATGATTTTTACTTAAAAAATTGAAAATCATTTTTCAAAATATGATTAAATAATGGTGCTTGGATAAAAAACTCTTATTTGGACACAAGATCCTAGCGCTTATTCCTGGGCTCTTGGCAGCAGACCTAGGTCTAAAGGCTAGGCCCGGGTTTACTGGGGTCCATTGACAACAAGCTCAAGTCCAAAAAGTCTGAGTTTGGAGCCTTGGTGCTTGGGCCTTGGTCCAGAGAGGTTGGGCTTGAGATACCAGTGCCGGTGGCTAGGCCTAGGACTCTAGTATCTCACTTAGCTCCTTGCCACCCTAGCGTGGGCCTTAGACCTTCGTGCTTGTGCCCAAGTCTCTAGTACTTGAGCATGGGTCCATTGAGGCCAGGCTCATGTCCATAGTGCTCAAGACCAGGTCCATCAAGGTCGAGCTTGTGACTTTGGTGCTCGAGTCTCAAATGCCTAGGCTTGTACCAATCAAGGTTGTGCCCTTATCCATCGAGGCCAAGCTTGGGTCCTTGCGCCCATGCTTATGTCCCAACACCTAGGATTGAGTGCATTGAGGCCGGGCTTGAGACCTTGGAGCCAATGCCTAAGTCCATAGAGGCTAGGCTCGTGTCCATCAAGTCCAGGCCTGAGACCACAGTGCTTGACCCTGGGTGCATCGAGGCCAGCTCTAAGACCCTAGTATCCGTGCATGGGTTCATCAAGGCTGAGCTCCAAACCCCAACGCCCATGCCTGGGTCCGTCGAGGCTGAGCTCGAGACCCTGTTGCCTACACCCTTGTTTATTGAGGCCGACTTGGGTCTATCAAGGTTGGGCCTAGAAATTCAATGTTGCTCGTGCCTAGGTCCATTGGGGTTGAGCTTGGGACCTCGGTGCCTGCACCCCTATCCATTAAAGTTGGCTCGGGTCCATCAAGGTTGGGCCTAGGACTTTGGTGCCCATGCCTAGATCCTCGACACCCGCGCCCGGTTCCATTAAGGCTAGGTTTGAGACATCGGAGCCTGTGGCCTAGGTCCTTGGCATGCGGGTCCATTGAGACCGAAACTAAGATTGATGTTTGTGCTCGTGCCCGGGACCCAAGTACCCATGCCTGGGTTGGGGTTCATTGAGGTCAAACCTAGGACCTTAGTGCTCATACTCGATTTTTCGACGCAATTCACTATAGCTTGCATGCGGTATATTTTTTTAGGAAAATCAGATTTTTTTAACCAAACAACGGAAAATATTTTCAATTTATTTTCAGGTTACATCCAAATATTAATAAATAGTCATTTTCCTAAAAATGAATTTCTGAAAAACATTTTTTAGGAATGTCATATCTTTTACGAAATAAACGGAGTATAAGATATTGATGTCACGCCTTAAGTGTAACATACGAGCACATGCATGTTCAGCGCAATATTTCATTTATAAAGGACAATAATTCGCACTAATTTTCAAGAAGCTACCACTCAAATTTAAAGTATTATTTGTATTGATATATTGGGTCTTTATTATTTATTTGGAAGATTGGCATTGCCAAGGCGTGCGAAGTGATAACATTATTGTTCTTGGAGCATTTCGTAAGTGCTCTCGTCGTACAAACAGAATGGAATCACGTCAATGAACAAGTAAGACGAGTCCATTCGAACTACAATGGAAAGTAAAAGTGATTATGGTCTGAGTTGAGCCGGTCCAGTACCTAATTTAGGGATTAATCCACATAGTGTTGATCTCCAATTTTTGGACCGAGGACCAACTCGGTTAAGCCTAGGACTGAGAATCAGACTGACCTTATGAGTTCGGTTTCAAAGTCAATTTAGGACCAATCGATATTTTTTCGTTTCATTTTTTATATTCCATAAAAAGACAAAACTATTATTTCAAATTACATATCTATCAATCGGGGTGAGTTGCAAGGTGAGCATATAGAGACATGCCGTGAGGCGAGTGAAGTGAAGAGGGTTTCCAATTAGGGCTTTGTTTCCTTCTAATTTACTCAATGATGAGTGAGGCCAGTGAAGAAAGGGGAGTGGTGTGAGCCTTATGCGACGAGCAGGATGAGCGTCGCGTAGCAAGTAGGGCAAGATTGCTCATGAGCAAAAAGTTGTTTCTTTCAAGTAAATATTGAAGAGGACAAAGAAGAAAGAAGATGATTAAAAAAAGAGGAGAACAAGGGTCTTGGAGGAAGAGGATGCCGGTTTGATGCCGTTTAATACTGTTTGACGCCGTTTAAGTTAAGGCTTACTCTTTAGAATAGATATAAGAATATTATATATAATATATAATATATCTAAAATATATTATATATAAATATATATAGTTTGGATTAGTCAGGGTTAGACGAACTCTAAACTGTGAAGACCAAGGACCAATCCGTATAGTGCTGGTCGAGAGATTTTAGGATCAAGAATCAACCCAGTCACCCTGGGAACCAGACTAGGATTGGTAGGATTAGGCCAATCCAAGGTCGGTCCAGGGTCGGTCTAGGGTCAACTTTGGACCAATGCTCACCCCTAATGGAAAGTCTCGACTAAGAGAAATTATGGGGAATTGGTCAACTCCACCAACCCCTCTCAAAACATGCCCAGTCTCATATTCGATTTGTCCTCGCTATTACCTCTCTAAAAAATGCTCACCCCTAATGGAAAGTCTCGACTAAGAGAAATTATGGGGAATTGGTCAACTCCACCAACCCCTCTCAAAACATGCCCAGTCTCAGATTCGATTTGTCCTCGCTATTACCTCTCTAAAAAATAAAAGATCACGAGTGCCCCACTTAGGGGTGAGCATGATTCAGGTTGGGTCGGTCTACCCCCTAACCTTAGAATCAACCTGCACAGCACCAATCCTCAATTTTTGGGACTAATGACCGATTCTATTGAGCTTGGGACCAAGGATCGAACCGACCCAATGATTTCGGTTTGGTTCCAGGATAAACTCTAGATCAACCGATCATTTTTTTTTTTTGTACTTCTTGAAAAGGCGACCGAGGACCGGATTGACCCAATGAGTTCAGTCCGATTCTCGGGTCAACCCGGGACCAACTAATTATTTTTATTTTTATTTTTTGTGCTTCTTGAAAAAGTGACCGAAGACCAGACTAACCTAATGGGTTTGGTGACGAGCGAGGTTAGCTAAAAGAGGCAAGTGGCGAGCCTCAAGTGGGGTGAAGGTCGAGCGTCGAGTGGGGAGCAACAAGTCAGGTGAGCATCAAGCGGCGAGTGGCACGAGTGATCTAAAGCGAGTGAGGCGAGTGTTAAGTGGAGAGCGGAGAAGTTGTTTCTTTCGATTTTGGCAAATTGAAGACTAAGAGGACAAATAATACACAAGAGAACAAGTACTAAAGGAGGATGCCATGACGAGCTGTTTATGCCCTTTTGGACACCGTCAAGACTCCTTAGAAAAACATTTTCCTCCTTTGTATATTATAACTGTTGACGCCGTAAAAAATATTAAAAATCTAAGTTATTAAATAACAATATAAAATTACTTGAACTCCTCACTAAGAAGCTATTTAATGTTGTTGATGACATTTATTTTAGGGTTTTATCTATATAAAATTATAAATAATAAATTAGATATATAATATTTATAGAGTTAGGGTTGGTCAGCATTGGATCTACCTTAAACTTTTAGGACTGAAGACCAATCTGTATAGTGCTCTCAGGATCAAGGATCGACCTAGTCTCCCTAGGAGCTAGACCAGGACTGGCAGGGTTGGGCTAGTCCAAGGTTGACCCTAGATTGATACTCACCCCTAGCCCCACTTTTCAAACCGATGACCCGTTTTCGATCACATCAGACAGGTAAGTTTCAGTGGTATTCACGTTGCAAGACAATATCGTATGATCATTATTCGCAAAAATACATTTCAATTGTCAAAATTTGGCATAGATAGATACATAAGTACGGAAACTTCCAAAATGTACATTTAAATGCCACTTTTAAAAAAAAAAAATGTATACTTAAATTCTAACTTCGGCAAAGCTTATCGAAAATTTGACATAAGTTTATTTAATAATAAAAGTGGTCTATGTGGCTCGCTGGAATGTCTACTTAGCAATCAATGTGCAAAATAACGTCGTTTTATCCCCAAAATTATTAAATAAATTAAATTACAAAATGAGGTAGTATTTAGCAAGGGCCTCCACAGCCTTGTTGCCGTTGCCCCACCATTGTCAAAAAGGGCAAGTGGTGGGGCGAGGGTTAGCCGAGGTTGTTGATGACTTGACGACCTTCATTCGGATTTGGCGGAGAGCTGCAGACGTCAGCCCTTGCCCAAAGGGACTAAGGGCCATCGTTTGTTATGGTGGCGCTAGGTGGCGACCTCGCCCCAACCAACAATAGCCCTTGGCTAGATTGGGCAAGCACCGACGACCCTCACCAAATTTGGGACAAATTTGGGGGAGGGCCGTGACCCCTTGTCCCAAATTTGGGTAGACCCTTGGATGGCCAAGGTCGCTGGCCACTAGACGAAGCTTGGTGACCCCAACTAACCCTCGCCCCACCATCACTGGTCCTTTTCCGGCGATGGTGGGGCCGCAGTGGCAAGGGTTGTGGAGGCCCTCACTAAATGCCGGCCCCTTTTTTTTAATAATATTATATAAAAAAATAGTTCTTTTTTCAATTTAATTAAAAAAAATTTATATTAAAAATCAAATTTATGGACAAAACAACATTGTTTTGGGCTTATATAGCTATGTCAACACCACGTGGATAAACTTTTTTTAAAGAATTGCCACATTAGTTAAAAAATTTGCTAGAAAAAGCCACATCAATAGTTTGGTCGGAAATTTCCACCTTTAGCACTTAGGTATACCTTTTAGAAGTCTTGGTATTTATGTATCTATCCGTGCCAAATCTTGACACTTGGGGTGTCTGGCACTCATGATTATCCATGAGAGATTGGAAGTAAACGAAAGAAGCGAAATAAATTACTCAGATCGGAGAAAGATGCATTTAACTTGGGCCGTTCATATGTAGACCCGTCTTTCACTGGAGGGAGAGAATTGTAACGATAGAACTCAATAATCGGAAGCAACCGAAAAGTTGCATTTTCGCTCCATCTTTTGAATGACAGATTCCATCTGGCGCGGCCGAGCACATAGTAAAGCCTCATTCAATGGACGCGATTAAACCTTTACTAAACAAGGGTCAACATGGAAGGGGGAGGTGAGGGGTTCAAATCCCCACCTTCTCAGGAGGGGATGGGGGGTAGGGACGCGTAAGTTTGAGAGTGGGTTGCGACTCCCACGCCCTGCAAGAGGCAGGGCACAAGTCTGCAAGTGAGTGTAGAGTAGGAATAGAGTAGGACTGACAAAAAAAAAACAAGGGTCAACTCCATTTCATAACTTCTTAAAATACCAATTGAACAAATACAACCTTTAGAGCCTCATTTAACGGACGATTAACTGTTTACTAAACCAGGGTGCACTCCATTTCATAACTTCTTATAATACCAATTGAACAAGTGCAACCTTTTCACTAATAAAGATTAACAAGATAACTATATGAAATAAGAAATAAAAATAATAGTAATAAGTGCGCACACGAGTATTGTGGGATTTTGCCAACTACCCATTCGCTTCTTTAAAACAGACTAAAAAGACTCATATTATAAAGTAACACACGTCCTCCCAACTTTCCTATGTGAGACTAAGAAAAGCACCATTTATTTGTTTCAACCAACAGCAAGGAGTTCCGAGCTACGTTCTCATGTCAGGATGTGTCGTTTTCTCTGCATTTTCTATTGTATTATTGTACGTGGTCACTGCAAGCTAATAAGCAGCATTTCGCGCAAAGTCGTGCGATGAAGGGTCGAATTCTTCACCCTCGGTTGTGAACTGATCGGTATTGCCTGAACATGTCGGGTCCATGGAATTCTCTTCTTGAGTTTTTGACCGCCAGAAACCAAATCTTGCCGAAGGCCTTCCTGTGATTTGGGACTTGATGAAGATCAAAAGGAGAGGTTACTTTTGCAGCTTTACAAGTTACATTTTCTTGTTTTTCTCTCATGCTGTTCAGCACCTGCAATTTTTTTTTTTTGGATTAATACGCCCAGTTTCGAACTCCGGCACTGTTTTATCATCCCTCTCGTATCGCTACTTTAATGTGATGTTGTCGCGACCCAATTTTTTCGGTTCACCACCTAAAACTAGGTTAATGGACTACTAAGTCTTTAAGCTTAGCTCGGGCTCTCCCAAGCCCATACCAATTCGCAACTTAGGTTTGAATTCTTAACATGCAAATGATTTTCAATCAGAGTCGCCACTAATCTATTTTTTTGGTGGGTCGATTAGAAACCCAAGTAAAGTAACGGGAGATTTACTTTACTCCTACGAACCAGAGATTTATGAGTTCGGGGACTTGGTTACACTAGACTATCCTAGTGCCCTTTCGGTACCTTTTATTTCATTTTTTTTGAAAAATGTTTGGCAAGCAATTTGGATTGATTTTAATTTAACTTCCTAACATGTAAGGTGATCATACATGTGCGCATACCACCAATTTAACACTCAAGAAAGCAATAAATAAATTGCGGACTTACCTCGAAGCAACGAAAGATTCGCAATGTTAAATTAAAATCCACATCAACATCTCTAGATATGGTTTCTAATTAACACGCAATTTTTGTTTTGTTTTCACTTAATTAATGAGAATCATACTTTATGCAATGCATGCCACTAATTTAACATGAAATGATATGACATGGCAACATGACTTAGCTATATGACTTAAGCGATATGACATAAATAAGCATGTAGTCTATTCTAAGCATGAGATGATTTATTCTAACTATATTTTTTGTATTTTTCTATGGGATTCGAAATTAAAGAAATGCAACATTTAAATATGCAATATAAATTAATCTAATGACCTAACCTTAATGACATGCAATGCAATGCAAAATTATGACATGCAGCATACAATTTAGTATGTGAATTATATGTCATGCGACATTTATTAAATGAATTAGTCTAATGACGAGGACTAAGTTTTAATTAAATGAACCTAATAAGAACTAAATGACGTGCATTTGATATTTCTAATTAAAAATGTAAAAATGATCTAACTAGATTAAAATTCTATCTAATTTAAACTAAGGATCGGGTCACATTAAATCCTAATTTAAACTAAGATATTATCTTAATCTACCATGCAATTTATCTAATATGCGACGATATGGCATAGCGACATGTCCTAAACCATATGAATAAAATTTTTATGATCTCTTAATGAACATGCAATTGTTAAATATGCAATTTAAATTAATCAAAATGATTTAATTCTAATGACGTGCAATGCAATGCAATGACGTACGAAATTATTTCAACTAAAATGATATGCAACATCGCGATTTAACATGCGAGCTATATGTCAAATGACATTTATTAAATGGCATAATCTAATGACGGCAATTTCCAATTAAGAATGAACCTAACAATAATCACTAAGATGACGTGCATTTCATGGACCTATGACATGCAAATGACGTTTTTATTTAAAAAATGCAATCTATCCTAGAAATTGCAACTAATTTATCCTAAGACAGATTTTATGAAATTTGAAAAGATCTAGTTAGATTAAGATTCTATCTAATTTAAATTAGGATTAAGTCATATTAAATCCTAATTTAAACTAAGACATTATCTAAATCTATAATGCAATTTATTTAAAAAAATGATCTAAATTTAAAATGAGATATGCAACCACAATCTAATATGCACAATGGTCTTTTTTATGTTTTTCTTTAAGAAATTCGAAATTAAAACGAACAAGTAATTAAACATGCAATTCAAATAAAAAACTAAATGAATACACTTTTTTTGGATTTTTTTATTTAAAAATTCATGATAAGATTGCGTCTTAACAGGCAAGATAACAAAAACAAATCTAATTCTTATTCGGATTTTTATTTGATTTTCTCATTTAAAAATTCAGAATCGATCGTGATTTTAATTCTAAGACTAAGAATAACCCTAATTTGAATTTTTTTGATTTTTTCTCCTCTTAAAAATAAAATTGATCCAAACACACGATATCAAATCAAACCAGACAATATTGATATCCAAAATTGGCGAACCATATCTCGCGCATGAGATCGGGTTGACTAATTTTTATTTTAAATCGCGAATCAAATCTCGGGCTTGAGATTGGATTGTCGATTTTATAAGGGATTGCGAGTCGGATTTCGAGCGAAAATCGGACTATCAATCTCTCACTCGAGGGGCACTTTCACGTTCATCAATCATATATCTAGGAATAATCCTACTAAAAAAACAAATAAATAAGTGAGAATAACCTTAAAATAATAATAATAATAATAAAATAATAAAAGAAGAACTACCTAAATGATCTTCTCTTTTTTTTTCTTCTCAAGCAGGCTTGTGGATCTCCAAGCGAAACAGCGAATTGGCTCGGCAAGGGAGGCTCCGGCCAAGGTGAACCGGCGGCGGCAACAACACCGGAGCGGAGCTAGGGAAGCTCGGGTCCGGGACGGGCACGGCCGGCGTTGGGGTGGATCGGCGTCGGTGCTCGGCGGTGTGGGCGCGGAAGATGCTCGGTGAGCGTGGCGGACGGGCTTTGGCGCTGAACTTGGGCGTCGTGGGCGGAGGTCTTGCGGCCGGCGGACGCAGCAAGTCGCGGCCGATCGCGAATCGGCAGAGCAACGACGCCTGGTTGCGGGTGGAGCTTCGAGCTAAGGGTAGAGCGAAACGGCGTCGCGGGGACTCGGGATCTCGGTGCTCGGGCAAAGGTCCGGAGGTGGAGTGGCGAGGCGGCGGCGCTGGTGCACGGCTACTAGCGGAACGGCGGTGGCGACCGGTGCAACGGCGGTGGCGAAAGAGTAGCCAAAGGTCTCCGGCGAAGGAGTCCCACGAAGAAGAAGATGCAGCTTTTCCCTCCTTTTCTTTCTCTACCCCACGTCTCCTCCCTCTGACACACTTTCAGCAGAAGACTTTTCTTTTGGTTTTCTCTCTCCCACGTCTCTTTCTCTCACGTCTCTGTACTCTCTCTGTCTCTCAATTTTTTACTTTTGAACCGAGAGAGAACCCCTCCCCTCATCGTACGCAGTTGCTTTTATAGGGTGTAAAAGATAAACTTTCAATCTCCCCTTCAAATCTACATCCGCGATATATTTTCGCCAAATGATCGCTATTGATAAAAATTTAAGATTATGATGAATATTTTCTTGAAATCCAAATCTCGCGAAGATAAATCGCAATATTTTTTCACACATGTGCTCTATCCAAAAGATTCATATCTGAAAAATTTCAAAATTTTTAATTCTTCCCGAGATAATTAAAAAACATGGGCTTGGGCCAACCAAATCGCTTCGTGGGCTTAGTCTAACTAATTTGAACACATTCACCACCGGTCCAAAATGTGCAAATAAATGCAATCTAAATCTATATACTATGTAATTAATGACTAAACGGACCGTTAAAATCTAGGTGTCAACAGCCCCCTTTGAAGGTGAGCTCGAAGAGGTTGTCTTCAAAGACAAATTGAGACCTAAATTTTGACTATGCACTTGTATTAAATGATTGCTTGATTTGATTTTTTTTTTTTTTTTTTTTTTAAAAATGAATTCCATTTTAAAATGCAATTAATATGATGCATGAAAATGCTAATGCAAATGCATGATGTGAAAGGAAAGAGTGTACCTACAATTACTTACCGCCGGTGCGGTAAAGCATCTTGAGGTACATGATAAATCCCTCGTTTACTCTACAAGTACCCAACTCTCACTCGGGTTTCTTGAAAAGCATAACAGGCAAGAACATTCACATCCAAAGTGAAATGTTCAACGGAAGAAACCGAGACATCCAGGATCCGGACGAGATGTCGAGAGGAATCTATCTGGAATATCTTACCTTCAATGATGGTAAAGTAATTCAAGATAGTTGGTGTTACTTTTCCAGACCCGTACCATTCTACGGTCACCCAAAGATGGCAAAGTGTTTGGTTGTGTCTAGGACCCGTACCATTCTACGGTCGCCTAAACGGGGATTCACTTTCTAGGACCCGTACCATTCTACGGTCGCCTAAATAAGGAATATGTTTTGTCTAGGACTTGTACCATTCTACGCCGCCTAAACGAGGTTTTGCTTGGCTAGGACCCGAACCATTCTTCGGTCGCCCGCCCTTGCAACAGAGATCAAACCGATCAGACCCGAACCATTCTTCTGGTCGCCTTAATCGATTGAATCGGAGAAAATCTTTGGGGGACAACTCAATCGAGTGACGGTATTTTCAAAAGGGAATACCTGCACAATGACAAGTATTTAAGGTATGGATAAAGATATACTTACCTCGGTATCATCTCTCGTTCTGGGGGAAATGTCCTCTCGCAAAATATGGTCATAGGAGAAGCAATATGCATTTGTGATTACAAACATGCATTAATTTAAGGGAGGTTCATGCGTTGTGATTTATATCAAGCCTGCATCACCTAATTTCCATTGGGAAAGATTTCACAAGGAATGTTTCAGTCTGAACACATGAGTATCATGGATGTGCCGAATGGGGGACCTCTTGGTCCGAAAGGACTTTCACTCATCCTCATTAAAATGGGTTGTTTTATCCCGACCCTTGATGCAGGATTTTTGACAATCACTTTATCTTTCCATCATCATGTCAAATAAGGGTTCGAGCAATCTTGCAAGTGGTACGACCTTACCAATCTGAGAGGTCTTTAACAGGGACCGTAATATAGGCTTGGTCAACGGTTTTAACAAAGGAGACTCTTTGAGTCAAGGCTTTTGAAAAATAAGTGATATTCCGCAATTATCTTGGGGTTTACAAGCCAAGAAACATGAGAAATGAAGCAGAAATTATTTTACTCACACTTCTTCAAGCGATGCTTTCAAACACATGAACTTCTACGTTAATTCAAATGCCCTAATCAAGAGACTTTGTAAGGGATGCAACGTAGGTTGGGTTTATGAGTTGAGAGATGAAGGATCATTCGTCTCAAAAAGTGTTTAAGGGGTCAAAGTTGGTGATCATTTTGACATTTCTAACAATTTTCCTCCCCATTGTTGAAGATTTTCTTCGCATCACAACTCCACTGATTGCAACGTCTCAACATTTGAGTTTTTTTTTTTTTTTTTTTTTTTTTTTTTTTTTTTTGGGTGCCATCTTGTTGGAGATACGACTCACTTCATCAAGTGCTTGATTTTTTCCTTTGGGCATTGGCCTTGCTTTTACCAGCACACCGCTTTTTTTTCATGCCCTATTTTTGCACTTATTTTCTTTGGACTTGCACAACCTTTCATCTTTCATTAGCATTGTAAACCTTGCTACTTGCGTAGTTCGATTTTTCTTGCCTTGCCCCGGTGTGGGGGATGATCACCAACTGGGTTTAAAGAAATGAAATTGCAAGCTCAAATGGGTTATGCAAAGGATATAAGTGTATGGGATAGAGAAAGAAATGCTCTTCGTCGTCTTAAGGCACTTTAAATTATCATACAAGTCACACTGTAGAAGCAATACTCGAAGATTGATGCAAGTGTGAGTAAGAAAATTCCTATCATTCATTTCAAATCTTGTCTCGGTATGAGACGATTCTTGACAGGATAATTTAAAAAGCTCTTCATGTGTGTGGGCTCAAAGGGCTGAACAATGGATATATTTGTAGTGTTTTGGGTAGCGAAGAAACCGCCTCTCATCACCTTGGTTGACATACCCTTTGCAAGATCACCCTTTTCCTCATAAGCATTGAATTTTTCCTCATAACTTACTGGGGGTCGTGTATGGAATAGTGTATGGAACGGGGTTTGCCTTTCATCATTCCAAAGTATCCCATTTGGCACATTCAATTTAACTCACATAATTCATCAAGAAAAACATGCAATATTTGCAACAAGTTTGAATTTGCACTTCAATGAGGCAATTTATTCATCATAAAATATTTGCAATTCAAAACATGATATGACAAATTCTATTCATGGGTAATACTTCTTGACAAAGATTCGAATTAACGGGAGTGGAAAACACACGACCATCCATTTCAGCCAAGATCAAAGCACCGCCATGAAGTACTTTCTTTACCACATATGGGCCACTTTGTAGTTTGGAGCGAATTTCCCTCCGATCTGGAAAAATTGGCAAATCGTTTCCTTAGAACAAGATCATTTACCTCGAAATGTCTCGGCCGCACCTTTTGGTTGAAAGATCTCGGCTACTCTCTCGTTGATATGTTTGGCCATGGCGAGAGCCTTCAGCCTTTTCTCATCAATCAAGTTTAACTGTTCAAGTCTTTGTTGCGACCATTCTCGCCTCGATAATTCCACTTGGGATAATACTCTTAGAGAAGGGATCTCCACTTCCACAGTAAAACCGCTCCATGCCATATACCAACGCAAAAGGAGTTGCCCCGGTAGAAGTACGAATCGATGTCCGATACGCCAACAAAGGTGCAAAGGGTAATCTGTCATGCCAATCTCGATAATTCTCTACTGTTTTAGCCAAGATCTTCTTAATATTCTTATTGGTCGCTTCAACAGCCCCATTCATTTGAGGGCGATAAGGGGACGAATTCAAATGCTTGATCTTGAATTTGCTGAACATCTCATCAACAAGCCTATTGTTCAAATTTGTCCCGTTATCAGTGATAATCGTTTCAGGGACACCATAGCGAGCAATTATGTCACGTTTGATGAACTTCGCAACATAGCGAGCAGTGACACTTGCAAATGACGTAGCTTCAATCCATTTTGAAAAATAGTCTATGGCCACTAAAATGAATCTATGACCATTGGAAGCCTTTGGATTTATTGGGCCGATCACATCAATGCCCCACATTGAGAAGGGCCATGGCTCGGAAAATCGGGTGCAGCTCCGTTGGAGGAACATTTATCTTATCACCATGGACCCGGCAACGATGACAACTTCGAACATGCTGAATACGCCGCCTTCTAGCGTGAGCCAATAATAGCCTAATCTCATGATCTTCTTAGCCATCATGTGTCCATTCATATGAGGGCCACATACTCCTTCGTGAACTTCTTGCATGATTTGAGTGGCTTCACCGCACCCACACACCGCAACAAGATTGAATCATAAGATCTTTTGTACAAATTCTCACCACTAACGAAGAATTTTGAGGCCATCTTCATGATGTACTTCCTATCACCGGAGTACTTCCCTCGGGAATCCTTGTTTTTGGATGTAGTTCATGATATCGTAATACCATGGTTTTCCGTCGACTCTTCTCGTCACCAAAGATACAATAAGCCGGTCTTGGCGTAACTTCTATCTTCAATGGCTCAACTTCTAATCCGTTGGTGACTTGCAACATAGATGATAAAGTGGCGAGTGCATCTCGCGAATTGATTGTGAGACCTCGATAAGTATTCAAATGCAACTTCATCGAATTCCTTGATCAAATCTTCTAGGTACTTGTGATACGGGAGCAATTTAGCATCCTTAGTCTTCCATTCTCCTACGGTCCGCAATATGATCAACGCGGAGTCCCCGAACACCTTTAGTTTGGCTACACCCATCTCGATTGCAGCTTGAAGCCCGAGGATGCAAGCTTCATACTCACCGTATTGTTAGTGCATGGGAATATCGCTTTGCGGCTACCGGGTGATGCTTTGCCCGTCTGGGATACCAAAACTCGCCCAAAGGCTGCAACTGCACAAGTTCACAGCTCCATCAAAGAACATTATCCATGAATCTTCATTTATACTCAAGATACGGTCATCCAAGGAACAATCATCATTATTTGAGACTTTTGGATTCTCGGCCAATAAATCAGCGATCACTCGACCCTTAACCGACTTCTGTGGCATATATTGCACATCAAATTCCGAAATCAAAATTTGCCACTTAGCCAACTTACCCACCAAAGTTGGCCGATCAAGTAGGTACTTGATAGGATCATTCTCGCCATTACAAGAAATGTCCGGTAATGCAAAGGTATACCGCCTCAATCTATGTAACACCCACACTAGTGCAAAGACAAGTCTTTTCCATATCGAATATTTCAGCTCGACACGGTGAATTTTTTACTCGGGTAATAAATAGCTCGTTCTTTTTTTTGTCGGGGGCTTTCCTGTGCCAACATCGCACCCAAAGACTCACTATGAATAGTGAGATAGAGAATCAAAGGATGCCCTGGTGATGGCGGGACAAGAACTGGTGGATTCATCAAGTATTGTTTCAACTTGTCGAATGATTTTCGACACTCATCATCCCAGCTTGACTCGTGCATTCTTTTTCGTAAGCTTGAAGAATGGCTTGGCAGCTTTCGAAAGTCAAAATGAACCGAGCAATATAATTCAATCTGCCTAAAAGACTTCGGACTTCTTTCACTGTTGATGGAGGTTGCAACTCACATATAGCCTTAACTTTAGCCGGGTCGATCTCAATCCCTTTACTGTTCACGATAAATCCAAGTAATTTACCGGATGCTGCTCCAAACACGCATTTAGTGGGGTTTAGACGAAGCTTGAACTCACGGAGCCGCTCAAACAACTTCTTCAAGGTCTTAACGTGGCTTTCTCCTGTGTCGAGTCTTGGCGATCATATCATCAACATAAACCTCGATCTCTTGATGCATCATGTCATGAAATAGTGCTACCATAGCTCGCCGGTAGGTTGCCCCCGCATTCTTGAGTCCAAAGGGCATGACCTTATAATGGAAGGTCCCCCACGGAGTGATAAATGCAGTTTTCTCTTTGTCTTCCTCTTTCATCCTTATCCGATTGTACCTTAAAACCATCCATAAATGAGAATAGTTCGAATCCGGCAAGACTATCAACAAGGACATCTATGTGAGGTAGTGGGAAGTCATCTTTTGGGCTAGCCTTGTTCAAATCCCGATAATCGACACAAACTCGAACCCGACCATCCTTCTTCATTACCGGCACGATGTTTGCTACCCATTCAGATATTGCGAGACTTCAAGGAATCCGACTTTCAAAAGCTTCATCACTTCTTCTTCTATTTTCTTTGAGAGCTCGGGTTTAGTCCTCCGCAACCTTTGCTTCTTAGGTGGCACGTCCGGATTAATAGGCAAACAAAGTGTTCCACAATTGACGGGTTTAACCTGCATATCGCCGTAGGTCCATGCAAATATGTCTTGATATTCCTTCGCAGTTGAGTCGCGCTTGGCTTCATCTTTGGGGAGATTTGCTCCAATTTTCACCTCCTTGGCTTCTTTAATATCACCTAGATTAATAGTGATAGTTTGCTCGATCGTAAGAGCCTTGGTTTTTTCATGTTGTTCCCAACTACGTTGCACGTCAATGGAATCCTTAATCGAATCTTCAATATCATCATTATCAGCACTTATTACATTAGACTGACCATTTCCACACCATTGCATGCCATATGATTATCCCCGAAACATGAAATAGAAGGGTCAAAAAGACAAACAGGGTAAATAGAAGCAAATTCAGAACTTTACCAGCTTGTATCTCACATAAAAATATTTTTTGAAACTCTTTTGCAAAAGCATTTTTTTGAAACATTTTAACATGAGAAAGCATGATGAAGCCTGTGCCTCGAATTCTCCTTAGATTTTGATTTCGTTTTATCGGCCGGATATCATCACCGGCCGGTTTGGTGTACCTCATCATGCCCTCAAAACAAAACTTCCAATTTCATTGACGTTCATCACTTAATTACAATTTATTGAATGGAAAATGCAATTCAAGTCCTAAGAAGAAAGTGAAAAAGAAGAAATTGAAAACAAATCCTAGAAAGCAATAAAAATTCCCACGCAGGGACTCGTACAAAAAGTGATAAACAGTTTACTCTTGTGGGCCAGGGCCGTTTCTTCCGAGGCTCTCCATCAATGGGTCCAATGAAGAGGTCATCGAACAAGCTTGAAATTCCTTCTAAGGTGTCGTCAGAGTCTTCCGTCTTTGAAGGCGTCGGATCATCCATGCCATCCCATCCACTTGGAACTATGTTGCGGGCATCAAAATAAAAACTGGGAGGAGCCGAATACTTCACCATATAATCGAACTTCCCACTTGGCTGTCCGAGAGTATCCATCACTTCAGCTTCATCTTGCATCATGATTGGAGGACCAGGAACGCCTCGTGAATGTTTGGAGGTGGTAAATTTTGCCTTCCTCGCCCTTGCTCGGTGGCGAGTTATGCCTTCCCCGTCTTTGCCTTCCGTAACTTCCTCCACCTCTTCCATGGTACCCTAACCCAAACAGATTGGGACCTCCGAGGGGCTTCAATGGGGTTTCGAATGCCCCGGCCATTTCTTCCGAGCCCATTGCCGTGGACGAAACCATTCCCAACCATTACTCTTCCTACCATGAGGGCAGCATCCGAAACCTCGAGTGGGCGGCGATGAACCTCGAGAAGCATGTATGGTAGACACTAGCTCAAATGAGTGGTAACTTGATTCGAGCTCGAATCCGGCTCTACATAAGGGATAGCCGTCTCATGGTAAATCCGGTGGTCTTCTTCACCATACACAAGGACTGCTTCCTTTCGATCACAAATTTTACAGCTTGATGTAGACTTGAAGGGACTGCACCAGCAGTATGTATCCAGGGACGACCTAGCAGAAAATTGAACCCGGTAGGGATATCCAGCACTTGGAAAGGAATGTTGAAGACGACCGGCCCTATTTGCACGTCAAGGTTAATTTCCCGATCACCTCCTTTTTCGTTCCATCAAAAGCTCTCACGTAAGTCTTCGCAAAGATGTATCTTGGACGGGTCTACCTTGAGACGGTGAAGAGTGGCCAATGGACATATGTTTAGGGCGGACCCATTATCGATGAGCACTCGGGATACATGAGAAACCTTGTGCTTAATGTATATATAGAGTGCTTTATTATGCCCTCTACCCTCAAGAGGGAATTCTTCATCGAAAAAGCAATCATGTCCTTAAGAAGGACTCGATCCTACAAAATCCTCCAAATTTATCCGCCCGAACTCAAGCTTTCGGGTACGCGAATTTCACTTAAAATCTTCATCGCCGACTTTTGATGCACAGAGGAGGTTTGAAGGAGCTCAAGCAAAGAGATCTCGAGCAGCATCTTTCGCAATTGATCAACGATATTATATTCACTTGCTTTAATCACAAATTTAAATTCCTTAGCCTCTTCATCGTGACGGGCTTTGCAGTTGAGCATTATTTTGAGCATAAGTTCGGCCGTACCTTGTAACAAGGTCAACATCTAGGTCATAAGACCAAGGTACGCCTTATTGTTGACATATTCATATGGTTGAGGTATCTCAATCACAATCTCCTCATCACCGCATCTTCTAGTGGGGGCATGTCTCAAGCGAGTGACGGATCTACTTCTTTCTTACCATCATCGAGAGCAGCCGCTCCTCCTCCCAATTGATGATGATATGGGAAATAGTGGAAACCACACAGCTTATGGTCAAGATACACAATAATGCCGTCATCCACCATTTCGGCAATTCTTTCTTTCATCGCTGATAGGGAAACATCTTCTTGACTCCGAATAATATCCAGCTCTCACTAATCCATTGTAGGCATCTCGCCACATGCACCTTCGGGTTCTTGATCTGTCTAACTTCGGGCTCTAAGATAGCATTCACCGTACCCTCATGCTCGTAGCGGATTTTTCTCGACATTTGGCCGAGCAGCTTTGAAATGAGAAGGCCTTCGTGTCCAAGAGATTTTGGATCTTGTGCTTGAGGGTGAAACATTCGTCGCCTGAATGCCCTAATTCACCGTTGTGGTAGTCACACTTCTTTGTCGGGTCATAACCACGAATGCTTTCGCGATTGGGACGCTTTGGTTCATTAGTAAGCAAACCCTTCTTTCGGAGGATCGTCAGCACTTGGGATGGAGACCCAGGGAGAGGAGAAAATTGCCTTCTATTATTCGCCCGGGCAAATGATTGACGGCCAGCTTGTGGTTGTCTTGGATTCATGTGGATAGCCGGGGCACGTTTGACATTTTCTTGGTTAAAAGCCACATTCACATCTACAAACGCTTCCTTCTCCTTCTTGGCAAAGTGAATCTTTTACTAGATGGCTCAAGAAACCATCCTTCCCTTATCCCCATCTCGATTTGTTCTCCTACAGAATAAGCCGATTGAAGCTTTCGACATATGTACCGCCATCCGATTGCGAAACTCGACGGGAGGGTCTTCACAAACAATTTCATCAGCTCCTTGTTGGTAGGCTCGGGAGTAATTTGAGCCGCCAAGTTTCTCCATCTCACAAAGATATTCTTTAAAGGACTCACTCCTTTTCTTTTCCATACGCTCTAAGTCTTCTCGGGAAGGTGCAATGTCCATGTTGAATTTGTACCGTTTGAGGAATGCGTCGCCACTTCATTCCAAAGCCGAGGAGGTTCACATTTTTCATCACATACCGCCCGTAGCGGGCCCACAAACTTGCATGAAATGATTGGATCATGAGAGGCTCATTCTTGACATATTGAGCCATGCGTACATGGTACATCTCGCAAATGAGCCTTTGGGCAAGAGGTGCCATCATATTTCTCAAACTCCGGCATTTTGAATTTCGTTGGCACCTTGACTTTCTCGTATACGGACAAGTCGAACGGGAGCGAACTCGTGACTCCCGCAATTGTTTCAGCTTTTCTTCTACTTTCGCCAAGCGTTCATCCCGCTCGCCTTAGGGATGCCGACAGCTTAGCCTTTTCCACATTGATCGGGAATGGATCATCTTCTAGCCCGGCATATCATCCACACCCGTTTGGGCCTTTTCGCCGGCTTCGGGACAACTATCTCGAAAAGCGGGCGCAGCTGGTGGATTCGCCGGGAGAGCGGGTGCAAAGTGCGGGATTCACTTGGAGAGATTGGATTTGAGCCGTTATAAGCTCCATAGAAGCAGCTAACTGTTGAAGTTGGCCTTCCATAGCGGAAACACGATCACGCATTTCGGTTTGTTCAGCCATTCTAGCTCTTAGTCGTGTGATGATTGGCGAGCGTGGCGGATCCGTTATAACCTAAATGGAAATGAACAAAAATAAGCATTCTCATATGAAAATACGTCGATCCATGGCAATATTCTAGAACTTTATTCATCGATGGAGCTTTTGGACAGACCTATTGAAATAGAAATTCAAAACGTCCTAAACAAATGAACTAGGAAAGTAAATGACTCAAACTTCCTAATCTAAGACTGAAAATAGCAAGATTGATTCAAGCATTTCATTTAGCTTGATCAATATACACTGGGACACCATTCGGCGCAAACGTTTATTCTCCTCTTGAGCTTTTTCAGCAACTCTTTGAGGCGTTTATTCTCGCCGATTGGTAATCTTCAACGGCGCCTCTGGTATCTTTGGAAGCAACTCTTCGGGAATCTTGTGTTGTTTGATATACCTAATCGAGGCATAGTACCTCCCTTCCCTGCCTTTCAACTCCTCCTCGGGCCATTTGAGTTTTCGTGGACGGCACATGTCCCACATTGATTTGATGGTGAGGATGGAATCTTCATGGTCTCGACTTCCATCAACGAAACTAACTTGTAGTGGATCCGCTTGTAATGCCGGGGGAAGCTCTTGTACGACCTGATACTGTCGAGTCACTCTAGCCGGATAGTACTCCAATGCTCCAAAGAATCCTAATAGAGGGATTGGGCCAACTTCTCCACATGAGAGTCTCGCTACCCGAACTTGGAACCATTTAGCATGCCATAGGAAACCTTTGGGAGTTGGTTTTTTCATGAAAGCTAGCCACCTAGAATAATGGTAATCTGGTGCATGTTTTTGATTATTCTCAAATCTCATAATAGGGTGATTAGAATTACTAACATCATGTATAGTCATTGAACCACCAAATCCTTTTATGTGAGAAAGGAACCAAATTTGTAAAAGTTCAGGGGAGGAATGGAGAGTCTTATCACCACCTCTTTTGAAACGAGTGAGAGAAAGAAAAGTTTCAGCCAAGACAAGTGTTTATAAAATTTTTTCCTTCCAACACTTGTCTAACTAATTGAGCAATCAAAGGGTTAATAGCATTCTTGCAATAAGGAAATACTATAAACCCAAAGAAAGCCAAGAGGAAAATCCTGCGCATTTGAAATGAGGTGCCTTTTTCAAAACATTCTTTTAAAAAATAAAGGACACGCATTACGGTGGGCCTTTAAAATCTTTCTTATATCATTTTCTTTAATTCTCGAAAATCCGATAAAGTCATAACAGGTCTATTCCGATAGGCGGACTGATCAATTCAGCTTTTAAGGACTTCCCTATGGCGATACTATATTCTTCCAAGGTGGGAGTGAGTTCATGTTTACCGAAGATGAATGTAGAAGTCTCGGGGCACCAACAAGGGGCGAGTGCTTGAACGAGGCCACCATGGATGTGGATACGCAGCAGTGGGAATCAATCGACCAATATGTGACTCAACGAATTGACGGCTATTTTGATCTAACTGGTCCCACCAAGTGCTAAGCTCTTCCTTCGGAGGGAGAATAATCCGAATGTCCGGCATCCCCATTGTATATTAATCAAGGCTTAGGATAATCCTAATGCCACGGACCAACAAAATAATGTGACAAAGTAAGTAAATTGCAAAGGCAAAAATTAGAGAACTTACTTTACCAAGAAAAATCGACGGCAATCACATAGACGTGCGCATGGTAAGTGGCTCGATTTCTAATCTATAAGGCTTATTAAAGTGAAGCCACAAGGATGATCGACCAGCCACGGGCTTGTGGACTATGTCGGGTCCTCATGACTCCGGCTTGGTCAAAGAGCCGACCCAGTCGCGGGCATGCGGACCGAGGTGGGTATTCTTGACACTATGAAAGAAATTTCGGGATTGAGATGGGCGACTCGCACCGCGAGCATGCGGTCGAAGTGGTATCCATCTCAATACCATCCTAAATAATCCTATGCGGCCCAGTCCGGCGGCAAAGTTGTGTGTGCAAAGTGTAGTGATTTATGCAAAACATGCATAGCAATTTAAATCAAACAACACTTCAAATAATAATAATAAATAAACCATACATCCCTAACTCCAACTCGCAAAACAAAGGTCAAGAAACACTTCCCCTTATACCTCCCAATCATGAGAACATTTAACACCTAAACGTTAGGGACGTACCTGGAATCCTTGCTGCCAAACAAAAGCATTTTTCAAAAAGAAAATTGGCCTAAGTCCACTAAAAGTTTTAACTCAAGTCCCCAGTGGAGTCGCCAAGCTGTCGCGACCCAATTTTTTCGGTTCACCACCTAAAACTAGGTTAATGGACTACTAAGTCTTTAAGCTTAGCTCGGGCTCTCCCAAGCCCATACCAATTCGCAACTTAGGTTTGAATTCTTAACATGCAAATGATTTTCAATCGAGTCGCCACTAATCTATTTTTTGGTGGGTCGATTAGAAACCCAAGTAAAGTAACGGGAGATTTACTTTACTCCTACGAACCAGAGATTTATGAGTTCGGGGACTTGGTTACACTAGACTATCCTAGTGCCCTTTCGGTACCTTTTATTTCATTTTTTTTGAAAAATGTTTGGCAAGCAATTTGGATTGATTTTAATTTAACTTCCTAACATGTAAGGTGATCATACATGTGCGCATACCACCAATTTAACACTCAAGAAAGCAATAAATAAATTGCAGGACTTACCTCGAAGCAACGAAAGCATCTCGCAATGTTAAATTAAAATCCACATCAACATCTCTAGATATGGTTTCTAATTAACACGCAATTTTTGTTTTGTTTTCACTTAATTAATGAGAATCATACTTTATGCAATGCATGCCACTAATTTAACATGAAATGATATGACATGGCAACATGACTTAGCTATATGACTTAAGCGATATGACATAAATAAGCATGTAGTCTATTCTAAGCATGAGATGATTTATTCTAACTATATTTTTTGTATTTTTCTATGGGATTCGAAATTAAAGAAATGCAACATTTAAATATGCAATATAAATTAATCTAATGACCTAACCTTAATGACATGCAATGCAATGCAAAATTATGACATGCAGCATACAATTTAGTATGTGAATTATATGTCATGCGACATTTATTAAATGAATTAGTCTAATGACGAGGACTAAGTTTTAATTAAATGAACCTAATAAGAACTAAATGACGTGCATTTGATATTTCTAATTAAAAATGTAAAATGATCTAACTAGATTAAAATTCTATCTAATTTAAACTAAGGATCGGGTCACATTAAATCCTAATTTAAACTAAGATATTATCTTAATCTACCATGCAATTTATCTAATATGCGACGATATGGCATAGCGACATGTCCTAAACCATATGAATAAAATTTTTATGATCTCTTAATGAACATGCAATTGTTAAATATGCAATTTAAATTAATCAAAATGATTTAATTCTAATGACGTGCAATGCAATGCAATGACGTACGAAATTATTTCAACTAAAATGATATGCAACATCGCGATTTAACATGCGAGCTATATGTCAAATGACATTTATTAAATGGCATAATCTAATGACGGCAATTTCCAATTAAGAATGAACCTAACAATAATCACTAAGATGACGTGCATTTCATGGACCTATGACATGCAAATGACGTTTTTATTTAAAAAATGCAATCTATCCTAGAAATTGCAACTAATTTATCCTAAGACAGATTTTATGAAATTTGAAAAGATCTAGTTAGATTAAGATTCTATCTAATTTAAATTAGGGATTAAGTCATATTAAATCCTAATTTAAACTAAGACATTATCTAAATCTATAATGCAATTTATTTAAAAAAATGATCTAAATTTAAAATGAGATATGCAACCACAATCTAATATGCACAATGGTCTTTTTTATGTTTTTCTTTAAGAAATTCGAAATTAAAACGAACAAGTAATTAAACATGCAATTCAAATAAAAACTAAATGAATACACTTTTTTTGGATTTTTTTATTTAAAAATTCATGATAAGATTGCAAAATCTTAACAGGCAAGATAACAAAAACAAATCTAATTCTTATTCGGATTTTTATTTGATTTTCTCATTTAAAAATTCGAATCGATCGTGATTTTAATTCTAAGACTAAGAATAACCCTAATTTGAATTTTTTTGATTTTTTCTCCTCTTAAAAATAAAATTGATCCAAACACACGATATCAAATCAAACCAGATAATATTGATATCCAAAATTGGCGAACCATATCTCGCGCATGAGATCGGGTTGACCAATTTTTATTTTAAATCGCGAATCAAATCTCGGGCTTGAGATTGGATTGTCGATTTTATAAGGGATTGCGAGTCGGATTTCGAGCGCGAAAATCGGACTATCAATCTCTCACTCGAGGGGCACTTTCACGTTCATCAATCATATATCTAGGAATAATCCTACTAAAAAAAAAATAAATAAGTGAGAATAACCTTAAAATAATAATAATAATAATAAAATAATAAAAGAAGAACTACCTAAATGATCTTCTTTTTTTTTCTTCTCAGCAGGCTTGTGGATCTCCAAGCGAAACAGCGAATTGGCTCGGCAAGGGAGGCTCCGGCCAAGGTGAACCGGCGGCGGCAACAACACCGGAGCGGAGCTAGGGAAGCTCGGGTCCGGACGGGCACGGCCGGCGTTGGGGTGGATCGGCGTCGGTGCTCGGCGGTGTGGGCGCGGAAGATGCTCGGTGAGCGTGGCGGACGGGCTTTGGCGCTGAACTTGGGCGTCGTGGGCGGAGGTCTTGCGGCCGGCGGACGCAGCAAGTCGCGCGATCGCGAATCAGGCAGGAGCAACGACGCCTGGTTGCAGGTGGAGCTTCGAGCTAAGGGTAGAGCGAAACGGCGTCGCGGGGACTCGGGATCTGGTGCTCGGGCAAAGGTCCGGAGGTGGAGTGGCGAGGCGGCGGCGCTGGTGCACGGCTACTAGCGGAACGGCGGTGGCGACCGGTGCAACGGCGGTGGCGAAAGAGTAGCCAAAGGTCTCCGGCGAAGGAGTCCCACGAAGAAGAAGATGCAGCTTTTCCCTCCTTTTCTTTCTCTACCCCCACGTCTCCTCCCTCTGACACACTTTCAGCAGAAGACTTTTCTTTTGGTTTTCTCTCTCCCACGTCTCTTTCTCTCACGTCTCTGTACTCTCTCTGTCTCTCAATTTTTTACTTTTGAACCGAGAGAGAACCCCCCCCCTCATCGTACGCAGTTGCTTTTATAGGGTGTAAAAGATAAACTTTCAATCTCCCCTTCAAATCTACATCCGCGATATATTTTCGCCAAATGATCGCTATTGATAAAAATTTAAGATTATGATGAATATTTTCTTGAAATCCAAATCTCGCAAGATAAATCGCAATATTTTTTCACACATGTGCTTTCTATCCAAAAGATTCATATCTCTGGAAAAATTTCAAAATTTTTAATTCTTCCCGAGATAATTAAAAACATGGGCTTGGGCCAACCAAATCGCTTCGTGCTTAGTCTAACTAATTTGAACACATTCACCACCGGTCCAAAATGTGCAAATAAATGCAATCTAAATCTATATACTATGTAATTAATGACTAAACGGACCGTTAAAATCTAGGTGTCAACAGATGTGTCCCAAAGTCAGTTACTATAGGTGACATTTAACGGGAGTTGACTAATTTGTGGTTGGTAAGTAAAAGGATCACCAAGAAAAGTGGGATTTGCCAATTGCCTTTATTTTCTTATGATTATATTTTCTTTACTTATGTCAGTGAAAAGAACCCAGAAGTTGGTCGAAGTTTTTTTTATCCTGTCCCTGGCGATCGAGATTGCTCTTGAGATTCGTTTTCTTGTGAAAAAGAACAGCAGACAAAAAAAGTTCAAATTTAGAGTTTGGCTTCATTTCTTTCCCACAGAGACAAATACATAATTCATTGATGGGCTCTCTTTCCGGGAAAGAGATGGTAATCTAACTTTGTAACTAATTATCACTTTTTTTCAGTCCTTGAAAGGTTTTGTGGCTGCGAAAGTTAACCGCTTCCCTGGTGGTGTTCATCTAGCTTTCTATGTAATGGATTCTGGTATCCTGTTAGGATGACTCTGTTGAAGTTATAGCGATTAATATCCTAAACAATTGAAGTTCCAATTTCGGGAAACTTGTAAATCTTCCAAAAATGGTACTTGCTTCTCCTGAAAAAGTGATTCTCGGGTCTATTGCTTTCGCGATATTCTGGGTATTGGCCGTTTTCCCGTTTGTGCCGTTCCTTCCTGTAGGAAGGACTGCTGGTTCGCTCCTTGGAGCGATGCTTATGGTCATTTTCCGGGTCATAACCCCAGAGATGGCTTACGCTGCGATTGACCTCCCAATCCTTGGCCTTCTCTTTGGAACGATGGTGGTTAGTGTTTATCTGGAAAAGGCCGATATTTTTAATTATCTGGGTAAATTGCTCTCCTGGAAAAGCAAGGGAGCACATGACTTGCTTTGTCGGATTTGCTTGATCTCTGCCATTTCAAGTGCTTTCTTCACAAATGATACGTCTTAGGTTGTTCTGACTGAGTTCGTGCTTAAGATAGCCAAGCAACACAATCTCCCGCCGCATCCATTTTTACTTGCCATCGCCTCAAGCCCTAATATTGGGTCTTCGGCAACTCCCATTGGGAATCCTCAAAATTTAGTCATAGCTATACAGAATAAGATCTCATCTGGGAGTTTTCTCGTCGGACTCCTTCCTCCAACGGTGATCGGGGTTCTTGTCAACGCGCTGATTCTTCTATGCATGTACTGGAAGCTACTGTCCGTCCAAAAGGACGAAGAAGATGCAGCCTCTGAAGTAGTGGCTGAGGAAGATGTGAGTTCTCATTGATTTTCGCCCGCCACAATGTCGCACTTCACATACCTGAACTCGCAAGAAGGGAACTCTAGGTTTGAGCCAATGGACATACAGAGCCCTCCTTCAACTGTAAACGGGGATGCAAATCAAGTCGAGTCGCTTAGAAATCGGTCGACTTCTTTTGAGAATGAAATTCACCAGGTCTCAAGCAGTGCGCCTGCCTCAGCAAGGAACTCGACTGCATCCGACGGAGCTTCTCAGAAAAAGCATGAAACGGCTCCTTCCATGGAAGCCGTATCTGTCAACAGGTTGAATGATGTGCTTCCAGTGAAGCATTCGGAGGGGAAGGAAACACTTGCCCTTCGATATAAGAGGATATTGTGGAAATCATGCGTTTACCTTGTCACCATCGGTAATGCTGATCTCTTTGTTGATGGCTCTGAATATGTCTTGGACAGCTATTACCGACCCCTGGCCCTCGTAGTTCTCGAGTTTAAAGATGCGCAGTCTTGTCTAGTGAAGGTATAGTTTCTCTCTGGATTCTAGGTGTCGGAACTCTCGATTAGGAGACTTGGGATTTGCTTTGTTAGTCATTTCTTTGTGATTTCACCAGGTCTCCTCCTCTCTTTTGATATTCTTTTGTGGAATGTTCATCACGGTCGACGGATTCAACAGAACTGGAATTCCAAGCACTCTCTGGGACTGGATGGAGCCACATGCCAAAGTCAATTGTGCTAGCGGGATAGCTGTTCTGGCTGTTGTCATTTTGGTGTTGTCGAATGTCGCTTTGAATGTGCCAACTGGTATGCTGAATTGCTGATCCTACTCCTGAATAAACCCGACATTTTAGTTAGTCTAACAGAATCCTCAACTTGATTACCTCTTTGGTCTAGGGCCTGTCTATCGTGCCGATAAGAAACTTCTAACCAAAGAGTTTACATATGACCGAAATATCTTTGTAGGCTTTGAAGCTTTAATAATTGCACAGCATGAATGCATTACCTAAACTCTTACATATTTTTAACTATAATTGGTTTGATGTCTATCCCTCGAACCTATTTGTCATCGCCATCCTATTTGAGTAAGACCAAAGATTTCTTCATACTTGATGCGACATTTTGCTGATCGATCATTTGCCCTACAAACAATACCATAAGGTTGTACTTAAAGGGAAGCATGGTCCAACTTGGGCTGATCCGACGCCTAATCTAGGGACCAACCCTTACAGTGTTAGTCCACAATTTTTGGGACTAAGGACCGACCCTGTTGAGCCTAAGACCAAAAATCGAATCGAACCGATGCTTTGGTACGGTCCGGTTCCAAGGTCATCCCGAGATGAACTGATTATTTTTTTTTGTTTCATTTTTTGTATTCCTTGAAAGAACAAACATATTATTTTAAATTATATATCCATCAATAATGTGACATTGAGAAACTAAATTATGAACACTAGTACATATCAAATATAAATATAAGATAAGGTAATATTAGAAATTTCATACTTGCACGTGAGGCGAGCGAGGAGAGGCTAAAGGTGAGTAGCAAGGTGAGTGAACAACAGCAAGTAGCACGGCGAGCTAGGGAAATGAATAGAGGCAAGCCGCAAGCAAGGCGAGTGAGGCTGAGGCAAGTGAAGAGGGTTCTTTTTTTTTTTGGTCGAATTGGGGCTAGGTTTCATTCTACTTTCTAATTTACACAGGAAATTGAACTATGAAGAGAACAGAGAAAGAGACGCTAGAGTTTAGAGTAGATAAAAGTATATAATATAAAATTTAATAGATATATAATATAAAATAATATATATGTAAGGTTGGTCCGGATCAACCCTAAACCTATAGGACAAAGGACCAACCCACACAGTGTAGGGTCCAAGAGTCTTAGAATCAAGGACCGACCAAGTCCTTTGGGGAATCAAGTCAGGATCGGCCGGGTTGGGCTGGTCTAGGGTCGATCCAAGATGACCTTGGATCAATGCTCACACCTAATTATACTTAGTTTCTGTATCTTATCTTGACATGTCCACGTAGATTCCGCATACCTATTCTAATGTTTCTACCTTCCCTTACTTCTTTATTTCAATGTTTCTAACACTTCGTTCTTTAGTTCTCTTGCTTGGAAGCTAGGTGGCTGCATCGGCGGCTGCTATTTCAGCCGTGGAAGAGAAGAAGTCATGGCTCATATTAGCTTGGGCGAGCATCGTTGCAGGGAATCTCTCACTGCTCGGATTGGCGGCCAACTTGATTGTGTGCGAACAAGCTCGCCGGGCCCCAGATCTTGGCTACACTCTGTCCTTCTGGAACCACTTGAAGTTTGGAGTCCCTTCCACCATTATTGTAACTGCCATAGGTTTGGCACTGATAAGATGACAAGAAGTAACTAATAGCATCTCTACTAGATGCTTAATAGATCTTTCAATTAAGGCAATCTCCTATTGAACTCGCTTTCAGGTTCTTGTCCTATCTTTTGTCCTAGGGATGAGGGAACAAATCAAAGAATAATATTGATTTTGTTCATTTCCCACCTAGAGCTGAGTATTTTTTTTTTATGTGGGAGTATCAACTTCTATCGGTCCACTCTTAAACTCAGCTCTTGTCCAGCCTAATCATTGCCCTTTTAAGCAAAGGTCAATTTTGGCTACAATTTGATTTGATGGTTCAAGGTTGAAGATGTCAATTCTATAAGAAAGTTACCAATTCAACATACTAGTTGTTGCTCGACTACCAAGATATGGACTCACACGTTTGTTGTTGATTTTGAGGCTGCTAATTGACTACCTAGCAATTAGCAATTGGAGGTTGTCTTGGTTTATTTCCATTTCTGTTTATTAATCTTTTAAGGTGACTAACGCTTTCAAGACTAGTGAACAAATTTTGAGAGTCTAATAGTAGATACATGCAGTTGGTCTTAGTTTCATGCATTTAGTACTAGTTTTTATGAGTCTTTACCAAGAGACATTTCTATCTTAAGGATTCCAAGAGCCATTTTCTCATTTGATGATGGACTAGACTTGCATTTGAACACAAGTGAGATTTTCTTCAAATGAGCGACTTTCTATTCTAATTCTTTATCTAAATTTTTTGATGGAGAATTAAGAAGTTCTTCATGCTTAATCGATGATTTCCTTTAAATTTTAGTGGTGAACTTATCCTATCTCGAAATCCTTCATGATTGATTGGTGCTGTTCTTTTAGGCCTTAGTAGTGAATTTCATTTATCTCAATCTTTATCCTAGACCGGTAAAGTGACATTTATGTCTTGGTGGTGATGTTCTCTTTAAAAAAAGTCTTATTGTGACTGAAAAGGCATCTTCAACACGCATCACTTTTACATTTCACGATATGATCAGTTGATCACATTCAGAAGTCAAACTGGGTTCTTTTGGGCATTGGACAAATGCTAGGAAACATATCAGAAGTTTTTGACAGTAAACTTCACGACAATGGGCATGTGCAGAACGCGATAATCAGAATTTCAGACAGGAGATGAAAGCCTCATCAACGCCGGTCTGGCATCCAGTAATACGCAGTGGTACCAAGTTGCTCCGTCGGGCCCCAATCCAGCACATAGGCGCCCACAGGATAAGCTCTTTATAGCCCAAGCTCGTACGATAATGGTTTTATAAAGAGAGAACTAGGACTTCTGCAAGCCCTCACTGAATAAGTTTCTTTGCTTCAGACCTTCCTATAGTTCATCCGAAAGAAAGCAAAGTATGATATACAACGTAATCTTGCACGTCACGGGGCCGAATCTCCTGCGACTTGACTTAGAATGTGATGACAAGAGCATCCAGTCGCTCCTCCTTCCTCTTTGCTTCTGCAAAAATAGAATTAAGACAGTCAATTTTCTCTCTCTCTCTCTCTCTCTCTTTTTTTTTTTTTTTTTTTTTTTCGTTTTGAATCTGTGGATTCAGTGCGACTTCTGCCATGTTGTGTTTGTGGCGACGTTGGACACGACAGCAATACTGGACGTACTTAAAATTTTCACTAAAACTTGTGTATTGGGTTCCGACAGAGTCCACAAACAATTGTCTTTCCATGTGATCTTGCCCATTCATTTAGTAAATAATCATCAAAGAAACGGTATTTCTATCAAGCTCCGTTTTGGATGCTTAACAAAAAGAGTCAAAGAAAAATGTTTTCCTAGTTAACGAAAAATTTATACTTAAATTCACAAAAATAATGTTTATTTTAAAAAAATCAGAAATCATTTTTTAAAATATGATTAGATAAGAGTGTTTGGACCAAAAAGTATTACTTGGACACAAGAACCCAACGTTTGTTCCTAGGCTCTCGGTAGCAGACCCAGGTCTAAAGGCCAAGCCTAGATTCACCGGGGTCCATCGAGAACAAGCCCAAGTCCAAAAAGTTTGGGTTCGGAACCCAGTGCTTGGGCCTTGGTCTGTAGAGGTTGGGCTCGTGATACTAGTGCCGGTGGCTAGGTCTAGGACTCTAGTACTATTGCCTGACTCCCTACCACCCTCGCTCAAGTCCTAGACCTCGATGCTCATGCTGAAGTGTGGCATCCCAAAATTCAGAGCCAAGTCATAAGGTGTGTTAAAGTCTCTAATTAGGTGATAAAATTTCCTATGACTTATGCTCTAGCCATTAGTCTTTAATTAGATGATCTGTGCATATGATTGCGAGAATTTAAATTTGATAGATTAATAACCTATGCTTGGCCATATACTTTATAAATTAAATTTCAATAAACAAGATGTCACAAGACTTTGGTCATGTGGAATTTAAAATTTAAAATTTGAAATCTATAAAAGAAATAAATTAAAGATGAATAATTGAAAATGAAATTGATTTGAATTAGGTGTGGGCCTTAGGCCCAAAAAGGGGGATTTTAGTGGGCCAAGCTAGTCGGCCCAATAGAAGCCCATGGAAGGGGGCTGTCGCCGGCCCATCTAGGCCCAAGGAGATGTGGTCGCCGGCCACAAAGAAGGCCCAAGAGGAAGGCCCAAGCCCAAGCCCATGCATGAGCTTTGCCAAGTGGCAAAAAGGGAAGGCCATGCATTGGCCAATTGAAAGGCAATCTCATGATTGCTAATGATGGGAGTTTGGGGATATAAAAGGGAAGAGAGAGAGAGGAGATGGCCGGTTGGAATTCGGCCAAGGGAGAGAGGAACCGTGCGAAAGAGTGAGAGAGAGAGAGATTTCGAGAGAGAGAGAGGAGAAGCCGAGAGAGGGGAGGAGCCGCACCGCCGTCCGTCCGCCGTGTGCCGCCGTGTTCGCCGCCCTACGCCGTCGTCCGTCCGGTCTAGAGGCAAGTGGGAGTCCTCTAGCTTCTCTTGCATGCTTGTGTGTTGTTTGCATGTTAGATTTTGGGTGTTTAAGTGAGAAAAACCGAGGTATGTTTGGCTTGTTCTTAAACCGCATGACTGTTTTGGCTCGGATGGTGTAAGTCAGTAACTTGTTTGAGCTTGCATGTGTGTTTGGAGTCCGATTTTGGCTTCGATGTCTTCATGGAAGTTGTAGCTAACATATTGTACTACAACATACTAAAATTTCGTGGAAAATGATGGAGATTTGAGGGGTTAAAGTCTCATCTTACGGAGACCTCAGATCTGGAGAGTTTTTACTGACCTCTTGCTGGATTCTTGATTGCATGTTGGTTTTTGTTGAAGATCTCACTTCGATGTCTTCATGAAAGTTGTAGGGGACATATTAAACTACAACATACTCAAATTTGAAGAGAAATGAACAAATATAGCTTGGTAAATCGACTAGATCTTGAAGACGATGATTCTGGTGATGTATTCTGAGACACCCGAGACTTCAAGGACTTAAATGGTGACCATATTCTGGTTATTTGACCTAGATCTCTTCATGAAAATTGTAAAGGACATCTTGATGTATAACATACCTAAATTTCAGAGAAAACAAAAGAGAATAGGTGGGTAAAATCTCAATATTCCGGAGATGTGTATACTGGACAATGCGGTAATGGGTTCAGAAGCTTCGTGAGGTTGAATAAAATAATCTATAAGGAATCTGACTTTGAGTTCTTCATGAAAGTTGTACGAAAATGTCTTGGCTATCACTCTGTAAAATTTCGTAATTTTTGGAGGCCATATGAATATTTTAGTTGAATTTATTCAAAAACCGTGCATTCTGGTTTCATCCGAGAAGCATAGGATGTTTTGTGAAAATTATGAGATTTTGAAAAAAATTCAATTTGGCCATGAATTTTGCATGAAATTATCATCCTATGGGTTTGTTTAATAATTTCTTGAATTTTGATAATTTTGGGAATTTATAGTTATTAAAAATAATAAAATAAATAAATAAATAAATAAATAAATAAATAAATAAATAAGTAAATAAAATGGACTATTTTGTTGGCCATAGATTCCATTTAATTAACTCATGTTGTATATATGATAAAGTCTTGGTATGTGTATGACATTGAATTGAGATGTATATGTGATAAAGTCTTGGTATGTGTATGACATTGAATTGAGATGTATATGTGATAAAGTCTTGGTATGTGTATGACATTGAATTGAGATGTACATGTGATAAAGTCTTGGTATATGTATGGCATTGAATCGAAATGCATGTGTGAATTCCATGCCAAGTGTGACTTGTGTGATGTCACGTCATATGTCATGTTAAATTGAGATTAAAATAATGGTAAATGTGGATGATGGGAAATGAGGAAGTGGTTGTGGTGGAGGATGAGGCCGGAATGTATAGAGATGCATTGCCGGAATTCCCTGGGAGATTCAGGATGCCCGGAATGTGGGGGGCCGGAAGCCCTGTCGAAGGTTTTTGCCCGAAGGGAATGCCTCGCGATGCCAGGATTTGGGGTGCGGGATGCCCGGCCAGGGAGTGTAAATGTCGGAAGCCCTGTCGGAGGTTTCTGCCCGAAGGGAATGCCTCGTGATGCTAGTTGAGATGCGAGATGCCCGAAATGTGGGGGGCCGGATGCCCGGTGGCCTGGGATGACTGAATGCCGGAAGCCTCGGAGGTCTTTGCCCGAGGGGATGATGAAATTGATGATTTGAGAAATGGGTGATGTGGTGATCAAATTTAAAGATAAAGATGAAAATAAACTCATGGCATGACGATATGCATGATGATGAGGATGATGTGGTATGATGATATGCATGATGATGATGATGATGATATGTGATGTGATATGATGATCACCCATGGTATGATATGCATGATGATATGCATGATGATGATAATGATAATGATATGCATGATGATGATGATGAGGATGATGTGGTATGATGATATGCATGATGATGATATGGTATGGTGATATGCATACTTGATATGATGATGCCATAATGATGATGACGTGTATGTTATGATGATACATATGTACGTGTTATGACTATGATGATGATGCATGATAGTATGCGCATGGCTTCAAGGTAAGTAACGCCTGCAATGCATGTATGACTTGTATGATGCATTGAGTTGTTATTGGATTCCTTATCTGCTGAGTGATTGTACTCACCCCTTTTGGGGATAAACATTTCAGATTAGAAAGATGCCGCTTCCTACCGTCACGCGAGGTATCTTCTATGGTCTCCCATCGGATGTAGAAGTAGATTGTACGGAGATCGACTGCATCACTATCCCTGGACTGACATATGTGCGAATGCGTGTGCTAATCATGTATGATGTGGGCCTGACTGGAGGCCCAGTCATCCAGGAGTTTTTGTTCGTTCATGTCCGCCGAGACGGAGTGATTAGGGGGATGTTGCCGGCACCACCACCCGACGCACCTGGATGGGTGTGATGGTTGCGTGAAGGGTAGAAAGCTGGTGTTTCTTTTTGGGAGTAGCCGCCGCTGTTAGATGGAGGACGTCATGTGATTTTCTTTAGGGGTCGTAGTATCTTTTTGGGGTGTGGCCGAGTGTGGCTGAAAATCTTGGCCTTCTTTTGTTGTATCGACCCGCGAAAGATCCATCACGATAATATGTAAATAAAAGTGGCATGGCTTGTTTTTTTTATCATAATGATTAGTGGTGTGTATTTGTATCATGGTTGGTAGGGGAGAGATGGTGATGTTTTGCTTCCGCTAATGAGTCGCGCTGGGACCGCCTTTTAAAAAAAAAAATGCCTGAAATTAAGGACGCTTTTGTTATAAGTATAAGTATAAGAAAGTAAAAAGGTGTAACACCGGTGCTTGTGGCGACCGCCGAAGGGTTCGGGGTGCTACGGCGGTCGCCACAAGCACCAGTGTTACACCTTTTTACTTTCTTATACTTATAACAAAAGCATCCTTAATTTCAGGCATTTTTTTTTTAAAAGGCGGTCCCAGCGCGACTCATTAGCGGAAGCAAAACATCACCATCTCTCCCCCTACCAACCATGATACAAATACACACCACTAATCATTATGATAAAAAACAAGCCATGCCACTTTTATTTACATATTATCGTGATGGATCTTTCATGGGTCGATACAACAAAAGAAGGCCAAGATTTTCAGCCACACTCGGCCACACCCCAAAAGATACTACGACCCCTAAAGAAAATCACATGACGTCCTCCATCTAACAAATGCGACTACTCCCAAAAAGAAACACCAGCTCTCTACCCTTCACGCAACCATCACACCCATCCAAAAAGGCCGGGTGGTGGTGGCGGCAACATCCCCCTAATCACTCCGTCTCGGCGGACAAAAACTCCTGGATGACTGGGCCCCCAGTCAGGCCCACATCATACATGATCAGCACACGCACTCGCACATATGTCAGTCCAGGGATAGTGATGCAGTCGATCTCCGTACAATCTACTTCTACATCTGATGGGAGACCATAGAAGGTACCTCGCGTGACGATAGGAAGCGGCATCTTTCTAATCTGAAATGTTGTCCCCAAAAGGGGTGAGTACAACCACTCAGTAGATAAGGAATCCAATAACAACTCAATGCATCATACAAGTCATACATGCATTGCAGGTGTTACTTACCTTGAAGCCATGCGCATACTATCATGCATCATCATCATAGTCATAACACGTACATATGTATCATCATAACATACACGTCATCATCATTATGACATCATCACATCATTCACGTCATCCTCATCATGGCATTATCATATCAAGTATGTATATCACCATACCATATCATCATCATGCATATCATCATACCACATCATCCTCATCATCATCATCATGCATATCATTATCATTATCATCATCATGCATATCATACCATGGGTGATCATCATATCACATCACATATCATCATCATCATCATCATGCATATCATACCATGGGTGATCATCATATCACATCACATATCATCATCATCATGCATATCATACCATGGGTGATCATCATATCACATCACATATCATCATCATCATCATGCATATCATTCTCATCATCATGCATATCGTCATGCCATGAGTTTATTTTCATCTTTATCTTTAAATTTGATCACCACATCACCCATTTCTCAAATCATCAATTTCATCATCCCCTCGGGCAAAGACCTCCGAGGCTTCCGGCATTCAGCCATCCCAAGCCACCGGGCATCCGGCCCCCCACATTCCGGGCATATCGCATCTCAACTAGCATCACGAGGCATTCCCTTCGGGCAGAAACCTCTGACAGGGCTTCCGGCATTTACACTCCCTGGCCAGGCATCCCGCACCCCAAATACTGGCATCGCGAGGCATTCCCTTCGGGCAAAGACCTCCGACAGGGCTTCCGGCCCCCCACATTTCGGGCATCCTGAATCTCCCAGGGAATTCCGACAATGCATCTCTATACATTCCGGCCTCATCCTCCACCACAACCACTTCCTCATTTCCCATCATCCACATTTACCATTATTTTAATCTCAATTTAACATGACATATGACGTGACATCACACAAGTCACACTTGGCATAGAATTCACACATGCATCACAATTCAATGTCATACATACACCAATATCTCATCGTACATGCATCAATGTATAATTATTTATTAATAAATTCAATGGAATTTAAGGCCAATAAAATAATCCATTTTATTTTATTATTTATTTATTTATTTATTTAATATCCATAAATTCCCAAAATTATAAAAATTCAAGCAATCATTAAACAAACCAATAGGATGACAATTTCATGCAAAATTCATGGCCAAATAGCATTTCACACAATTTCCCAATTTTCACAAAACATCATATAATTTCCGGATAAATCCAGAATGCACAGTTTCCGAATAAATTCAACTAAAATATCCATATGGCCTCCAAAAATTACGAAATTTTAAAGAGTGATAGCCAAGAAATTTTCGTACAACTTTCATGAAGAACTCAAAGTCATATTCCTTATAGATTATTTTATTCAACCTCACGAAGCTTCTGGACCCATTACCGCATTGTCCAGTATACACATCTCCGGAATATTGAGATTTTACCCACCTATTCTCTTTCGTTTTCTCTGAAATTTAGGTATGTTATACATCAAGATGTCCTTTACAAGTTTCATGAAGAGATCTAGGTCAAATAACCAGAATATGGTCACCATTTAAGTCCTTGAAGTCTCGGGTGTCTCAGAATACATCACCAGAATCATCGTCTTCAAGATCTAGTCGATTTACCAAGCTATATTTGTTCATTTCTCTTCAAATTTGAGTATGTTGTAGTTTAATATGTCCCCTACAACTTTCATGAAGACATCGAAGTGAGATCTTCAACAAAAACCAACATGCAATCAAGAATCCAGCAAGAGGTCAGTAAAAACTCTCCAGATCTGAGGTTTCTGTAAGATGAAAGGCCACCGAAGGGTTCAGGGTGTCACAGAGTTCCCTTTTTGGTATTCGAGCTCAGGTCCATAGCGCCCGAGACCAGGTCCATCAAGGTTGGGCTTGTGACTCCTATGCTAGTGCTCAAGTCCCAAATGCCTAGGCTCGTGTCCATCGAGGTCATGCCCTTGTCCATCAAGGCCAGGCTTGGGTCTCTGTGCCCATGCTTATGTTCCTACGCTTGGGATCGAGTGCATTGAGGCCGGGCTCAAGACCTCAATGCCAATGCCTAAGTCCATAGAAGTTGAGCTTGTGTCCATTGAGGCCAAGCTTGTGTGCATTGAGGCTGGGTCCGAGACCTTGACGCTTGCACCCAAGTTCATCGAGGCCATCCCAGGTCCATCAAGGTCAAGCCTAGGACTCTGGTGCTTGTGCTCAAGTCCATTGAAGCCAAGCTCGAGACGCTAGTGCTTGCAGCCTTGTCCATTGAGGTTGGCTTGGGTCCATCAAGGTCCACCTAAGGACTCTGGTGCCCACACCTAGATCCGCAACAATCGGGTTTGATTCCATTAACCCAAGACATCGAAGCCTGTGGCTCTAGTCCCTAGCACACAGATCTATTGACACCGGACTCGGGATTGATGCTTGTGCTCGTGCCCGAGTTAGGGTCGAGGTCGGGGTCCATTGAGAACGAACTTGGAGCCTTAGTGCTTGTACTCGATTTTCCGGCTATTCATGGCAATTTACTAGAGCTCGAATGCGACATATCCATTAGGAAAATTAGATTTTTCTAACTAAATGATTGCAAATATCTTCTAATGTATTTTTAGGTTACAACTGAATATTTAAAAATATTGTCATTTTCTCAAAATATGAATTTCTGAAAAATATTTTCTAAAAATGTCATATTTTTCACAAAACAAATAGAGCCTAAGATATTGATGTCATGTCTTTTAAGTGTAATATACGAGCACATGCATGTTCATCGCAACATCTCATTTATAAAGGGCAGTAGTTCGCACTTATTTTCAAGAAGCTACCGCCCAATTTTAAAGTACTATTTATATTGATATATTGGTTCTTGATTATTTTTCTGGATGATTGGCGTTGTCAAAGCGTGCGAATCGATAACGTGATGTATTATTCTTGGAGCATTTCGTAATCCCCTCGTCGTACAAAAAGAGTGGAATCACGTCAATTCAAAAGTAAATTTCAGGGAATTGGTCGACAACACCACCCCCTCAAAAGATGCTGAGGCTCGGATTCGGTTCGTGCTCGCCACGACCTCTCCAAAATAAAATATCACGAGTGCCCCCCTTTCAAACTGATGACCCGTTTTCGGTCAAATCAGAGAGGTAAATTTCGGGGAAAATGTATTAAAAAAATCAATTTATAATATTGATACTAATTTAGTTATAAATCTTTTGATTGTACTAATTTAATTTTAAATATTTTCACATTTATGCTAAAATTTGCTAATATGGATGCTGATTGTTCTGAGTCACGATCAGATGTTGACACTTTTATATAATATTTAAATATGTTATTTGAATTTTTAAAATCTTATATTAAAATTTTCCTTTTTCTTTTTTCCCCTTCTTCCTTATTTTCCTCCACCACCTTCATGATGGTCGGTGGAGATCACTGGCTGTAGGCAAGGGGTGAGGGTCAAGACACCCTAATTGATCTTTGGCGAGGGTCGATGAAGGCTGGGTGAGGCCACCCCTTGCCAAATCCAATGAGGGGTACCTTTGCCCAGCCCTTGTGAGAGGGGTGAAGGCTAGCAAGCATTAAGAAGCGCTCATTGGCCTCTAGCAAGGGTTAGCTTTGCCAACGCTAGCCAAAGGCCAGTGAGGCCATCCCTTGGTAGATCTAGCAAGGGCGGTCTTGTCTAGGAAAGGGGTCTCGTCTAGACAAGGTGGGCCATTGCCAAAGGCCGGCAAGGACTTCCCGGCGCTCACTAGCCCTTACACCAATCTCACCTATTGTCGACGAGGGCATCCTAGCCCTCACCCTTGCCAACAGTCGGCAACCTCCACTGGCCATCACGGAGACTGGCGGAGGAAAATGAGGAAAAAAGAAAAAAAGAAAAGGAAATGAAAAACTTTCAAAAAATAATTAATATTATATCAAAATATCAATATTAGCATTGGTTGTGTTATGTAGGACGATTGACATTCATGTTAGCAATTTTCGGCATAAATTGATCGGATTGACTTAATTGATATCAATGTGAAAATGATTAGAACTAAATTGGTCAAATTAAAAAGTGTAGCATTGAATTGGTACTAATGCATAAATTTATAACTTCTTTGATACTTTTTCCTAAATTTCAATGGTGTGCACCTTGCAAGATGATATCATATGATATTCATTGAGATTGGAAGTAAACAAAAGAAGAGGAATAAATTACTCGGATTAGAGAAAGATGCATTTAACTCAAGCCGTTCATATGCAGACCCATCTTTTGCCGGAGGGAGGGGATCGTAATGACAGAACTCAGAAATCGCAAGTAGTTGAAAAGTCACATTTTCGCTCCATTTTTTTGGCTTCCGGATTCCATCTGGCATGGCCGAGCGCATCGTAGAGCCTCATTCAACGGACGCGATTAACCGTTTACTAAAACCAGGGTCAACTTCATTTCGTAACTTCTTAAGATACCGATTGAATAAATACAGCCTTCAAAGCCTCATTCGACGGACGCGATTAATTGTTTACTAAGCCAAGGTCAACTCCATTCGATTAAAAAAGATTAGCAAGATAAACATACGAAATAAAAAGTAAAAACAATAGTGCTGAGTGCGCCTCCTAGTCACGCACCCAAGTATCGTGGGATTTTACTCACTACCCATTTGCTTCTTCTAAAGAAACCAAAAGACTCTCACACTAGCCCACTTCCTCTCAACTTTTCCTATGTGGAACTAGGAAAAACACCATTTGTTTGTTTCAACCAAGAGCAAGGAGTTCCAAGTTACGGTTCTCATATCAGGACGTGTTCTCTTCATTTTCTATTGTATTATTGCACGTGGTGACTGCAAGCTGATAAGCAGCATTTTGTGCAAAGTCGTGCGATGAAGAGTCGAATTCTTCACCTCCGGTTGTGAGCTGATCGGCATTGCCTGGACATGTCGGGTCCATCCATGTCTCCATGGAGTTATCTTCTTGAGTTTTTGACCGCCAGGAACCAAATTTTGCTGAAGGCCTTCCTGTGATTTGGGACTTAATAAAGATCAAAAGTTGAGGTAAATTTTGCAGCTTTACAAGTTACATTTTCTTGTTTTTCTCTCATGCTGTTCAGCACTTGCAATTTTTCTTGGATTAATACGCCCAGTTTCGAGCTCCGGCATTGTTTTATCATCCCTCTCGCGTCGCTACTTTAATGTGATGTGTCCCAAAGTCAGTTATTATAGGTGACCCTTAACAGGAGTTGGCTAATTTGTGGTTGGCAAGTAAAAGGATCACCAAGAAAAGTGGGATTTGCCAATTGCCTTTATTTTCTTATAATATATTTTCTTTACTTATGTCAGTGAAAAGAATACAGAAGTTGGTCGAAGTTATTTTATCCTGTCCCTGGCGATCGAGATTGCTCTTGAGATTCGTTTTCTAGTGAAAAAGTAACAGCAGACAAAAAAAGTTCAAATTTAAAGTTTGGCTTCAGTTCTTTCCCACATAGACAAATACATAATTCATTGACAGGATCTCTTTCTGGGAAAGAGATGGTAATCTAACTCTGTAACTAACTATTACCCTTTTTCAGTCCCTGAAAGGTTTTGTAGGCTGCGAAAGTTGACAGCTTCCCTGGTGCTGATGTTCATCTAGCTTTCTATGTAATGGATTCTGGTATCCTGTCAGGATGTCTCTGGTGAAGTTATAGCAATTAACATCCTCACCAATTGAAGTTTCAATTTCGGGGAACTTGTAATCTTCCAAAAATGGCACTTGCTTCTACCGAAAAAGTAATTCTCGGGTCTATTGCCTTTGCGATATTCTGGGTATTGGCCGTTTTCCCATCTGTGCCGTTCCTACCTGTAGGAAGAACAGCCGGTTCGCTCCTTGGAGCAATGCTTATGGTCATTTTCCAGGTCATAACCCCAGAGCAAGCTTACGCTGCGATTGACCTCCCTATCCTTGGCCTTCTCTTTGGGACGATGGTAGTTAGTGTCTATCTGGAAAAGGCCGATATGTTCAATCATCTGGGTAAGTTGCTCTCCTGGAAAAGCAAGGGAGCACATGACTTGCTTTGTCGGATTTGCTTGATCTCTGCCATTTCAAGTGCTTTCTTCACAAATGATACGTCTTGTGTTGTTCTGACTGAGTTCGTGCTTAAGATAGCCAGGCAACACAATCTCCCGCCACATCCATTTTTACTTGCCCTCGCCTCGAGTGCCAATATTGGGTCTTCGGCAACTCCCATTGGGAATCCTCAAAATTTAGTCATAGCTATACAGAGTAAGATCTCATTCGGGAGTTTTCTTGTCGGACTCCTTCTTCCAACGGTGATCGGGGTTCTCGTCAATGCGTTGATTCTTATATGCATGTACTGGAAGCTACTGTCCGTCCAAAAGGACAAAGAAGATGCAGCTTCTGAAGTAGTGGCTGAGGAAGATGTGAGTTCTCATCGATTTTCACCCGCCACAATGTCCCACTTCACATACCTAAACTCGCAGGAAGGGAACTCTAGGTTCGAGCCAATGGACATACAGAGCCCTCCCTCAACCGTAAATGGGAATGCAAATCAAGTTGAGTCGCTTAGAAACTGGTCGACTTCTTATGAGAATGAAATTCACCTGGTCTCAAGCAGTGCGCCTGCCTTGGCAAGAAACTCAACTACATCGGAAGAGACGCTTCACAACGGTGCTTCTCAGAAAAAGCATGAAACGGCTGCTTCCAAGGAAGTCGTATCTGTCAACGGGTTGAATGATGTGTTCCCAGTGAAGCATTCGGAGGGGAAGGAAACGCTTGCCCCTCGATATAAGAGGATATTGTGGAAATCATGCGTTTACCTTGTCACCATCGGTATGCTGATCTCTTTGTTGATGGGTCTGAATATGTCTTGGACAGCTATTACCGCTGCCCTGGCCCTCGTAATTTTCGAGTTTAAAGATGCTCAGTCTTGTCTAGAGAAGGTATAGCCTCTCTCTGGATTCTATGCGCCGGAACTCTCGATTAGGGAACTTGGGATTTGCTTTGCAAGTCATTTCTTTGTGATTTCACCAGGTCTCCTACTCTCTGTTGATATTCTTTTGTGGAATGTTCATCACGGTCGACGGATTCAACAGAACTGGAATTCCAAGGACTCTCTGGGACTGGATGGAGCCACATGCCAAAGTCAATTGCGCTAGCGGGATAGCTGTTCTTGCTGTTGTCATTTTGGTGTTGTCGAATGTCGCTTCAAATGTGCCAACCGGTATGCTGAATTGCTGATCCTACTCCAGTATACTGCTAGGAATCTCTATCAATTCCCTGAATAAACCTGACATTTAATTAGTCTAACAGAATCCTCAACTTGATTACCTCTTTGGTCTAGGGCTTGTCTATTGTGCCGATAAGAAACTTCAAACCAGAGAGTTTACAATGACCGAAATATCTTTGTAGGCTTTGAAGCTTTAACAATTGCACAACATGGATGCATTACCTAAATTCTTACATGTTTTAAACTATAATTGGTTCGATGTCTATCCCTCGAACCTATTTGTCATCGCCATCCTGTTTAAGACAGACCAAAGATTTCTTCATACTTGATTTGAGATTTTGCTGATTGATCATTTGCCTTGCATACAATACCATAAGGTTGAGCCCGTTGAGCCTAGGACTAAAGACCAGACCGACCCTATGGGTGCGATCCGATTTCAGGATCATTCCGAGACAAATCGATTATTTTTTTGTTTCATTTTTTGTATTTCTTGAATGAACAAATATATCATTTCAAATTACATAACCATTAATAATACAACATTGAGCAATTAAACTATGAACGCTAGTACATATCAAACATTAATGTAACATAAGGTAATAACATAAATTTCATACTTGCACGTGAGGTAAGCGAGGAGAGGCTAAAGATCAACAGCGAGGTGAGTGAACAAAGGCAATTAGCCGGGCAAGCTAGGCAAATGAATAGAGGCAAGCTGCGAGCAAGGCGAGCGAGGCCGAGGCAAATGAATAGGGTTCTGTTTTATTTTATTTTTGGTCGAATTAGGGCTAGGTTTCATTCTACTTTCTAATTTACACAACAAACAGTGCAGGGTCTAAAAGTCCCAGAACTAAGGACCAACCCAATCCTCTTGGGAATCGAACCAGGACTAGCTAGGTTGGGCCGGTCCAGGGTCGGTCCAAGATTGATCTCCGATCAATGCTCACCCCTAATTATACTTAATTTATGTATCTTATCTTGACATGTCCACGCAGATTCCACATTCCTATTCTAATGTTTCTACCTCCCCTTGCTTCTTTAGTTCAATATCTCTAACACTTTGTTATTCAGTTCTCTTGCTTGGAAGCCAGGTGGCTGCATCGGCGGCTGCTATTTCAGCCGCGGACGAGAAGAAGTCATGGCTCATATTAGCTTGGGTGAGCACTGTTGCAGGGAATCTCTCACTGCTCGGATCAGCGGCCAACTTGATTGTGTGTGAACAGGCTCGCCGTGCCTCGAATCTCAGCTACACTCTATCCTTCTGGAACCACTTGAAGTTTGGAGTCCCTTCCACCATTATTGTAACTGCCATAGGTTTGGCACTGATAAGATGACAAGAAGTAACTAATAGCATCTCTAGTGAATGCTCAATAGATCTTTTAATTAAGGCAATCTCCTACTGAATACGCTATTAGGTTCTTATCCTATCTATTGTTCTACGGATGATGGAACAGATCAATGAATAATATTGATTTTGCTCATTTCCCACCTAGAGCGGAGGGTTTTTCTATGCGGGAGTATCAACTTCTATCGATCCACTCTTAAACTCAACTCATGTCCAGCCCAATCATTACCCTTTCAAGCAAAGGTCAATTTCGGCTACTATTTGATTTGATGGATTCAATGTTGAAGATGTCAATTCTATAAGCAAGTTATCATTAACATATTAGTTGTTGATCAACTACCAAGACGTCAACTTACATGTTTGTCATCGATTTCAAGGCTGCTAATTGACTACCTAGTAATTGTAGAGTTTGTTTTGGTTTATTTCCATTTCTGTTTATTAATTTTTTGAGGTGACTATTTGGCTTCCAAGACTAGTGGATGAATTTTGAGAGTCTAATATTAGATACATGCATTTGGTGTCGGTTACATGCATTTAGTCCTACTTTTTTTTTAAGTCTTTACCAAGAGCCATTTTCTCATTTGATGACGGATCAGACTTGCATTTGAATATAAGTGAGATTTTCTTTGAATGAGTGAATTTCTATTTTGATTCTTTTTCTAAGTTCTTTGATGGTGAATCGAGAAGTTCTTTGTGCTTGATCAATGATTTCCTCTGGACCTTAATGGTGAACTTATCCTATCTCAAAATCCTTTATTCTTGACTGGTGCTGTTCCTTTAGGCCTTAGTGGTGAATTTCATTTATCTTGATCTTTATTCTAAACCGGTGAAGTGACATTTATATCTTGGTGGTGATGTTCTCCATAAAAAATCTTATCGTCACTCAAGAGGCATCTTCAACAGGTATCACTTTTACATTTCACGATATGATCACATTCAAAAGTCGAACTGGGTTCTCTTGGGCATTAAACAAATGCTAGGAAACATATCAGAAGTTTTTTACGGTAAACTTCACGGCTATGGTCATGTGCAGAATGCGATAATCAGAATTTCAGACGGGAGATGAAAACCTCATCAACAACTCTATGGCATCAAGTAATACCCGGCGGTACCAAGTTGCTCCATCGGGCCCCAATCCAGCACATAGGCGCCCACAGGTTAAGCTCTCTACAGTCCAAGCTCGTACGATAATGGTTTTATAAAGAGAGAACTAGGACTTCTGCAAGCCTTCACCGAATAGTTTTTTTTTTTTTTTTTTCCTTCAGGACTTGCTTTAGTTAATCTGGACGACAGCAGAGTATAATATACAACGTAATCTTGCACACCACGAGGGCGGATCTCCCGCGACTTGACTTAGAATGAGATGACAGGAGCATGTAGTTGCTCCTACTTCCTCTTTGCTTCTCGCGAAAATGAAAAAGAAGACGCTCAATTTTCTTGTTTTTTCCTCTTTTTTCCTTTTTGAATTTGTGAATTCAGTGCAACTTCTGCTGTGCTTTGTTGCGAGGATAGACAGGACAGCAATAGTGGACATACTTACTATTTTTTCAAAAACTTGTGCATTGGGTTGCGACCGATTCAACAAATGATTGTCTTTCGATGTAATCTTGCCCAATCATATAGTAAATAATCATCAAAGAGATGGTATTTATATCCTAGGCTCCGTTTGTTTCGCAAAAATATTATTCGGAAAAATGTTTTCCTCATTTTCCATCATTTAGATGCTTAGGAAAAAGAGTCAAAGAAAAATGTTTTATCAAAGAGATGGTATTTATATCCTAGGCTCCGTTTGTTTCGCAAAAATATTATTCGGAAAAATGTTTTCCTCATTTTCCATCATTTAGATGCTTAGGAAAAAGAGTCAAAGAAAAATGTTTTTATGAATAAATTCAGGAAAATAATTTTCACTTTAAAAAAATCGAAAATCATTTTCCAAAATATGATTATAATACCGGTGTTTGGACTAGAAACACATTTGTTCTTGGGCTCTTGGTAGTAGATTCGAGTCTAAAGGCTAGGCCTAGGGCCGCTTGGGTCCATCGAGGCCAAGCCTAAGTCCAAAAGGTTAAGTTGGGAACCTTGGTACTTGGGCACTAGTCCACAAAGGTTGGGCTCAAGACACCAGTGCTAGTGGTTGGGCCTAGGACTCTAATACCGTCACCCAACTCCCTCTCAACCGGGCTCAAGCCCTAGACCTCATGCTCGCGCCCAGGTCCCTCATACTTGGGCATGGCTCTGTTGAGGCTGGCCTTAGGTCCATAGTGCTTGGGCCTGACCCTACTCTCGGGATTGGGTCCATCAAGGCCGAGCTTGTGACTTCGGTGCTAGTGCCTGTGTCCATTGAGGTTGTGCTTGTGTCCATCAAGGTTGCACCCTTGTCCATCAAGGTCGGGCTTGGGTCCCCCATGCTTGTGTCCCCACACCCGAAATCAAATGCATCAAGGTCAGGCCTGAAACCTTGATGCTAGTGCTTGAATCCATTAAGCCCGGGCTCGTGTCCATCAAGGCCGGGCCCGGGACAATAGCATAGGGCCTGGGTGCCTCGAGGCCGAGTCCAAGACCCCGACATCCACACACGAGTTCATCGAGGCCAAGCTTGAGACCCAAGCTCTTATGCCTAGGTCCATCAATGTTGACCTCAGGTTCCTAGTGTTGCTCCTTGTCCATTAAGGCCATCCAAGTCCATCAAGGTCAGGTTTAGGACTCCAGTGCCCATGCCTAAGTCCATTAAGGTCGAGCTCGGGATCCAATGCCTACGCCCCTATCCACTGAGGCTGGCTTGGGTCCATCGAGGCCGGGCTTGGGACTTCAGTGCCCATGTCAAATACCAAACAGCCGCACCTAGTTCCATTAACCTAAGACATCGGAGCGCGTGTCCTTGGTCCCTAGCGTGCTTGTGCATTGAGACCAAACTTGGGATTGATGGCCATGCTTGTGCTTGAGACCCAAACACCCATGCCTGGGTCAAGGCCCATTGAGGCCAAATCCAAGGCCTTAGTGCTCATGCTCGATTTTCCGACTATTTATGCGTAATTCACTATAGCCCGGATGTGGTATATCTACTTAGGAAACCAAACGATGGAAATAATTTTCAATTTATTTTTCAAGTTATAGTCAATTACCGGAAAATATTTTCATTTTCCTGAAAAATGACTTTATAGAAAATATTTTTAAAGAACGTCCCATTTTTCGCGAAACAAAGAGGCCTAAAATATTGATGTCACGCCTTAAGGAGCAATAATTGGAAGTTATTTTGAAGAAGCAATCACTCAATTTTAAAGTGATATTTGCTTTGGTATATTGGTTCTTTATTAGTTATCTAGATGATTGGCATGGTCAAAGCATAAGAAGTGATAACGTGATGTATTATTCTAAGAGTATTTCGCAATCCTTTCGCTGTCCCAAAAGGAATGAAATCAAGTCAAAACAAAACGAGTCCACAACGTCTCGACCGAGAGAAATTCTAGGGAATTGGTCGACTCCACTACCCCCCTCGAAAGATGCCGAGTCTCGGATTCGGTTCGACCTCTCCAAAAAAAAAAAAAAAAAATAGAATATCGCTAGTGCCCAACTTTTCAAACCGACGACCCGTTCTCGGTCAAAGCAGACCCGCCCTTTCGCTGGAGTGGAGGATCGTATCGACGGGAACTCACAAATCGCAAGCAGCCGAAATGTCGCATTCCGCTCCGTCTTTTGACCTCCGGATTCCATCCGGCACGGTCGAACGCGTCGCGAAGCCTCATTCGAGGGACGCGATTAACCGTTTACTAGAATTAGGGTCAACTTCATTTCAGGGAAATGACGAGAACCTAGGCCCCTGAGAACTAATCCGCAGGTTGTTCCTATTTTGCGCCTTTTCTTTTTCACTCCATAGATTCGGCCACGTGGCTAATACGTTTCCTTTTCTTTCTTTCTTTCTTTCCTTTTTTTCCCCATAATTTAAGGTCATGGACGTGTAGAGATTCGGCTTCCTCATGCACCTGACAAGCCTCGCGAGACGATTAAGCTCGGAGCTTTGACTAAGGATGACAAATTCTCCTTCCCGTTTGATATCCGCACTACCCATCTTCACAAGGGGCGAATGAAGTCCGCAACCAATTGATTTTGCCGGTGAAGACGTGGTCAACTATCCATGGAATCAGAAAATCACTGTTTAAATGTTCATTCTCTTAGCACTTTACGACGACACAGGAGCTCATTGACATGGGTTTCTCAATGAAACTACTCATCTTCCCATCAAATGATATATTCATGTAGTATCTAATTTCCTAGCATGTGATAAGTAGACATGATCATAAACTTGGCACTTCATTGTCCGCTTGGACCCTACTCGAGCCACAAGTGTCCAAAAGCATTTGGGCAAGGCTTGAGTAAAGCCCTATACTTGTAGAGCCTAGCCCAATTTGGCCAAGCTCACCCCTATGCAAATTTATTATATACTTTTGCATGTCGATGGGTGTGCTTGGCCCGGTCCAATCCAGCTTTGCCCATCGATCATTTCGAGTGATCAAGTAGAAATAACACAATGTTGTTCTCCCATGAGATAAAAAATGGAGAATAACTTTTTTAGCAAAACAAATAAACCGAATACATAGTTATTGCACTATATCGACATTAGTCATCAAAACTATGTAAGTTACAATGGAATCTTAATAGTTGGTTTAATCTAAAGATACATGTAATTTTGATCTACATTATTACTATATTGCGTAATAACTCTCTTGTACCTAAGACCATATAAGTCGTGTCAAATAAATTTCCTATTTTTCAATTGCAAATAACCATGTTGAATTTGCAAAGCCGTTTACAACAACTCTACAACATGACTTTGTAGCTTGACTATAAAGCAAAGAAAAAAAATATTTTAAAAAAAAAAAAGGAGGAGGAAGAAGACGAAAAAGAAAGAAGCTCGGGAAGCGAAATGTGGGCCGCCGTCCCGCTACCGAGGGCAAAAGCGTAAAATGACCCGCGGCCAGCACAGTCGGACTCCCCCTTCGGCCTACCCAGTCGGAAACTGGATCATGACTCGATTAAAAAATAAATAAAACAACGAATGATGAGGACGATGATTTTTTTTTTTTTCCCAAAAGAGTCAATTTCTTTCCCCAAAAAAAAATGAGAAGCTGGCTGGCTACGTAAAAATTCTCCCCACTCCTACTCCCTAATTCCAAGTCAAAAATTATTTTAAGCTTCTCAAATTGACGCAAGAGTCAAAAAAACGTAACACCCCGAGAGAAAAAAAAAGAAAAGAAGAAGACGATTTCGCGTCCGAGAATGACACGGCAAAAAATAAAAAATAAAAAAAAAGAAAGAAAAGGAAAAGGAAAAGGAGAAGACCGAAAATGATATTCGCCTTTTTTAAAATACGTTTTTACCGGAAGAAAGACACGCGATATATAAAAATCCACTCGCAATCAACGTAGAGACAACTTATGTCTTAACTAAGACACAGTCACTTCTCTCTCTTCTTTCTCTCTCTTCCTTCTTCTCTCTCTCCATTTGTTTCAGTCCCTTTCTGTACGCGATCTCTACACAGGCTTGCTGCGCTGCTCTCAAAATTCGCAGCGAATCCTCCCCAAAATCTCCTCCCAACTTCGATTCCTGCCGACGCATTCCGCCGCGCGCCTAGGGTTCCGATTCCGCTCCGGCGGTCGCCAATCGCTCCAGATTCGGAGGGGGCGCGCTGCCCGCTCGATTCTTCCGGGGGGGCAATCGCCAATCAGTGTGCTCGGGGGCTGCTCAGCTCGCGGAGCTTCCCCGCCGCGAGCGGCGACGACTCGTCTTCTAATTCCGGTGAATTCTCGGGGGGAATCGAGCTGAATCAGCTGCGCGCCGTGTATGTTGTTCCTCCTCCCCGCGGGGCTCTCGCGCTCGCGTGTAGATCTGTATCGCGTGTAGATCGTCGGCCGTTGTGGGGGGTAGCGGGAGGAGTGATGACGGGCGATGGGAAAGTGGGCGTTTTTGGGAATCGCGTGCTCGTGCTCGGGTTTTCTGGGGAATTTTAGTGGGTTGCATTGTGTTTGCTTGCTGGTCTTTCGGTAGCGGTTCGCTTACTTGCGGGGCGCGCGCGTGATCGGGAAGGTCTAGTAAATTTCGGAGTCTATCGTCCACTCTGGGATTCTTGATGCGTTAAAGAAAGAATTTTTTTTTTTTTTCCTCTAATTAGGAGAGTGGCGAATTTCAGTGAATCCATGCTACTAATGAATCGGAGTGAAGAACATTGTGCGTCTTTATGGTTACTCGCTTCTTTGATGATAATTTATCATAGATTCTATAGGGGAATGGACGCTTGGCATATAGGTAACTCTTGTATTGAAATGGTCAAGTTATTCCATAATATGCTCGTGGTTATCTGAAATTGCTCCATGTTGGGGCCATCCGGCAAGTTAGGCATCGCTGTTTTGCTTAGTTGGTAGATGCTGTTTTTTTTTTTTTTTTTTTTTTTGTTTATAAATCTCGAGGATGACAAATGGTTTTTGTACAGAAACACTCAACCTAGGCTATCTGATTGTTTGCAACTACTGGATCTTGGAGAGAGGGGCTATTTTCAGGACTGCTTTCTGAATAATCTCGGACAAGTGGATTTTCCAGTTTAAGTGAGTCGTAAGTTTTTGTACTACTTTTGGAAAAACATGGTATTTACATATATAAATGTTCTTATTTCACATGTGTTCACGTTATACATACTGTGAACAGGAAGTTCTGAGAACCCAGTAAATCAAAGCAGGCATTCAATTGTGTTTCTGCTTGTTTGACTCATCCATGCTCCAGTTTAACGCTTGCTCAGTCCTCCTAGGCATTGTGTATTTGCTATTGTATTCGTGCCAAACTTAGCTGTGGCAAAAAGATAATCTCGGATGTCTTTCCAGTGACATCATGTGGAGGCTCTAATTTCTAGTTTAACTGTACGTGGATGGGTTTAATTTGTTGAACTAGCTTGCCATCGTGACAAGCATCAAAGTGCAAGGATGCCTTCGTGGTGGGGGAAGTCATCACATAAGGACGCTAAGAAGAAAACTAACAAGGAGAGTTTCATTGATACATTGCATCGCAAATTCAAAAATCCTTCTGATGGAAAATTGAACATCAGATCAGGAGGGTCACGTAGACATTGTGACACGGTCTCAGAGAAGGGATCATTATCTCGAGCAGAATCGCGATCACCTTCTCCTTCTAAGGCAGTTTCCAGATGCCAAAGTTTTGCTGAAAGGCCACTTGCTCAGCCACTTCCACTTCCTGGTCCTCACCCTGCAAGTGTTGGTCGTACAGATTCTGGGATCAGTGTGCCGAAACCTCGGTCAGATAAAGGCCCCAACCTTTTTCTACCTCGCCTACCTCTCCCCAGACCTGCATGCATACGTAGCAAGGCAAATCAGGCCGAATTAGATGGAGACTTGGCCACCGCTTCAGTTTCCAGTGAGGGCTCCATTGATAGTGAGGATCCTGCAGACTCCCGGCAGCGTAGTCCTTGTGCAACTGACTATGATAATGGGGCCAGAACTACTGCAAGCAGTCCTTCCAGGTAAGCCTGTGTCTAACAGTTACATTTTCTTTCTGGTGGAAACAATCACCATAGTTTGGTTTGAACATTTTATTTTTTTCCTCTAATTGTTTAAACTGTGTACTTCCCTGCTCGTAGAATGAGTCTGTGTTTTGACAAATTTATCTTTTCTGTTCTCGGAAGATTGATACTCAAGGATCAGAAACCTACTGTTGCCCATATAAGTCCAAGAGAAGCCAGAAGACCAGCTAACCTTTGTCTAAGCAATCATGTTTCCCCTGCATCACCGAAGCAGAGACCTTTAAACAGTCATTTGCCAAATCTGCAAGTTCCATTCTCTGGTACATTATATAGTGCTCCAGACAGCTCCATGTCCAGTCCTTCCAGAAGCCCATTGAGAGGGTTTGGCACCGAGCAAGTTGTGAATTCGGCTTTCTGGTCGGGAAAGCATTATGCAGATGTTACGCTACTTGGCCCTGGCTCTGGCCAGTGTTCCAGTCCAGGTTCTGGTCACAACTCTGGACACAATTCTATGGGAGGTGATATGTCAGGACAGTTGTTTTGGCAGCAAAGCAGGGGCAGCCCTGAGTATTCTCCCATACCAAGTCCACGGATGGCTAGTCCTGGGCCTAGCTCTAGAATTCATAGTGGTGCAGTAACACCAACACATCCTAGGGCTGGAGGGTCGTCCATTGAGCCACAGACGACTTGGCCTGATGATGGGAAACAACAAAGTCATCGTCTGCCTCTTCCTCCCATAGCAGTTTCCAATTCCTCACCTTTCTCTCATCCAAATTCTGCAGCTACATCTCCTTCAGTGCCACGGAGTCCAGGAAGGTCAGAAACTCCAGCAAGCCCTGGTTCACGCTGGAAAAAGGGAAAATTGATTGGTAGAGGCACATTTGGGCACGTGTATGTTGGCTTTAACAGGTAATATTGTTAAATCCATTTGCTGGCATAGGTTTATCTCCTTGCATACAGTATGAGCTGATAATAATCAATTAGATTAGGGCTGACTTGAACATTGAGAACGTAGACACAATAGTTAAGATGTATATTAAGAGTCATACAAATGTGACCATTTGACGTTTGACTCATGCAGTGAAAGTGGGGAAATGTGCGCAATGAAAGAGGTTACGCTATTTTCAGATGATGCTAAATCAAGGGAAAGTGCAAAACAGTTGATGCAGGTGATTTAATCATGTTTTGTCCCTCTCTGTGTGGTCTGTTGGTTCATATGAATTCTCTTGCTTCTTCTGGACCGTCATAAGCCTTTGAAACGTGCTATTGGGTTCTGCAGGAAATTGCGCTATTGAGTCGGCTACAGCACCCAAATATTGTGCAGTATTATGGTTCAGAAAATGTATGTTCATAATCCAGTTATTTCCTTTCTTTTTGCTAGGCTTGATGCCAATACTCCTCTGTTTTCAAGGATGCTGATGTAAAGAAGTACAGTTTTTGCCTAACTCATGAAATTGCATTTGTGGGGTCTTTTAGTACTCGATGTATTTAGTAAATTCTGTTATATTGGTTGAGCAGGTGGATGACAAACTTTATATCTACCTGGAGTATGTATCTGGTGGTTCAATTTATAAGCTTCTCCAAGATTATGGACAACTTGGTGAACACGCCATACGTAGTTATACTCAACAAATATTGTCAGGTCTTGCTTATTTGCATGCTAAGAATACCGTTCACAGGCAAGAACTATCTCTTTCTAATCTGACAATCCCAAAGCAGAAGCTTCTTTTCAGATTTGCTTGACCATCTTTCTTCTGCAGGGATATAAAAGGAGCTAATATACTCGTAGATCCAACTGGCCGTGTTAAATTGGCAGATTTTGGGATGGCAAAGCATGTGAGTGAAGACATTTACAGTACTTGATTAAGCTAATTGTAGCAATGGAGCCTTGTGTTTGTAGAATATCTTAGGTGAAAAGAGAGAAAAGAATGGCTGCAAGTATGTACTCTGATGGGCTATTATCACAATCTTGAATCACAATGCTTGTATAATTCTCTCATTAATTTTTATGGTTGTTGGTATGATTTGAATCATTCATGCCTAGTATTTATCTGTGCTTTTGCTAGAGGTTCGCCATGGCTTGCGAGTCACCTTTGTTAATCCAATCTCCATTTTATTTAATTTTGCAGATAACTGGACAGTCGTGTCCCCTTTCTTTTAAGGGAAGCCCATATTGGATGGCCCCCGAGGTAACTTCCTCTCTAGCTTAGCATCTCAATCACAAATCTTTTTTCGTCTATTTTTCTAGATTAATAGTTTAAATTTGATATCTGGCCCAGGTTATAAAGAACTCAAACGGTTGTAATCTTGCTGTTGATGTATGGAGCCTTGGATGCACTGTCTTGGAAATGGCCACAACAAAACCACCTTGGAGCCAATATGAAGGGGTCGGTCAACTCAGAAAGATGCTTATAAATTTGAACCCCACATTTTTGAAGTTCAACATTGAAGGTGAATAATGTTTGTTTGCCTTTTGTGTGATGCATAGGTTGCTGCTATGTTTAAGATAGGGAATAGCAAGGAACTCCCTACAATTCCAGACAGCCTTTCTGAAGAGGGAAAGGATTTTGTAAGGCAGTGTCTGCAACGAAATCCGCTAAATCGTCCTACAGCTGCTCGGCTTCTAGAGCACCCTTTTGTGAAGTTTGCCGCATCACTTGAAAGATCAACTTTGGGGCCTGATCCTTCAGATCCACACATTGGGGCTGCAGTTCCAATGAAACCCCTGGTAGTTTCTCTGACTAGTTTATTTATGAATAATGGGCTGAGGCTAGAAATTGTTATGGTACCTTTTTTTTCTCGCACTTTGCACAATAGTGGGTGCCACTTCATTGGGCAATGCTACCTCATTCTTCTGATGATGTCATTTGAACCGTAAATTCTCCCATAAGAGAATCTATTGTTCCCCCCTTCAGTTTAAGATGGTGTGTCCATCAAGTCGAAAGAATGAACAGTGTCAGTTTCTAGGATGCAGTGTATGGTTCATTCTGATAACTGCTGTGAGGAGATAAAAGTGTTAGTATCGCCATGCCGAATCAGAGTTTTCTATTGGGGACTCAATATTTATGATTTGTGTGTGCTCTATTAGGAATTTTGGAATTTTAGTTTTTGGTAGATTTTCATGGTTGTTGAAAGAGCTGCAGCAGACCACTGTACATGTTGTGATGCTTTGAGATAAAGCAAATGAACTAGACACAATGGCAAATAAGGGCAGTTCAAATGCATGGATTCTATGAGAATTGAGAATCAAAGGAACCAAAAGCTCATCCAGCAGTATAAAGATCATTATCGAGCAGTTTGTAGAAATATCAGGACTGCTCAATGTTTGTGTGATAAACTCTGGGACGTCTTATCAAGTCCTTTAGGACCCTTGTTATTTTTTTATTTTATTTTTTTATGCTTTTACTGGTTACAACATTGGTGCTTCCTTATAGATGGTTGACTTGTGAGGTGACTTTACCAATCATTTATACTTTGCAGGGCATTGGGCAACAAAGAAACCCTTCTTTTGAATCTGATAGACTTGCAGTCCATTCATCTAGAATAATTAAACCTGGTTCTCATGTTAGGTTTGTCTCTCTCTCTCTCTCTCTCTCTCTCTCTCTCTCTCTCTCTCTCTGTGCACGCGCTTGCAGAAGCACATTAGAATATATATGCGTATCCTCTACAAATATTTAGTGAGTATAAATTCCTTATAGCATTTTGCATCTGATGTGTCTGGAAGCAACAATATAGTTTGTGACGAACTTTTTTCTAATCTCCTCAATCCGATTACAGTGATGTGCACATTCCAAGAAACATATCATGTCCCGTCTCGCCTGTTGGAAGCCCTCTTCTACATGCAAGGGCACCGCAACATTTCAATGGAAGAATGTCGCCTTCACCAATTTCTAGCCCACGAACTGCTTCAGGCTCATGCACTCCCTTAACAGGTGGTAGTGGTGCTATCCCATTTCATCAGATGAAGCAATCATTATACCTGAATGAGGGAGGTGGGAGCTTACCAAAAACCTCAAACAGTCTCTACATTGGTGGGTCCTCTTACCATGACACAAACCAGGAAATCTTTCGAGGGTTGCAGCTGGGATCTCAGATCTTTCCAGAACTATCATCCTCTGATAATGGTGTTATGGGAAAGCCATTTGGGAGGTCGCCTCCTGGGGAAATACGTGATGGACAGTCAGTATCGGCAGAACGCGTGTCTCAGCAGCTCCTGAGGGATCATGTGAAGGCACACCTGACCCTGGATCTTGGTCCTAGTTCTCCACTGCCTAGTCGGATCAATGGTGTTTGACTCGATATGCTTAATCGTCAAATAGGTCATCTCACTTGTCTGGCTAAACAGGATTGCTGCGTTCAATTGGTGAGATACTAAGGGAGCTATTTTTCACAATAAGGATGCTAGGAGATTTTAGAATTCCTGGAATAAGAGCTCAAGAGACGTGTTACTATTGATTGTCCAAATGCAAGCTGGGGTGAGCTATTTGACAGAGTTGGCGCACCAAAGCGGGACGGTCATTCCCCTCAGTGTAAAAAGTGGTACCGTACACTCTCTACTCTTTCAAAGGTAAGAGTATGAAATGGATGACGCCCAATCGACTGGAGGCGCTTTTGGCTCATGGGACAGGATTTGGAAAACGGTCCATCATATGAGAATCTCTTGGGGGAATGGGTTCGGTAGGTAGCCATGCTAAACCAAAGAGAAGTTTCAGCTGGTAAATCATACAGCTTTCGGACTAATTTTTTGGGGGTCCACACTTTATGTACAGATAATGGTAAAGCTCAGTCGAGGTTTTAGCGGTTGCTCGGGAAGCAGCTGCGGATTTGCCAAGCCTGCAAAGTCTTGTTCATTATCACTGGCAAAGCCATTTCACTTGTATGTAACACCATATATCACTCTGTACTATTTCTTGTATGTACAATATGACCCCAGATGAATTAAGAGATCAAATTTCATTCTGTTTGTTAAGATACATCACCCAAGCGGCTGACCGATTTCAATGTTTGAGCTTTGAGGAAGTTGATTTTGCGAGAGATTTAAGGCGACCTAAATGGATTCTACAAATGAGTTGCATTTACCGACGGTTGTGGAAGAAACTTACCACCCAAATAGGGAAAGTTTCGACCAAAGAGGAGAAAAATACCAAGTCAATTGAAAAATTAGTCTTGTACAACTTGGGCCAGACCCATGGGATTCTGCAATTTGATGCTTTTTCTAACTCAAATAATTCATGCTAGAAGTTCCAACATAGAAAATACTCTTCTTGACTTTTATTTTCATTCCATATTTTGATTATTTCAAAAATATCCCTCTAGGAATGAATTTCACTTGAAAACTCACATTGGCTCCGATACGCGTGAATTAGGACGCACTAATGTGGATTTTGTTTATAAGCGTCCCCGTAATACTTTCAAACATCTAAAATAAAAATGATTGAAGTTATTCATACATATCAGACCCAAAAAAAAAAGATGAAAGAAAAAAGCTACTCATACATACGCTTTTCTTGCATTAACTGTTGCGGATGATCAGTACTGAAAATCGAATTATCTCTTAATGAAAAAACTAAAAAAGGGACGTGAGCAAGCGTTGGCATGACCCTTTTAACAGTACTCAAATACTATTGTGTTTCGTTTTCCAGCATAGCAGTGCATGACGGATCCCAAATGCGTCACTTGACCAAATTCATGCTAAAATCCCAGAGTTTCTTGGCCAACTCAACGTCTTTGCCCTTTGAGCTTGCCTTAGCCACGTTACTGTCCGAAAAGTATTCGCCGCTAACCCCCTTGACTTGAGGATGCAGCGCCAGGTAGCATGTCGTTGCAGCCCCCTACATGATCAGTCGGCAGAAATTGGAGAAGGAAACTATGGTTTAGGCCAACAGAAAACACTCCATACTAGGAGAATAGTACTGTCAGACTCATCACTACCTCTGTGTTAACTTACGGGGCAGAATCTAAGAGCATGCGCTGTTCACAGGTGTTAAGAAAAGAATGAACTGCTGGGAGAAACAGTTCCCATCTCTTCTACAGCTAAACACCTAATCAATGACATCGTTTACGGGTTCTAAACAATGCACAGCCATGAAGAAGGGTAAATAATCCACATTAGCTATGACAAACGTAACTTATCTCTATGCAGATTTACCTGCTGAACACTCTTAAACAAAAGTTTTCCGACTCCCGCCATAAAACCTGCATGAAACCAAAACAGAGGGGCAAAGCTGGATTGGTGCTGAAAAATGTACTACATATTTTACCAATTCAGCAATGCTTAAAGCAAAACATGTGCAAACTGCATTTTGAGTGAGTCTGTTATTGAATGAGCTCGGAACAGAAAGAAAGTCAGGATATGCCTCCAAAACCAAAAACAAGAAAAAGAAAAAAAGGAGCAACACAACATTAACCCCCAAAGAAGCAAGACATGGTTATTGCTAATTGTCGAAACAACTTAAGAAGCATCACCCAGATGCTCAGAAACTTCACAAACATAGAAGCTAGCACTATGAAAAGCATGAAACACAGTTGATCAGCACTAAAAATACTCAACACTTCCTGGTGCATGCATAACTCTCTCCATTTTTCCCTCTTTTCTCCTGAGTAAATTCTCTTTTTTCACAGAAGATGCATGAGTTTTCATCCCCAGGATTGCAAACTTTTCAATCAGATAGCAAAGCACTCTCTCAGACCTTTACTTTTACCATGGAATACACTAGCAAACATAGAACTCAAACTTAGTCAGATGTCAAGTCAGAGATGCAATGGAAATACCGTTGGATATGATGTTATGTTGGAAAAGATTTGTAGCAATTACTCCAGGGTGGAGAGAATTGGCAGTTATATTCACCCCATCTTCCTGCATAATATTCAAAATATTTCAACATTAAACACTATGGCAAATTCAAAAAAGGAGAAGTTCTCAGCAATCCATCTTTGTCATCAATCCAGTGTGCCCTTCAGTTACTTAAACAGAAAACTGCGGTTCATTCACAGAAAGAATTTGAAAAAGATTTGTCATCCTAAGTACTATTAGGTTGATTTCTCTACAGATTAAAGAGTTGCTTCGTGATGCTATTTCCAATTCCAATGTTTACAAAAGGGAAAGGACAACTCCGGCAGGACCAAGAAATTATTATTCGACCGAAATTTTCCCCTGTATAGCAGAAAGGAAGTTCGTGTAGCAAGTCTGAAAACTTCCCTGATCAGTATGCAAGGTAAAAGGGTAAACTTAGTAAGTAGAGATGTTCCATAACTTCATCGCAAAAACTTAAGCTCATATAGGGCCTCAGAGTCAATTTTATAATTGAATAGATGGACATCCAAAGTTTTCCAGGAAATATCCTTCATGGGAGCCAAATACAGGGATATAATGGTTTATAAGCTGTTTGGAAGTTATGCACCATTCAAATGTTCATATTTAAGATATAAAAAAAATGATCAACACTAAACAAGCAGAATCATAAAGCGAAAACAACACTGAGAAGGCAAAAGGTCAATGTGTGGCCATGCTCATGACAGGACAAAGAAAGGCCACGTATCGATTAGATCACTTGCTGCATATTGAGTGATTGGTACTCTCATGGTTATTTGACAAAACCGAGAGCTACTCTTCTACTCTTTTATTTATCAAACTACATTATGGAAATTCCCATCTGAATGTAACTTAAAAGAACTTCTTACCTTCAACTGCCTTGCTAGCTCGTTAGAATGGAGAATGTTGGCGAGCTTGGACTGTCCATAGGCCTTGTATCCATGGTACCTATACAAGAGAAGTGAAAGTGCAGTCAGGAAAATGTAAAACTACTGAAAAGAGGCTTCTCAAGAAGTCATCCTGGAAAATTGTTTTTGCTTCATCAGTCATTTTTAGGAGATCTCCTAGCTCATGGCATGGAGAGAAGCAATAGATGTACCACATCGCCTTGAACGAACAAAGTTAACTCCAGATGGAGTGAAAAGCCCTTTAATACTGAGTTCATGCACCAAATAAATTTCATATCACTTCATTCAGGCTCATTGACCAACAATGACTAAAAAGATGAGAAGGTGTCTTTAGTAGTCAAATAGTCCAGCCTCCAGAATTCATGGAAAACCAAAGTGAACAGCACATCACTGAGCCACTTGCTCCGAAAGAGTTTTGATATACAGGAATCAGGCATCATTAACCATCTTTGATGGAGTACTAAAGGAAACTTCATTTCTTACTCTGACTTGTCATTGATTTTATCAAACCGGATGCCTTCATTGTATGTCCATCGGTGAGCCTCTGAAGACACATTCACAATTCTTCCTTCCCTGCTACTTTTACGAGCTGTTTTCTTCATGTTATCCAGCAAAAGATTTGTCAAAAGGAAATGACCTGCAGAGAGAATTTCAGGAGAGCCAGATGAGATGCAGAAAGCTTAAATGGCCATTTTAAGTATGGGTAAATCCTGAAGCATGATAAGATGCAGCAGTTGATTGCAGAAGGCATGCTGTCATTGAGGAAATTTCGCACTCGGAAAGTACAGCACTTTTTGCATAAACTCTTTCAACAGAATAAAACACATGCCATTTTACCTATGTGATTTGTGGCAAACTGCAACTCTATGTTGTCTTTTGATAAGATGAATGGTGTTGCCATAATTCCTGCATTGTTACTTTCAGATAAAAAAAATTAAGTAAGAATGAGCAGAGAAGACTAGTACATTCCTGAATGCATGTGAACCTACCAAGGGATCTGGTCTGTATGCATTCCTCCTCCAATATTACGGTTTGAGTTGAACTCACCGAGGGTGTTGGGAGGGGGGAAAGAGATATTTTACCATGGAAAAGAACAGAGAGAGTTTTAAATTTGAATCTTTCTTACATGAGGATGTTTAGTGCATGACCGGATGAATTGAAGTTGGATGCAAATTTCTTGACAGACACCATTGAACTGAGATCCAATTCCATCGCATCTACCTTTGCACTAGGTATTTCCTTCACTATTTCTTCTCTGACATCACGACCAGCAGCCATATTCCTGACGGCCATGACCACATTCACACCGCGCAGGGCAAGGACACGGGCAGTTTCTTTACCTATGCCATTGGACGCTCCTGCAGTTGGGATAGCAATCACATGAAAGAGCAAGAGTCAACTCATCATGCCCAAAAAAACATGGTGCTCCTCTTTCATGACATTGAAAGATGCAGCCGTCAAGACAAGCATAGTACTGAAGTGCCAAAACAAGCATGCACATGATCGATGAAATTAGAGTGGACTAAACACCGACACGACCTCTAAAGTCCGAACAACCAGATCATCAGATTACAAGCGGCCATGTGTTCTTTTCTAGACACGCATATGGTCACCTGCTCGCCACGAAGTGTAATCAGACAACAAAAGCTCTATACGGTCGACTAGACAAGACAGCGGACAAAATTTTAAGCATGAGGAAAAGATGTCAAAAGCTATGGAGCCAAAGAACGAATCAATGAACACGCAAGCAAAGGAGACGACTATTCCCACATCGAACGGATGAAAGCAAAGGAGCCCATGAAAAGTCTTGTCGATAGGCTTTCGGATAACGAAAGGTTCGAGTGTTATCTGAGAAAAGAGCGTGAAAGAAATGACCGGTGACGATGGCGGTGAGGCCCGAGCCGTCGATTCCATGAGTGACCTCCTCAGCCGTGGAAGAAGACGAGAAACCCGACGCTCCCTTCCGGCCGAACCACCACATTATCTGCAATCAAGTACCACTCTCTACTGAAAACTGCACCCAGTCGAGGAAGAAACTCAGAGAAAGCAACAGCAGAGGTAAGGGAAAGTGAGTAATTACGAGTTTGGTTTGGTGGGCTCTGGGGGTTGTGATTAGTGGAGCAGATGGCGCCAAGTTATCAGCTTCATTAAGAGCAGTTCAGGAGTCGACCATGGAAATGCTTGGCAGCGCACGCAGCCAACACATTCCACGCGATGGTCTTTTTCAAAGGAGATGACAGTCCATGTACTCCCATAACTTCCGTAGTATTTTCAGACTTGCAAGGTTACCCCTTCTCTTGTTGTTTACTGCCTAATCGTGAGGATAGTACATACCATAGCTATGCCACGTACCTTGTGACCCATGTCCACTTACCTTGTGACACATGTCGCTCGCGGTTCCGCCTGTCAGAAAAATTTCAAACTCTCATAGGCTGCCCCCCCTTCTCTCTCCACTCCACGGTCTCTCTCTCTCTGCTTCCTTTGTCTCGGGCGACGCGCTCTCTTCACTCTTCACGTTCTGCTCTCTCTTTACACTCCGTTCATCGGACTACAGCTCTCTCCGCTAGGTCGGGACTCGATTAGGGGAGGGAGAGAGAGGGGCTCACGGGAGTTTGAAATTTTTCTTACAAGTAAGCTTGCGAGCAACCCATATTGCTTAGTGAGTGGACTTGTACATGGCTAGCGTGGTACGACTATTGTATGCAATAATTTCTCAATCACATGCATAATCTCGACCTTGTAAGCAACGGGGGATTAGACCAAGCTATAGCTAGCAGGTAAACTGGCATACACCACGTAAAACCTTACTGACCCTTAACATATGAACAATAAAATCTATCCTTAAGAGGATGGTACCGACTTTGATATGGGTGCCGCATTGTCGTCATCAACTCACATTGCGAGATGTTCGGTCAAACCCTCGTTTTTGTGTTGCTAAGATATGCGCCTAAGGAGAGAGTCTATGCAACCGAATTGAGCCAAGAAGCCGATTCCCTTCTTACAGGTGCTGCATGGCCATCGCCAGCTTGCGTCTCAACATGTTTGGTTAGATTTTATAACAGGTTAGACATGTACCTAAGTAGAAAGTCTTTGCAATCGAAGTGAACCGAGGAGCCAGCTCTTTATTATAGGTGCTCAATTCATGTCGCAAGATGTTTGATCAGCTCTTATAACAAGAGAAACCCTTGCTTTTGTGTTGTTGAGACATACACCTAAAGAGAGTCTTTGCAACCAAAGTGAGCCGAAGAATTGGTCCCGTCCTAGTGACAGCACAATTACATGCCGACGCTTAGTTAGTTGATCTTGCAGGCCACTCGTACATGCTATTTAGCATATAGTGTTGTCCAAGTCTATGGTATTTGATTGTGGATTTTCTTTTGTCGAAATAAAGCGACTTGTTGTCTTTTTTGCCTCTCTCGTTTATAGTAGAATTTGAAGGGCTTTTTTTAACAAATAAAATAGAAGTACACGTCGCCTTTCTTCGAACACCTAATAACTCTTCCACTATTGAGATGAGCTAAAATAGCAGAAAAAATTAGTAAAATGCTTCTTTGAACATTTCAGAAGACTTACAAAATATTTTGCACCCGTTACCTTTCATTCTCGATCTTCATTTCAACCATACACAAGTCAATATTTATTGCCTTCGCACGGTGAAATTATCTCCAAAACAAAAGACTTAAATTCAAAATTTTATTCTTCATTCGAAGTTTTATCTGATCATATCATTTCACGCTCAATTTGATTTTTAGACTTGCAACTAAGAAGTGTAGGGCACGCATGATAAAATTTCTACTTCTCTATTTCTTTATTTCTCTGTTCCCCATAACATATTTGGAACAAAAATCCGTTTAGTAATGCATTTGATTTTTCTATTTACTAACAAATTTCTATTCCAAAAATAGATTAGAAGAAAAAATCAAAATCTAAAATTTTTAATTTCTCATTTAAAATAAAAATTGAAATCAATTTTCTCGACCAAAATCAATTTCTATTTCGAAATTTTGTCATATGCATCCGTAAAAACTGGACTATTTCACATCAACTCGAAAGATAAATGGGTGATCATGTAAAAGTTGAAAAGCACATCAAAACATCATACAATTATGTACGAAATGAAAAGTTAGAAACCCGAAAAGGTAGTTCGAAACACGCGCAATAGTAAATTTCCACCACATGAGTGAGTCTTGTATGGTTAAGAATAAAGTTGCAATTATCATGTCCCCACAATAAATGCTTGAACTTTTCAGTGACATAAAATTCATCGAAATACGACATAAGAAAAACGTGGTATTCCGCCATCATACCAAAAGCTCGAACCAAGGACGAAATCTCAACCGGAAGTCTTGATTCACGAGAATTCTTATGGCACAGGCAGCTCGAGCAATCATTCACATGTTTCTTCTTCCTTATTTATACAAAACCCACGTTCCATGATCTGAGAAAAACCGCAGAGAGCTCGTGCGATATAGATTAAATTTAAACATCCTTGACATTGTAATACGCAGCATAGTACTTTTTGAAGGCCTTGGGCATATACACCGGCAACAAGATGGCGAACAGATTGAAGCACCACAACGCCATGTTCGCCGCCGCCAGGATCCTCCCCGCGTATACCCTCCTCGCCGCCCACCCGCCGCCGCCCCGACCCTCCCTCCGGAACTCGCTCTCCAACCACTCCATCAGCGTGAAGATCCTCTTCGCGTTGTACGACACCGGCACGAAGACCCGGATGGGCGTCGAGAACCCACCATAGACCGACACGCCCTCCATGAACACCTGTATCGGTAGCGGACGCAGAAAGTTAAAGACGAGGAAATCTTGGCTCGTTTCTGGGTGGGTACGATGCTGACCTGGCTAGCGAGGAGGAACAAGTGGGGAGCGGCGGCGGCGATGCCCTCCTTGTCGCCCTCGTAGATGCCCTCGAAGATGTAGGCGATGGGGAGGAAGAGGCCGACGACGGCGGTGAAGGAGGCGTAGAGGCGGAAAACCCGGTTCCGGGTGTCGAACACGGTGGGCTCCCGGGCGGGGCCGAGGGAGGGGAAGGCGACGACGGAGAGGACGTGGATGTAGACGAGGGAGAGGACGAGGAAGGCCAGGTCCTGGTAGTACACCAGGCCGCTGGCGGCGAGGACGACGACGATGGCGAGGAAGTTGAGCTGCCGGAAGCAGAGGACACCCCTCTTGGCGGCGGCGGCGGCGGCGGCGGTGGAGGTGGGCGGTGGGGAGGGGTGTGGCTGGTCGTCTTTGGGGAGGCCGATGTCGTTGATGGGACCGACGCCACCTGACATCGTTTTGGATGGCCTTTTTGATCAGGAGAACGATGAGGAAAGTAGGGCTGGTCTAGCTGTGGAGAATCAGTATGGACTAAGCGTTACGAGCAAAAGCATCAGCATCGCTAGGGGGGCGATTATGCAAGAGAGCGAGAGCAAAGGTTGTCTGGTCAGAGAGGGGTTTGGAGAGGAGAGAGATGGATAGGGGTGTGGTCGGGGCATGAGGTGCAGAGGCCGCACAAGTGGCACCTCCTCCTCCTCGGACGGAAGGGCTTGAGCGACGTGGCGTTTTACCGCATTCGATCGGCGCTTGGGACTTTTTGGATGGAAGCGTCCGACGGCGTGAGCTAACTCTCGCAGTTCAGAGGTGGAAGCGGTTTTTCTGCCGTTGCGAAACATCTTCCGAGGAATAAGGAGAGGCTACTAGATCTTTTCAAACGTTAAAAATTTCGAGAACATATCCCATTTCGACTTTTAAGTTGCAAGCCGTATCTCCCTTCGAAGGATTTGTCCAAGATCTAATCAAAGAATCAATAGGAATTAGGCTAATTTCCAATTTGTTTTGCTAAAAGATTACTTCTTCATTTTATGTCTCGACACGGGCAACCAATACCTTCCGTTACTTCCGTTACAATGTAATCCATTTAAGATAAAAGAAAAAGAAAACTATGTTCCCAATCCAAGGGCGAAAAGGAGAATAGGTTACACCTTGCTAGTCTAGGAATAGATTGCAATCGAATTGCACAAGTCAAATCCCCAAAATTATTAAAGACAGCGCATGATCACAATATGTGGTATCAGAGCAACCATAGCCCTAGAACTCGAACCCATAGAATTTTTCCATAATTTGAGATTTTCAAGATTTTTTCGTTCTATAAAAATAAAATTAAATTATATATTCGGACTAGACTCAGCGAGACAAGCAAAACCGTGGGTGGCGTGTCGCTAGGGGAGGCCCCACGTGCCCCCATGCACCTCCAGGGCGTCGAGCAGGTGCCCCATGCACGGTCACACACCCTCACGCACTACCACGCACGGGGCGCGGCTCGTGTGTGCGAAGCACACGGATGCTGACGTCACAATGACGTCAACGACCCGAACATGACCTGACCCGATAAACGGGCCGACCCGACCCGACCCAACCGAGGATCCAACCCGACCTGACTTGGTCAATCGGTCGGACCGAACGGCTGGACTGGACGGTCGAGCCGGGAACCGGTCAGACCGCTTCCGGTCAGATCGGTTTTGACCGGCCTTCTTCGCCCATGCATGAGCTCCACACATCGCGCACTCGGGTGGTGCGTACAGGCACATGGATGCTCCGATTGGCGTGTGGCTGGCGGCGTTGGATTCGTATGATCATTTTCTATTTTATGGTGTATTTATTTTACATGTTTGATGATTTTATGGATGTGAAAATGCATACGAAACCCTAAATACGTGTATTTTAAGTGTATTTTTGCGTATTTTTTCTTGTATTTTTCTATAATTTTGGAAATATAAATGTTGGGTTACTGATATGCTATCACATAAACATCATAGAAGTATTATTCATTAATAATATACAATAAAATTTAATTTTTATTAATGAATAAAGTAATGTAATTAGCATGATATGTGATTTTAGTGATTTACTGCCCCTATCATTAAAGTTAAAATCACATATATATATATGGTGAATGTGAGATGTAAAGTTTATATCCTTAGTATGAGAAAGTTTCAAGAATTCAATTGAGTTGTGACAACCAAAATAGCGCACTTGATTGAATTTGAGAAATTTCGGTCTCGTATAATAATTGTAATATCTCTTGATCTAATGCGTAGTCATACTCCCAAATGAGGTGATTATGTATTAGTTCATGGATGGATATATGATGGTATAGTAGAGGAATGATTGATTCTAGTAGTTCATATGCCCAAATGTGATGAATTCACGAAAATTATAATATATTTTCATAACCACTATCATGTGGGGAGTGTACAACTACATATTATGTATTCTGCCCAAATGTGATTATGTGATTTTGCATGTAACTCTCCATATGTGTACTTGTACGTCAAGTTATATAGTACTCACATGATACTAATTATATACACTGCTTGTCTTTTAGTCACTTTTTCTGTAAACGGTAACTCCATCACTATTGAGGTTCTTGCTGGTTCAAACTTTAAGAAATGGAGAGAAGATTTTCTGTTTACTATGGAGATGGCAGATGTTTATATGGCTCTTATTACTGATCGGTCGGCAGATCTTACTACCAAGAGTACAGAGGCTCCGAAAGCACATTTTGCTACTTGAGAAAAGAGCAATAGAATTTACTTAGGCTGCGTTTGTTTGCACTTCTTTTTTCTATTTTTGAACAATTTTTTTGCTTTTTTGTTCCTGGGAACAAAAAAGGAACAGAAACACGTTTGGGTGCGTTTTTGTTCCAAAAGTATTTTTTTGTTCTCAGAAACAAAAATGAAACAGAAATAAGAAACAACAAATTTATGTTTCTTATTTCTAAAACACAATTGAAGAACAAAAAAGGAACAAAAAGGAACCCGCTCACTGCTCCTCCTTCACCAATTGACGAGGGCTTCGGCGAGAGCCACCCCTCGCAAATCTGGGCGATGGCTGCTCGGAGCTCGAGCGTGAGGGCTCGCTCGAGCCAGCGCTTGGCCAGATCTGCGAGACGCTTGCTCGAGCGAGTCTCACAAATTTGGGCGAGCGTTGCTCGCCCACATCTGGGGTAGCATTGCTCGCCAGATCTGCGGCAGTGGCTCATCTGCTCGCTCAAGATCTGGACCAGCATGCTTGCTCAGATGAGCAGCGAGCGTCCGCTCGCTTGCTTCTTTGCTCGAGCGAGCAGAGCAGCGAGCGTCCGCTCGCTTGCTTCTCTACTCGAGCAACCAGAGCAGGGCTCCTGCTTTGCTCGCTCGCTGCTGCTGCTCACGCTTGAGCGAGTAGAGCAGCAAGCGTCTGCTCACTCGAGCGTGAGCAGCAACGAGCGTCTGCTCGCTTGCTTCTCTGCTCGCTTGAGCGTGAGCAGCAACAAGCAGTAGTAGCAAGCGTCTGCTCGCTTGCTTCTCTGCTCGAGCGAGCAGAGCAGCGAGCGTCCGCTCACTTGCTTCCGGCGTTTAGTTATGTCTAGCTTATAATCAATGCTGCAGGCATTTCTGAGTCTATCGGTAGTCACCTTGTGAGCGATAACTGCTATTTTTTAAATTTCCACTGTTCCATAGTGTCTTGATATCTTGCTGAATTGGCTGCTCACATTTTTGAATTCATCGGGAATGTCATAGAGCTTCTATTATTAAGTGGCTTTAGAATCAATTGGTTCCAAATGAATATTGGGGATTATACATTATGTGAGATCCTTGGTATCTTATGGCTATAATGCTTCAATTTTTTCTCTTTAAGTTATGGATTTGCAGAGAATGGAGGGCGCTGTTTAGTTGTTGCCTTATTGCTTCTTGTCTTGAATTTTTCTTTACTTAAGGTACATCCTCACTCTATCTCAATTAGTTGTCTCCTTCCCAGGTGAACAATACTGGTGTTGGTGGATCCATTATTGACGCTGATGCTTTGAGAACTTCGGTGGATCCATCCAAAGTTCCGCCTTGCCGGTGCCAATCCACGAAGACATATTCTTTTTCCCTTGCTCTGTCCGGAATTTGACAGTCCCTGCCACATAAATCGCAATTTGCTGACTTTGGAAACAATCATCCGCATGCTAAGGTTGGCCTTTCGGCTTCTTTTTTTCATTGTCTTAATTTTAGAAATCTTATAATTTAGTTGGACCGTTCACAAAATAGGATGAGGTATACGGATCCATATAGGTTACTATGCTGATTTTGTGTATGGCGTGTAGTTCTTACGGTTTTATGTTATTGATTTAATTTATAACTCATATGATGCTCAACCGGTCGAAGATTTAATGGCATCTGAGAGACACTCATTCAATGCAAAGTGGATGGAGTCTGTAACCAATATACTTATCGGTTTATTGGTGGATGAGGTCAAAAAGGGAAACCACACCTCTTCCACTTTCAACAAAGCGGGGTGGAGGAATGTACAGTCTGAACTCAGTAGATAGACAGGATTCCAATTTACCATGGTACAGCTGAGGAACAAGGTAAACAAACTGAAAAAACAGTATGGCAGTTTTCATAAACTCATTTCTCAGTCCGGATTTGGTTGGGATAATGTGAACAAAAGAGTTGTTGTCGACGATCCAAGTATATGGGAATCTCATATCAATGTATTTCTTAACTTTGTGGTCATTTTGATATCATTACAGATGTCAATTTTAAAATGTATGATTATATTGCTGAAATGTCATTATTGTGAAAATTGTAGGATAATGTCGAGTGGGCAAGATTCAGGAAGAATGGATTTCCTTAGTATCCTGAGCTCTGTATTGTTTTTGGTGGTACATATGCTACTAGGGATCACGCCATAGGATGTGTTCAAGATGTGAATGTGTCGGATGATGATGACAATGGTGATGACAATGTAGGTGGTGACAACAGTGGTAGCGATGCAGATGGTGTCAATGCAGGTGGTGATTATGATGGTAGCAATGCAAATGATTTCATTGGACACTACAGTGATGACAGACTCTTTACATCATACGATGCTAGAACTTCAGTTCATGGAAAGCACAAATTGGATAGAACTCCAAATAGTAAGCGGAGAAGAAAGAGTAACCAATCAAGTATTGCTGAAACTTGCAGAACCATACAAGATTTTCTGAAAGTTAAGTCATCAAGTCAATCTGATGGTGGCTCTGCGAGCTTAAGGACTACACAACCACCTGTAGACCCTTTCTCCGTATCTGCTGTGGTCCAGATTCTATTGAGTATGCCCAAGATAGAGCAAGATGCTTACAATAAAGCAGTGGAACGAGCATGCGCCAGTTGTGAATGGAGTGAGGCTTTCATTATATCCACAGCTGAAAGGAGGATTGGACTTCTTCAATTCCTTTAGTAGATGTTTGGAAATATATTATGAATTGCATGGAGTTTCATTAGACTGTATAACTTATATTATCTATTAATCTTTAGTTTATTTAAATATGATTAGTGTCGAGACTCTTGTATTTATATGTAATGGCATATCTTATTGAGATTTTATGACTTATGTTATTGATTGTTATTGGGATGTGTTTTCAAAATCTATATTAATGTTTTGGTCATTTTTGTGATTGTATAGGTACTATGGAAGGGGGATCAAATAGTGTGTCTAATGAGCAGGTACAATCAGTTGAACAATTCTTGGGTAATGATATTAACATATTGGTAGCATGGTTCTGCTTAGCTGCGATGGACACGTCCCTGCATACTAGAGAACCTATTAGAGACAGTCAATTATCAAGAGCAGAATGGATAAGGGAGATTGTTCATGGACATTCAGATAGGATATATGAAGCATTTAGGATGGAGAGACATGTTTTTCTGAATTTATGTAACTTAATGAGTGTAAGGGGTTGATTGAAAAATAGTCGATATGTTCAAATAAATGAACAAGTTGGGATATTTTTAAATGTGGTTACTCACAATAACTCAAATAGAGATTTATGTTAGAGATTCCAACATTCAAGAGAAATGATCAACAAGTATTTCAACAAAGTGTTGAAAGCAATGATCAAATTTTCAAAGGAGATAATCAAACCACCGTCCCTTGACGTCATTCCACAAGAAATTCTTATTAATCCTAGTCATAAACGCTACTTCAAGGTATGATTTTTATATTGATTTTATACCGTCAAATACATGTTATTGATAATCTTATATGATATTAGATTGTTAATATATTGACAAGGCTGCGTAGGTGCTATGGATGGCACCCATATAGATGCTACCGTTCCTATGTCTCAGCAAATCCCATTTAGAGGTAGGAGTGGGAGAACAACCCAAAATGTGCTATGTATTTGCTCTTTTGATATGAAATTTACTTTCGTATATGCTGGACGGGAAGGATCTGCCAACGATTGTCGAGTGCTTTCAGCAGCACTCGAAAATCCTCAACTGCAATTTCCCAACCACCACCTGGTACTTACTTTGTTTATGAAGACAATTTTATGATTATATATTATGGTTGAATATCACAACAAATTTATATATATCATGTTATAGGGAAATATTATGTGGTAGATTCGGGTTATGCAGCACTTCCAGGATTTTTAACTCCATTTAGAGGCGATCGGTATCATCTAAGCGAGTATAGAGGGAATGGAGGACGACCAAAGACAGCAAGAAAATTGTTCAACAAGAAGCACTCTTCACTAAGAAATGTAATTAAGAGGTCATTTTGGGCATTAAAGAATCGCTTCATCATTTTAAGACAGATGCCTCCATTTACAATTCGGAAGCAAGCACTTGTTGTAATTGCTTGTTGTGCTCTCCATAATTACATTCGTGATTAAGATGCGATGGATAGAAACTTTTCCCTATATAGAGATCCGGAGTATCCATGCGGACCTACAGAAGTGGAGGTTGCAGATGATACATTGCATGATGCACCTGGAATAAACATGCTTAGAACAAGGATTGCAAATAAAATGGCGAGGGATCATAATATGCCTGAGATTTCATGACTTTGTGTTTCCGACTTTTGTAATTTTGTTTTTAAATATTCACTTATCAAATTCAATGTGATGAAGTTGAACAATGAACTATATTACTTTATTATTGTGATGTTATGTATGAAAGGGTCTATGTAGAGATCTATAAGATATTCTTCTTTTAGCTAGCTCTTATTGTACAAATTTTACTTACGAAATTTTATCCCAAGTATGCACATGACCATATTCAGAATGTTTGTCTTCACCCACCATAAACAAAATTAAATTGATGAGCATTTCATTAGAGTGATAATGCAATACCAAGTTTACACTTTATTGAAAAAAAAGGCACGTGAGAAAATTTTGGTACAAAGTTTATTTATAAAATTTTCTTCAAAGTATGCACTTATAACCATGTTCAGAATGTTTGACTTTACTCACCATGAACAAAATTAAATTGATGAGCATTTTATGATAATGAGAATTTAAAACCAAGTTTACACTTTATTAAAAAAAAAACAATTGGGAAAATTTTGGTACAAACTTAAAATATTTTCTTCCAAGTAAGCAAATATGATCAAGTTTAGAATGTTTGTTTTCACTTAATATAAACAAAATTAAATTGATGAACATTTCATGAGAATGATAATTCAATACCAAGTTTACACTTTATTTAGAAAAAAAAAAACACTTGAAAAAAATTTGGAACAGAAATTTTGTGCGATTCTTACCAAACGTGTTTATGTTCTTTTTCTATTTCAGAAACAGAAATTTTTTACGGTTATCAAACACGTTTTTTTGTTCAAAAATTGTTCCCTGGAACAAAAACACTTTTTTCTATTTCTGTTTCCTGGAACAATTTTTAAACAGAAACGTTACCAAACGCACCCTTACTGTCCATGAATCGTTCCATTCAGGAGCACTTGAAAAGTGGTTTGCCTACGGACTGCACTGCTAGGCAAATGATGGAAATCTTTATGGCTAGAAACCGTGTCTCGCCTAATGCTGAGATAGGGACACACCTGCAAACACTATTTACTATGAAGTATGATGGTTCTGATGGAGTTAGAGATTATATTTTGAGGATGATAAATTTGCAGACAAAGTTTCAAGCTCTCAATGTTGTTATTCTCGCTGCTTGCATTGTGCATCAAGCTCTAAATACTCTTCCTCCTGTTTTGGGATTATCAAAACCAATTATAGTTCCCAAGATGAAACTTGGTCAATTAATGACCCGATTGCAAGGGTGGTGGCAGAGGAAGAAAAATTGAATAAAGATAAATGACACATTGCCCTTTATGCTTCTAATTCAAGCAGTGATAAGAATAAGAAGGTCAAAAATTATACTAATAAGGGTAATTCTGAAGCTGCCGGTCCTTTCAACAATAAAAAAAATTCTAAAGGTGCTGGACCTTCTAACAGTTTTGGTCCTAAGAAAGCATTCGACAAGAACGAAGGTGTTCTTTGCTACTTTTACATAGAAAGATGACACGTAAAGAAACGCTGCAATAAATATAAGGCTTGGTTGTCCAAGAGAACCAAGAGTGAGCCTAAAGGTAATAATTCTTTGGCGTTTGTTTGTGAATCCAATCTATCTAAAACCCCAACCAATTCTTGGTGGCTAGATAGTAGTGCAACTAATCTCATACAGGAGTTCATAAACCGAAGGACGTCAAATCAGGATGAATCAAAGCTCACTATGGGAAACAACATTGAAGTTGATGTCGAGTTCGTGGGAGATGTCATTTTGATTTTAGATTTTGGTTTTAGGATAATATTGAGAAACACCTTTTACGTACCCTCTTTTAGGTAGAATTTAGTTTTTGTGTCTTATTTGGACATGTGTGGATACTCATTTGAAATAAAGAATACTATTATTTCCATGTTTTATGATTCAAATAAGATTTGGTGTTGCAAAATATCCAATGAATTATATCGATTGAGTTTATCTCCCAACGACATGTATGTTACTTATTTAGTTGAAAAGATTGTTTCAAAAATGCTTCTACCTAAGGAACAGTCTTATGCATTGTGGCATAAACGTCTTGGTCACATTTTTAAAGAAAGAGTAGAAAGATTTATAAAAGCTGACATTTTGCCTACTCTTAAAAGTGATCTAGAGACTTGCGTGAACTGTTGTAGAGGTAAAATGACTATAATAAAGAAAAAATCCGCCGTACGAAATTCTGACTTGTTGGGGGTTATTCACACTGATATTAGTGAACCATACACGGCTATTTTGTATATAAATTTTTATTTCATCACATTTATTGACAACTATTCCTGATATGGATATTTATACTTGATTAAAGAAAAGTCCGAGTCTCTTGACAAATTCAAGATTTTTCATACTGAAGTGGAGAAACAGTTAGGAAAAGTTATAAAGATTGTCAGTTCTAATCGTGGTGGTGAGTATTTTGGTAGACACGGTGATGCTGGACAACTTAAAGGGACATTTGCTAAATACTTAGAGGATTCTGGGATAATAGGTCAATGTACTATGCCCGGAAGTTTTGAACAAAATGGTGTAGCTAAAAGGCGCAATCGTATTCTTATGGACATGATGAAAAGTATGATTAGTAGGACCAATTTACCTAATTTTATATGGGGTGAAGTTTTGAAAACAGCTTTTTATATTCTAAATCATGTTCCTACTAAAACGGTTCCATTGACTCATTTTGAGTTATGGACTTGACGTAAACCTAACTTGAATCATCTTAAAGTTTGGGGATGTCCTACAGAGATGAAGTTATATAATCTAACAATGAGTAAGTTGGATTCCAAAACTACTCGGTGTTACTTTGTATCCTACCCAGATCATTCAAATGGGAATCGGTTTTATAACTCTAATAGAGGTGCAAGAATTGTGGAATCTCAGATTGCAAAATTTTTGGAATTTGATGTAGTTGAAAATAGTAGTTGCTCACGAACTATTGAAGATGATAGTATGGTAGGGATTACTGGATCCCTGTTTCATCATGTGCAGATAATTATGGAGCCTTCTACGCCACAAACTGAGCTTGTTGTGGCCCAGGATCCTATTGTTGAAACAGTTCCTGAAAAAATTCCACAAACCCCTTGGATTCATAATGAGGATGAAGTAGCTCCACTCAAAAAATCAACTAGAGAAATATGTTCAGCTATACCACCAGACTATCTTGTCTACGTAGGAGAGCATGATTATGATATTGGCTATGTTGTTGATCCGGTAAATTATATGGATGTCATCTCATGTCCTCAATCAGATTTGTGGCTAGATGCGATGAAAGATGAGATGCAATCTATGAAACACAATGATGTTTGGGAGCTTATTGAATTGCCTGAAGGTTGTAAACCTATTGACTGCAAATGGATATACAAAACTAAAAGGGATTCAAAAGGGAAGATTGAAAAGTTTAAAGCTAGATTGGTAGCTAAGGGTTTCACTCAAAGAGAATGAATAGATTATGAAACAACATTTTTTCCAGTTTCTTCTAAAGATACCTTTAGAGTAATCTTGGCATTGGTAGCTCATTTTGATATGGAGTTATATCAGATGGATGTTAAGATTGCTTTTTTAAATGGAGACCTTAATGAGGAGGTTTATATGGTGCAGCCCAAAGGTTTTGCATCAGATGACTCATTGTTTGTAGATTGAAAAAGTCTATTTATAACCTTAAGCAAGCTTCTAGACAATGGTATTTAAAGTTTCATAGTATTGTCACTTCATTCGAATTTATTGAGAACAAAGTATATCAGTGTATATACACCAAGATTAGTTGAAGGAAATATATTTTTCTCATACTTTATGTGGATGATATATTGCTTGCAAGTAATGACATTAGTTTACTGTATGAGATAAAGTGGATGTTATCGAAAAAATTTGACATGAAAGACCGTGGTGAGGCGTCTTTTGTTCTTGGCATTGAGGTCCATAAGGATTGTTCTAGCCGTTCATTGGGTTTGTCTCAAAGGGCATATATTGATCACATTTTAGAAAAATTCAATATGCAACATTGTAAACCAGGAAATGCTCATGTTGTTAAGAGTGATAAATTAAATCTTTTACAATGCCCTAATTCAGATTTTGATAAAACTCAAATGAAGAATGTACCTTATGCTAGTATGCTTGGAAGTATCATATATGCTCAAGTTTGCATTATACTATCTATTGCCTTTGCGACAAAACTTCTAAGCAGATATTAGTCAAATTTAGGATGCGATCACTAGGTTGCTGCCAAGAAGGTTTTAAGGTACTTAAAGAAAACAAGAGATTATATGTTGATTTATAGACATGTTCCGGACTTGCAACTAACAGGGTATTCGAATGCCGATTTTGAAGTCAACGATAAGATACATATTTATGTTGGCAAGAGGTGCAGTATCATGGAAAAGCGAGAAACAGAATTCAATATCTTCTTCTACCATGTAAGCGGAGTTTGTAGCATATTTTTCAGCTACTACTCAAGCTATTTGGCTCCGGAACCTCATTAGGATTTTGATTTTGTGGATAGGCCCATACAGCTACATTGTAACAATAACTCTGCATTATTATTTATTAATAATAACAGAAGTCTCAAGGGGTCTAAATACATGGAGGTCAAGTTTTTGACCATAAAGGAATCAGTGTAGAATGGTGACGTTGTAGTAGATCATATTCCTACAAATGATATGGTTGCAGATCCACTAACTAAATGCCTATGCTAGTGTATATTTGAGCGACATGTCATTAACATGAGCCTAAGAGCATCTTGGGATGCTATTATTTAGTGGGAGTTGTGTTTTATTTTTCCTTGAATAAAGTTTACATCTGTATTTGTTATAATTTAGTAACACTTTGATATATATATTGTTAAAAGTCTCAAGGTATTGCTTAAACCTTGAGTGAAGACTAGGGGGCATCCAGTTATTAGCCTTATGCATATGTCTTGTTATACATAAAGAAATGTTAACTATAAGAACAAAGCATATGTGGGTTCATTGGAACCATAAAGACATTCTCTAGTAGCACAATTTTTTTTTTTTTTTTTTACGTTTAAGATAAAAGAATGGTAGCTGACAAATAGGATCTCTCTATAAGAGATGTTATCCATTTGCCACACTATCATATTGAATCCATATCAATAAAGTTGAAAACACCTGTGACCGTGGAAGGCTCTGTGTGTATACATGTAGTTACCGCTATGATTCGGTGTTCGAGACTTTATGGGATATGATTGACTATTAAGAATTATCTCTGGACCAATGTGCACACATACAGTACAATTTCAATTTAATATAGTCCAAGTGGGAGAATGTAAAAGTTTTCATAATGTGAACTACATTAATTGATATTGTAATTTACCGTTTTACGGGGTTTGGTGTAAGGTGAAATAGAAGGTTTCTTAATTAGTCTAATATAGGACTAGTTAGTGTGGGCCAAGTTGAACCTAGCTCGTAATGAGGGGGTTTGGCTAGAAACTCTATAAATAGTGCTCAAGTCTCTCCTCTAACCCTGATTCTCACAAGTATCCTCACATAAGGGGCATTTACCTAGCGCTAAAGGGTGAAGGGGCCGTCTCATTAAGCTAGTGATACAGAGGGCAATAGAGAAAAAGAACTTGCGCGTTCTTTCTACTAAATTATGTGTATTCTTGTTTTAGTTATGGAGATCTTGGGGTTACAAGCTTTGCATCCAACAACCCTTGCTTTTGTGTTGTTGAGACATACACCTAAAGAGAAAGTCTTTACAACCGAAGTGAGCTAAAGAATTGGCCCTGTCCTAGTAACAACATAATTACATGCCAGCACTTACTTAGTTGACCTTGCAAGTAAGTCACCCGTACATACTATTTAGCATATAATGTTGACCAAGTCTATGGTACTTGGTTGTGGATTTCTTTTGTCCAAATAAAGCGACTTGTCGTCTTTTTTGCCTCTCTCATTTATAGTAGAATTTGAAGGGCTTTTTTTAACAAATGAAATAGAAGTACACGTCGCCTTTCTTTGAACCCCTAATAACTGTTCCTCCATTGAGATGAGCTAAAATAGCATAAAAAAAGTAGTGAAATGCTTCATTAAACATTTTAGATGACTTACAAAATATTTTGCACCCGTTACCTTTTCATTCTCAATCTTCATTTCAACCATATAAAATTCCATATTTATTGCCTTCGTACGGTGACATTATCTCCAAAACAAAAGACTTAAATTCGAAATTTTGTTCTCTATTTAGAGTTTTATCTGATCATATCATTTCACGCTCAATTTGATTGTTAGACCTGTGCGACTAAGAAGTGTAAAGATTGGACTATTTCACATCAACTCGAAAGATAAATGGGTGATCATGTAAAAATTGAAAAGCACATCTAAACATCATACAATTATGTACGAAATGAAAAGTCAGAAACCTAAAAGATAGTTCGAAACACACGCAATAGTAAATTTCCACCACATGAGTGAGTCTTGTATGGTTAAGAATAAAGTTGCAATTATCATGTCCCCACAATAAATGCTTGAACTTTTCAGTGACATAAAGTTCATCGAAATACGACATAAGAAAAACGTGGTATTCCGCCATCATACCAAAAGCTCGAACCAAGGACGAAATCTCAACCGGAAGTCTTGATTCACGAGAATTCTTATGGCACAGGCAGCTCGAGCAATCAGTCACATGTTTCTTCTTCCTTATTTATACAAAACCCACGTTCCATGATCTGAGAAAAACCGCAGAGAGCTGGTGCAATATAGATTCAATTTAAACATCCTTGACATTGTAATACGCAGCATAGTACTTCTTGAAGGCCTTGGGCATATACACCGGCAACAAGAAGGCGAACAGATTGAAGCACCACAACGCCATGTTTGCCGCCGCCAGAATCCTCCCCGCGTATACCCTCCTCGCCGCCCACCCGCCGCCGCCGTGACCCTCCCTCCGGAACTCGCTCTCCAACCATTCCATCAGCGTGAAGATCCTCTTCGCGTTGTACGACACCGGCACGAAGACCCGGATGGGCGTCGAGAACCGACCATAGACCGCCACGCCCTCCATGAACACCTGTATCGGTAGCGGACGCAGAAAGTTAAATTAAAGACGAGGAAATCTTGGCTCGTTTCTGGGTGGGTCGGATGCTGACCTGGCCCGCGAGGAGGAACAAGTGGGGAGCGGCGGCGGCGATGCCCTCCTTGTCGCCCTCGTAGATGCCCTCGAAGATGTAGGCGATGGGGAGGAAGAGGCCGACGACGGCGGCGAAGGAGACGTAGAGGCGGAGGACACGGTTCCGGGGGCCGAACACGGTGGGCTCCCGGGCGGGGCCGAGGGAGGGGAAGGCGACGACGGAGAGGACGTGGATGTAGACGAGGGAGAGGACGAGGAAGGCCAGGTCCTGGTAGTACACCAGGCCGCTGGCGGCGAGGACGACGACGATGGCGAGGAAGTTGAGCTGCCGGAAGCTGAGGTAGGCCCTCTTGGCGGAGGCGGCGGCGGCGGCGGTGGAGGCGGGCGGTGGGGAGGGGTGTGGCTGGTCGTCTTTGGGGAGGCCGATGTCGTTGCTGGGACCGACGCCGCCTGACATCGTTTTGGATGGCCTTTTTGATCAGGAGAACGATGAGGAAAGTAGGGCTGGTCTAGCTGTGGAGAATCAGTGTGGATTAAGCGTTACGAGCAAAGGCATCGGCATCGCTATGGGGGCGATTATGCAAGAGAGCGAGAGCAAAGGTTGTCTGGTCAAAGAGGGGTTTGGAGAGGAGAGAGATGGATGGATAGGGGTGTGGTCGGGGCATGAGGTGCAGAGGGCGCACAAGTGGCACCTCCTCGGACGGAAGGGCTCGAGCGACGTGGCGTTTAACCGCATTCGATCGGTACTTGGGACTTTTTAAATGGAAGCGTCCGACGGCGTGAGCTGACTCTCGCAGTTCAGAGGTGGAAGCGGTTGTTCTGCTGTTGCGAAACATCTTCCGAGGAATAAGGAGAGGCTACGAGATCTTTTCATACGTTAAAAATTTCGGGAACGCATCCGATTTCGACTTTTAAGTTGCAAGCCCGAAGGATTTGTCCAAGATTTAATCAGAGAATCAATAGGAATTAGGCTAATTTCCAATTTGTTTTGCTAAAAGATGACTTCTTCCTCTTATGTCTCTTATGTCTCACTGGCAACCAATACCTTCCGTTACTTCTGTTACAATGTAATCCATTTGTAATCCATCTAAGATAAAAGGAAAAAAAAACCATCTTCCCAATCCAAGGGCGAAAAGGAGAATAAGTTTACACCTTGCTAGCCCAGGAATAGATTGCAATCGAATTGCACAAGTCGAAACCCATAGTGGTTAAAGACAGCGCACGATCACAATGAATCTTTACCAGTTTCATGCGTTGACCTGTTCCTAGCTTCACTGGTCGTGTGATAGGATAGGACCAATTGAGGTTATCCTTTCTCGGAGAAATTCACAACATTCCAGTTTCAACAACAAATTGAAAGAATGCAAAAAGAATTCCATTCCGAAGCAATATCAAAGTCGTAATGCTTTTCATTCTCTGCCGCTGCCGCTCCGTCCTCACCTTGAACCAGATAGCACACAGAGAAAGAATGATCGCCCCGGGGAGTGGGGGAGGGGAGGGGGGGTGAAGAGGAGGAAAGAGGAGCAGCAAAAAATTGGTGCCAGATAGATCTTCTAAATGGCACTAGGCAGACCAAAGTTTATTCCAGAATGATAGAAGAAACAATGAAAAACTGTCATTTTGCTGCTATGCGATGAAAAGAAAGGACGGAAGTATAAAACGAATTTCCGGCCAAACCAACCATGAATTACGACACAGAAGACCATCGGTAAAACTGGAACCTCTGCTGAGAATACTAGTCTGGGATAATCACTGCACACCTGTATCATAAAATATGCTACCTCCAAACTATGTACCACCTCTTTGTTTTGGAATGTACTTTTTCTTAAAGTTCTTGTCAAGTTTCACTCTATTGCCAACTTTCGCAATTCCAGATGCCAAAGACCCAAAATTACCACCATTTACTATCCGGTTCTCTGCATTACCAAGGATGCTACGTTCACCAAATTCTGGAGCTCCTTGGCAATCAGTTTGGGTCTCGGGGGATCCTGGCGGTTCAGATTCAGGAAGCAAGAGCAACTTTACATGGTCTGCTGCAGTAGCTTCCTTCCATCCTGCAAGTTCAGATGAGGAATAAGAAACCCCAGCAAATGGATAATTCAATGATAGACATAAGCACAAAAAAAGAGCCATCTGCTCCAACAAATTGATATGTAATAGCATGTTAAACTCACTCTCCGCAAGAAAAGCCCGTGCAGAATAGCTTGAAAACTCCAAGTTCCCTGGATTTTCTGCACCAGCCTGCGCTGAACTTTCCTCATTCCCATGATAACCACCATTAACTCTAGCTGATATAAGAAGGTCTTCGTCAGCTAATGTTTGAGAATCACCCTTCATGGCAGCATTCTCATCGCCTTCAAAAGCTCTATTGCCATTCTCAAGAACAGAATCCTTGACTCCATTCCGGCTCACTGGCCTCCAGAGCTTGCCCCTCGGCTGATTAGTGCTGCATTGGAGAGTGTCAGGCCTGCTGGATAATGGATGAATGTCCTGCTTCTGAACTTGGCATTCTACTCTATGGCCATTTTCTATCTTGCCCAGATCATCTGTATCTTCTGGGTGACAAGGGTTTTGAAGAGCAACAGCTATAGAGCCAATCAAGAGTTCGAGTTTCTTATCAGGTCCAGCTGGGCTGAATGCTTCGTGGATTCTAAAATTCAAACTCTTGTCCTCTTTCTCAGGTTTTAATTTTCTACTCCATACTTTCTTGTTGTTGAGTGTATTGGCAGCCCTTGAATCCTGGTTTACATGCTTATGCTTGAACTCGGGCTTAGATGAACTGGATCCATGGAGATCATGCAAAGCACCAGATAAGGGACGCGGTTTCCGAGGCACATGCCCACCGGTAGTTCGTAGGTGTTGATGACTGCCTCCAAGTGCCCTTTGCGGTTCAACATTTGGCAAATTATTAAAGACTGGATAATCACTACCGAGCCCTGACTCAATCTCAAAGTCTGGCCCTTCTTCAGCATGTGGAAGCTGGGGTACTTCGAGCAATGACGGTACAGGATCTGAAAGTGAATCTGTAATGCGAATGTCTACTTCTGATGAACTCAAATTTCCAGGCACATCTGACGAAGCTTCATTCTCTACGATATCAAAATTATTTTCCAGCTTAACCTCCCCATTCTTGTGCTCCTTTGCTTTCTGTTCCTTCTGCCTAAGCCTTTTTTGTCTCTTCCTTTCCAGAATTTCAGCTTGCCTACAAGTCATCAGAGCAAATCTTACCATATTAGATGAGGATCTACCTTTGAGAACTTGACCACTAAAGAAAAAAAAGAGAGTAAGAAAAAGAACCTCAACAAAATGCAAAAAGTTTGGCTAGTGTATAATTAATGTTGAAAAAGCACCCAAGCAAGGATGACAACATGTACTATATATTCATGAATTGAAGCCGCATAGAATGGTCAGAGAAAAAAGACATGAATTAGAAACGCGATTCCCACATTAACTGAGGTCAAAGAAAGAAGAATGGCATGACAAACAACCAATAAAAATTCTAGCGATATTGATAAGCTGAAGCAGAAAATGACTCCAAGCATTAGTAAAGCTGAACAGTATAGCAAACTAAACAACCACAAACATAAATATCAAGCACAGCACACCTTCTCTGAGCAGCTTCTTCTTCCTCCACCAGTAACTTCTGGAACCTCAAAGCTTCAGCATCTTTATCCGCGAGCCACGCTTCAACCTGAGCACAATCAGAAATTACAGTAATTAGACGATCACCCCATTATTCCACATCAATGACCACTCTCAGAGTGTTCCAGAAATTTCTGGAACAACTAACATGTCCAATTTAGTGATAAAGAGATGCAAAAGAGAACAACCAATAAATTGAAAAGATAATAAAGAACTCTTTTTACCAGTTTCTGTTCCAACATGAAACACGTGAATGCAACCAAGTTCTTAGGGTCCAGACCAATCTTTCCAACTTCCTTATCGAAAATGAATCTTCGCATCAATAAGGTCGGTCCACTTAAAAAGGTTTTTTCACTTGCATCATCAAGAATGCCAAACAGATCTTGCGAAGATAGAGGAAATCTCGAAGGCCTAGCCTGGACAATGTCCTGCAAGAGTATTACATCTTAGATAGAAGACTATTACATGACGATCAATATCACACAGAAGACAGGTCAGGGGCCAAAAATAATAGAGTTCCCTCACCAAAAGAGATGAACCAGCTTTTAGGCAAAATTGCGGCATTACAGGAAATCCAGGCTTCCGTATCAGTGATGCCAAAGATTTTATAACAGTAGTCCCAGGAACATCCTAAAATAATCACCAGAATTTGCGTCAAAAGGAAGATTACAATCAAAAGAGAAATGAAAGCAGAAAGGAAGGCTTAGTAGATATCGCACATCATGCCACAAATGGTAACTCCTCAGCAAGAACAAAACAAAGAAAGAGGAGGAAAAACAATGACATAGAAAGAAAAAGAGAATCTTTAATGTAAACTATATGCATGCATGCATGCAAAAATAAGTGGAGTTTTAGCACAGATAAGGAGATCTATTGGTATTAGCGTAAATAAAACTATACTAAGTGAACAAAACTCCATTAGTGGTTTCAGTTCGGCATATGGATCTATGTAAATTAGACATGCTACAATTTCGATTCCAAAGCATCGAGTGCAAACAATTCCTATCTGGGAACTGACCTGAGTTTGGCTCGCATCTTACTCGTTTCATGAAATTAATGAGGAATTTCATGGGCACAGAGTTTATCTACCTAAGGATGGCTTCATTGATATTATGAAAATAAGATCTATGCAACTCTATGATCAAAGTACCAACAAAATTCATTTGATCATCCTCCTAAATCTAATTGACAGAAAAGATGCTGTAATCTCATAGTTTTACCTCCATGGTAGAATTTTTCAGGGATACTATTTCCTTTGCTTCTTCAGCGGATAGCTGCAGTAAGAATACCAAATGAGCTGGAGAAAACAAGAAAGCTACTCCATTACACAACTTAAGCACCACAAGAGAAGAAAAAAGAAAACAACTCGTTACCTTATCCCAGAAAGGTCCTAGTAAATCTCTATTTTTGGAGCTATCCTACAAGATGGAAAACAAACCCCACTGTAAAGCTAGAGGTTAAGCAAGGAAAACAGTGATTAAGCACAAAAGCAAATGCAGCATGTAGCATTTACAAAATGACAATCTCCTGAAGCTGTTGATGCTATAGCAATAGAATCGGCATCAGTAATTCAACCTTATCAGATGATTAAAATAAAAAAAACTCAACCTTATCAAGCTTTCTTAGCCGATGATGCACACGGATGTGCCTTTTGTAGTTAACGGATGAAAAGAATTCTCGATGGCACTTATCGCACCTCTGCATAGGAATCTTCAGTGGCCAACCAGGCAAATCTGAAACCAATGGACAGAAAAATGTAGGATTTATATGTTGAACTTCAACCCCTGGAGAGGGCAAAGAATACAGCATCTCCATTTCAATCTCCACTCTACTTCTACTGATGCAGTTTTTCCTTTGACCAGTAACCTTGGATGTGCCCTCATGAGCAGCAAGAGTAATTACTAAAGACTCTCTCTCTCTCTCTCTCTCTCTCTCTCTGGATAATACACATGGTCATACTGTGAGGGAGAAAAGCTAAGTGACATAGGGAGGAGGAAAGAAATTCTAGTTTTACTTAGAGCAACGACTAAACTCATTTTAGATAGTCTCTTGATATGCAGAAAAAGGCCCTGAACAAATTAACATAAAGCATATACACAAACTATAGCTCACTAAAGCCAACTTTGATGACAATTAATCTTTAATTACAGCCAACACAGATGATACCTTGATGATCTAAAGCTTGAAGTAGTGGATGGATCCACTGAAATGAGTTATCCCCGGACCTTGGCAGGGACAGAAGAGGTTCTTTTCCTATAGCTTGCCTGATGAATGTGTTTAAAGAATCATTTCTGTCCTCCGCTTTCATCCCATCAAGAGCGTTAGACGTTTTGACTTTTGCAACTGACATTAATCCACAATGAGCTTGATGATGATATTACTGTGAATAAGACAAAAAGAAAATCAGAAGAACACAATGTACTCAATGGCACAAAAATAATCGCCAGTATTATATCTGCACTTAGATAAGGAGCCCAAAGATGTAGCCGCCAATGCTTCTGTTTCACTCAAGAGCATTAAGCCGTAAATCACACAAGCTAGGAAACAAATTTCTTTCATACACTTGCAGAATATCAAATTCTATGTCCTTGACATTGCCCAATGCATGTCAATACCTCAATACTTTTGATGAGAAGTTGTAAATCCTAGGAAATCCTATGCAATATAAGACAGGCTGCTATACTTTACAATGTCGAATCTTCATGGACGCACCATATTCTAATGGTGCATAATTCACTTATGAATTTTCAATTAACCAAAGAGAAATAAATCCAATTACCACCAAACTTCTCAACCTTTATCACAAATTCATATTGTCACTAACCTGCAAATTAGCTGTATTTACAGACCCACCCTGGGAAAACTAATTCCTCAGATATGATTAAACAAGCAGCTTGAAGGACACTCCACGGCCAAAAAAAAAAAAACGTGTAACAGGAAAAGGCCCAAAACTTAAAAGCCATCAATGAGTCCCTCCCACATCATGAGAACCTAAGATATGGCCATCAAATCTCCAAAAAAAATTGGCACGATATCATATCAGCTTGAATGACAACTTATATATGTCGAAAGGCAAATTTAAAATCACCCAGTCTTAACCAAAAAAAAACTTGAGCATCGATCTTCAACCAACCAGCTTTACAGAATATAACAAGCACGTAAAACCTTCGCTAACATCACATCAGCCTGAGATTGGAATTGGAAAATGAAACACAGTCATATCTACGTTAAGTAACATCATGAACAACGAACCAGCCACGATTCAATCAACCTCTACGCACGACGAGACTCATCGAATCGCGAAAATCTCAAAAATCTCTAATTCGCACCCTCTAATCATCCTCCTTATTCCGTCCTCCCGACCGGCCGCAGCCGGCACGGAATTGATCGGGAAATCGTCGAACCAGATTGCGGGAGAGCGAGCTGAGATGAGACTATCCAAGCGCGCGATCTATCGGAGACAACAGACGGCGAAAACGGAAAGAGGCAGATCGAGAGCACGTCGAGAAAGGCGATTCACGTAGAGCAGAGGGGGGCGATCAGTTCACTCACCAGTCCGTACCGCCGAGGAGGGGAGATCACTGAGCCGCGGGGAGGCGACGGAGATCGGCGCGGGGGCGGGGGCGGCGGCGGGGGCTCGCCGGGGGAATGAGATTGGGGAGCGGTCGGAGCGCGAGAAAACCGCCGGAAAGCGAGAGGGAGCGATCGGCGGAACGCGAGCGAGTGAGGAGTTTTCGAAGGAGAGGAAATATCATTTGTACGAGGGGAATATAAAGGTCACTGACTGGAACCCTCTCGGGCAAGAAAAAAATGAGAGGAAAAAAATGAAAAATTTTGGAAAAATCGATATTTTCCCTGATTCTGACATGGCGAAGCCCCCCAGCTGCACGCGCGGCTTCGGCGGGAGGTCGGGGCACGCGCGTCGTGAATTCGGTGAGGGCGACGGATGGTCACGTTTTCGTTAAGGGGGCTCTCCCCGTGCTGATGTGGAGTCCTGCCTTAATGCTCGCTTGCCATCACGTGGTCAACGCTGACTCCGCGCTTGATGAAATTGTCTGAGAATTGAGAATTTGTTTTGAAAAGAGGAAAAAGGAGTGAGTTTTTTCCCCTTTTTTTTCTGAAATTAGTAAATAGTTCTAAGGTGAATTTCGCAATTTGACTAATTCTTTTGGACCCCATTAATCGCTGACGAATGCGTGGCCTTACAATCTAACACTCTATCTTGCACAAGTAGATGAGGTTGGCGTCATTACGCCTTGAGCCCAAAAATAAAAAATAAAAAAAATTCAATTAACGAGATAGCAATTCGACAGAATCGTAATAAAATGGGTTTCATTTAAAAATTATAGATGCAGAATTTTATCCGAAATTAACCGAATGAGGACGGCTTACCTTCTTATGATGTTTAGATGGAAATGAAAAGGGCATCCATCTTGGGAAAGGGTATATAGCATAAGGGTGAGGTTAGGTTAGAAAAAGTCGCGCCTTCCCCTCTCTCCATACCAGCGCATTCCAAATCACAGGGCTGGGCATTAAATAGTCTATTCAATCATCGGTCATGTACATGCCTAATGTTCGTTACGGGGATGATGATGCTGCTTTTGTCTCGTGCGCTCATTATTCAGGTAATGTCCCAAGGAAATATTAACCAATACATGAATGACATTGTCGGGAAGTACAAGAAAAAGACAGAAAGATGGCGATAACGTTAAAGGAGATGTAATTGGAAGAACACTGTCGCTGAGAGGGAATTTATTTTGCTATTAATTTCTGGAAACCATGAGCTTCTATTGCAGACTTTAGACTAAAAAGGGAAATAACAGAGTTCAAAAGGGGCTGCAGTTCACACACATCTTCCATATCTTTGCTCGTCTCTTCCACGCCTGACACATGACATAGATATCCTTCAACAAAGAGTCTGCGTTAAATGCCTGTACTGGCTCTTTGATTGCACCACGAGGTGGATCTGAAGTTCGAAATTAGCTGTCTTAAAAATTGCAGCCATAGTCCACGAGCACAGCGTATAATAAATGACAGCAATTCCCAGTGAGGAGAACTAATCAACAGGTGGAAAATAGCTATCCCACTGGTGGAACTAAAACAATTCTTTGTTCTGTACATAGATCTTTACGCAAATCAGTATAACTAATTGGCATCAAGGCTCGAGGCATCATATGAGAAGATTTTGGGTAGACACGTAAATGTACATTAAGGGAGGAAAGATTTTACAGTAGCTCTTGCCATTCTTGAATTGCATAGAGCAGGGCGTGGTTTGGGACTAAGTCGTTGTGCTCCATCGTGAGATTGGTCATCGGGGAAGTGTTGTGACCGCTTAGCAACCATCCATGTATTGCTTCTGCTTCATATGTAAATCCATCAGCTGCTATAAGTGGATCTTTCATGACTTCCTGAAAACTCATGGAAAACCCGTTACTCAGAAATTCACAAAGATATGTACTGATGTTTAATGCAGATGCCATTTTATTACACTGATTAAACTCATGAAAGCCCCAATTACTGTACCCTACAACATGGCAGATTAGGTCTGATGACGAGACAGTAGTTGGACTTCTGTGTTTCTCTCACCCTTTGCAATTAAAAATTCTAGCTTCTCTGCCTAAATGAGTCACCATACACTGTAAAACTGGATGCAAATGGAACAAGAGCTGAGCCGCTCCATGACTAAATGTATGTAAAGAGAGAACCAAATCCTTTACCTGATAAATGGGACAGACAAAATGAGCGGGTGTTTTGCCAGGCTCCTTCGAACGAGAACTTGATGCTGATTCAATAGACAAAGCCCTTATTGACTCAATCACGCTGGAAATTTCTGATACAAGGTCTGGGCGGTCCAGCTTGTTCCGTTCACAGCACCTCAAGCCCAATTGAGCCAACCATTTGGCTTGATCGAGTGGACAGTCCCCAGCTGAAAAGTCAACTACTTTATCGAAATTTCCCTTATCTAGTGCACATTTCACATCTTTCACAATGCTTAAAGATGATTTTCCAGTCACAAGCTGCAACAAGATGATTCCAAAAGAATACACGTCTGATTCAGGAGTAAGCTGTCCACTCACTAAAAATTCTGGATCCTCGTAAAGTGAAGTGACCTCAGAATCACTCTCAGCATCTGATTTAGCGATCTTAGAATTTTCATTCTTGGGAACAAAGCAATAGATGCCAAGGTCACCAACTTTGGCTACAAAATTGGCATTGAGGAGGACTTTGGAGGATTTTAAATTCCCATGAATAATTGGAGGCTTATGGGAGTGAAGGTAGACAAGTGCAGAGCAAATATCAGTGGCAATTTGGGTTCGAACATTCCATGTAAGTGGGGGAGTTTTGCTTTTGCCTTTGCATGAAAGACGTTCGTCGAGGCTGCCAGCTTTTAGGTATTCGAATACAAGTGACTCAGATTCTGGGCATGTTCCGATAAGTGTGACCAAATTTGGATGCCTCACCCTACTTAACACCTCAACCTGCAGTTGGATCAAGAAGCATAATGTAAAATCAGTACCGATGCAAAAATTTAGGGTCACTCCATATAAAGTCTCATTAGATGGTTTAAATGCTCCTTTTTTCTATAAAAAAGAAAAAGGAAAACGATAATAGTTGTTGATGCAATCAATTTACCCTGCGTTGGAAATCCACTGCTCCTGCAGAACCAAAAGAGGGCAGCATCCTTATAGCGACATGTAAATGTCGAAGTAGGCCTTTATAAACAGTTCCATATTTTCCTTCTCCAATCCTTTGAGATGGATCAAAATTGTGTGTTGCCTCAACAATCTCAGCAAAAGAAAAGGAGAGGATCTGTGGGCCACACAAGCTTGGAGTTCCAACTTGTACTGATCTCCTCAGATCTCTTACATCCTTCAGGGCATCTTGATGCTCAACACGTAGTTTGTCTCGTCTCTCCTTGAAAGTTATCAAGAGTTCCACAGCTGATTGGAACTTCTCCTCCAGCTCCTTCACCTCCAACTTGGATTTTTGAGCTCGTTTCTCGAGTAGTGAGTTCTGTTCCCGAACTGTTAGGAGTTCTCTTGTGGTCTTATGGTACTGGTTTTTCACCTTATCCAATTGTTGTCTTTTGCTTCCCAGCATTTTCTCCAACTCCTTTCTTTCATTCACCTCCTTATTATATAAAATTTCCACTGACTGGGCCTGCATTGGGATGTAATGTGTTGCAGAATTAATCAACGAAGTTCCTAGATCTTTAAGTAGGCCAATACCTTCAAGGTATCCAGAAGGTTAACTTTTGCCCAACTATTTAGTAAGCTGGTAGCCAATGGTAAATTTCCTCAAGCGAAACAAAGCTACAAGCTAAGTAAGCTGAATTCTTCATTTATCATCTTTAACAGACATGTAGGTGCAAAAGCTTAAAACATCGGCAAATCTTTGGCAAATTAAAGGAAAAAGTACCGGATACACAGAGTGAGAGAGAGCGAGAGCCTTCATTTTAGCATCCAGTGCATTGTCTTCCTCCTTCCGCCTCACTGCCTCCTCAAACTCTTGTGGCCTGGAACTCTTACCATCCACAATTGCCTGTTCCAATCTACAATAGAGGCCTCCAGCAGGTTGCCCTTGAATTTTCTTGTTCTGAGAAATCAACAAGTAAATTATGATCTACAAACATGATATACTTTTCCCAAGAAACTCTAATTGCATAGTTTATGGATTGATGCCCATAGAAGCAGGAGACAAACATTAATTGCCAAAAATAGTACAGTTATAATAAATCACCATTTGTCAGATGTCACAAGATTCAAATCCTTCGCATGTAAAAACATCAAGTTCAGACAACCAAGAAAATGTATTATCACATTCTGCAGTCTCTGCTGATTCAATTCTTAATATGAGTTTAGGAAGGATATAAGAGTGGTCCATCTCGAAAGCACAGACATGCTAGTGGAAAAGATGAGACACGATGATCCCATCCCCCTGAATAAATCTCTTACAAGGTAGATATGCAACTGTTTTGGATGATCTCACCTCTGGTTGTTCTAAACACTGTGACCTGAGCCTTCTCAGCACTGGTCCTCTGTCATCTTCGCTCTTATCAATGTACCCATCAAACAATTCCAAACTGCTACAACTCCTTCCCAATTGTTTAATGCTGACCTCCCCAGATCTTGATTGCTGAATGATCCTGCATTCTGGATTCATGAGCCGATCAAGAGATTTTTGCTTAAAAGTTGGACATTCTGATTTCAAGCATTCTGGCTGCCTGGTGCCGATGTCTGAAGTCAGATGCCATGAAAAAGTACAATGGATGGAGTGCTAATGGTAAAGTATACGAGAAAAATTTAGATATAAATAGAGTACAACCAATTTCAGAAAAAGCAGTGACCCAAGTATCACTTTCAAAAGAATTAAGCACTGCACCGGATAAAGCAGAAATCATAAGCTTTCATACATGTAACATTCTTCAGTGCCATGATGACCAACTTACTTTGTGTATATGAGGCAACCCTTGCAAATGAACCAAATCTGAGAGAAATCTGGTGCGTTCTGGCAAATAAATACAGCTTTTCTGGAGTCCAACCTGGTCAAATTTTTGCACTTTCAGTAAAGTTGACCTACTTGAATTAATTACATGCCAGAAATAAGAACCCATCAACCGACGTGTAAGAATTTGTTTCGTAAGTAGCATGAATTTCTAGGAGAATGTCGATAACTAAACAGCTATGTAGTCAATAATAATGTTGCCCCTTTCCATTTACTAGAGTTTTACGTGCCAATGACTTTAAGAAATGTTCCTTCATTAGGCATCCATAAGTAACTCTTAAGCTTTCTTCAGCTTAAAGAAACATAAGTAACTCTCCGCTCTTGACCAACCATAAACCAAAATATATCTGAGGAGACAATGTTGGGAAAGATAACGATGAACAAAAAAGAATTCTAATTGCCAGAGAAGTTAACTTTACCACTCTTCACACTACAATGAAGCTTCCTTTTTAAATTTACAAGTTCCAGAAAAACTGATAAATGATAATCATAGAAGTCACTGTTTAAGGATTATTTAGAGAATAGCAGCATCAAGACTCGACCACTACAGTAAAAGCTTTCTACCAGCATGACGAACCTCTTGAGATACATAAAGAATTCTGTAATTACAAAATTTGTAAGTTGATGCAGATTAAGTATATAACTGCAACTATGTAAACTAAAACATCCCTACTTTACAGCACCGATAACACGAATAAATGACATAAAAAGGCTTACTTAGAATTGTCTTTATCAGCTGCTGCTCCCATCACGAGCCATCTAATATTGTATCGAGAAATACTTTCTAGGATTCCCTTCTCAATGCTGTCCGTCTCAATCCAAACTTTATCCAAGTCTACCTGCGTGAACAAGCCACTCTCTTAATTCTTACCAAAAAAAAAAAACAAGCCACTCTCTTAATCATAGATAATTGGGCTGTCTTAATATTGTGAGCCATCCATAAAACTGCACATTATGGAGGTTTTTGTAATTTAACGAGTTCTGGCACTGCGAAGTTTCTTCAGTTTCTTTGGGATATCCCCTTGTATGGATCTAACTTTAAGAATTTGAATCATATAACCACAAAGCAAGCTACACTCTTAATGTCTCATATTAATTTCAGAAATTTAGATCAAGCAAATCAACAAGAATGAGAAGACATACCACTCCTGCCTGAGCAAGAAACACAAGGTACTCATTAAGAACTTCAGGCATTTTCCGCATCTCAACTTCATGCAAATCGTAAACTGCACACTGTTTTGGTTTACTGGCGGCAAACTCGGTGTTTCCTGCACATAAAAGAATGCGGACATAATTTCGAGAACATCGCACACAGGGAAGACTAATCACGAATCAATCAATCCATCCAAATAATCCAAGCCGTGTTGCTCGACGGAGAAATAAAATTTCGGAAGAAATTCCGATCAATCGATTCAGCTTCCAGCGCACATAAAACCGAAGGAGCTAATCACGATCAAAAGCCGCTCGCGAATCAATCAATCAATCAATCCATCCCACAAAGATCACGCAGGCGAAAACTCACTCGTCAGCTGCTGCACGTGGAGCAAGCGAATCCGCTTCCCGGGGAAGTGCCGCAGCGCCCAACGCAGCGTCGCCTTGCCCTCCTCGACGTCCCGGCCCACCGCGACGAAGACGGTGTCCGCGCCGCCCGCCGCCGCCTCGATCTCTCCGACGCTCCCCATTCCGAATGCGCCGAATGCTCCGGATTCGATCGACAGTTTTCCCCGACGATGCACTGGAGAGAAAAAGAGGCGCCGGCTACTCGACCGGCATCGCCGCCGGACCGACCGGCCGAGGCATCGCCGCTTCTTCCCGGAGAAGAAAACGAGGAGCCGAGCGGAGCGGAGCAGCTTTTTAGAACGTGGTGTGGACCTGTTTCTTCTCCCCCTACTCCGCGGAAATACGAGCGCTCTGCTCGCGATTTCCAGTGATATAAAAAAACTGGGAACGAGTGGGGGAAGGTAAAGAAGCTGAGCGAACTCGCGACTCAGCGGAACAGCCCGCGCCCGTTGGATTAAGCAATAATCCATCTTCCACCGTTGATTGAGAATCTATCCAATTTCCTTTGCATAACTAAATAAGAATCAATGTCATGAAAAACCTCAAGACTCATATTTATTCTAGACTAAATTTTTAAGGAAAAATGACACAAATGGTCCATGAATATTTAATATCTAAATTTTTAATTTGTTCAATAAACATATTAAATATTTTCACACATTCAAAGATTATATTAAATATGTTCTACAAGTTCAAGAACTATATTCAACAAATTAAAATTCAAAGACCACAATGCACATAGGATAAGAGTTTAAGAATCATATTGAATAAATTAAAAATTCAAATATTAAATTGCGCATTAAAAAGTTAAAGTTCGGGTATTATTTATGTCATTATCATGAATTTTTATTATAAAAATTCCAAAGTGTTATATTTGTGATAAATTTACCCTCTATTAATTTTTATTAAATTAAATTGATATCATGAAAAATCATAAATTAATACATATACGACAAATGAAGTATAAAACTCCAAATCAATAGAAAAAGTTTACATCATTCACAACGCGACGTGGCGAGAAGCTATTATTTTGCTTGCGACAAGTTGCTGAAATCGGTGCATTTTAACGGGCTTTAGCGATGGGATCTCGGTAGATGAAACAAAGGAATCAAAGGCTGAGATGAGGATGCCGTGTCCTGCGAGACTCTAGCGTGTTGAATACTCGTGCATCCGTGGTCCATGGGAATCCGATAGGCTTTTTCGTAATTAATTAGTAGATAGATACAGCCAACCTTAAAATTATGAGGAAAAATCGTCCCGGGAAATCGAATTTCATTGGACGAGGGGTACAAGGGAAAAGAAAATTTGGAGATGATTTCCTGCTCTTGACCCTTTACCGTGCGGAGGTGTCTCGTAATGTGAATGGCCCTCTCCTCTGGAAAGCGCAAAAGGACAACAGCGTCAGAACAAAAGATCCACTCGAAGTGGCGGTCCTCTTTTTGGAAAGCGTCGATGAATTGGAGGAATCGAAGTGGTGTCTGAGAGCGACAGTGATTGCGATGTTTTTCACCCTAACGCACGAACCTTCTATTAATTTCCTAGATAGAATAAAACTGCATTTTGAATTGTCTTGGTCCCTTAAAAAAATCTCCAATTTAGGTCAAGTCTCAATTGTGTTCTGAACTTTTTTATTTATAAAAAATTTTCAACTTTATAATCAATCTCAAATCTGTCTTGACTTTTTTATTGTTTAAAAAAATCACTAACTACTCAAGTCTCCAATCTACCTCGGCAACCCACTATCTAAATATCGTTGTTAGTTGTCCCTAACATTCATATGAAAGAATAGTCTCGTGTTGGAGATGATTGTCCACTTCACTTTGCTGATGTAAATGCGACATCAACATGAGAATGCCACATCAAACAACTGATAGTCTAGATGATTGTCCACTTCGCCTTGCTAATGTAAATGCATTATCGACGTGAAAATGCCACATCAAATAACGCATAATCTAGATGATTGTCTACTTCACATTGTTGATGTAAATTTGTTATTGATGTGAAAATGCCACCGTCAAACAACTAATCTGGTCTTTTTGTCTAGTAATATGAGTGAACGTATTTAATTAGAGAGGTAGGTAGGATCTCGAAAGATTTGAACTAAAAACCTCTAACTCTAATGTCATGTAAAATTTTGTGAGATCTTAACCAACTGTTTTAAAAACTTAGATTATCAAATAAATGCTTGATTTAATATTTAATCATGATAAAGAGTAAAAGCTAGTGATTTTTTTAGACAAAAAAAAAATCTGGGACAAATTTTGGACTACATCTAAAGTATAGATTTTGTTAAAAATTAAAATCGGGGTAGAATTGAGATTACACCTAAAATTTAAGATTTGAAAGTGAAGATTTAAACACAATTGAAAATATATATGTTTAGTAGCTCCTTTGCTTTTCCATGTTAAGTTATTTTTTGAGTTATGGCCTAAGTAGTACTGACTTTGACACGCGACACACGACATGAGCGGACACGATACGTCAACACATCGTTTCTAAAAAATAGAGAATTCCAATACATTGGGATACATTATATATTAAATGTATATTTATATATATATATAATAAATTATCATTTTTATGATTATTTCAATAAAATTAATTTGATTCAAATTTAAAAATAATTAAATAAATAAAAAGCCTACAATAAATTTACATTAAAAATATTAATCCACAATTTATTACTATCATTCATTGTTTTAATTTGATAAATTTAACTCCATTCAATAATCCATAAAACTTTGAGGAAAAAGCAAGTAACTCACATTCTGGACTCATGTGTTAGATGTGTCGGAAGAGAAGAGGAAAAAAAACTTTGGGGTGAATTATATATCACAAGAAGTGTGAGTCAAAAGAGAAGAAAATACTAAATTTTTCTTCTTTCCCTATTTATTATTTTTATCATTGTTTGTTATTTTTTCACATATATACATTTTGACCCATTATGTATTAATTTTTTTTTTTAAATTGACCTTGTGTGTCATAATCATATGTCATAAATTCACACGTTGAGTGTTGGAAAAGTCAACCTAATGTCGGATTTTCTGACACATACTGACCAAGTGTCAGACACGACGTGAAAACTTTGGGAAAGTGTTGTGCTTCATAAGTTATGGCAATGATAATAATCATGGAATTTAAATACTTGAAGCAAATACCATGGAGAAATATTATGAATTACTTATTAGATGACTAAATGATATATTTCGTTTCTTTTATATGTAAATTTGTTTTGCTCCTATCAAGCATGTTATATGTCCTTTTTAACTCTAACTGAATTTTTCATGAATCATTTCGATTCTTAATTTGATGTGATTACCTTTTTTAGACATTATGCAATCGTCATCCACACCTCTCATATTGCATTTTTCTGAAATTTTTGAGTGGGTCTTGACTAACAACTTTTGACGTGACACTTTGGTATCGTTAAATATACGTTTGTTATGATAATTGACAGAAAAAGTCTTCCGCTTCATCATCACTCTGTTGTCACCACTATCTACTACAATCTACCAATCAGCCCCACGGCCTGAGGAGTAGCACCAACGTTGGTTGCTACCGCATCACCGGCGCTGACGACCAAACAACCGCAATTAGACTCCACTAGGACGACCACCGACCATAATCACGCACCAAACTCCACAGCGCGCTAAGGGGAAATAGCTAATTATATTACGTTTTCCTTGCTTAAAAAGCTGTGCAATTGCTAAATTATGTACCTGCTTTTCTTACCATCGTGAAAAATATACTTATCAAAATGTATAATTTCTTAATTAGAAAAATAATTTTTGTTTCAATCTGTAATTAGTGATGTCATGACATTTTTAGTAATTTTTCGCCATCAAAATTTTTAAAAATATCACAAATAAATACCAAATTGGACATTGAATAGGGTTTAATACCACAAAAACCTTAAAAGTACACACATCCTGACACAAATACCTTAAACTTTTTATGTCACTAAAGACTATAAACTTACTCATTATGATACAAATGCCAAAAGTCTCGGGAAAAATCATGAATGGAACTATAATGGAGGATATATGTATGTCACGCAAATATAAAATTGGGTTTTTTGCAACACAAAAGAAAAAGTTTTGGGTATTTGTGTAAGCAAGTTTTGGGTTTTTTGTTACATGAAAAAAATATTTTGAGTATTTGTGTCACAATATGTATAGTTTAGAGGATTTTGAATAAGTGTATAAGTATTATTTTATGTACACAAATAGTATCTGAATTTTTTATGATTGTGCACTATGGTCTTTGAACTTTGAACTTATTCAACATGGTCCCTAAACTTTATTACAATGTGCAGCGTGGTCCTTGAACTTTGAATATGTTCATATGATCATAAATTTTTGGTAAATGTTCAAATTAGTTCATAAACCATATGAAAATATCCAAAATTATAATTTCATTAATTCAAGTTTATAGATAATATTGAATATTTTTTTTCCCATAGTCCAAGGCTCAAATTGAATATGTACCAAAATTAGGAATCACATTACATATTGAAATAAAATTCAGAAATTGTATTAAATAAATTTGAAGTTTAGAGATTCCATCATTTTCCCAACTTTGACTTGTTTAAATGAACCATATTATCCGGCCCAAAGGCCGACCCCACCTGACCCACCCCCTTATCCATTCTCACCTCGTCCCCGATCGGAACATCTTCTTCCACTCCCTCTGCAGCCAAACAGACCGAAATTCGCAGGCCCCCGCCAAGCCGCCATTGCTTTGACCGTTAGCTTTCGCGGAATCTGTTCGCACATTTTCTCGCTCCCTTTCTCGAAAAGTTCTCCCCCGTCGCTTTCCCCCCTCGTTCATGCAACTCCCTCGTCACCACTCAACACTCTACGGACCATGGAAACCGCCACGGAACTGCCGTCGGATCTCCCAACCGACGGCGGCCCTGATCCCCCGAACCCCCAGTCTCGCCGCGGCCGCCGCCGATGATGACCTCCTCTCCGGGCTCGAGTCCGGCCGCGAATCGCTCCGGGACCTCCGATTGGAGTCGGCGGCCATGGAGGAGGACTTGGTTCTCGCCCAGCGGCAGCGAGACGAAGCGATCGGCGGAGCCGCGAGCTTGAGAGAAACCGTCGATGGCTTGTCGAGCGAGAAGGACTCGCTCCGCGGCAGAACCTTTTACGGGCCGGGCCAGAAGTCCCAAGCCCGAAATGTCCGGGTCGGGCTAAGGTTTCCTCACTTTCCTGTTCCCATTTTTTGGCCACTGCCCGCTTAAACCCTACGAGGAAAAAAAGCAGAGCTCAACACTCACTCATTCTCTCTCTCTCTCTCTCTCTATAGCTCTCGCGAGTAGCAAACTCGCAGAATTCTATCGGCTTGGCGTGACGAGGAATCTCTCCATCGCAGGTTCTCAATCTCGACTCGGACGACTCGGACAGCTCGGTTCGTTGGCGGTCTTGCCCTCGCTTAGGGAAAGGTGACTCGATCGAATTTCATTTTGCTGGCCTTGATGATCCCTCCGCTGGTATAGTCATTGCTGCTTCGCGCGCTTCCTAGTGTAGTAGCTTCGGGCGTGTCGGCGGAGAGGCGCCTAGCAAAAAATTTGATTGAATTCTCGTTGATTGAACGCAGAGGAGTTGATGGCAAGGGATAGCATGGAGTGTGCGTTCGGATGGGTTACGTTGAACCTTTTTATAATTTTCGATGTTCTTGTTCATGTTGGCAGTGAATGGTGTTTACGTGCTAGAGCAAAGGTTTTGAACCGAAATAAGTCTGTTGGTGTCGTTCCCCAAGGATAAAGGAAAGAAAACAATAAAAATCTCTGTTGGCGTCTAGTTTGATGTTAAAATATTGGGACTGGCAGAGAATTTACCCGAAGAAGTTCCCAAACGGCTTTAACCGATAACCCGGAAAATGTCCCCGCATGTAAGCTTCACCTAAAAACACGAACTTGATTGACCCGTTATTTTGGTCTGCTTAAGCAGAGTTGATATAACCAGTATCCAATGCTTCTCTACTTTTATACTTAATTGTTGGGAGATATAGCTAACATCTTCAACATGGTATCGGTATATTACATGGTTAATCATAGCTATATGTCTATCCTTGATTGTAATTAGCAGCTGCAGTTAGCCTTCTGAGACAAATTAGTTTGCACAGAAGAGTGTTGCATTTGGTGTCCACAATCTACGTCTGCATTTAGTTCTTGACCCCAAATGATAGAAGGAAAAGAAAGACTTGGAATGAAGTTATTTCAGAAGAAAATGATTTCCGTGTAGATGTGCCTTGGCTTTAAAGAGAACTGATCAGAAGATCCCCAAGGGTAAATAAGAAAGCATGGAACCATTGGAATGGTATATAGGACAAATACTTAGGGGACATAAAAGGATAATCATCTCTGGTTGATTAGTTTACTTGGAACTGATATGGTTCTTCTATTTGTTTGTCTGAGAGGATGGAGACACAGAGAGAAAACTCAGTAATAGCTTTTTCATTTTCAACCTTGTGCGGTTACTGCAATTGGAAATATATATTGTCTGTTAGTGACATCGTCAATTTTTTTATCATAATGAAACTGAATGTTGTCACATGTGCACACGGATCAACAGTTTTTCTTTTGGCCTTTGTGTGTGCAATTACAGATATCGTGAGATTTATTTTATTATGTTTATTTGTTCATTCTTCTTCTTCCCTTTTTCTTTTTTTTGAGATTTGAGAAAGTGCATTCTTTCATTCTTGCTGCGAATTGTGGTACATGAGTTCTCTGATTGTGGACTGATCTTATTGGGTGCATAATATTGATCCATCATTCTTTTTCCCCATATTTCAAAAGTAATGATTTGCCTCTTTCATGTTTTCAGCATGAATCCAAGTATTGGAACCAAAACCGAGCTGTTGAAATCTCTTGTGGTCTCAACTGGACCTTGTAGTCGGAGTCCGCATAAGTCTGGTTCTTATCAATGCAAGATTCCCTTAGACTTAACCTCTAGGAAATTTCTGCTGCTACCAATGAATTATGGAGGAACACAAGCTAGAGCGCGTGCAAAGAATGTTTTTAGGAAGTATAGCACAAGTGCAAAAATGGCTGAAAGTCTTACATACAAGGATGCTGGTGTGGATATAGATGCTGGGTCAGAGCTTGTTAGGAGAATTGCGAAAATGGCCCCCGGAATTGGAGGCTTTGGAGGTCTTTTCCCTCTTGGTATGATATCCTAGACCATAATACTTTTAATGCTAGTGTAATCAGTTTCTTTCTTCTTCTTCTTCTTCTTCTTCTTCTTTTTTGCTGAGAAGCTTAGTTAGACTCTAAATTGACAGAACAAGGCAATCTGTTATGTACTTCGGTAAACTCCAATTGATGTTCCAGCTCGAGAAGAGTCTTATTACAGAGTCGAACTCCTTTGAAAGAATGCTATGTGCTAGATCATGTCAGGAAAAATTTGACTGGATTTTATTTATATAAAGTTCATCCAAGGCTTGTGCAGACTAATGGTGCCATTTGTGATTGTAAGTAGAGCATTTTGGCTCTAGTTATATTAATTACGGAATGTAGGGGCACAAAGCTGAGAACGTGTCAAATGGTTATATATTGTCTTCCATAAGCAATAAGATTACTGGTTTTGAGGAATTCCTTTATTGATTGGCTGGTTAAGCCGAACAGAAAATTATCTTGGGCTCTCCCCCCATTAGGAAAGAAAGAAGATCATAAAGAAAACTTTACCTTTATATATAATAGCTAGATAGTACATCAGTGTGGTAGAGGAAGTCCCTAGTTTCTACAAACTTGAGTGGTTATCCCCATTTATACTTCTGTTCACTGAGTCTTCTGAGCGCTTATGAGGATATACCGCACCTCAGCCCTATCTATGCCATGAAAGATAGTTCTAAAATATCTAGTTCAATGATTGAATGTCCCAACCGTTTAGTAATTAGTACTTAGTTCTTTGTTTCTGAATAAACCAGTCTTAGAACAGACTTCATTTTAATTGGGAAGGAGAGCAAGAACTTTCACAAAATTTTTTATAGTAGTCATGAGCCAGTTCATGAACATGTTTATGCTTCTCATTGTACTTAATTTGTTCTGAGGCATAGATTTTACTTGGACTCTCAATTACATATTCTTGTTGCAAGTTGTGTTTGTTGTGGTTAAACTTGGATGGCGATTGTTTCAGTATAATGTGTATTTGTGTTTAGGTTTTTTACTAGTTAATAATTAGTTTTTTGTGAGCAGGGGATTCGTACCTTGTAGCTGGTACAGATGGTGTTGGGACTAAATTGAAACTTGCATTTGAAACTGGGATCCATGAAACAATTGGAATCGACTTGGTATTGACCAGAAAAGACGATAATCTCTTACAATCTATTTTTGTGCATCTAACACTCTTATTTTAGGTTGCGATGAGTGTGAACGACATTGTTACTTCTGGAGCGAAACCTTTGTTTTTCCTCGATTACTTTGCAACAAGCCATCTTGATGTTGACCTTGCTGAAAAGGTAGTGGCTGATCTTGTATATCATAGCTGAATCCTAGAGCTGTTAAAGTCTACTTGAGTTAATACAGAGTTTATGCAGGTTGTAAAGGGCATTGTGGATGGCTGTCAGCAAGCTGACTGTGCTCTTTTGGGAGGAGAGGTATCTTACATGCTTTATATTACATTTTATGCTACCAGTTGTAATCCTAGACACCTTTGGTTGGAATTTGGAGGTCACTTCTTTTCAGTAGCTAAGCAATTTCAAGGGTGAAGTAGGAGATTGTGGGACTTAAAGCAATTAAGTTGTCCAATAGATTTCACTATTGAGCTGTTGTTCTTGTTTCGGTGAAAAGAGAGCTGTTGTTCCCATTGGCTTTTGTTTCTATGTAATTTGGCATTCTCTCTCTCCCTGGAAGGGCCTGTTGTATTTTTTCTTCAATGTCTACCAAACAAAAATAAAGAACAAATTGTTGACTAATGGAAATGGTGTTTGAAACTGCATGATCACTTGATTTTCTACATGATTTCTCGACTTACATAGTCTGGGTGCATTTGCATGATTACTTGATTGTTGATGCTGTATGAAACTAACATAGTCAATGTGCCGTCCAGACTGCAGAAATGCCTGATTTCTATGCAGAAGGCGAATACGATATCAGTGGCTTTGCTGTTGGCATAGTGAAGAAGGATTCAGTTATAGATGGAAAAGACATTGTTGCTGGTGATGTGCTCATTGGCTTGCCGTCAAGTGGGGTGCATTCGAATGGTTTCTCTCTTGTCAGAAGGTTAGTTTTATCTCGACCCAAGTGCTCACGCGTGCCCTCTTATTCTGTGATCTTAATTTGCTGATTTATTTTACAGAGTTTTGGCCCGAAGTGATCTTTCCTTGACAGACCAGCTTCCTGGTGAGGCTGTGACGGTGGGTGAAGCTTTGATGGCTCCTACTGTTATTTATGTCAATCAGGTATCTCTCTCTCTTTCTTTCACTCACTGATATATTTCCTCAAAAAATATAACTGGAGTATTCAGACTGAAGCAAAATATATGAGCCAAGCACCACCCTGATAATAGCATTGCTGTTGTTGATGTACAGGTTCTTAACCTTATCAACAAGGGAGGTATCAAAGGAATAGCCCACATTACCGGTGGTGGGTTTACCGATAACATACCACGAGTATTCCCCAAAGGCCTTGGTGCTACCATCTATGGCGACTCCTGGGTGGTTCCTCCACTATTTAAGTGGATTCAAAAGGTTGGTTTTCTGTTTTGTTCTAGAGAAGAAACTTTAAATAGCCAAATGGTAAAGATCCTCCTCAAGCATTGTATATGATATGGTAGAATGTAGTCAAGCCTTTGCTAGCTCTTCTTAGTAACTTAGAAGTTTGAATACATGTGATTTCTTCTCCTCTATTAGGTGGGAAACATAGAAGATTCTGAGATGAGGCGGACCTTCAATATGGGCATTGGGATGGTTTTGGTGGTTAGCCCTGAAGCTGCCCTTCGGATACTGGGTGATAATGAGATAACGGCATATCGCATTGGTGATGTGGTTAACGGTGAAGGGGTGAGGTACTGCTAAGGACAATTTTGTACCCTTCTAAGATATGTTGTATGTTTTCATCATTGTACTATAAGGAATGAGTTATACAATGATGTAAGGCCCTTTTCCCCCTACTAGATGTGCATGATTGACTTGTGAAAAGATTAAGAAAATGCTAATCTTTTTGGGTTGGGGGAATTCTAGTTGTGCTAAATCTTTTCAAAGAAATTTTAATTCTTGAGCTGAATTTTGATCCTTTGCATGATGCAGTAAGTCGTTTGAATCCATTCTAAACTTAATCTGCTTTTCGTGACCCTTCCTCGTGTGCTAGAAGTAAATTTGCAGCCTTGGGGCTTGAACCCATAGCGCATGTACAAAACCTGGAGAACAGTTACTTAGCTGATTCAGAATGATTTTTGTTGATTCAGAATGATTTTTGTTCTGAAGTTCTTCTCATCTCTGTTTGCATTGTATGCTATGACATTTGAGATGTTCTGGTTCTCTTACCAAAGAAACCAGTCACATACCAATCAGGCAACTAAATCACATGGGACTCTGCAATTTTGTGGAAAAAAGCTGTGGAAAAGAATAATGAAACTCTCAAGAACTTTGCACTATGTACAAAGTGCTGCAACTCGTTTGCAAAAATATTGACAAAAATGGAATGTGGTGTGAAAATCAGAAATGCTGAATGAGGATTAGCTTGTGCTTCGGTTTAGCATCTCATTGTACTGTAGGTATGAAATTTGCCTCTGCAGCTTTATTTGTTCATTGAATTTAGCTATGGACTCCTCTGCTCTTGTGTCAATGCGTTGCTCTTCTTCAATTTCCATTCTTCGATTCTCCTCCTCCTCCTCCTCCTCCTCCTCATCAAAATGAGTTCCCTCTTCGCCTCCGTTTTCAAGGAAGCTCTGCCTCACAGCGTCATACCTGTAGCACAGTTGGTCATTGTTTTCAAACTCTGTCACAATCGACATGGGGGTTTATGCACGGTATGTGCGGCAAGTGAAACTGCATCGACCCCGGGTGGTGCATCTTCACATGGACGACCTGGGTCTTCTCAAAGGAGAGCTCACATTCCCCATACCAGATTGGGCTGCGCGGTGTCGCCTGGCTGATGGTCTTGAGGAACTTGGGCATGAGGCGGAGCTGCAACTTGAAAGCCCCGCCTTTCCTCGCCCAGAGCAGCACCAGGTGCAGGAGGTTCCACGTGCTGCAAGAAATGCTGGATGTCTTCTTCGGTATCTTTCCTCGCTCTCTAGCTGAGTAGTGTTTGCTTTGAGAAAGGCTTGCAGCTGCAAAAGATAAATGAGAATGACTGGCTGACGAAATGGGGTTTGCTTTGTATAGGACTTTCTTCAGATTTTGCTGAGCTGAAGGTGTACAAAAATGATACGAAAGCTCTGTGTTTTAGGATGATCTGTGAGAATGAGCAGAGCTTGGAAGGTGTGTTTATATATGGATGGGAATTCGTATGGCACGGCGTGTGTGTGGAGAGGCATCATTGTTGTTTTCAGATACTTATTGCTTTATTTTTCCCCGTTCTCAAATTTAGTAAGTGAGGATAATTGTCGAAAAAATCCTAGACTTTTTATACATTGCCAATTCGGTCTCAAATCTTTCAATTGTGCCAAATTAATATTAAACCTATTGTACGGTAGCTAATTTAATCTTAAATCTCTTAACAATATAAATTTAATTCTAAACCTCTTGACAATTTGCTAATCTATATTGACAAATCATCAAAAGGTTTATGATTAAATTGATAAATCGTCAAGAAGTTTAAGACTATATTGACGCAATTAAAAGGTTTGGAACTAAATTAGTACAATTAAAAAGTTTAAAATTGAATTGGCCATTGTGTAATAGATCTAAGACTATTTAGATATTTTTTCCCTTGATAAGTACTTGGTAATGGTCCCGTTCATGTATATTGGATACAATTCTAACAATAGGGTAGCGAGTGGTAGCGAGTGTACTCTCAACTTTGAGTTGAAGCGCTTAACACCTAATTCACAGCCTTCTTTCTTGGGGGTCAGAACTCACAGCTATTTAAAGTGCCGCAAAAGCATTTTTTTTTATTAGCATTGTCATTACGGGTGCTATAAGGGCTCTTATCAAGCAATCGGTTTAAAAAACCTTTACTGTTTCCTATGCATTGATTGGTGCTATGTTGTATGCACAAAAAAAAGAAGAAAAAGTGTTGGGTATTTGTGTTACAAAAGCAAATTTAGGGCTTTTTGTGATACGAAAAAATATTTGGAGTATTTGTGTCGCAATATGCATAATTTATGATTTCTATTGTGATATTTGCCCCATTGGATAATTGTATAAGTTCTATTTTATTTGACATCCCCTCTATTTTTTTCTTTAATTACATAGATAGTTCTTGAATTTTTTTACAAATGTGCAGTGCAGCCATTTGAATTTTTAATTTATTTAATGCGATCCCTAAATTTTATCACAATGTGCAGCATGGTCCTTGAATTTTTAATTTGTTCCATAAATCCTAAAATTTTGGTAAATTTTTAAATTAGTCAATAAATTATATAAAAATATTCAAAATTATCATCCTATTAATTCAAGTTTAAGGACAATATTAAGTATTTTCACGTAATCTAATGACTAAATTGATTATATATTAAAATTTTATGGATTATATTAGATAAATTAAAAATTCAGAAAACACTTCGCACTTTGAGATAAAGTTCAATAATTCAGAGATCACGTTATTTCGCCAACTTTGACTTGTTTGAATGAATCACATTATCCGGCCCAAAGACCCGACCCCTATCCATTCTCACCTTGTCCCCGATCCGAACATCTTCTTCCACTTTCTCTGCAACCAAACAGGCCGAAATCGCAGACCCCCGCCAAACCTCCATTGCTTTGACTGTTAGCTTTCGCGGATCCGTTCGCACATTTCTCGCTCCCTTACTCGTAAAGTTTTCCCCCGTTGCTTGCCCCCCTCGTTCATGCAACTCCTTCGTCACCACTCAACGCTCTATGGGCCATGGAAACCGCCGCGGAACCTCCACCGTCCGATCTCCCAGCCGACGGCGGCCCTGATCTCCCGACCCCCGCTCCCGCCGCCGCCGCCGCCGCCGCCGCCGCCGCCGACGATCATGATGACCTCCTCTCCGAGCTCGAGTCCGCCCGCGACTCGCTCCGGGACCTCCGATCGAAGTCGGCGGCCATGGAGGAGGACTTGGTTCTCGCCCAGCGGCAGCGAGACGAGGCGATCGGCCGAGCCGCGAGCTTGAGCGAAACCGTGGATGGCTTGTCGAGCGAGAGGGACTCGCTCCGCGGCAGGATTAAGGAGCTGGAGGATTTGGCCGCGGAGAGAGAAGAGGAGTCTGTGGCGAAGTTTGAAGAGGAGTTGAGGGAGAGGGAAGGGCTTAGGATCGAGATTGAAGTGTACAGAGAGAAGTTTCGCGGTTTGGAGGCGGAGAGGGAGAAGCAGAAGGAGTTCCTGCTGAGAATCGCGGATTCGGTAAAGGCGGTGAAGGAGAGCTTGGCGAGGATAATAGAGAGTCTGGATGATGGGAAGGCCGTCGAGAGAGAAGAAGACGAAAGCCTAGATACGGGAGAAGAACTAGACCGAGAATCGAGATTGGCGCGGGAAGAAATATCGGAGGTCACAAGGCTCGTTGAGGTGGTGGAATCAAAAGTCAATGATTACAAGGAAACTAAGAAGAAGGAGAGGAAGCAATTGGAGAACAGCGTCGTGAGTTTGACGGAGGAAAACCGCGACATCAGTAGCCTGTTGAGGATTGCTCTTGTCGAGAAGGAGGCTGTGGAGAAGAGTTTGAACAAGTTGAGAGGGGGTAATGAGCAGAAGAGGGTGGCACTGTTGCAATTTGCTGAACGAGGTTTACACAGAGTTGGGTTCGGGTTTATGATGGGAAGTGGGAATCCCGAGCAACTGATGGAGAGCTCGGGTGCATCTAGTACTGGGAGTAAGTCAGATGGTAGCGACTGCGAGGAGGAAGTCGTTAGTCTGGTATGCTTAGTTCTTGTCTTGTTCTTGTCTTGTTCATCCATTTGGAACATGTTCTAGTTCGATGTTATTTGGACAGCATTTAAAGTCCCATTCTTTGTTGTGGCAACTAATGCTACACTATTGTCAACCGTATGGTCAATTTTTAGGTAAATTTTTGTCAATCCAAATCCTGTGGTTCACAGTATATATCATCTAGTATTGCTTTAAATACAACAAATTCTGTTATTGAGACGGCAAGCACGAGGTCAGCGCAGACGATAATACACAATACCTCCTTCAGAACTTCCTGATTCTGTAATGTGATTGTTTATAGGGAAAATCCATTTTGATAGTGCATATAAGGACCTGTCCCCAGAAACACATAAATGATGAAATGCTTTGCTGAAGAGAAACTTGAGTAATATTCTTTTAGGAGGTGGCAGCAATCTTTTCTGTTGTCACAAGTGCTGACATACTGCAAACTTTTGCCATAACAAATTTATAAGCTAGAAAGGTAGAAAAGAATGATCTCCATTTAAGTTTCACATGGTAGAGGCATTGCTTTGTGTGTGCAAGGTGCACTTATATGTGTCTCTCTCTGCCTATTCATGTGTTTTTTACATGTGTGGCTGCTTTTGGCCAACAGGATGGTCCTTCTAAAAATTGGTGGATAACGTCATTATTCATTTTTGTCCTTTCATATGTTTTTTTTTTTTTTTGGTCAATTATTACTTCACTTATTTCAATTTGGTGAATTACTGGCATCTGTTTTGACAATTAAGAAAAACTAGACTGGCAAGAGAACATTGTGAATGGTTGGTCTGTAAAGGATACCAGTAGAGAGTCTTTATGGGATACCCTTATCTGATTTGTTTCTTTTGACCAGGCTTCAACTGTAGAGACAATAATGAAGAACTTGAGGCAAGAAATCACTCAGTTGAGGAAATCTTTAGAGGAATCAAGGTACAACAGGATGGATGGCACATTCCATATTTGCTTTCTTATTCCTGTCCTCGTTGTATGCTCTTTCTTCCAGGTGGAATAGGAACTCTCGAGGACTATTCTTGATTTGTTAACTTGTCAAAAGATTCCAGCCATGCTAAGTGTGTTTGCCATTGGCAAGTGAAGTCAATTTTTTAAATATAGGAAAGATGTAACACAAAAAATCAATGTGATCATTGTATAAGAAAGGTAAAAATTCACAAACCGTTTTCTTATCTCAAACCTTTTTCTAGGCTTCACGTATCCATTCATCCTTTTGAGAACTATGAGGTGTCTCCAAGCTTTATGGCACATTTGAAATTTGTAACAAGTGAGTGCCTAGGCTTTACTTGTAATAATAGCTTGGATAAGTGATCTTTTGCAAACCTTCTGCCCTCTTGCATGCAAAAGTGCTCTCATGCAAGTCGCTTATCATGTGAATGGTTGTTGATCAATTTTATGTATTGAGTTCCCATTCCCTTTTTCTTCTGGTTTCATAGATGTTTTTACACAGCATTGCACGGAGACCAGCTTTTGAAAGTAGGTGCTAAATTACTATGTTGCTCAGAACAGCTAGCCCCTATGTTTAAATCGCCCTTTCCTATGATTGAACGCGTGATTTTTGAGTGATTACTGTTCTTCCACTGTCAGGTCAGATACTGAGCGTCTGCAGAGCCTTACAAGCAAACAAGCTCAGGAAATTGCCGAAAACACACTCTACATAAAAGAATTGGAAGAAAGAGAGAGGCTGTTAGCTCAAAGTGTAATGACGTGGCTCATTCAAGTAATTATACAGGTGCTCCGTAAGCATCTGCAAAATGATAATTTTTTGCTGACTCAATTTGCTTCTTCATTGTGAAAGGTTGAAGAGTTATTGAACGAAATTAAAGAAACTGAAGTAGAGGTTGCCAGGTGGAGAGAAGCTTGTGAGTTGGAAGTGGTAGCAGGGAAGCATGAAATTGAAGAACGTGAAAAAGTGGTAATAGCTTCCTCTCTTGAGTGAATTCTTTTTCTTGATTAAAGGGTAGTTTCTGCTTAAATTTCCTCTTAAGCCGTTCTAATTGTCTTCTTTCCTTTTTTTTTCTATTCGAAACTTTTGCATTCATCAAGATAATTTGCACAGTGCCACTAGGAAGAATATTGCTGTCTTCTTATTCATCCACCCGTGGAAGAAATTAACTTAATATTGGAATATTATATATGCCGGATTTTGTTTGAAGTGATCTCAAAATGCACTGAGCTTTAATAAAATAAAAGCAGTGGCTGATCAATTATGCATTACATCTGTTTATTCAGATTAGAGAAAGGTATCTAGTTTGTCCACGACAGAAAAAAACGATGGCTTGGTAACTTGTAAACAAGAAAATGTACTTTAAGTGATTGCAAACTGTGATCAGTACTGTCATGCATCTCTCTTGTTTACTGTTTTTTCAGTTGTAAATTGTTATGTATTAGCATAATTTTTGCAGTATGCCAACTCATAGAGCATCATAACCCCATTGCATTCTAGACTTCCAGCCTCCCTCATGCAAAGTCATGTTCTTTCACAGTTTCAGTGGTTTTGTTCAAGAATTGTCTTCCATTATCTTTCAATTGTAAAGAAATTTAGATCCACAGTGGTCAACTTTGGTTTTTCATATGGAGTCGATGTTGGTAATTGGTCATAGTATTCACCAGTCCATGTTGGTCAAAATAACACTGGTTAGGTCATCATTCTGAAGCAAGAACTGGAGAAGACCAAGGCAGCTCTGGACATATCGAATGGGAAGCTAAAACTAAAAGAAGACCTTGCGGCCGCTGCAATGGCTGCACAGGAGGCGGCAGAAAGGTCGCTTCAGCTGGCTGATAGGAGGGCGGCAGGGCTTCGGGAGCGGATAGAAGAGCTAACGAGACAGCTAGAAGGAGTGGATGGCAAGGAAAATAAGAACCGGCGAAGGGTTAGACATTTTTGTTGGCCGTGGCGAATCTTGAAGATGAACCCTGCCAATCCTGCGAACGCTAGATTCCCTAACGTGAGGAGGATGCTCCCGGAAATGCAAGCCTTGCTTCATTCCAGTGCTTAACCAGCAGCCGTTCCCCGTAGAACCGAATCACAATCTCTACCAGGGAACTGCACCTACCATAAAGAGTTCCCCGGTGTCTAAACCCTGGCTTCCTCTCTTTCACCAGCGTAGTGATTGTTACACGCGTTTGCTGTTCATTGGTCTATTTTTCTTTGCATTTCTCCCCTGTGGCTAGAGTTTTTTTTCTAGCACTACTGTTATACGCGTTTGCTATTCTTTGGTTTATTTTTCTTTGTATTTCTCCCCTTTGCCTAGATTTTTATTTATAGCATTACCCACTAACCAACAGTTCGGAGAGCACACGACACTATATTTATGTAATTCATATAGAAAGCTTTCGTGGTACATTTTCTGTCTAGAATTCCTGCCCTGCATTTGAAACGTTTCTTAGTTCGTTTCTTAGTTTCTTTATGTCCAAAGCACAAAATTTGTGGACGACTTTTTTTCCCCCTGAGAATATAGTGCTTCATTTGTTGATATATCTTACAAAACAGTGTTGGAAATTGAGCTCTATGGAGTCCTAGAGCATTTAGATGGGTCAAAACGTTGGTCGAATTGTACGTCACATTCCGGCGTCGAAAAGAATAATACCCATCAACTCTTAATCCCACGTTTATGTTAAAAGTAATATTACAATTTTGCCAATATGATTTTTTTTTTTTTTGGTTTTTCCGGTTGGGTGGGGTGTTCAGATGGCAATAGGATTTTGATGGATGAATTTGAAACCCAACAAGGGGATGGGACTCCGGCGAGAATGGACGGAGCGGCCGCATAAAAACGCAGCGTTTCGTATCTTCGGGTATTTGCCCGAGTGACGATTTCTAGGCTCGCCCCCTTCCGTTCCCTCTCTGCAGCAAAGCCAAAACAGAGGATCCTGTTGTTTTCGAGCTCGAGAAACGATGAAAGGGGACGAGAAGGCGGAGAACAGTGGCGCGAGGAAGTTGATGTCGCCGTGCGACGTGGAGGCTCTGAAGAAGTGCTTGGAGGAGAACAAGGGCGACTACCTCAAGTGCCAATCTCAGATCGAAGCTTTCAAATCCTCGTGTGCCCTTAAGAAGCCGAGCTCCGCCTCCTCCGCCGAATCTGCTCCATAACTCGACCTTCGCGGGCGTCGGGCGATCAAGTGCACAACGATTTCTCGGTTTGGAATCGATCCGTGCGTTTCGAATTTCTCGAAATCGCGATTTTGCTACTTGGAAGACCGGTCAGCTTCCGCGTTGTGAAAGATGCTGGGGACCTGAAAATCGTTCACGATCCCAGCTCGATGATATTCCTTCGATGAAATCGATTGGGCGATTGTTTTGTATCTCATTAATTATGGAATAAATGCTGCTCAAGTTTTGCTAAGGCGTAACGCTCTGTTCTGACCTTTTTTTGGGTCGTTTTGTTGTTCATGATTTGATGCTGAATCTGGGGAAAAGGGAATAGCATTTGCTCCGGTTGTCAGCTATTATAAACCGTCAAAAAGGCAGTGGTAATACAAGTTACAGTGAGTACACATAAAAAAGGTCGACTTTTGATGAAGCTACTTAACGTTTTTACGTCGTGTTCTTGATGCACCTGAAAACCTCCGTTTTCAAACCCCTCACCTGAATCTAATGCGCAGGGATTTTAGGATGAGCAGATTATTTAGCTGTTTTCCTATACCAAGAGGATCACAAGTACAAAAGAAGAATAACAATGATGGGATCAAATTCCATCAAAGCCAAATCCTTGTGTAGTTTCTGTAACATGATTTGCTTCGTCACGTATTAGCAACTGATTGCTATTCTAAAAAGTCCTGACTTGAAGCACCCTGCCGACGTAGGCATGAGAATCTGAAACTCTCTTTAGCATCAGATGGAGTTGATGAGAAACCGAAACCCTGCCCCGGTCATTTACATTTTGCAAGATAAACAAGTGAAGCACTCAAAAGTCAGAACCTCAGCATTCGGTGCAAAGCTGTGTAAGGGCGCCATCAGCATGCGTTGCAACTCTTCCTACATGTCCCGTAGTAATCTGGTGAGCCAATCATGTATACTGGATTCTTTTGGCATTCGCCAGTGGCGGCCCATCTCGGACAATTCTCATCCTCATCAGTGCAGCCATCGCTGTCAGAGTCCAAGGATGTCTTTTCACTGTCTAGGGGTCGTATGTGAAAGAGCTTCATGGCACACCACATTTCACCTTCAATGACGGGGCACCTGGCGTGGGTGCTGCTCGTGTCAGGAGATGCATCGAGATGGAGAGAGAAAAACAAGATAGCATCCCCTTTCATTGGTCTCAAGAGGTCATCACTCTTGCCACAATCAGACCAGCTCTTGCCATTCAGCTGAGATACTCAAATTAAGGGAAAAAGTGAGTTTGCGCCACGATTGCAGCAGTACTACGGATAGATTGAGGGTAAGCTGTTCTCACCTCTGACTCAGGGAAAAGTATCTCCCCACCCTGAGTGACATTTGAAAGATACAAAATAACCGTTGCCATCAAATTCTTGGCCTGTGTTGGCACGGAAGCATTACGATAATAATCATACTTTTGTTTACCTTCTTCAAACCCAAATTGCATTATCTGTATGTGCCTGCCCATCTCTGTAACATCGTGATAGATAAATTATCTTAGTACAGTTGGCGTACACAAGGCAGCCCTTCAAGGACTGAGATGGCCTACATGAAGTTAGTACCTTTAGGTAGAAAACTCCAAGCCGAAATCCTTTCCTCGATCCTTGTCACTATGTCATCCTGAGAGGAGGAAAGGTACATAACTCGAGCCTGGAACAGCTTTCCAAAAATTTTCACTACCCTTATACTGCTAGGGGAGAAACTTCCCTTTTGGATTTTAGAGGAGAAAATCAACTAGAATAACATTATGATACTAAGGATCTAGGGTTTTTTGTGATTACCCCATTTTCAGTTAAGTGAATTCCTAGGAAATGTGGAAGATTAGGAGACTTTTATCCACTACAAATATTTTCAAACCCGATAAATTCAATGAACCATTCAAGCAAGAAAATAACTTCAAGTATGTCAAACCAACACTGCTATGAAGTTTTATAAATGGACATATAATAAGGAATGCATTAGGGCATCCATCTGATACTTCTAAGGAAAAAAAGGAGATACCATTAAAAGAATGATACACCTCACATACCATTATATGCTATATAGTAAACACTTTACATGTGGATAAGAGCAAAATTTAGCAACTGATATTGGTATTAATTGTCACGTGCGAAAGTTAGGACTTTAGAATTCTAGTGTCATCAAATTCTCAGGTGCAACATATGGTAAATTATAAAATAAATTAGCAAGGTTTAAACTATCGTGCACAACAGGTGATCTTGACAAGGAATGTCAATACAGCAAGTTGCAGCTAAAGAAGTTGAGCAAGACCGCAATTGAAGCATTGCCAGTATGACATGACATGAAGAGTGTCCATGAACCTTAATTATCCAGATCTACAGCAGCGAATCGAAAACTTCAACTGCAGAATTTAATCGAAATGAAGATGCATAGAAGTCAAAAACTCACTGTCAGATCTAATGGAATTTCAGAGCTCAACGAACGCCTTTGCCTAGAAACTTTATCCAAATCATCATCCCTCCTCATGTTCTTATTGGTACCATGGACCTACCAACAGAAGCTTTTACATATGTGTGCATATTGATCAATAGTAACAATGGGGAAGGAAGAGATATACCAACGACTTAAGGTGATCACACTCTTCATCCGTCATAAAACCCCTATACAAAAAGACCCTGTCAAGAAAAGGAAACTTTAGGCCCTTACAGTAATTCAATATGCTTCTTAAATTAAGAAAAGTTTGCTCTGCGAATGATTTACACTTTCATGAGAATTGATCCATATAAAACATTAATATATCCTACAACCATACAGTTAGGATAAATGCAGCACATGTTCGTCCTTCTTACGCAAGGAAAGAGACACGGAATGAACAACGATTCCAAAAAACAGTATATTCGTGAAATAACGCGCTATCCATCTAACAAGAGTGAGACTTCATGGAAGTACCTGACCTTGGTCGCCATGAGAGCTGGACAACCCGTGACGGGTCAAGTCTGTTGGAAAGAAATGAGTTCCCCATTGCAATGGCCATGTCCCTGTCAACACCCTTATCCCTGAGCTCCTTCCGGCTGCTGAAACATGAGGATAAGCCAAGAAAGGCTGTATAAAACACCAATTTCTTTGAATTAAATGGCACCAAATAATCATGGATACAAAGATCCAGGGTCCAGAATTGAATAAAGAAAAAGGAAGAAAATTTTGATCCACTACTGGAGGCATCATGTACAGCTAAAACCCGAAACTCGATCAGTCGATGGCTACATCCAAAGTTCATCCTCAAGACGAATGAATCAAGACAAAGAAAAGTCACATTCTTTCCTGGAGCAATAAGCAAATTCTAACCAAATCCATAATATTGGCAAGTATCCCCTTTTCCCAACTCATTGCTCGTGTCCTAGACATAATTAGTAACATTTCACAAGGGAATCACCTCCGCAGAAGATAAATTGAACTCATCCAGGCAAACTATTGTCTGGAGGCTTTTGAAGTGACTTTAAATTGATAATTTTTCCAGCGGAAAGAGAACCTGGAGCAACCGAACGAATGAAGACAAGATCCTCAGTGCTCACCGCTCAGCAAATTCGTAACACGGCGAGATTTTAAGCAACATCATCCCGAAGCACATATCAGAACCCCATCGTCAACAAATATTCCCAAACGACTCGAGCTAACGTCCGGCAACACAACATCACGCGCAAAAAACCAGAGCATTCTCCGCACGCTAAGGGCAATCCGATTCAACCTCTAGAAATCGAGCCGTAAGCATGAGGTGACAAAACCGACGGCGACACGGATCATCGAAAAAGACCGTCCGAATTAAGGAGGACGGCACACGCGTTCTTGCGCCGGATCAAAAAGTCGCTCCGAAAAAAAAGAAAACGAATTGCGAGGAAACGATCGCGCCTCACCTCTCCGCGAAACAGCTGGACAGCGGGAGTAGGAAAGCCGCGAGAAGAATCGAAGGAAGAGCCGCCATCGGCGATCGAGAGAGAGAGAGAGAGAGAGAGAGAGAGAGATGCGAAGCCGAAGGCAGAAGCCGCGGGAGAGAATCGGAGATGGAAATGCCGACGACGCCTTTCCCTCTCTGATCGCGGCCAGCTGAAGGAGACGGCCAAGTGCCCCCTGTTCTTGATGCTCCTGGTCAATTAGTTTAATTGACGATCCTTCTGTGGGCCTGTATTGTACTGCTAGTAATGGGGAATTTCTGAGATTTATTTTGCGAGTATTTACACGGGAGGACAAAATCTCCCGTAAATTTTCCTCAATTTGATTAGCAATTTAGGGGGCAAATGATTACCTTTTTAATCAAAACAAAATTTTTTGATCAGCAATATAATTTTTATTTTCATTCTCTAACGAATTTCGAGTGAAAATATGCGTTTGATAACCATGTGGACAAATTTTCTATTCTCAAACATAAATTCGTTTGATAGCTAGCGAAGAGTGGCGGGTGGTGGGAGAAGGGTGAACGGGCAAGCCGCAAGCAACAAGGGCAAGCGACGAGAATTTTTTTTTATTTCTATTTCTATTTCAAAAATTAAAAAAATAGAAAATTTTTACTTTTCATTTTTGTTTCAAATCTAATTTTGGACTAAAAATTTTATCCTACATATAAAAAAAATAAAATTGTGTTACTAAACGAATTTTTATTCCAAATATGTTTCCAAGAACAGAAAAATAGGAAAACATACAAATAGAATAATTATCATTGATGTCCTTAACAAGTGCTAGTTGTTATGAAAATTTCATACATGCTTTTATTTACTTCGTGAAAAATGAATGATTTAATTTTTTTTTATTTTGTAAATTGTCATTTGTTGGGGAAAATTTTTTCCGTTCAATTATACAACACAATTTGGAATTGGCTGTAATCATCTTCGCCTTGAAGATTTAGAAACACTAATTGTACAGAGAAAAGTTCACCATCTACATGGACCACCAAAGCTTGAAATACTTGTTTTCCTAAAAGGAATTAAATATAAGACAATGACGTTAGATGAAACTTCTTAAGGATTACGACTGCAATATTCTTTACCAACCCAGGGAAAGCCACTAAGATAGCGAACGCTCTCAGTTGGAAATCAACTATTGCACAAGTGATGGTTCGAGAATGGAGTCTTCTTGAAAGAATTCGAGATTCGGAGTACAAATTCAAGGTAACTTAACTTTCTAATCTTTTGGCTATTGGTAGAGTTGAACCAGAAGTGCAGTCAAAGATTAAAGCATTACAACAAGACGACCCTGAACTCCATAAAATTTGAGAAGGAGTTTTAGAAAAGAAAAGGCTAGAGTTCCAAGTAACTGAAGACAAAGTATTGAAATTCTGTGGGCAATTGTGCATACCTAATAATGCAAAGCTAAAGGAGGAAATCCTATCAGAAGCTCACCAAAGTAACCATAGCATACATCTAGGTAGCACGAATATATACTAGAATCTCAAATAATATCACTGGTGGAATTACATGAAGGTTGATATTGCCAAACACCTTGCTAAATATTTGATGTGTCAACAAGTAAAGGCAGAGCATTGCAAGTCCAGTGGATTATTACGACCACTAGAAATCCCAAAGTAGAAATGGGAACATATCACAATGAACTTCATCCTGGGACTTCCATGGAGCTAAAGAGGCCATGATTCTATTTGGGTAATAGTCGACAAGCTAACTAAGTTAGCTTAGTTCTTGGCGATATGAAAAGATTTCTCATTGGAAGAATATGCAAGGGTTTATATTCGACAAATAATTCATCTTCACGAAGTGCTAGTGACAATTGCTTCGAAGAGAGACTCCAAGTTTACTGCTACATTTTGGAAGAGTCTTTAAACTGCTATGAGAATAAAACTTCAGTGTAGCACAGCTTATTCGATTACTTTAAATAGAGACTCCAAGGATGATCCAAACACTTGAAGACATGTTATGAGCGTGTGTACTCAACTTTAAAGGAGAATGGGAAGGGCAACTACATCTTGTCAAATTCGCCTATAACAACAGCCACCAGCAGAGTATTGGGATGGCACCATTTGAAGCATTATACGGACGAGCTTGCAAAACCTCAGTCTATTGGGATGAGGTCAGGGAAAGAAGGATCACTAGCCTAGAGTTAGTCTAGTTGTTAGTAGACGCAGTGAAAGTGATTAGAGAAAGACTTAGAACCGCCTAAAGTCACTAGAAAAGTTATGCAGATAGGTGACACAAGCCTTGAAGTTCCTATAGGCGATCACATCTTCCTTAAGGTGTCACTTATGAGAAGTATTTCTCGTTTCGGCAAAAAAGGAAAGCTAAGCCCAAGGTACATAGGACCTTTCGAGATTTTAGAAAGAGTAGGGAATTTAGCTTACAGGTTAGCACTTCCACCTAAACTTACTCTAGTACATGACATGTTATATATATCCATGTTAAGAAAGTATGAGCTAGATCCTATACACATGCCAAACTTCGAAGAGATTGAATTTGATGACAAAGTGTCGTATGTTGAACAACTTACGCAGATTGTGGATAGAAAAGAGCAAATGCTGCGGAATAAAACATTTCCTTAATTAAGGTCCTTTGGCAACATCACGGGATGGAAGGAGCCACATGGGAAAGTGAGGAATCAATGAGACTCCGACATCCACATTTATTTGAAGAATCAAGTATGTCTTTGAATTTTGAGGACGGAATTTTTTTTAGAGAAGAAGAGTTGTGACATATTTGATTTGGACCCCTATCTAGACCGCGAGAGATGGACTAAGGATAGATACATCAGTAATGAGGATAGGTTGCGACTCAATTTTAGGGATTGTTTACGAGCCAACTAACTGATTAGGGGCAAGGCGACTCAGAATTAGGGTTGCGATAGACCAAAGCATTCAATTACAAAAGGACCATTCGACTATAAGGATCATCGTGGGCGATCACGTGCCGTCACGAGTAAGTTAATGGATGAGTATAGATCGATTTAGTTCGAGTACATATTAGTCGCGGATGATATTGCATGGTTAATGCATTGTTTGTGAATGATCCTAATACGATCTTGAACGACTGTGAGTCAGGGTAGGCTGATCGATCCTATTCGATTACATGACAATCGAGAGTCATTCAAGGATCGACCAAGCTCAACTAAGAATCACACATAAAACCCTGGACAGGCGTTGAACTCAATTTGACTACTTGCATGAGTTTTGCTAGTGCCACTTAAATTCGCATAAGTCGCATTAAAGCCGTTTCCGATCAAAACTTAGCCATAAATCCTAGTTTGATTACTTGTATTGACTTTATATGTTATCAAAGCATTCCTTTCCAATTAAAATGATTTTAGTGAATCCGTTAGTGCATTAATTGAAGAAATGCGTTAATTTGAGGATATAGACTTTAACAAACTAGAAGTGAGACCAATTTAGTCTGTTAAGATATAAATTGAGATTAGATAAATCTTGGGAGGCCATTCAAAGGGTGTAGGCGCCACTTTTGGGTAGACAAGCGGGAATGGACCGTTTTACCCTTCTTAAGTCTAACCAATATTTGAAAAATGAAGAAGCAATCTTAGCCCTTGATCTTGGATGATGATGTTGACAAGATGGAGGGCTAGGATTGCATCTTGTTCTCCAAGCTTGAAGCTATCATGACTTAGGACAATAGTGCAATGGGCATTCAATGTGAATGACCCATTTCTTTTCTAAGTCTCTTCTATTTCCTTAAGTTTTCTCTCCCTCCCTCTCCCTCACTCACTCTTTCACTCAATCGACCCTCGTCTTTCCTCTCCTCTCTCTCTCCTTTTCTCTCCCTTTTCCTTTTTCTCCTTCGCCAAGCTGCTGCCCGTCGCTACTTGGCTGTCGCTCATCGCTTGTCTGTCGTCCGCCTGACCAACCATCACTACACCGCCTCTATCTGCATATTTGTCACTGCGTCATTGTTGTTTGCTAAGCTCGCCATCCCCACAAAGTTACTATGTTGCTATCCTCTAGCCTCCATCAACCGCTCCTTATCTCGTTTCAATTGTTCGTAAGTAAATTTCCTAAACGTTCACTAGCTCGTTCTTGTGATTAATTTTGTATGGTTTGCTCATTATATACTTGGACTATAAGGCTCGGGAATGAGTAGGGAATGAGTATGTGATCGTTGAAGTTGCTTGAGTTGGCGTGATTCATAAGAATGGTTTATTTAGACTTAGGTTATAGCTTGGGTTAGAAATATTTGTTATCTAGGTTTAATCTTCTCGTTTGATTGCCATGGTTGGTTGTATAGAGTTATGTAATGTGGTTTATTGTATATTGTGACTATTGTGGTTGAATCGTCCATTAATGTTGTTATGGATTTATATTCAAGGATCATGCTTACAATATGGATGTGGTCTTCACATATAGAAGTTCATAGTTCATGGTCGATGCTTGAGTTTACATCAAGTCTCCGAAGCTAGAACAACATTGGTTCTTGGATGTGCGTGGAAGTATGTTGGGCCGAGTCATTCTTTTGCTTTGGCGATATTGAGATGTATCATTTGATCCAGGTTTGATCTAGGTCAGTGCTTGAACGTAACCGGTCAAACCACGATTTTAGTTTTGTGCTGGACATATTTTATTGACATATTTGCAATAGGTCATGAATTACATATCACTTGGCACGCCTTTGGGGCATTCATACTTGGACTTATATGAAAAATAAGACCAAATGCGCTTGATCACATGGTCACACGAGGGATTTCATCATCAAAGATTTCGGGGGATGATAGGATGCCCCGTTAATGAGAATGAGGTGCCCCCCTACCAATGGGATACCATTCGTGAGAATATTATATTGGAATGATTCTCAAAATGATGCCCTGACAAAGGTTTGGATGCTATGCTCGATGAGTCGAGACCATATCCTAAAGTTTCCGGAATAGTCGAAGGGTTTCAGCTATATGTGATTAATAATTGGACTCAAAATAGCATGGTAGTATGAGATGCTATGTGATTTTCTAGGCACTAAGCGTGTGCGAAGCACTTGAGTGCTTCGTGCATACATTGAGAGTTGTTTTATGCCTCGTGTATGTTTGACATGGCCTTATATGAGATGCATGAGACATGTGAGTGATTTAATTGTCATTTTTAGTGACTTAGAAGGCACGTGCATGCTATAGTTGTAGTGATAAATGAAGTGAGAAACATGTGGATATTTTGAAGGTTGTTGATTGAGTCTCGAAGGCTTCAATAATATTTTAGATGCTAATATATGTGAATATTATTGGCTATTAATTGTACTATTTGCGGCACGTGTGGATCCACATGCCTTTGTTTAGGACTTGAGAGACTTAGGTAGAGGATAAGTTCCTTCATGTATATGGTTAAGGCAAAACTTATGCTTGTTTTTTTTTTTTTTTTTGGTGAAATGTAAGAAATATATTGATAACTTTGGACAAACAAGAAATGGCGCCAACTTACACTCTGACCGCGCAGTAGGAAGAGTGGAAGGGAGTCGAAGGGAAAACAAAAGAAAGAAGAAAACGCCCATAACCCGGGCCGAGGCAAATCCAAACCTAGCAAACCTCTACTACATGCTTAAAGCGGGACGAGAGAACTAGGATGGTACAAAGACAAGCACCAACAACAACAAGCAAAGCTACGAAGAAAAGACCGGGGGGTCGAAGCCCCAATTCCTTTGAAGTCTTCTATTTCTTGGGGTAGGAGGCAAAACTTATGCTTGTTTGTTGTCAAGTAATCATAAAGTTTCGATGTAAGGCATCCGCCTATACGAGATTTGTTGAGTTTTCAATTCATTTATTGTTGTTTAACCCTTTTTCAGGATATGAGGTATAGTTCTAACGCCCCCACATTTTGGTCTCCCTGTACATATGGAAGTCATGATGCTTGACTTTAAGGACATTACAACCAATATCCTCTTCCAAAGCCACACCACGACGGTGTGGTGGATGAGGATGTGGATTTGGTTCACCATCTATTTGTGGCTTGGCTTGCCTAGGTCAATGAGAACTTTTACGGTTCTTTGCGTGGGTTTGACAGTCCACCTGAGGATGCTAATGGGTCGGTGCTGCCCCCTCTTGATGGTACCATGGATAACCCCGAGCCATCGCTGTGAGGACACTAGTGTTTGATGGGAACCATTTTTGGCAGCCGTCCTTGTAGAATGAGCTAGGACTAACCCCCTTATATCTTTTTGCGTGGGGATGACCAGTTCAAAATGGCCTAAAGTCAAGGGCTTGTAAACTTTAAAATATTCCGAGTATATAAGTAAAGCATGGGAGTTATATAGTATGTATGTTGTTCTTCCTTACTATCCATGGTGTTGATGATTGGGTGTTGGAGATTGCATGCTTCTGCATGTACTTAAACAAAAGATAAAAATCAGTGGGAAGACGACGCCTCCTGGGACGTTGTAAATTAATCCCGGTATTTGCGAATATCGCATTCCTGTGGGGAGGGAAGGTCCACGGTGTGACAACAACTATCATGTGTGGATCTTAAATGCGCTGCATATACATGATATATATGCATCCACATAAAGTGCATGCATGTAATTGCAACTTGTCATGTTAGAAGAGAAATCTCTCTCTAACCTTCTCTATAAATGATCTAGGTTTAATTAGAGGACCCTTATACCCTTCACTCTAAAACATGAATTCATCCTCTCCCTCATTGCTCATGAAAAGTTATTGTTCTCAGGTGCTCACACTAGTAACTCTATTACTCATTTTAGATAATTCATGTGTGTGCTTCTATAACAATTCAACGTCTATTTGCAGATTGCAAGAAAGAGAGGCTTTGCTCTAGCTTCAACAAAGCCTCTTAAATCCATCCGGCTTGCTTTCTTTGTGGAAAGGCAAGAATTGCTGCATATGGAAAGGAGTGATTTGTGATAGAGTATATGGTCATGTCATCGAGCTTCGATTATTAACCTGACCAAGAAAAGACGAAACTAGTATTCATTTTCCCATGAAACCAATGCTCTTCCACACTGGAAAGTTGAATTCTTCTTTGCTCCACTTTAGATACTTGAATCACTTGAACTTAAGTAGGAATTCCCTAAATTTCTTGGTTCGATGAAACAATTGAGGTACCTCAATCTATCGAATTCTAACTTCTATGGAACGGTTCCTCGACAATTGGGAAATCTCACCAAATTAGAAGTCCTCGATCTTCATGATTACAATGGAGATTTGGTTGTGGATGATATCCTGAGGGTTTCTTATCTTCAGTTACTAAAGCACCTTGACATGAGTGGCTCAATGATTGTGAACGAAAGAGTGCTCATGTAGGTGATTGGCATGCTCCCAGCTTTATTGCATTTGAGCTTATCGGGTTGTGGATTACATAATTTTCATCTGTTTTCTAATAACTTGGCCAATTCTACTTCTCTTGTTCATCTTTAGTACCTCAATCGTTTGAGTAATTTTTTTGAAGGTCCCATCCGAAGCACTTTATTTCAAAACATGACTTCTCTTCAGCATCTTGATCTTTCATGGAACTCTATCAACTCATCAATTCCCATGTGGTTTGATAAGTTTACAAGCCTTGCTCATCTCAATCTTGAGGTAAATTATATTGACAACATTGAAAGAGACTTATTCTCATTCTTAAAGAACAATTGATACCTCAAGTCATTGCGTTTGTATGCTAACCAAATTGGAGAAGAGATATCAACAACCTAAGGAAATTTAGCGGGACTCATCGAGAATAGCTTAGAGAGTCTAGAGAAATGTCTAAATCATCTTAAGGGTGCTCTGCCCTACTAATTGGAGCACTTCACAAACTCTAAATGTATTATGCTTTCTAGCAATTTCTTGTCTGGTCCAATCCCTAGTGTCATTGGATCATTGTCAAACTTGGAAACACTAGATCTTTTAGTTAATGGATTGAATGGGACCATTCCACCATCAATAGGTCGGTTGTCATCATTGAGATCGTTAGATCTTTCTAATAATCAATTGGTGGGGCATATTCCTGAGTCATTAGAGAAATTGGGGGCCTTGCAGTAGTTGTCTATTCATAGTAATCATTTAGAAGATGTTATTATCGAAATCTATTTTTCTAATTTGTCAAGGCTCAAGGAGTTGTGCATAGATAACAATAATAACTTGAGTTTTAAGGCAAAACCTAGCTGGATACCCCCTTTCCAATTGGCAATTATTTGGATGAACTCTTGTAAATTTGGAACGAAATTTCCTTGATGGATTCAACCACAAGTGGATGCCACAGATATTAGACTCTCTAATGCTTCCCTTTTTGGGCCCCTGCAAATTGGTAGCCAACTTGACGCTTTTCCGACTCAATCTATCTTACAATCAAATTGCCTTGCCAAAATGGTCAACCAACTTGACCTTTTCCTAGCTCGATCCATCTTACGATTAGATTACTGGGCCTTTGCTAGATGGGTTAGCCAACTTGACATTTCTAGGCTCGATCTATCTCATAATGAGATTACTAGGCCCTTGCTAAAATGGTCAGCCAACTTGACATTTTCCTAACTCGATCTATCTTACAATCAAATTAGACCCTTACCCAACATGCCCACTAACTGTTCCTATTTAGATCCCTCCCACAATTAGATCTTTGGATCTCTTCCAATAGATATTGGTATTATGTACCAGGTATGTTCTTTGTATCTCAATGATAACCTAATCAATGGTACTCTACCGTCATCATTATGCAACATGGAGTTGTTTGATTTAAATCTTGCCAATAATATAGACTATCTAGTAGTATTCTAGACTATTGGAGGGGTTCTTTATCATTCTTGACTTTGTCATTCAATAAGTTGTTTGGAGTAATTCCTAGCTCACTTGGATCATTGCCCCCACCTTAACCATCCTACACTTGAATGGAAACCGTCTCAATGGGGAGCTTCCTCAAGCTTTAGATTATTGCATAGGTCTGGTAATTTTAGATCTTGGAGAGAATAACTTCTCTGGAAGCATTCCGATGTGGTTTGACGAAAGCTTTTGGTCCTGAGGCTAGGAGAGAATAGGTTTGTTGGCAACATCCCTCCGCAACTCTGCTCACTATCAAGATTGAAAATGTTAGATATGGCAGTGAACAATTTGACGGGAACAATCTCACATTGTCTTGGCAACATGAGCAGCATGATCAACTTGAATCAAGGCAATCCATTTGGATCTATGGCCGTTGCTCCTATACAAGGTATAATTTCCATTTCATTTGGAGGCCAAAATCTAGATTGGGATCAAGAGCACGTGGTTGAGATCATGAAGGGAAGATATAACGAGTTTACCAAAATTGTTTTGCAACTTGTGGTCAATTTGGATATGTCTAGCAATTTTTTGAATGGGTCAATCCTCGAAGAACTTTTTTTCCTCTTAGGATTGCATGGCTTGAACTTGTCTAACAACCATCTCTCTTGAAATATTCCCATTGGCATGGGGAACATGACATCACTCGAGTCTCTTGATCTTTCAAACAACCACCTTTCAAAGACAATTCCGTGAGGCATTTTAGCATTAACACCCCCAGCCCACCTCGGCTTGTTGCAAAAAAACTTCATAGGGAAAATTCCAAAAGGAAATCAAATCCAAACACTCGATGATCCTTCCATTTATGCCAGCAATGCTCTACTCTATTGTGATCTTCTAATAAAAAAAAATGCCTCAGAGCCAAGGCCTCTCAACCATCGAAAATCCCTCGCCATGAAGATACACATGAAGAGGATAGGCTTGATAAGGCATTGTTCTATATGGTCGTAATGCTTGGATTTGCAACTACATTCTAGGGCTTTTTCGGAGTTTTGCAGTTCTAGAAGGACTTGAGACGTGCATATTTTAGCTTTGCGGATCAAGTAGCAAGCAAGGCATATGTGGTCATAGTGATGCAAGTAGCCAAGTTGAAGAGACTGAGAATGTCAAGAAGCACGTAAGAAATGAGCAACCTCATGCTCTCTCCCCTGCCTTTAGTTATTCATTTTGGGCGAACGTAGAACTTGTGCTCATGTGATCTCTTTCTATTCCATGAGTTTGCTTACTCAGGTAATGTAGTTACATTCTGTGACGTCTATTTCTCAAAACACCACTCTTTTTAATGTATATTCCGGGCCAAATTATGCTTTCTTCTCTCTTTCTTTTCAGCCTAAATATGACTTCCACTTGACTTCTTTTCCCTGTTAATGAATTCTAGTTTGAACAGATCTAAATGGGCCTCAACACTGACGGGCCTCCAATTCTTGGATCATAAGGGGACGGGTGGGGAAGCATGCAAACGAATTCAAAACCAGAAAATTTCCACCATGGTTGAATTTTAAAGTTGCTGGATTTCCAATCTTCTCGGTAAAAAATTGTGGCCGATAATTTTCTTGCAAGGATTTTACAAATGACCAAACAAAGAACTAAATTCCTACGTCCTCTGAAATTCTACAAGTATCGCTGGTGATTTTCCCTTAATATAATAAATATATTAATATTCCCATAAAATAGTAACTTTCGAACTTCTTTAAATTTCGCAAGTGATTTTCTATACCATTGTGAATTGACAACCTCCTAATTGATTTAGTCCGTTACCTTTTCAAGTTTTACAAGTGCAGTCTATCAACTACCAGCACTACATGTAGTTCACTAACAATTGTAAATTACCAACTTCTTGGAAATTGTCGACATTATCATGATATTACCAGATTCTTTGTAATTATACAGGTGTCTTTTGTAATAACTACTACTATAATACATTTGCCAACATTAATTTGGAATAGTAATTTATCTAATGTTGGTATTTTACTTATGACCCAGGAAAAATTCAATTGAAAGTCGAGAAATTTCTTAGAGTGGCGATAATTTTTGAAAGGATTACTCGACATTTCAGTTGTTGGTCATACTCTTTTTTACTGATGGTATTATATATCTATCAACTAAGTCAGAAATCTACTAACAAACGGTAAATTTTGTAGCTTTTTAAACGCCTAGACCATAGAAAGCTGGTCCCCTAAGCTGAATTTGGTTTTTTTTTTTTTTAGTATTCCTTCGGACGTTGAAGTCGAAAGTGAAGGGCGCTGATTTGCCCATTGAAAATGGGGATAGTTCCGGTTTTTGATGTTTGGACAGGATGAGTTTTGCATGGAAGCTTATATATTTTCAGTGACTATGTAGAATCTGAATTTATCCTTATATAAAGATAAAATTCTGGTTGACTTATCAAATTTAGCTTTACCTGCATCGACCATCTTAAATTGCTTACGGTTACTTAAACATGGTGGATTTGTTTAGCACATTAGCCTCTGCAACTAAAGAGATTGTCTGAAGCAGCTCTGAACATATCGCCACTGTGAAACACATTACTGTTTGGGAAATTTCCCCCGTTTGTCTTTCTTTTTGGTCTTTGTAAACTACTGGCTGCACATAATTTCCATGGGAAACACTAAAAAGAAGAAGAAGAAGCCCCTCTTCACATGCCCAGCCGATGTATCCAGTCTTCCTTTGGAAAACACATCATTGTCGAGTTGGGCAAGAAATCACGGCCTAATTGGAGTTGGGGAGTTTCCGGCCTAATTCAGATCCTAGGAGGAGGCTCTGCATTTAACAAAATTCTAGATGAGTCCGTCCTTCTCCAATACCTTTAACCTTGGGCTATAAAGAGAGAGATGAATGTGCAGACCACATCAACCTCCCCTAAAATATAAATTGAGGTGAGAATTCAGTTTAAAGTGCTGGTATTGACGCACAAGACGTTAGGAACCAGAGCATCTCGATAAGTAGAGAAGAAAAAAGAAAAAAAAAAGAAGAGCGGGGAAGCAATGTTTAAGATGAATGTCTGTACACCAGTTTTTTGTCAGAAAGGAACAACGCCCCCATTATTGAATTCAAATCTAATCCAACGACTAAAAGAATTCTATCCTTTTTCTAATTTATTTCGAGACGCCAACAAATTGGTTGTTGGGGGGGGGGGGGTGTGATGTGGGCGCGGAGGTAAATCCTTCGGAGTAGCCGTGCCTGTAATGGGCACCACAACTAAGCGGAGGCAGTTCAGTTTAGAATGGGGCTAAATTATGCCAGAAGCTTCTGAATTTGTGCCTCTTGCTGACGATATGGTGCTAGATAAGGAGGTTAGTGTGTATGGAACTGGGGAGGGCTATTGCAAGAAAGTTCATTTTCATTGATCTAGAGAAATTCGCTATAAGGGCTATAGACGGGTGCAAACTCACGTACAAAAGGAGGTCAAGATTCAAAAGAGCTTAATCACGAGAGAAAGCATATATTAGCAACCAATGCATTTGCATCTGCTAGTAATTCGATTATGCTAAGATCATTAGTTTTTCACCAGTCACGAAAAATTGCGGGGGTTGAAGACTCCTCTCCTTCAGAGGCTTGCTTCCTTTGCTTTTTCCGAGCCAGCCAGAAATTAGAGAGGATACTCACAAGATAGCGATCTCCAACCCAAATTTTCTTGCACTCGATACTTCAACCGTTTGACATAGTTCTATCAAATAAAACATTTAGACTTTCGATTTCCCTTTCTAGTCCATGTTGTTTTGGTGGCACTTGTTCTCCCTTTTAATTGCATCTTCATTGCATTACATGCTATTTTTTTTACGACATTTGTTCCAAAGTGTGTTATGCGTGCAAAACCCTTTGTTCCATTATCCTAGGTAGCCTATATTTTCATTCGTCCTATTCTCTCTTATCAATCTTGATGCTCTATATGTTGCTTCAAGACAAGTGAAACAAAAGGGATTTGTTTTATTAATTCTCTCTAAGGACGAAAGCCAGTAGATAGAGGAATAGTTTCCTTTATTCTCTTTTTCGGTTTTCATTTCTCTTAATCAAATTGGCGGAAGGATGCTTTGTGTGTGTTGATTTTGTGGTTCAGCGTACAATACGGCATCGTCTGCGAGCTGACTCGAATGGAACCTGTCCGATTCAGAGTCTCTCCGAGTGTCCTGGGGCTTCAGATTTGAGAGGCGACCAGGGGGACCGATGCCGGGGGAGCAGACCGGGAAGTCGCCGGTAGATGGTGACTCGCAGAGGTCGCTTCTGTCCCTCTTGAAGACTTACCAGCTCTGGCGGTGGACGATTTGATTTCGCGGAACGAGGACGAGAAAGCAGAATTAGGGTTTCAATTTAGCTTATTTTTTAATATAATACAAATAAATTTTGCATTAAAAATTAAATTGACATTGTTTTAGCCTTATGTTTTATATTTTAGTCACGTTATTGCCACTTATGAGACACAAGATATTTAAAAAAGTGATGCTGGCATTTTCCATTGGCTAAGTTGGCCAAACTTTACGAAAGGACTCAATTGTGGGAGTTAATTGTACTTTTGTAAGTTTTAGAATTAAATTACACTTTCATGACAAGTTTAAATTGTTTAGTGTACTTATTCTAAAATAAAAAGAATATTGGACTAGCTCTAAAGATGAAGTGATGATCTTGCGAAAAGTCATAAACATTGACTTTGACTTGTAGTTATCATAGGCTTTCATTTTCATGAACTTTGACATGTGACTAACATTTTCCAAACTTGGCGTATACGTTATACGTAGACTTTCACTTTCATGACCTTTGATTGAAAAGAACATGTAAACTCACTTTATTGCAATTGAAAACTACATTGATAAATTAGATTCCTTACTATTATTAGAAGTGATAGATGCATGCATTCGTCTCTCGCATGACTAGGTGAGAAGAAAAGGAACATGTAGACTTTCTCTCTATTGTAGTTGAAAACCAAAGCTATAGATTAGATTCCTTACAATTATTAGATATAGTAGATGCATGCATCCGTCTCTCTCACGACATGTAGACCCTTGGGGTGCAAGACAACCTATGAAATGAGAATACACTCAAATACTAAAATGAGCATTCTGAACGTTCCAATACACTAATCATTATTACTCACCCAAAAAATATTTTTCAATATAATATTTTTGTATCGGAAAACATAATTAAAAATATAATTTTTGTATCGGAAAACATAATTAAAAATATAATTCTTGTTTGAACATGAAACTTAGTGGTTAGGATACATTAGAAACGCATTATAATGCTTATATTATCTATATGGTAGTTACAAAATCTGGTCTTCTGCTAATTTCAGGATAAAAAAAGTCCACCCTTGTCGTACCACATTTTTGACAAGGAGCAGTTCCACGATCCTTTTTTCCTTCCATGTACCGGTGCACACACCAGGTAACCTTAGTCTAGTCTTGAAGTATTTGGATATTAGCTATAATTACTTGACTTTTAGGGCAAATTCCAAGTGGCCCCTTTTCCAACTCGGATTTGTTTGGAGCAACTTTTCCACAATGGATGGAGACACAAATGGAGGAGCATGTCATAAGTCTCTCGACTGCTTTCGTATTTAGGGTTTTGCCCAGGTGTTCAGCCTAATAGGTCACTTTTGTGGCTTGATCTCTCCCACTCTAGCACAGTGAACTGAGATCAAAACAAAGTCAAGATAATAAGAGTGTGACTCTAATTCGATTCGATTCTCTAGTAAAATTGTGGTGCTCCATCAATTATTTTTATTCAATCAATTTTCAGGAAAATAATTTCAACATGGAAATTAGTTCGCTGTGAGGTTGACATCTTTGTCACACGATATGACGTCTGCATATAGAAAGATACGGTTTCATTGTGAAAGATGCATGATTGGTCTCCACCATTACACTCTAACTTGAACATAGCTAGGTTTCAAGCCCAAAAGAGGGCTCTGAACATTTCAAACAAGCGAAGAGAAATCTAAAGCAAGGGTTTATGAGATATTTTGTTTTAATTAGGTAAGTTTCAATATTAAATCTGCCAAATTTCAAAAACAAAGAGAGTAAAGATTGTAGATCTACCAAATCCCCAATTCCCTTCCCTTTTTTTTTTTTTTTTTTTCAATTTCTTTCTTTTAAATTTTTTACAGGTACTCTTTATTTTAAGTTTTTCAATAGACACTTAGCATGGCGTACATTTAACAGGAATTTGGCAGCCCTATCCGCATATTTTTAGCAACGGCATTGGAAATTTATTAACTAAATCAGAAATCTCGACCGAAAATTTTGCAGCCTTTCCAATTCCATTTATGAATATTTGCTTCTGTGGTCTCTCTTAGTACCCATGCGCAGCCTGAATTTCGCTTGTCCCCTGAAGTTGAAGTTGTTTGTTTCCTTTTTTTTGCCAAGAAAGATGAAGTCGAAGGGGAAGGCGCTGATTTGCCAATAGAAAATGGGGATGGTTCCGGTTCTCAAAGTTTGCACAGGATGAGTTTGCCAAGAAGCTTGTCTATTGTCAGCGACTCTGTAGAATCTCAGTTTAACCTTACGTAAAGATAAAATTCGGGTTGCTTTATCAAATTTAGCTATCCCTGCCTTCGCCATCTTAAATTGCTTAAGTTTACTTGATCACGAGTTGGTTTTCAAAATACTTTGGGTCGTGGGTTTTCTGCACAACTACTTGCTTCCTTAACGAGGAATGTTGCAGTTTATAATCATCCCTTCTATCCTGGAAACTCGTTGAAGTAATTTGCCAGAACTGTGTTTTCTTCCTTCGATTCTGTTTATTACCTTGATTTTTCTGTGTTTTTTTTAGGTGAGAGGCCTCTTGATCGAATCCAATCTACGAGTATCGAAATTGATGGCAAAGTACGATCCCTGGCTTCTCTTATCTTCCCCTTGGTTAATGACCTTTGATCTCCGTGGTAAAAAAACAACCATGCTGTTCTCCAATCTAAACTAGGCTTTATCTCTGATAAACGTTATTGCATTATAACTCATTATCAATTGGCTACACATGTTTTGAGTCTATGGAAGATTTGAACTGTTTATTGAGTTTGAATTTCTCAATCCTTTTGATATCATTATCCATCCAAAGCTTGTTGCTACATTTTCCTATACAACACGGTGGTTAGATTCTCTCTCTCTCTCTTTTTTTAATGCTTTGAGCAGTGATATCGAATGTTTATCCCAACTCATTGACAGACCTTTTTTTTTTCTTCTTCTTTTTTATATTATAAAGACATATACGGTCTGATTCTTTGTCCTTGGGAGGATTTTTCTCTTTATTTTTTGTTACGCCTCGAACCTTGAGCGCGCGCACATCCCTCGATGGTCGATAGAATTTTGTGACATTCCCAGGACTCGTCGCCAACCCTTTTCATTTTATTGCACATGCGGAAGCAAATTAACTAATCCTCTTACAACAACAAACATAGGATACATAAGTAGGACAATCGGTTTCAAATCAAATACATTTTCATCAACATCTCAAGCTTATATAAAATGTCCATCTCATAAAGAACTACCGAGCCACCTATGCTCTTAACCCTTCCACTTCAAGCTCCAAGTTCTCCACATTAGAGACCTGAAAATGGTTATACAATAAATAGTAAGATATAAATCTTAGCGAGTTCTCCCTCTGGTCCCTCGATGAGGATACCAACTCAACTCGGGGTATCTCTTCAGAACCACCCCACAAACAAACCAAAGATCAAGAACTAACACTCAATAGTCGATTCGCATGCAACCTTACTTGGTATGCCATACTCTGCACGTTGAATCTCAGCACAATACACGCAATGCACATGGCCATTAAATGATGCAATTTATCAATCATATACAAGTCGCGTCACAAGCAATCTCACCTGACCATTGCCACACCCTGCATGTTATCAATTCATGTGTGCGTACCATAAACAATGTGCTCAACTCATGCACAGTTAAAACCAAAACTGCCATGATTCTCATACGCTCTTGCACATTAGTGTGCCACACAGCACATATCAATCACTCACACGGGTCCCGATTATAAAATAAAATCGATATGACACGTCACATTCCATGCCACACAATTTTATCCCATAATAAGACCCAACCATCTCAACACTCATGCGTTCCAATTAATTATTACTACCTGCACAGATAGTTTTACCTGACACACATCGGTATTGATTATTACTAACCACACAAGTAGTTTTACTCGACACACATCGGTATTGATTATTACTACCCACACAGGTAGTTTTACCAGACACACATTGGTATTGATTATGGCGTCTCATATAGGAGTAATGTCCACCGACACACACCGGGGACGGGTTCTCTTAGCCTTTAACGTCCACCGACACACACCGGGGATGGGTTCTCTTAGCCTTTAACATCCACCGATACACAATGGGGACGGGTTCTCTTAACCGACACACGACCAATCAATCTCGGCCCAAGACACCGTGCATTGCACTCAAATGCCTTAATTAAAATAGTGATCCTGATCTATTTTCTTCATATTAAAAACATCCGGAAAATAGTCGTGTGTGGGTAGATGGTCAATTCAAACCAGAAAAATTGATACATTTCCTTTTTTAAACCCCACTATTTGGTATAGTACTTTTTTTTTTGTCGAAATATTTGGTATAGTACTTAAAAACCCTTTTTCAATGTCAAAACCCGACATCCAGGATTTTTTGAATAAATATCAAAATTTTCAATCACCACACAATTGCACAAATCATCACTCAATTCATGCAGATGCCCATGCATTTACACATCCATTCACTTTACCATCAATTAATTAAAGCTAAGCATACTTAATTAAACACATAAACCACATTAAGCAAATAAAGTGAGATTAAGTTAAACTAATCTAATCCATCCATCTAACCACCTATCTTAGGGCTAATACAACTTAATTAAATCTCATAAACTAGAATTAACTCTAACTAAATCAACCCTAAGCAAGTTTAGGCACTAATCGAATGATTAGAAGCTAAACTCACCCGTTAAACGGGCCAGAGACATGGACGCCGTGGCAACGATGGAGGCTACACTCAGGGATCTCAACCACGACAATTCAAGGTAGTCCTGGGGCTGAAACAACAGCCACAACCTCTGCCTCCCTCTGAAATTCTGGAAAACTAACTTGCCGAAGGAGAAACGGAGTTGGGCGGTTGATCGAAGCTCCAGTGAGGGGTTGGTCGGCAACCGACAGCACCTGGGTTTCAAGGGGGAGTTGCTGGTGGCTGGAATGGGCGGAGGAAGGGTCGGAATGGGAGAAAAATGGTTGAAATCGCGAAACAATGTAGGCTACAGGTGAACCGACGGACCGGTGACCGGTTTCTTCCGACTGGCGCACGGGTTGGCCAACGGCTCTGTTCGACGAGCGTCCGAGTCCTCCTGAACGGTTTGGACCTTCTGAGCATGATGGTGGGTGGCACGAAAGCTGATTCTCATGGGAAGACAACGAACAACTCGAGTTTTCACAAGAAGGTCAGCTGGAGCAGAACAAGGCCAAGCGGTTAGACTGCTGCTAGCTTTTAGCCGGCCGGCGGGTTAGACGGTGGCTCCGACCGACAAACAGCCAACTCCAGGCATATGGTATAGGTCTCCTAAGCACGGTGATGGGTGGCACGGGAGTTGATTCACACGGGAAGCCAACAATCAACTTAGTTTTTCACAAGAAGGTTTGCTGGAGCAAAAGGAAGAAGAAAGGAAAACAAGAGAGAGAGAGGGTCTGGTCGAGAGAGGCTGAAGAGGGGAGAGAGAAAGTGAAGTGAGAGCTATCAAGGCCCCATCAATGCCCCATAAAGCATGCCCCAAGTCCCCATGCACATGACCTCATCTTCTCTATCTTCCTTTGCCCTTATCCACTTGCTTTTAGGGGCAAAATGGTCATTTCCACCTTGCACAAATTCCCAATCTGCCCTTGGGCCGAAATTGATGGCGGTCCTAAGAAATGGGCTTGGAAATAAATAGTAATAGGCTCGGAAATTGATTGAGCTCAAATGGGCTTAAGGTTAGGTAATGGGCTTGGAAGAGAAATAGTGGATTGGGTCCAATGGGCTCACTTGCTTGCCTTAGGCCCACCATGGTGGCTGTCCCACCTTGGGCCTAAGGTCCACACTGGTTTTGCTTGGCCCACATCCTCACAGGCTCGCTTCCTTAGTCCAAAAATCCCTTTTACAAATATTTGGCTTAACTGGTGCCATCGATCGTCAAAGTAGCTTCATCCAAAGTCTATCCCGGACGTTCCCAATAATTCGAAGTCCAATCTTTAGTTCTCATGCCATGTAAATTTCACCCAATGCCATTTTGGGTACAACTCAGACTGACATGCGGCTTTGAGGATTCATGCGTAACCGACTCGTGCCAAACCACGTTCAAGACCTCTCGACACATGGACATCCTTGACTACATGAAATTGTGGATGATGGATTCTTATTTCAAAGTACACGATTACTGAGGATCGACCTAGGGTCATTCGTGAGCTCAATAGTAGTAAACGGAATCACCCATCGTTCCATTATGTTCTGTCCGCGAATCAACTTCTAGTCGTCCTTGAAATCGGCCTACCTATCTACAGGATCTTCCTCACGCAAGTCTCACAGTCAAGTCGTTTTCCCAAGTCAAGTTCTTTAGTCGCACAAGTTCTATCATCATTAGCTTTTCCCCTCAAAGTCAGTATCTCATAAGTGATCAATTCCGAGTGAGATCAACCAACAATGCATTGACAAAATTCACATTCCTTCTACCCTCAAAGGGCTCGAATTTTAGGATGTCACATTTTTTCGATAGCTCTAAGTTTCTTAGTGTGGTTTATATGTTGGAATGGTCCTATGACCCTTTCACTTGCTGCACATGAATTGCGCTAATGATCTCTTGCTTTGTTACCATTACTATTTGTTTTGTGATTTACATCCATGGGAAAAACTAAACGCATAACTAAAGAATCAAACTATATCCTTCTATTGAAAGAAAAGCCTACATAGAGAAAGTTTTTTTATAGATTGAACCGTTCATATTTTCTAAGGTCAAAATCATCATTTATCTAGAGTTTTTGTGGGTAAAGCAAACTCTAGTTTAAAATAGGTGTTGTGGGGGAAAAGAATTCAGAAGTAAAGAATGAATATTTACATTTGTGATGTTGCAAAAGTATTCGCAATATATTTTTCGTTGTTGTTTTCTATAGTCTTGCTTTTTAAGCAATGGCTGACATATTCCCGTGCGTTGCACGAGCAATAAGACTAATTGAGATCATTATTTCGATTGTGATAATTTAGTAAAAATCATAACTTGAATTGAACAGTACCATTCTAAGCATGCATTTATATAGAGAAACAATCATTAACCCATAAGACTTGACTTAGTTCGTGACCAGCACTACAAAAAATTAAGCATAATTCTCCACTATCTCCTTAGTCTGCTTTTCACTTGGACTAATTTGTAGAGGTTGAATTCAATCTTCAGGATGGGGCCCAATCATCAATTGACAAACTCCAATTGCAATAGTGAATGTGCCTTTTCTTTTATGACTATGATTATTATGAGTAATGGCTGGCAAATTCTTGTGCTTAGCACAAGCGATGAGACTAATTAAAATCATTATTTCGCATTTGATAATTTTGAAAAAAATCATAATGTGAAATGAATTGTATCGTTATAGACATGCATTTTTATGAAGAAACAATTATTAACTCGTAAGACTTAGACTTAGTTTGTGTTCAGCACTGCAAAAATTAGGACTTATTTTCCACTACCTCATTAGTGCAGGTAACTGACCAAAAAAAAAAAAAAAATTAGTGCAGGTGCTTTTCACTTGGACTAAAATGTAGAGGTTGAATTCAATCTTCTGGATGGGGCCCGGTCATCAATACACAAACTCCAATTGCAAAATGGATGCGCCTTCTCTTCTCTGCTTGCGAGACTCTCCCTCATCACTCACGGGGAGATATTGTTCTCGAGTCCTCTCACTAGTAACCCTATTGCTCATCTTAAATAATTCATGTGTTTGCTTTTGTAGAAAATCAACTGCCATTTGTAGAGAGCAAGAAAGAGAGGTTTTGCTCCAAATGAAACGCTTAAGGCCAATCCTTTGTACTTGATGCAGAACTATTGAATCGCTTTCAGAATACCAGAACCATGGAAATTCATAAGAAGTAATTTGTTGGAAATGCTCGATGTTTCTTTTGTTGATTCCAAGTTCTCTACAATTCATAAAGCTAGAAACTTCACCAGTGGAATGAAATTGATTGAATTAAGGTTAAAAATCAGCACTTCCCTTTCTATAAATTCACAGTAAATAATCCAATGATAGACATTACATTGCCTTTGTTTTATTGCACATTCTACTTGATAAACTGTATCATCTTTGAGTGCCTTTTCATTGGGATGCGACCAAAATACATTCAGAATCAATCGTGATATTAATATGCTATATTTGATGGTAGTAATTCAGTTCTGAATATTTCAATTAGATCAATTTAGTTTTAAATCTTTTGCATTGTGCGAATTGACTACATCTGGTCAATTTTGGCAAAAAATAACTAACCTGAGCAATTTTTTAAGTTTTTCTGAAATTTTTATTACTTTTTTGGTTTTTTCTTTTCTTTTTCTTCTTTTCTTCCCTTTCTTTTTTTCCCCCAACTGTGGGCCGACGAAGGCCCGACACCCTTGCCCAAGCTAGGTGAGGGTGTCGCACCTCTCATCAGCTAACATGTGAGGGTGTGAGCCCTCGCCTATGACTGGCAATGGTCGGCTGGCAACCTCATAGGCCAAAGTGGTAAAGAAAAAAAAAACAAAGAAAGACAAGAAAAGAAAAGAACAAAAATTATAAAAGATTCAAAAAATTATTAAAATATTATGTAACAAAGTCTCTCCATGGTCATAACCCTAAGAATTTTTTAAAACTCTTTGTCGAGTAGGCTCGACTTTAAACTCTCTCAACAACGTTTATGTTTCAAGTGAATAATTCATCAATTACTTATTATTGAAAAAGTCTTCTCACATATCTTGATTCAGGCTTTTTTTAACAAAAAAGAAAGGAGAATGTCACCTCTCTTTTACTGGCTTTTGGGACATTATTGGCTCAACTGAAGCTTTTGCAGAAATGTTTAGGGTCGCAAAATAGTTTGTCATTCTACAGTTGTTGGAATTTTTGGGAATACACGATATGTACTTTATCAAAGAAATAAACAATGCAACCAAATTAACATGGACGCTCGCTCAGCCGGTTTCAATTTTTAAGTTGTGATAACGAGGCATGACTACTCCTTTAGGATTGCTACGTCACAAAAGAAAAGAGGGATATATTTACTAGAAATTCTAAAACTTATTATGATAGTACAATTAAGTTCCAAAACTTGCAAAAATTGTAATCGGGTCCTATAACTTGTCAAATTGATGCAATCGAGTCATTCTATTAATTCTGTCTAACTTGGTTGACGGTAAATGCCGACATGGTTTTTTTAAATATTTTATCTCTCCTATGTGGTGATTAAGAGACCAAAATGTCATTTTGATCCAAATCTCTTTTTAAATTCATTTTTATTTAAATTAAATAAAAAATAAGCTTTTTTTCTTTTTTAAAAAAAAAAGGAAGAAGAAGAAGAAGAAGCAGGCAGCGAGAATGCTAGAAGCTTGGAAAGTCAATTGCTAAATGAAACGGTTCTGGCCAATCCTTTGTACTTGATGCAAAACAACTGAAACGCTTGCAAAATGCTAGAAGCTTGGAAATTCATAAGTAATTGGCTGGAAGTGCTTCATATTTCTTCTTGTTCATTCCAAGTTCTCTCGACTAAGAATGCGGAAAGCTAGTAATAATACTAGTTGAATGAAATTGATGTAATTATGGTAACAAATCAGCTTTTGCCTCTTGTAAATATACAGTAATACATTGCCTCCTTCTTCTTTTTTGAGAAAAAGTTATACTGCGTAATTAACTCAATAAACAGTATCATCTGTGACCTCTCTTTTCTTCTTTTCTTTTTTTTTTTCATTAGGACACAACGAGAATATTTTCAGAACCGGTCACAGCATCAACATGTATTATCCTGGAAGTTGCTTGATTTATGGCAAAGATAGAGAGAAGGTTCGATTGACTTGGAGTTATTTACGAATACTCAGTGCTTTCCTTACCTATAATTGACACTCAAATGGTGGTAGTCACATTTTATAATAATATAATGCATATGCACAACAAAGTCTTTCCATGATTTTGGCCCTTAATTCTCAGACCATGTTATCTTTTGATGAACGGATATATATATATATATATATATACTTGATCTATATGAACGGATAATTTAAGAGCATAGAAAACCGACGATCCAAAGTAGTTCAAAAACCATGTTTGAATAAACTTAAGTAATTTAAGATGGTGAACGCAGGTATAGCTAAACTTGATAAAGCAACCAGAATTTTATCTAACATAAGGTTAAATTCAGATTCTGCACAATCACCGACCAGGCAAACTCATCCTATCCAAACATTACTTTTTAAAAAATGGCCGACAAAATCCTACATGTAGCATCCTACATGTAGCATGGGCAACAAGACTAATTAAGATTTTGATAATTTAGCAAAAATCATAACATGAAATTAACTATGTCGTTATAGACACGCATTTATATAGAGAAACAGTCATTGACCCATAAGACTAGACACGCATTTTTAAAGTAAACAATTATTAACTCATAAGACTTAGACTTTGTCCGTGTTAGGCACTACAAAAATTAGGCGTAATTCTCCACGATCTTCTTAGTGGAGTTGCTTTACACTTGGACTAACTTGTAAAGGTTGAATTCTCTCTTCCGGATGGGGCCCAGTCATCAATTCAGATTCTACACAATCACCGACCAAGCAAACTCATCCTATCTAAACATTGCTTTTTAAGCAAGGGCCGACAAAATCCTACATGTAGCATGGGCAACAAGACTAATTAAGATCGTTATTTCGATTTTGATAATTTAGTAAAAATCATAACATGAAATTAACTATGTCGTTATAGACACGCATTTCTATAGAGAAACAGTCATTGACCCATAAGACTAAACACGCATTTTTAAAGTAAACAATTATTAACTCATAAGACTTAGACTTTGTCCGTGTTAGGCACTACAAAAATTAGGCGTAATTCTCCACGATCTTCTTAGTGGAGTTGCTTTACACTTGGACTAACTTGTAAAGGTTGAATTCTCTCTTCCGGATGGGGCCCGGTCATCAATTCAGATTCTACACAATCACCGACCAGGTAAACTCATCCTATCCAAGCATTGCTTTTTAAGCAATGGCCGACAAAATCCTACGTGTAGCATGGGCAACAAGACTAATTAAGATCGTTATTTCGATTTTGATAATTTAGTAAAAATCATAACATGAAATTAACGATGTCGTTATAGACACGCATTTCTATAGAGAAACAGTCATTGACCCATAAGACTAAACACGCATTTTTAAAGTAAACAATTATTAACTCATAAGACTTAGACTTTGTCCGTGTTAGGCACTACAAAAATTAGGCGTAATTCTCCACGATCTTCTTAGTGGAGTTGCTTTACACTTGGACTAACTTGTATAGGTTGAACTCTCTCTTCCGGATGGGCCCCATCATCAATTTACAAAGTCCAATTGAATTCTCTCTTACAAGAATAGATGTGTGTTTTTCTTCTAGTACTGTGATTATTATAAGCAATGGCCGGCAAATTCCCGTTCACAACACGGACAACAAGACTAATTAAAATTGTTATTTCAGAATTGATAAAAATAATAACGTGAAATGAACGGTGCCGTTATAGACACGCATTTTTACGGAGAAACAATTATTAACTCATAAGATTTAGACTTAGTTCGTGTTTGCCACTGCAAAAATTGGGCGTAACTTTCCTCTATCTCCTTAGTGGAGCTGCTTTTCACTTGGACTAATTTGTAGAGGTTGAATTTAATCTTCTAGATGGGTCCTGTCATCAATTTACTAACTCCAATTGTAATAATGGATGTGCCTTCTCTTCTCTGATTATGATTATCATATGTGGATCTCACATGTGCTACATATACATCCTTCAAGATGGCACACATGCATGCACATAAGGTGCATGTGTGGAACCCCGACTTGTCACATTAAAAGAAAAATCTCCCCCTGCTTTTCTCTATGAATGATCTGGGTTTAATTAGAGGTTCTTAAACCCCCACTCTCTAAAATGTAAATTTGTTCTCTGCCCACGTGATGATCCCTCATTGCTCATGGGGAGATATTGTTCTAAAGTCCATTCGCTAGTAAATCGTATTGCTCATTTTAAATCATTCAGGTTTATGCTTCTGTAGAAACTCAACTTTTATTTGCAAGAGAGCAAGAAAGAGAGGCTCTGCTCTTAGACAAAGCATCAAAGACCCATCTCAATTTGTGTTAGCGAATTTTTCTTTAATATAGTTCGGGTTTTAGTATCCTCGAAATTCGAGTTATGGAAAATTACATTTTGCATTCCACGAACTCTAAATGGAGAAACTAGAAAAGCAATTTAGAAGCTACTCACTACTATAGCTCGCCATCATTGTCACATTATAATCTTCTAGCTTGACACATTTCAGAAATCATAGGAAGGACAAGCGCATCAAAATGTTTAGCATCGTTTAATCAGACATGTTAAATTATAAATGTAGTTTAATTTCCTCATAAGTTGATGTATGTTTTGTAGTGATCTTTGTCGTTTAATTATAGAAGCTACATGCGAGAAAAAAAAATTAACGGGGCGAAACAAAGCATGCGACACACTTCAGGGAAGAGAAGTTTTGGATGGATAACTGTAGAGAAAGTAAAATTTCGTGCCTTTTGTTAGGCCCTTATGTTCCCCTCTCAGTCAAACTTAAACTGTATAATGGATAGTTTCACTCTGAGGAAAAAAAGACAACGTTGGTGAACTGAGTCTTATAAAGAAATATTGACCCTATTTTATAATTACATATTGTTGATTTGACCATGCTAACTACAAGCGATCAAACAATGAAATAAAGGGGACACTTGATTTGCATAGATTGGCCGGTGTGGCCTACTCCATAGGGGGAGCATTGTGAGATTTCACTATAAATCAAGCAATCAAGTGATATAGTGGAGATTACAATTGCATTCAAGTAACTCAATCACCCTTAGTGTTTTTTGTCCCTAATTAAACCCTATAACGTTTATTCTTCACAATTCCTAGCAACATATTTCTGAATATCACAAAGAAATTTCCAAATCTTACCGCATGATTTCACAGCTTGAACACCAACTTCCTGAGACTTAATTCACGAATTATTCTCCATCAATTTTATGAGAATTCCGTTGACCCGGGAACTCTCCATAGACGGCGATTATGGAGGCCAACTCCCAAAAGAGATTTACTTTTTTTTTTTTTTTATATTAAACGTGGAACTCTAGGCCTTGCCGAATCCAACCCAAATTTGGAAAGTTGATATCCCTAATTTGTTATGAAACTTAATCCAACTTGGACTTTACTTTTAAGTTTTTAATTTTATGCTTATTTATCTATCAAATTCCCAAATAGAAAATCTCTTATATGAATTTAGACTTTCGCTTACGAGCCCAAACTCGAGACATATTCCAACACTAATAGGAAGCAGAGTTGAGAAGAGAGCTTAGTCCAGTTGATTTATTCATGCTTAGTGATGAGAGGAAGAAGGATAAGCATGAGCCTGCCGTGGAGGACATTCTATGCGTTTTGTAGAAGAACTTAAATATTGGTGACGATGAAGAGCCAACCAACCCCCCCGGGGGTCTCTCTCTGTGGCACATGCTTTATTCAAGAGCTTCCTGTCTAAGGCACCAATGCCCAAGGCACCTTCTTAACAATGAGAAGTTTAGGGTGGAAAAGCTCGAGCGATGATTTAACAAATGTTCATGTCCATCATCGGATGAAATGGTTAAGGCCAATCCTTTGTACTTGATGCAAAACTATAGAAGCGCCTTCAGAATACCAGAAACTTGGAAATTTATAAGAAGTAATTAGTTGGAAGCACTTGATGTTACTTCTTGCTAATTCCAAGTTCTCGACTATAATGCAAAAAGCTAGAAACTTTACCAGTTCAATGAAAATGATGTAATTAAGGTAAAAAATGAGCCCTTTCCTTTCTGTAAATTTACAATATATAATCTTTCGATAGATATTACATTCCCTTCATTTTATTGCACTATCTAATCAATAAAATGTACCATCATTAAGTTCTTTTTCATTAGGACGCGATCATTGCAACATCAACATGTATCATCCGGGAAGTTGCTTTATTACATAGAGAGAGAACATTCACTTGACTTGGAGTTATTCATGGATTGCCTGTGTTATCCTTACCTATAATCGACACTCAAATGGTGGCTTTTACATGTCTTAATAAGAGAATGCAAATGCATAACAAAGTCTCTCCATGAGTGTAGTCCATAAGAATTTTTGAAAACTCTTCATTTGTTGAGTAGACACCAATTTAAGCTCTCTAAACAACCAGGAAAGTCTGAAAGTTTTTGTGATTTGCGAGTGACTGATTCATTGATTAAACGTTATTGAAAAAGCCTCTCGTATATTTGGATTCAATCTTTCTTAACCAAAAAAAAGAGGGAGAATGTCACATTAGCCTTGTGTTGGGTTTTGGGAAATTATTGGCTCAAATGAAGCTTTTGCATAAATGCTTAGGGTAGTAATACAGTTTGTCCTCCCACAGTTGCTAGAGTTTTGCGAATACACGATATTTACTTGTAAAAAAAAAAAAAAAAAAATCCAAATCGATATGGACATTGGTTCGGCCAGAGGAAAATAAATGGTATGAGTCGGTGTTATCGGCTTATAGTAGTTGGCAAAGGCAAACACCTCTCAGTTTCAACATTTTTAAGCTGTGATACTAATAGTGTGATTACTCTACTGGACTTACTACGTCGTGAAAGCAAAAAATAAAAAGAATACTAGAAATGTTAGAAACGTTGGCTTCGACTTGGAGTTATCAGTAGATTTTCATTTTCATGAACTTTAAAGAATGGTAAACAATGACTCAACTTGGAGTCATGCACGAACTTTAATTGAAAGGATCATATGAACTTTCTCTTTTTTGCAATTGAAAACTAAAGCGATAGATTAGATTCCTCACAATTATTAAATATTCTAGGTGCATACATTCATTTCTCACACGGCACATAAGATTCAGGTACACAGGATATCCCATGGGATGAGAATAAACTCATAAACTAAAATGAGCATTTTTGATGTTCCAATATATTAATCTCTATTACTTATTCGAAATATATTTTTCATACCGATATATTTTGTAATTGAAAACATAATTCAAAATTGTAATTCTTGTTTGAACGTGGTTTGTTAGAAACATATTATACTGCCTATATTATCTTTATCGTGACTACAAAATCACGACTTATCCTAATTACATGATTAAAAGAAGTCTACCCCTATCGTTAGCACAAATGATGTTCCGCGTTCCCATATTTTGCTCCCTATGCCCGAGCGATCCACACTGTAGATAATCTAGGTCTAACCTGTAGTATTTGGATATTAGCAATAATTACTCAACTTTTAGGGCAAATCCCAACTAGATCGATATTTCCACAAAAAATGCATATGGGAGTAGAGGACCATGGCATCTCTCTGAAATGCCTCCATTTTGGGGGCTTTGCCTATATGGTCGGCCAACATATGAACTTTGTGGCTCGATTTGTCTCACACTCAAACTACCACGCCCCTACCCAATATATATATATAATTAACGGTTCCAATTAATATCTCTCCGACAACTTAAATCTATGTACCTCTTCTATCGTCTCTCCATGATATTGTGATGAATGATACATTACCATCGTTATTTCAAAGTTAGCAATCTAGTTAAGATCAAAACATAAAATAGATGGTGTCTTTGAAAACACGCAATGTAGACCAAGAAATGACCTTAATATAAATAACGACACGGGACTCAAAAGACTTGACTTGTTCTGAGATAGGCACTGCAAAAAACTGGACAAACTTGTCCACAGTCTCCGTAATGGCGCTGGTCTTGCTTCCAAGTTGACGTGGACTTCTCGTCTAGATGGGGTTTGCTCATCAATTTACAAACTCCAACTATAAGAATGGATGTGCCTTTTCTCCCTAATGAAAATTATCATGTGTGGACCTTAAATGCACTGCATACACATGATACACATGCATCCACATAAGGCGCATGCATGTAACCACAAGTTGCCAAGTTAAAAGAGAGATCTCTCCCTGCCCTTCTCTATAAATGATCTGAGTTTGATTAGAGGACCCTTATACCCGTCACTCTAAAACATGAATACATCCTTTCCTTCATTGCTCATGGGGAGTTATTGTTCCCAAGTTCTCACACTAGTAACTCTATTACTCATTTTAGATAATTCACGTGTGTGCTTTTGTAACAATTCAACGTCTATTTACAGAGAGCAAGAAAGAGAGACTCTGCTCCAACTTCGACAAAGCCTCTTTGATCCATCTGGCTTGCTTTCTTCGTGGAAAGGCAAAGATTGTTGCAGATGGGAAGGAGTGGTTTGTGATGGAGTATATGGTCATGTCATCAAGCTCCAATTATTACCCCAACCAAGAAGAGACGAAACTATTGTTCCTTTTTCCATGGAACCGAAGCTCCTCCTAGCTGGTGAGTTTAACTCTTCTTTGCTCCACTTAAGATGCTTGAACCACTTGGACTTAAGCGGGATCGATTTCAATCAAAAAAGAATACCTGAATTCATTGGTTCGATTAAACAATTGAGGTACCTCAATCTATCGTTTGCCAACTTCTATGGAACGGTTCCTCAACAATTGGGAAATCTCACCAAGTTGGAAGTCCTCGATCTTCATAATGAATATGAAAATTTGGTTGTGGATGATATCCTATGGGTTTCTTATCTTCAGTCACTAAAGTACCTTGACATGAGTGGCTCAATGATTGCGAACAAAAGAGTCCTCATGCAAGTGATGAGCATGCTCCCAGCTTTATCGCATTTGAGCTTATCGGGTTGTGGATTACATTATTTTCATCTGTCTTTTGATCAATTGGCCAATTCTACTTCTCTTTTTCATCTTCAGTACCTCGATCTTTCGAGTAATCTTTTTGAAGGTCCCATCCCAAGCACTTTATTTCAAAACATGACTTCTCTTCAGCATCTTGATCTTTCAAGCAACTCTTTCAACTCATCAATTCCCATGTGGTTTGACAAGTTTACAAGCCTCGTTTATCTTGATCTTGGGACAAATCTTTTTGACGGCATTGAAGGAGGCATTTTCTCATTCTTAAAGAACTATCGGTACCTCAAGTCATTGCATTTGTTTGACAACGAAATCGCAGAAGAGATTTCAACAACCCAAGGAAATTCATCTGGACCCATCAAGAATAGCTTAGAGCATCTAGAGATATGTTATAATCATCTTCAAGGTGCTTTGCCCAACTGGTTGGTGCACTTCACAAACTTAAAACATATTCTGCTTTCCAACAATTTCTTCACCAGTTCGATCCCTAGTGTCATCGAATCATTGTCAAACTTGGAAACACTAGATCTTTCTGATAATCAATTGGCGGGGCACATTCCTGAGTCGTTAGGGAAATTGGGGGCTTTGCAATTCTTGGATCTTGGATATAATCATTTAGAAGGTGTGATTACCGAAATCCATTTTTCTAATTTGTCAAGGCTCAAGTCGTTGCACATCAATAACAATCATAACTTGAGTTTTAAGGCAAAACCCAGCTGGATACCCCCTTTCCAACTAGAAGAACTTATGATGAACTCTTGCAAATTTGGAACTAAATTTCCCCTATGGATTCGGACACAAGCCAAAGCTGTAGAAATCACACTCACCAATGCTTCCCTTTTTGGGCCCTTGCCGAAATGGTTAGCCAACTTGACGATTTCTTGGCTCGATCTATCTCACAATCAAATTACCTTGCCAAAATGGTCAGCCAACTTGATGTTTTCTTCGCTCAATCTATCTTATAATCAGATTACTGGGCCCTTGCCAAAATGGTCGGCCAACTTGACGTTTTTCGAGCTCGACCTATCTTACAATCAGATTACTGGGCCCTTGCCAAAATGGTCGGCCAACTTGACATTTTTCGAGCTCGATCTATCTTACAATCAGATTACTGGGCCCTTGCCAGAATGGTCAGCCAACTTGACGTTTTCCGGGCTCGATTTATATTACAATCAGATTACTGGGCCCTTGCCAGAATGGTTGGCCAACTTGACATTTTCCGGGCTCGATCTATCTTACAATCAAATTAATGGGCCCTTGCCAGAATGGTTGGCCAACTTGACATTTTTAGAGCTCGATCTATCTTACAATCAGATTACTGGGCCCTTGCCAGAATGGTCGGCCAACTTGACGTTTTCAGAGCTCGATCTATCTTACAATCAGATTACTGGGCCCTTGCCAGAATGGTCGGTCAACTTGACGTTTTTCTTGCTCGATCTATCTTACAATCAAGTTACTGGGCCCTTACCCCACATGTCTATTAAATGTTCCTATTTAGATCTCTCCCACAACTTGATCTCTGGACCTCTTCCAATAGATATCGATATTATGTACCAAGTAGATTATTTGCGTCTCAATGATAACCTAATCAATGGTACTCTACCGTCATCATTATGCAACATGGAGTCGTATGAATTAAATCTTGCCAACAATAGCCTATATGGAAGTATTCCAGACTGTTGGAATAATTCTTTATTATTCTTGACTTTGTCATTCAATAAGTTGTCCGGAATAATTCCTGGCTCACTTGGATCATTGCTCTCCCTTATTGCCCTACACTTGAACGGAAACCATCTCAATGGGGAGCTTCCTCAAGCTTTAGGTTATTGTACAAATCTGGTAACTTTAGACCTTGGAGAGAATAATTTGTCTGGAAGTATTCCGACATGGTTTGACGAAAGCTTTTTGTCCTTGGTGATCCTGAGGCTACGAGAGAATAGGTTTGTTGGCAGCATCCCTTCACAACTCTGCTCACTATCGAGATTGCAAATATTGGATATGGCAATGAACAATTTGACGGGAACGATCCCACATTGTCTTGGCAATATGAGCAGCATGACCAACTTCAATCAAAGCATTCCATTTGGATCTGTGGCTGTTGCTCCTATACAAGATATATTCCAACCGGGAGATGTTCTAGATTGGGATCAAGAGCACGTGGTTGAGATCATGAAGGGAAGATATAACGAATACACCAGAATTGTTTTGCAACTTGTGGTCAATTTGGATCTCTCTAGCAACTTTTTGAGCGGGTCAATCCCCGAAGAACTTTCTTTCCTCTCAAGATTGCATGGCTTGAACTTGTCTCTCAACCATCTCTCTGGAAATATTCCCATTGGCATTGGGAACATGACGTCGCTCGAGTCTCTTGATCTTTCAAACAACCACCTCTCAGGGACAATTCCGCAAAGCATTTCAGCATTAACATCCCTAGCCCACCTCAATTTGTCACAAAACAACCTCACGGGGCAGATTCCAAAAGGAAATCAAATTCAAACACTCGACGATCCTTCCATTTATGCTAGCAATCCTCTACTCTGTGGTGATCTTCTGAGAAAAAAATGCCTTGGAGCCGAGGTGCCTCAACCACCGAAAATCTCTCACCCAAAAGATACACATGAAAAGGATAAGCTTGATAAGGCATTGTTCTATGTGATTGTGATGCTTGGATTTGCAATTGGGTTCTGGGGCTTTTTCGGAGTTCTACAGTTCAAGAAGGATTGGAGACTTGCATATTTCAGTTTTGCGGATCAAGTAGCAAACAAGACTTATGTGACCATAGCAGTGATGGTTGCCAAGTTGAAGAGAGCAAGATTGTCAAGAAGCATGTAAGAAATGGGCAATCTCATGCTATCTCCCTTGTCTTTAGTTCTTCATTTCGGGTTTACTTAGAACTTGTGCTCGTGTGATCTCTTCCCTTCCATGAGTTTGTTTATTCAGGTAATGTAATTAGCATTCTACGACGTCTATTTCTCAAAACACCAATCTTTCTACTTTGTCTTCATAGCCAAACTATGCTTTTTGCTCTCTCTTTTCAACCCAAACATGATTTCTACGCGACTTCTTTTCCCTATTAATGAGTGCTGGTTCGGATAGATTTAAATGGGCCTCAACATCGACGGGCGGCCAACTCTTGGATCATGAGGGGACGGGTAGGGAAGTACGCAAATGGATTCAAAACTAGAATATTTCCACCTTGGTTAGAATTTTAAAGCTGCTGGTAATTTTCCAATCTTCTTGGTAAAAAATTGTGGCCGATAAATAAATATACTGATCTTCCACTAAAATAGTAACTTCCGAACATCTTTAAATTTCGCAAGTGGTTTTGTATATCACTGTGAATTGACCAATCTCCAAATTGATTTAGTCCATTACCAAGTTTTTTCAAGTTTTACAGGCGGAGTCTGTAAACTACCGGCACTACGAGCAGTCCACTAAGATCCTGAAAAATTGTAAATTACCAACTTCTTGGAAATTATCGACATTATCATGATTTTGCTAGCTCCTTTGAAATTATGTAAGTGTCCTTCGTAATGTACTTATACTATAATACATTTACCAACGTTAATTTGAAATAGTAATTTATTTTAGCGTTGGTACTTTAATTACGACCTACGTAAAATTCCAGAGGAGTTGGTAATTTATTATTTCATTTGAAAGTCAAGAAATTTATTATTGTGGCGATAATTTTCTAAAGGACTACTCAACATTTGAGTTGTTGGTCATATTCTTTTTACCTACGGTATTAAAAATCTATCAACTAAGTCAGAAATCTACTAACAAAAGGAAAATTTTGTAGCTTTTTAATCGGCTAGATCATAGTAAGCTGGTCCCCTAAAGCTGATTGGGTTCTTTTATTTTTTATTTTATTTTCATTCGGAAGCTGAAGTCGCAGGTGAAGGGCGCTGATTTGCCTATTGAAAATGGGGATAGTTCTGATTCTCAAAATTTGGACAGGACAAGTTTTGCTGGGAAGCTTTTGTACTTTCAGCGACTATATAGAATCTGAATTTAACCTTGCATAAGGATAAAATTCAGGTTGCTAATCAAATTTAGCTTTACCTGCATTCACCACCTCACATTGCTTACGTTTACTTGAACATGGTGGATCTGTTTAGCATATTCGCCTCTGCAACTGAAGTGATCGTCTGAACTCTGAAGCAGCTCTAAAAATATCGCCACCATGAAACACGGTTCTGTCTGGGAAATTTCCTTTGTTCGTCTTTCGTTTTAGTCGTTGTAAACTGCTGGCTGCACATAATTTCCATGGGAAACAGTCGAAAAAAGAAGAACCGCGGCTTCACATGCCTGGCCGGTGTATTGAATCTTCCTCCGGAAACAAATCGTTGTCGAGCTGGGCGAGAGACCACAGCCTAATTTTTTTTTTTGGTCGATAAGAACTGACATTTACTAGATTAACTCGGAGTCTTACATAATACCGATGGAGAAAGATCGGTGCATAAAATATTCCAAAGAGGAAAAGGAGGAGAAGACAGCCAATTAGTTGGTAGAGTGTTGAGACGATGATTCCGGACGATCCAATCCGCTGCGGCGTTTGCTTGGCGTGGACAATAGATAACCGTAAGATTTTTATTTTGGGCTAGCCCATTCCTGCATCGCTGGACGACTTCTTTGAGGTTCCATGGAGGTTCGGCCCGGCCCATCACCATTTCAACAATTGCGTAACAGTCGCTTTCGATGAAGCACAGTTCAGTTCGACTTCCAGAGTTCTCCACGTGCGGCATCTTTAGTTCGTGTGTGTGCGATATCCCTTGTAAAATCGCCTCTGCTTCAGCTTCACTTGCCAAAGAAACCCTAGCGGTGGCCGCGAAGCCGTTGAGGGTTCTTCCTTCAGAGTCGCGCATCACGCCTGCGACCGAACAGAGGAATTCACCTTCTCTCCAAGCCGCATCTACGTTGAGTTTCAGATCTGTCCTTGCAGGAGGCTTCCAGTGAGCAGGTTTGTGTCGATTGGGTTTCCTTTCGCTTCGATATGGTTTTCTTCTTCTGAACGAAAGTTGCTGGTCCTGTGCTGTGATCAACAGATCGTCTGGTGTGGGTGCTTTCTGTCGAAAAATCCAGCTATTTCTCATCTTCCAAACGTTCCACAAGACCATACCAGTAAGCTCTGGATCAGGTGAGTCTTGATCTGTTCGAAAAGCGTTAACCAGCCACTGATCTGTTCTGTTAATGTTGTGTGTTGGTCTGATTTTCGTAAACACCGGGTCTTTCCAGATTTTCTTGGTCCATTTGCATAAAAACAGTAGATGCTCTATGGTTTCTGGACTTGTATTGCAGAGCGGACATAGGAGATCGCTGACGATTTTCCTTGTGTATAGGTTTTCTCTCGTTGGGAGGGCGTTTTGGCATATGCTCCAGAGGAAAGATCGGACCTTTGGTGGCACATCAAGCCTCCAGATTTGAGTCCATAAGGTGCGCGGTGGTTGATATGAGCACGAGGGGCGATTGTGATCTGTTTTACTTGTATTCATGATTGCTCTGTTGTATCCGCTCTTGACGGAGTATTGCCTTGTTCTGTTACCCGTCCATAACGGCATGTCTGGCTGTGGTTGTTGGCTTAGGGGAACTGCTAGAATTTCTTTGGCAACATTCTCTTTGTACAGTTGATGGATGAGTTGTTATTTTCATTGTTTGGATTCTGCATTGATCAATTCCGATACTAGAGTAGGTTCTGTTTGATTTACTTCCCCGCCAATTACTCCTTGTGAGAGCCATCTGTCTTCTCTGATTCGAATAGATTTGCCATCTCCTACTGACCATTGAGTGTTGTTCTTTATGGTGTCTCTGCCGAGGATGAGGCTATGCCAACCCCATGATGGTCGGTGTCCCTTTGAAGCTGTCCAGACATCACCGTGGGGGAAATAGATCCCTTTCAACACTTTGCTCCATAGAGCTGATGGGGAGGTGGCAAGTCGCCATACTTACTTGCCTAACATGGCCCTATTAAAGGTGAGCAGATCTTTAAACCCGAGGCCGCCTTCATCTTTTCGAGTTTTCAAGACTTCCCATCTTTTCCAATGCATCCCTCTTTTAGCATCTCCGTTTTGCCACCAAAATGACGCAATGCGTTGTTCTATGGCTCTACAGATGGACATAGGCAGCTTGAAGATAGACATTGCATAGGTAGGTATGGATTGCACAACACTCTTGATTAGCACTTCCTTACCTGCTTTTGTCAATAATTTTTCCTTCCAACCTGCTAACTTTGCATTTACTCTGGCCAGAATCCACGAAAACAGCTCTTTCTTGGATTGACCCCACTCGGTAGGTATACCCAGGTACTTCCCTGTTTTCTGTAGAATAGGTACTCTCAGTTGTGTTGCCAAGTTGTGTTTCAATGCTTCTGGACAATTGCCACTGAAAGAAACCCCTGATTTGTTTAGATTAATTGCTTGTCCTGTAGCGTAGCAATATTGATTGAGTATTTGGGCGAGATTCTGACACTCTGTCAAGTTTCCATCCAGAAAGAATATCGCATCATCGGCAAACATTAGATGTGATAATTTGGGACAATTTCTGGTTAACTGTATGCCTTTGAGGGTTCCATCTGCTAATGCTTTTTTCATCATCCAGGTTAACACATTGGAGATCAAAATGAATATATAAGGTGAGAGTGGGTCACCTTGTCTGAGGCCTCGCGAAGGATGGAAAAAGGAGGTAGGTTCTCCATTGATTTTCACGCTATAAGTGACTGTGGATATGCATTGCATGATTAGGGAGACCCACTTGGCATGAAACCCCATTTGCAGCATGACATCCCTCACAAAATCCCATTCTATTCTATCATATGCTTTCTGCATATCAAGCTTCAGAACAGCCTGATGTTTTTTCCTGTTTTTTGTTGTTCGCAGGTGGTGCAGGACTTCCTGGACGATGAAGATGTTATCCTAAATTTGCCTTCCTGAAACAAACGCTCCCTGCTCTGGTTCAATGATAAGTGGCAGCCACTTCTTAAGTCTGTTTGCCAATATTTTTGAAATGACTTTATAACTGAAGTTGCACAGGCTAATTGGTCTAAATTGGCTGATATTTTCAGGGCTTTTAACTTTTGGGATCAGCACAATATGGGTCTGATTTAGTTGATTGTCGAGAACACCCTTCTGGAAAAACTCCTGTACTAGCTGAGCCAGATCATCTTTGATGCGTTCCCAGGATTGTTGGTAGAAGGTGCCATTGAAACCATCAGGGCCAGGAGCCTTGAGAGCTCCGAGTTGAAAAACAAATTTGCATGGATTTCTTCCAATGAAAGTACCGCCACCGGTTCATCATTCATATTCGTGTTATCGGGGAGGGGCATTGATGTAGGATAGGTTGATAGTATCGGGACCCTTCGGTCCTGTATAGGTGCTCATAGTAAGATTGGATATGTTGCTGTAACATCTGGGGTTCTCTACACCAACTTTTATCCTCTAATAGCAGCATTGTGATTCGATTTTGTTGCCTCCTGTTGACTGTTGTAGCATGGAAAAACCAAGTGTTCTGGTCTCCCCAATGCAACCATTTGATGCGTGACCTCATTCCCCAGAACTGTTCTTCCTGCCTTCTCAATGTATCTATTTGATTGATGATCTGCTGCACTTGCTGCTTTGTCGTGTGCTTTTCTGTTTGATTCGTTAGTGCTGTGAGGGTTTGGTTAAGCTGCTTGATTTGTGTGTAAGCATTTGCGAACTTCTCTCTGCTCCATTTGAGTAATTGTTGTGATGTCCTCACTAGTTTCTCTGCAAAAGGGGGAGTTGGAGTTGTTTTTTCTGCCCATATTTGCTGGATGAGTTCGTGATACTCTGCATGTTCTGTCCAGAAAGCTTCCAGTTTGAACTATTTCTTCCTTGTCTTTACTCCAGGGTGCAGCCGAAGGATTAGGGGGCTATGGTCTAACCCGATTGCTGGAAGGGCTTGTACTTCTGCTGCATGAAAGGTAACTCTCCACTCAAGGGAACAGAGCACTCGATCTAGTCGTTTCTTTACTAATTCAGCCCCTTCTCTTTTATTTGTCCATGTGTATGCGCATCCATGACTCAAGCGACATCCATCGAGATAGATCATTAATCATGTTTCGAAAGCTGTGATTCGTCTATTATCTCGCTTCTTTTTCCCAACTTTCTCCCAGACATACAATATCTCATTGAAATCTCCCATGCAGATCCATGGTTGGGAAGCTGGAGGTTTCAGGGTTCCCAACTCTTGCCATAAAGCCAGACGCTCTCCAAAATCTGTAGATGCGTGAACGAAGGTAATCTGCATACCTTGTTTACTATCAGGGTCAATGCACTGCACATCTATAAATTGCTTTGAGCTTGCTTGCACCTTCAAGTCGATTTCCTCTTGCCACATGATTGCCAATCCCCCCACTATGCCTGTTGGATCCACCAAATAAAGTTTCTGGAATTTGAGTTTTCTACGAATCCTTTCTACCATCGTTGCTTTATTTTTCGTCTCCATGATAAAGAGTAAGTTAGGCCTTTCATGAGCTGTTAAAGCTCTTAATTCCTGAATTGTCAGGGGGTTGCCCAGCCCCTGACAATTCCAGCTCACAATTTTCATGGTTTGTGTGGTGGCTTATTAGGGCTAGCCACCAAAGCCCATGCTTTGTCATCTTGAATCAGATTCACTGGTGTCTCCAGTAGGTCTACATCATCTAGGAGGAAAGATGAGTTTTCTGGCATACATTTCTGTTTTTTGGCCTTTTGTACTTTCATGGTCTTCTTACTGCTTTTCCCAACTTTTAATAGCAAGGGGTTTTGAATTTCAGGGCATGTCACCTGTTTTCCGCGGTCTCGGTCTTGTGCTGCCATAGGTGCAGGTGCTGAAGTTATCATTTGTTCTGAGCTGCTGTTGGATCTCTTTTTTGTGCAAGCTACTATTTGCATGGTTGAGGCTGGATCAAGCTCAATGGGGTTCATTTCATTCGTTTTAAGTGGTGGTTCAGGTACTGTTTCCTCCACTACATATTCCTCCTCCATTTTTCCATAGAAAGCGTCCCAATAAGGACTGTGATCGCTGGTTTCAGCCTTCAACCAGGGACCATATGATCCTTTTTTGTTCATTGCCCAGGGCGACGTTGCATATGGTATTTCTAAGCAATCAGTTGCATAGTGACCGATTCTGCCACAAGAGTAGCAGTAATATGGGAGCCGCTCGTATTTGAACTCCATCCAGAGCCATTTGTTATCGATATCCAGGATAGCTCCTGATTTCAAAGGTGAAGCCAAGTCTATCTCAACTCTGACTCGACCTCCCCTGTTCTGTGCAGTTGTTGTTGTGTCCAGTTGGACTTCTATTACTTTTCCTATCCTTTTCCCCAGATCATTGAACACTGTATCTAGTCTCCAACCAGGGGGAACCCCTTCAATGCGTACCCAGAAAGCTACCTTAGTAAAATCATAGCAATGCTCAGGGACTTCTGGGAGACACTGCTGCAGAACAAGCAAATTTGTTGAGTATGACCAAGGTGAGTTCTTCATTATTCGCTGTTTTTCCTCCTCCGTTGGAAATACAAATGTGAAGTGCCCTGGTTCCTTCTGTGAGCAGTTAACCCCTTCTGATTTCCATGCCTTCTTCATTGTAGTTATGAAAGCCGGATAATTCACATTTGGTTTGGAGAACAATTTTCCAAAAAGAGTGCGTCTACATTCCTCCTGTTTCTGTTGGGGAATTTCATCAGACACTTCAACTACGTCGTCCTCAGACCATAGGTGCCCAAGACTTTTACATAAAGCAGCCACTCTCATTTCGTTTTCTTCTTTACTCTCCATTTTCACTAACCTTCAAAACTTATGTAGGGCTCGGGTTTTGGCTTACCAGCTATTGAAGATTACCCAGCTCCAAGTTTGTCATACAGCGAACTTCAACCACACCATTCGGATCTGCCGAGGCTGATAGTTGGATTGGTGCTTAATGCGACGAGGAGGACTCTCCCTGATGAATGTTTTCTCCCATGGTCATCCCGATTGAAGGAAGCGAGCGGTTCCCAGATCTTTGAGGAAAGACTCTAGCATATTATTGGGGGTTTTTTGTTTTTTTATTTGTTTTTTTTTTTTTTTGACAAATGGGAGGAAGAGACTCTACGGAAAGGGACAGGAATCGGGATAAACACCTGTAAATTAGGGTTGAGGGTAATCACTGGAAAGGAACAGGAATCGGGACAAAGCCTGTAAGTTAGGGTTTAGGGTTTGAAGGAAAGGGGGGAAATCGCTACCAAGAGGTAGAGAGCATCTCGCAGAAACGAGGGGAACCACCCATCACAGCCTAATTGAAGTGGAAGGCGGCTTGCTCGGGGAGTTTGCAGGCGCCATCGACTGAAATGCCGAGTGGGCCCCGCTGTTCACAACCTGGCATCAAATAACCAAGGAAGCGAGGAAGACTATAATTGAGAACCTAGGGCAGTTTGTTGTTAGAGTTAAACTAGTGATTCTAATCACGCATTGAAGAACAAAATTCAAGCATTGATTAGAATCATATGCGAAAAAATAGAATAAAAAATAAAACAAACTTCCAGTCATTATTCGAATTTAAGTTTGTTGGAAATTCATGAAGATTCAATGAAATTACTGGTATACTCTACTAATCCAATCTCCTCGTGTACTGATTATGTATTACCGAATGAGAGAATTTGTGTTAGACCTTGTGATTGCCCTTATGAAATGAACGATCGTTCTTTATATAAACTACCTCCCAATTAAAGCGATTATCAAATGGACAGTTGTCATGAAAAGATACAAAGCATGAAAAAACCAATGTGAAATAACCGTTAATTAAAAAGAGAAGACGTGAGTCAAATTATCCACAACCATTTATATTTAAATATTATTATGATCAATGAAAATACTTTTAATTTATTAATTTTTATAAGTGACGTAAGCAATTATTTTTAAGAAAATATTTACCAAATTCATTGTTTTTTTATGAAACAAACATCTTAATCCTATTTAAGCAAATTTTTGTACAGCATGTTTACGCTTCTAAGTGTTATGTATAATTACTGAATTCTATAGTTTAAACTCCGTGTTTTTCATTTGATTCATCGGACGATGCCTAAATTTAATCTTTTTTTTTCTTTTATTTAGGGACATACTGCATAATCATGCAATTTTAGTTGTGCACAGTAAGATCGAAGTACACATACACACGATTATAAGTAGCCTTATGTTTCCAAGACAACTTTCTCCATGAAAACTTCCTTAGATTCCGTCATCTGAGAATTTCTGCAAGCATGCTTCATACGGCAATCATAGACCAGTAAAAACAAAGTCTCTCAGCATGATTCTTCTCTCTTTATTCTTTTCTTGCGCAAGCGTGAAATTGCAACTGAATTTCTTTTACTTCACTTTTCGCAACCTCAAAGAGCAGCTGGAGCTTGGAAGAAGATGGACAATGAATCGAGATTTCTCAGCTTATCCAGAAAACAAGGAATGAAAAAAAAAAGATTGGACGATGGATCAGAATGACCCGACGCTCTTCGACTCCAAAAAAAGGTCGAGATCAAGCACCATCACTCTATATTTATTGTTCTGCACTCTCTTCATCCCATTTCGTACATGCTTTCTAAAATTTTACCAAGTAATTTCTGTGTTCTTCGGCCTGCACTGTCCTCTAACCGTGCACCGAAGCTCAGCAACTCGATGAGTGGTCCGCCAAACCAATTTCTTACAAAATATAATTCAAAAATGAAGTACAAATAAATCGATGGAAGTATTTAACAGGACTCATTTACTCAAAAGTTTGCATTTTCCCTCGAATTACGCAATCAATCTTCTTGATGTTGAGATTTCTTAAAAATCCTGTGACCTGATTCATCCTTGTCAAAGAGCCGCTCAATCAGTACATCCCAGCTTTCACTCTTTTTTCCCCTTTTGGACGAGCCAGCGGATGAGGCACCGTCGGATTTGTACGGATCTTGCCCTTCTTCCTGCTCATCGAAAGTGCCATATTGAGAAGGTGCATAAGCATGTGGAACATCCAAAGTGACTGCCCTCTTCAAAGCAGCCTTGTACTCCTCTGTGTGTTCTTTGACTATTGTTTCCTGCCGCTCCATCCGTTGCTTTACTGGAATTTCCATGATATGATCTTTCTCAAACATCAACTGGAGGGGAAAATTGGCAGGTGCTTTCATCAAAATTCAAGATAGCAGATGGTAATTTATTGTACGGACAAAGCAGTTAAATAGGGAACCACCCCCAAAGTCATCCATGGGACTGTATTTTATTATCGATTGGCCTAATACGAAGTGATGCTTCACCAGCTTGGCTTTCTAAGGACTCAAGTCATATAATTTGACATCATGGTGCACGCACAAACATCATTAAGTGACAGATACATGTAATATTTGCTTCCTACATCTGCCAGTTCCATGCCTTGAAATATGTAATGACTGGTACCTTCCAAACATTATCAAGAAACGGTACTCAATAATGCGGTATGCTCTGGTTTGAACTCAGATGCATATATACATGTCAATGCACAAAAAACATGGTTTGTCGCTAGTCAATGCAACTTCACTGAGAAACGGCCGGACACAAGGGAGGACAGCAAAAAAGAGCCATGGTTTTCCAGTATGTAGAGATGAGACTGCCACACATGCAAATCTCTGGATCTCTACCTTGAGCTCAGAATCTCTTCCACATTTCATAGGCCTAGAAACTCAGGCTTTGCCTTTTACTTTCTTGAAAAGTTGTATCAGTCAGTCCACAATCTAACATTTTTGGTTAACCATTTACAACCTTGCATAAAAATAACTCCTAAAAAGTTCTGCTCGTCCAGAAGGTAGGTGACTAAGATGAGTAACGAGAAAAAGGAGTAAACATGGCTTCACAATCACAGTAAAGATAGGAATCGAAACTTACATCAAGAGCCCTCTGGGCCTCTCTCTCTATCCATACGATGGCATGGTCAGAAGTCGCATTGCAAGACAGAACTATGTGCTCAAACCTCCCATCCACAGGCACTGCTGTCCTTACAACTGGGGGAAATCGTCCCATCCTGGCATAGCAGAAATTAATGAATTCCCTACCTCCTTGAAACTGTATAGTATGTGCACTAAGGAGCCAAATTTCTATTAGAGATGCTGCATATGATGAGGACCATGTATCAAACTAATATCATCTGTACTGCCCCAAGTCAGAGAGTATTACTTGGACAATCATGCAAGGCAATGCTTCAGTATACCAGAAAAGTTATTCAACTTATGTGCACAAGCTTGACAGAATCAAAAGGAATAATCTATCTTTGCAATTAAAATGTATAAAAATGGGTTGCACACACTATATCTTCTCTAGATGACTTAACGTACTTGAAGGGCTTTCTCTCAACTATATGATAGAGGCGACCGGGTGCATAAAGTCTTCTGGGATCTTTCAGCATCTTTTCCTCTGGAATACAGGTATCCCTCATGCACCTCAAGCATAGGAGGCACGGCAAACTGTCCAACAAGAGAAAGAAGATCCATCAATATTTTCAAGTGAGAGACCAAAAAACAAAACAGAAAAGAAAGAGAAATTGAATTTAATGTCCATAATCTTCGATCTTTATCAGTTTAACATTCTTTGCTAACCACATCCATTTTTGCAATTAAAACTCTCATGATAAGAAGGAAGGGAAGTTCTGATTTGCCCCACAAAACTAAAGTTCTTATTTTGTTACAGCACGACTCAGAAATGTTGCTGCAGCCCCTACCAGAAAAGTGACTTGAAGATGTCTTCCAAGGGTGTAGCTGTTCGTGGTAAAAAATCATCCTGATTCAATGGAAAAATCTCCATCAGATGAATAAAAAATTTACTTGTGGCAGTATAGCAGACACTAGCAGAGTGCAGCACCATGATGCAATAGCTACTGACAAAATGCTTAACCAAACAAGTTGATCTCAAAATCAGTACACCTGGACAACGCCACTACAGTGATTTTTAATAAATAATCAGTTAAGGGCTTTAGAAAATAGCTCTCAACACCTTCTTTATTGTTTACATCTGTGGCAGGAACAATAGGATTCTGTTGAGGCAAATTCCACAGGGAAGATGGCATATCTCACCAGAATTCAACAATCTGGCTGTTTTTTTAAGATTGCAACAGGGAAAAAAAGAACGAAAAGAAATCTGGCTGTTTCCTCACAGCCGTATACAGCACCCAGAACTTTGGAGAATAGCAGTTGTGGCTTAAGATTTTAGATCAACCAGTGTGTAAAGAGAAACAAGCAATGCATACCAAAGTTCCCATAGCAAGTAATCCTTAACAGGCATGCCTCCATGCAGAGAGACACTTGAGTTCTCACTTTCAATCAACGACAACAATGAACAACAAAGGGACTATGAACTTGCCTGGAGCACAACAGAGTTGATGACATCCGCATATCTGACCGCCAAGTTCAGGGACATGCACCGGGCAGGTGCCATGGCATAGCATCTGACTCGCTTCCTTTCGATATTACCTAGCTTGTCAAGATTTCTCACAGCCACCATTGTCAACAATGCTGCAACACCAGAACCCAACGAATGTCCAGCAAAAGTCAATGTGTAATTAGGGTACTTCTCCACCAATTCCTTCAAGACCTCGCATTCTGCATCCAATACCCATCCTGCTGCCTTTAGTAACCCATTATGAACATAACCACCATCAAACTTCCTTTTCCCCAGTCTATTATCCAAGAGCACTGCATAATCACTCTCTTTGGCCAAGTTTAAACCCCTAAAAGCAAGAACTATGTCTGCATGATCGTGATCAACATACAGTATATAAGGAGGCGCCCGTCCTTGTGTATCTGCATAATCTTTTCTCAGAATCAACCAATCCGGGTTTATTCCATAACCTCCTGGGGGTTCCCAAAGGGGGTGCCGCAAATCTTCTTCATAAACAGATAGTATATAGCGGCAAATGCGAGGAACAGGCTCGAATTCTTCAGCACTGGCATGGCCCCAAGTTTCACTATCATGACCTGCAGTGTGGAGACACCGCTTCCATGCCCAACGAGCGCACGCCAAACAGTAGACACACTCGAGGAGAGGGAGGCCGCATACCAACGACATGGATGCCTACGCCTAGAACCCAAGCGTACAAAGACAAATTAATGAAAATTTCCCCGCTAATGAATTAAAGAACATAGCCTGCTGATGCTGTGGTCATGCTTGGATCCGAGAGTAGAGACTCTGGAAGCTTGCCCAAGAACCGGAACCAGATTACCCAAGGGACAAATCAATTACTATGCGACCGCTTATCCAATAACAAGATGATGCTTACTTTGACAGGGCACGGAAGATTCAATGTGCACACAGTAGACGAATCCGTCAGAGGACGCACGACGTATGGCAACGTTAAATCGCGGGAGGGAAACTTCAGATAGAGAATTCACGAGTGGCTTCCCTCCCGATTCAACTCAAATTCGCTAGCGAAAACCCCACTATCGGAATCGAGCAAGAATCTCCGGGATAGACTGTACAAGCTGCAGACACCAGAGTCCGATACAGGAATCTCCAGGAATCCGAAATCACCACTCACCAGAGCACAGCCCGAAGCAGACGAAGACTCCGCGGCTCGGCCACGCGTCGGAGCACGGATCCGACCACGTCCCGCGCGGCCCCCTACGATCGGAGCTCCTAATCCGGGAATCGAGCCGCGAAACTAGAACCGGAGATCGCCAGCCCGAGAGAAAACTTCACTGACGAGGAGCGAGGGGGAGCGCCGCGCGATCTAGAGGACCGGGAAGGACTTCGTGGGCAAGGACCGAAGCCCGAGACACGACAGAAACGTGGGCTCTCGACCTCATTGTCGTTTCCCGGGTCTTATGCAATGCAGATGGACGGGACATGGTGCGACCGAATTGAATATGCGGTTTAGGTGGTGACGGCCGGATGGGCGGTGGGAACACGAGCCGAACTGGGGACTCATCGACTGAGGAAGATGGGGAGAGAGAAAGAGAGAGAGAGAGAAGGGGAAGGGAATGGCTGTCTACCTGCAAGTCAAACCGGCAGGGTCTGCGGCCGATGATTGACGAAGGAGACGAGGAGACAGAGGACGGCGGCGGCCAAGGCGGGTTGGTGGGTGGGGCGTGTCGATATGTGATTGGGCGACAGTTGTCCTTGCGCGATGACGCGGCAGTTGCCAGTAGGCCGTACTAGGTAGTGTCTTACTTTCCTTCTCGCCGGTTTCCGCACATGCAAGCCCCACCCACTGCCCCGGTACCTGACCTTTAGTGACACGGGCGCTAATACTATTAAAAAGACACCCGTGTAGTAAAAATCCTAAAATTTACCATAAAAATATAATTAAATACTAAAATTTTTAAAAAATAAAATCATGTCCTAAAATTTACAATTAAATTCTAAAAATTATCAAAAAAGTGCATTCGAATTCTAAAATTTTTAAAAAATGCAATCAATAAAATAAATTGATTTGATCAATTTAATAAGCTTTAAGACTTAATTACATTTTTTAAAAAATTTAGAACTTCATTACACTTTCTTGACAAATTTTAGGACTTGATTACACTTTTTAAAAAAAATTTAGTATTTAATTACACTTTCATGACAAGTTTTAGAATTTCTCGTGCACTTATTCTTTCAAAAAAAAAACTCGGTAAATCATGTTGTCAATTGAAATTTCATCAACAAGGACCCGTACACGCGAAATAAATTGAGGAGCTAACCCTAATTCCATGTTATGCAATACTCAACTTAACCTATAAAGCCGATAGGCAAAAAAAAAAAGAAAAAACAGGCATGTGGCATATAAGCCATGTAGATAAGTAATTTGATATACTGTAATATGTGGTATCGGTTCGGTCCTGCAATGGCAGAGGATAACTTGGTTCTATTCTGTACCAGTACCGTGGTGGGGCTTTTATGATAAAGGCTGGGATTGTTGACATTGTTAACCTTTTTATCATGCTTTTCTAACTTATCAAGTAACATGCGTGCAAGTCCAATACTAAAATTTACGTGGTAGGCCCTTATGATTTGGGCCAAATAGCCCGAAAAATACAATTTTTAACGGTGCGACAAATTTAGCACGATTTTTTCAAATGCACCAAAAAAAAAAAAAATCAAACCTTTTGCCATAGTAAAATTTTTAACACGGTCTTCAAACTTCTCAAAAAAAAAAAAAAATTTGCAGATCGTTAGGCCCATGTGATAAAAATGACATCCATTGGTATTTCGCTTTATAATCTGAAGGTCCAAAACTTTAGTGAAAAATTCTAAGTACTTGCTTTAGGAAGAAGAGAACTTTTTCACGCTTGCTTGGAGAAAATAACGTGATTTTGGAATTGAGAAGACCCTTTGAAATCGATATTAAAATGAAAGTTGGCTGTATTTAGGGTTCGAGAATTTGTTAGTACTAGCCGTTATTTATTGTCAACACAATGGAATTCATGTCGATAAGATAACAAAGCGAATTGATGAAGTGCCAGAGAATCTGGTAGTAAATGGCTGCAGCAGTTATTTGGCATGTTTGATTGTACTTGGCCATATTTAATGGTCCATAATAATTTCTTTCGGGATAAATTGATTCGAGAGGCCAGTTTCCTATCATAAGATGAAAAATGTTAGGTGTGGAAAATTTATTTTGAGATCCATAGTTAATGAGAGTGTTCCTACTAGGTAAAAAGAAGGTAAAATCTCTACCGTTACTTAGGACGACACTTTTTTCTTTTTTTGGTCTTTAATTTAGGACAACAGTTGATAGCTATAAATTTATTGTTGAAAATATTACAGATTGCCCTAAGACACTTGTTTTTTTTTTTTTTTTTTTTTTTGTCGGTCCTACTCTATTCCTACTCTACACTCACTCTCGTACTTTTGCCTCGCTTGCAGGGACGTGGGAGTCGAAACCCACTCCCGAAACTTACGCGTCCCCACCCCATCCCCCCTGAAAAGGTGAGGATTTGAACCCCTCACCTCCCCCTTCCATGTCGGAAGGGTGGCCACTAGGGCGAATCCCAGTGGTTTCCTAAGACACTTGTTAAGTCTCATCAATTGTGCCTTGGAAACTTAAAAAAAATTAATTGAAGTAGGTGACTTTTCCGAAATGTGTCATCATTCACATTTCAAAGTTTGTTAATATGCGTTATCTCTATTTTCAATGGTCTTACGACCCAAAATTTTTATAAAAAAATTCATTTAATTTAAGTTGGACTACAAATGTAATGACGGTAGCACCATATACACTCTAGGTTTATTTGAAAATATGATGAATAAAGTCATTTCTCCGGAGAAAATTGTCCAAAATATTCTAAACTTTTTATACTTTTATTATTTTAGTCATAAATTTGTTAATTTTGTCAATTGAGTCATAATTTTTCCATGTTTTGTCAAATGAGTCTATTTAACCAATTTTGACCAGAAATCACCAATTCACACCTAGGCATCCCTTGCTTGAGGGCTGAGGCCAAAGAAAGTGGCCCTCACCCAAGGCCAGGAATCTCCATTGACCATTGACAAGGCCCGACGTTGGTTAGCAAAGGAAAGAAGGGGAAAAAAAGAGAGGAGAAAAGGAATGAATAAATAAATAAATACTTCAAAAAATATTAAAATATTTTTTTAAGTTGTCTATATTAGCATCGGCTGTGCCACATAGATTGGTCTAGCATTCATGTAAGCAATTTTTAGCCAAATTTTACTGGATGGACTTAACTAGCAAAACATAAAAAGAAATAGGATTTAATTGGCAAAATTGAAAAATTTAAGACTAAATTCGCAAAAATGCAACATATTTGTGACTTTTTTGGATAATGTTTCCCAATTCTTAGAGGACTTGACTTAGAAAATATACATCCTTGAAAAAAAAAAAAAGTGACATTCGTTGATCATTTCCATTGGCACGGTTGTGCTTGTAAAGTATAAAGAGAATCCCACATAGAAAGTGATATATTAAAGTAGCAAAGTAAAGAATTGATTGTTAATTGGGTTAGTATGTCTCTCTAACGAGTGAGCATGCAGCAAGAATTCATTCTTTCATTTAAATTTGGCACAATTGAAACAGTCATCTTCAACTTGCCTAAACAAAAAGCATTACAATTACTCGTGGTATTTATTACACTTCCAAATACAAATTTAAAGGAAATTAAATTATAAGAGATGATAAAAAAATGTATAATAAATTCCAGATATCAATTAAAAATTGGTTGGATGTACGTGTAATAACGTTTTTTTTTCTTTTTTTGCACGTTAGAACAAAAAAGAAAAAGTTCAAAATCCGATGCAGCATATAGTCATTGTAAGAATATTCTTGACAAAGAGTAGATGAAAAGAATCAAAATCCACTTCCAGAATTTGAACCTAATAATGCCGACTCCTAGGAATGGGCCGGGGGCCCGAGAGCCGGAAACTGCAGAACGGCGTCGTAGCGATGGAGCTGGTCCGTTTTACCAAATTACCCCCCGCAATTCGTTTTATTTCCGCCGCACGAGCTTCCGGTTATAAATAGGCACAGAACGCAGAAGCAAAACCCTAGCTCGTCTCCTTCCCCGCCTCCGATCGCGTCGCCGTCGTCGCGTCCGAAAGGTACGTGTGCTCCGGCAGAAAGTAGCTGAAAATGCTTGCATGTATGGGCTCGGATCGTGCGCGTTTTGGGGTTCGCTGTATCTTCGACTGATTTCATCTCGACAGCTCGAGTTACCGAGTCTGAGATCGCCTAGTCCGTGTACTCATGCGCCTTTGGCTTGAACTCGTGCGCTGTAAACTGTAGCGTCGAAGCTGATGTTTGATTTTTTCCCGTGGTTCGGTGATTCCCTTGCTACTGTTATCTGCGTGTTTGTTTGAATTTTCCGGACATTTATAAGCGCGTAATTCCTTGTTATTGTGCTGTTCGGCTCGGAATGAGTGAGCGAGTGAATGGGTGACGCCTTACTTTCTGGGTTACAAGTTCCTGTCTTTGTCCTGGTTATTGCGATGTGTCTCTGATAGATTGCATTGCGTTGCACTGAAGTCCAATTTGTTGGATTGGTTGAAGCAGGAAATGGCTCCGAAGCAGCCAAGCACCGGCCTTTTCGTTGGGTTGAATAAGGGCCACATTGTGACCAAGAAGGAATTGGCGCCGCGTCCTTCTGATCGCAAAGGGGTAAGTCTGTGCGATGCAATTGATGTTTTAAGTATGGATTGGCGAATTTTTTTTCAACCGATTGAATGTATGGGATAAATGTTCCTGAGCTATTTCTTGTGATTAAAATGGGGTGGATGTTGGGAATTAAAGGTGTTTCTCTAGAAGTTCTTTGAAAATTTCTGTGGTAGAGTTATATTTTTTAAAAGGTTGATCTCGAGTGTGCATACTTTAGATGTGTTGGAGGAAAGAGATGTGCTCGTGAATGTCATACTAAGAAAGGAAGAAAATTGTCAGTACCATTGACGTATGATCTTTTTTATGCGTGACAAATGTGCAGAAATCAAGCAAGAGAGTCCACTTCGTGAGGAGCTTGATCAGGGAAGTTGCTGGATTTGCACCATATGAGAAGAGAATCACTGAGCTTTTGAAAGTTGGAAAGGACAAGCGAGCTTTGAAGGTAGCTAAGAGAAAGCTGGGTACTCACAAGAGGGCAAAGAAGAAGCGTGAGGAGATGTCCAGTGTTCTCAGAAAGATTAGGTAAATACTCGAGGACTTAAGTATTTCTTTTGGACACTGAAAGTTGTGTTCTTTTATTTAGCTCGACTGCCCAAAGTGGAGATTCCTTCTGTTCACTCCCGATAATCATTGTTTTTGCCTTTGCAGGTCTACTGGAGGCGGTGAGAAAAAGAAGTGAGAATTCATTGCTGAAAACTGCTGCGGAGATTTTGTTTCACATGTAGAAGCTGATTACATTTCTTTGCTTAGTGTTCTTATGTTAGTTCAAGACGGAAGCTCAGAGAAATTTCTTTCTTGTTGTAAGACAGTTAAAAATGACAGCAGTGTTCTTTTGGCTCGATGCTTGATATTCTGATTCTCATGTGTGATGTCATCGTGGTTAAGTTTTTCTATTAGAGGTTACCATGAGGACGGTGTTAATGTCATTTTCCAAATATATCTCGTTTGCCAACGGTGTAGCTCCATAGACGACTAAGTAGGTGCAAAGGTTTAGTTCATTTGCTTATTTCAGCAGCTGGACGCCTTTTGTCATTTCTATTCAATGGTAAACCCTGGTTTTAGCCTGGGGTACTTTTGTGCGCTTTACTATCTTATGGATCTCTATGGAAGATTCATTCTAAGCTAATCAGTCAGAGAGAAGCAAATTGTGGTGTCAATGCCATCTTTATAGAAGTTGATGAGCTCTACTCATAAATCAAATGCATTGTTCCCTAAGCATGGCAGTGTTGGCATCAACGTATGATGGATAACGTAGGCATATGGAGGTTGCTCAATGGATCAAGCTTCAATTGGTTGTTTAGTGGTGGGCTTGTTAGAGGGCGTAAGAGTTTGCAGAGTTCGGTTTCCATGGCATTCATGCTTCGAATTACACTTCCATTATTGAGCGTGTGCTGACAGAAAATCTGGTGAATTCCATTATGCACTTCGGCTGTTCTTTGCGGTGGATTTTAGTGACAATGTTATTCCAGCATCTCACAAGCTTGGACCGGCCATATACTATTTTGCTTTGTGACAGGAGGGGTTTGCTGCGTGGAGCCAAGTGAAAATGTGATGATGCCCATACATCGACATAACATCATTCGTGAAGTAAAACATTCTAAGCCGCACCCTGCTTCTTCAGACTCTGTCATCAGAGCTTCTTTTGGTCATAGAAATCTGATGAGGGATTATTCTTAGCATTACCAAATACCAACACTGACAAATTAATTATAGTAGCAGTACACTCATCATCATTGAGTCGATGGCAGATCCGCAGTCATGACTTGAGACATTTGAAGTTTTGAACAAGTACAAAGTGCCATTCGACCACCGAACATACACAAAGCACAGTAGAAGCCAAGCCAGATCATGAACATGATCCGAAGTCAACTTTTATTGAACATGAATTATTCTACACAAGATATACTCCCACAAAACAGGTCAAATAAGTGGGAGATCAAAAACATGGATCCTGGATTATTGAGGTCATCTGCAACCAGTTCCCTAATTCCATAATGGTGACTTTTGCTTTTTTCGAGGCCGCCATAGTTAATTACCTCATAGGAAAAATGGAGAGACTTAAGGGAAAACGCTGTGCCCTCATGTCTTGAATTTTTGGGTGAGTTTCTCGACCCCTTCCTTACAGTCTCCAGCAAGTCTCTTTGCCCCCTCCTTGAGGTCAAGGCTCACGTTCGTGATGCTTTGCTGCAACTCTTCGGCTGATATCCTAGCTTTTGTAACAGCAACACATCTAAGTTCTCCAGTTCTCTCCATGGCATTAGAAGACCATCTCTTCAGGTTTGATATGAATACAAGTATTATCTGGACAATCTTATTGATCAGGTCTCTGGATTTCTCCCCAACTTTTGCCGCCATATCCTTGAGCTTATCCACCAGAGTTTCAGCTCTACTTACAGTTTCATCAACTGACACCTCCTTTCCAGCATTGATCCATGTGAGACCAGCAGAAGTCTCTTCTTGCAGGTCACTGTCAACGACTACCTTGATACCTTGTCTCTCCCAACGATCCCTAGCCTCCTCCAGAGCTTTCGCATGTTCTCTTGCTCTCTTTGCCTCATCTTCAGCCCATGTCCTGAGTAACAAAATTTTGAAGTTCCATAAGTACCACGATTGCTAAACAACACATGAGATGCAAACTTGAGTTCAATCATCTTTAAATAAAGAGACTGAACTGTGTCCAAATACAAATTCAAAGAAGGCAATTGTTTGATCATCACTTTCAGCACGAAAGAGTAGTGGCTGCAGTGCGCAGTTCATCATCACAAGGAAGTACCTCGTCTCCTCAAGCATAATAAATGAACTGGGAATTAGATCTTTTCCAGAAAGCCACACAAATTAATTGGAAAGATGATACATGCAAGTCTAGAAGAGTCAATGGACTGGCAAGTACGGTTTACGAAACCACACATGCAGATGTTTGACACCAGGGAAACCATCTAAATTGAAAAAGGTAATTTACCACAATCGATTACTTAGTTACATCATGCTGTACTTACCTAGCCATTGCCAATGCTTTCCGCTCAACCTCCAGCTCATACTGTAGGCGAGCAATTTCCTGGTTTTCTTTTTCTGCTTCCAACCTAAGTTTCTCAATCTTTTCCTTCTCATATGATACTTCTATCTTGTTACTCATCAGACTTTCCAGTTGTTCTTCCATTTCTTTCCTCAACCTAGAGAGAACTACCATCTCTGATTCCACGGCAGCACGTTCTTTCATCAGGACAATACTATCTTCCTCTCTCTTAGCCCGTAATTTTTCCAATTCAAGCCTTGCTTCTTCAGCCTTCTTTTCCACTGCATCAATTTTCTCTCTCTCTACCGAGAGCACCTTTTCAAAACTTGCATTTATATCCTTTTCAACTTGCGCCACTAAGGCACTATGAGCAGCAACAGCATTTTCTGCCATTGTCTCTGCTTCAATGCGTGCAAGCTCCTCACTAACTCCATCTGCAGCTTCACCAGTTGCAAGAGCAATAGCTGCTTGGGCTTTTGTAACAGGCTTATCTGGCTGAAACAATTTTGTATAACCTATCTCAAGACAAAAAACATATACATTACCAAGCTGAAATGAAGGTTCCATGCGAGCAGTCAAGGTCATATGGCTCACCAAATGCAAGGGCTATTATCCCCTGTTCTCCAGCAGACAAATCAGCTACTAATGCAGGATATGCATCAGGGTTAATCTTGTCGATGTCTATAAATCCAGAAACACGGCCCAGGCCCTGTTTATGTAAAGAGAATGAATTTATATAGAAGTCGCTAGTGAAGTCACGTAAGTGGCCAGAAACCCAAGTATAAACCAAAAACTTCATATGAGCAGACCTCTCTGTTGGCTTCTGGGAGCTGTTTCTTCTCCAGGACCATCTTCCAACTGACTAGATCTTGACGAGATAATGGGCTGTTAAATGTACAAGAAAGAAGATCAGCAGTGAGAAAGTATGCTGCACAGAAAAGAAAAGAAAAGCATCACAAAGGGAAGTCATTAAACAGATTATAAACATCACAATATGCTTCTTGTATATATTCCTGTTAATCTCCTAAAGCAGCTTTATCAAGTTTATGTATTGAGCTTGAACGACTTCACTGCAACCACTATGGTCTAATAAAATAGAGACTAAAATCTCAAGAAGCATGCCAGTATTCTCTAGGGTAACAGTCTGAAGATTTTTCACTACGCTGCGTTGACCATAAAGAATTTTCCACATAGCCGACAAAAGATACAATTGGAAAGGAATCACAGTTTTTACTCACCTTTCAGGAAAGAAATAGAGAGGGTCCTCAGTTTCATTTGGAGATGACATCATATCTCGTCTTGAAAGCTTACTTGAGATAAGCCCAGCTTCTGCCAAACCTGATATTTCAGAGCAATCAAAGAAAGGAGTTAACATAGAAGAACCTTCATGCTGAAGTTGCAGCTAGGAAAGACCATTTCTCACCTTGAATGGAAACAAAATCAGGGTCTTCGGGTGTTATATCATCAAATGCAAGCTCAGTGACATTTTCTATGTACATGGCAGGATAAACTTTGGAAATCGTATCTCTACAGAGAGGCAGAGGTCATTTAAGCAGAAGTTTAGTCATCTAAATTAGCAATGAAAATCGACAGTTGAAGTTTTCTATTTAACAAATCATGAAAATGTGATCTCTACACCTTGAAAGAGCACTACTTGCTGACACCAACCATCTAGCATATTCACGACGTGTACAAATATCCCCCGCTTGGACATCAACTTCAATAACCTGAATGAAGTGGTGGAGCACTCAGATTAGATTGCTTGCAAGGCACGATATTGTCTCATTATAAGAAAGGAAGATAGACTATTACATCAATATTAGAGGTCAAACAAAAAAGGTTTCTGGAGAAGACTTGACAGAAGAACAATGAATTTTTATTTTTTATTTTTTAAAAAGCTGTAGAAATCATATGAAAGAAGGAGATATCTTTTCCACTACTAAAATTCTCTGGAAGAATGGATCTCTTTAAATAATTTATTTGAATGCAGCTATAAAAGTAATACCAGATTATCATTGCACTCAAAATTTCAAATGTAAAAGATGAACACATGGCTAAAACACAAAAGAACTCAAACAAAGTTACTCTATCACTTTTTTAACTGCCCAACAGAAAAGTTGCCCTTCCTAATTGACCATATCTAAGTGAACGAGAATGGAGAACTTCCTTTCCTTGCTTCATACTGATTCTAACACCCCCCCTACCCAATTAAAAAAAAAAAAGAGGAAAAAAATCGTGCGCACACTTAAACAGAATAGTACACCTCAGAGTTAATAAATTAGCTCACAACACAATGACTCACCATCATCATCAATTTCAAACTCAATCACTAGAGCTAACAAAGAGTGCACTGAAGTACCTTCAATGCTTGTAATGCAGCCAAAGCCTGTCCTTGAACTTGATCAACCATGGAAGGAACCAAAATCTTCCCAGGACTCACTCGTAGAGCTTCAGAAACAAAGGATGGAGCAGGTATACCAGCATAGGAAAAGGTGTTTCCTGAATTTGATATTGCAAAATCTGTTCTGCTTTCATCTGTTGCCCCTTGCCCATCTTTTTCTTGTCCAACAACAAATGCATAATCTGAAGATGCCCCAGATTCAGTTACAGATGAACCACGTTCATTCAAGTCATGCTCCTTCAGTGCTGAATTTATCCCCTCAACCGACACCTGAGGTATTTTGTCTGCATCATGATTTTCTTCAGCAGATACTGGAACTAACTTCTGCAGCTCATTGTTGGGCACAGCCTTTGGTTCTAAAATAGTGTCTACGTGTGCACCAAATGAATCACTCAGCTCTGTAGACTCACTTTGGGTGTGATAAAGCTTAGTCGATTCATCTAGAACACTTGAACTACTAGTTTTTAATGACTCATCCCCCTTGTAATCAGCAGTGAAATTTGCGAGACTTTCCCCACTTGGATTATCATTAATCAGGTCCCCTTTCTGTCCAGATGCGGATTCTGGTGCAACATCATCAAGGCTACCTCGTGCCTCTATATTGGCCGGAGCAGCCACAGTATCAGCCACAGTATCATCTTCTAGGAGTGCACCAGCACCTAAACTTATTTCAGGAGCAATTGAGTTGTCACTAATGGGTGAATCATCTTGCAGATCATCTTCCTTGGAAGAACTATTAGCATTTTCAGTACCAGTGTAAGTACCAGTTTGGATCCCGCCATCAGTATCATCTTCCTTTTTATTTCCGCTCGCAGAGTCATTATGTTCTTGGATGGAAAGAGAATCATCACTCATACCCGACTCACCACTCAGATTGACCTCTTTTTTGTTGGATTCAAGCTCCACGTGCTGATCATCCGGGGCCAACAGTGCTTCCTGCTGTGTGGTCAAGGGCGCCATCTCTGGTTTAGGTCCTGTTTTCACCAAGATTGAACACATCATGATGGAGGCAAATCAATAACCTGCATTCCAATTGCATTGGCAGCTGCAATTGAATGAGATGAACTAACAGAGCAATCCTGAGGGAGACAGATTCGAAGAGGGACAGGGAAAGAGAACATATCCTTAGGCCTAACAAAGAACTTTCAGCAATCCCAACACTATTTTCGAACCCAGTCCTGAATCAGTATTTTTCATAAGAGAAATTGAAACTCACTCAAAGTGCTTCTCTTCCCCGCATATATTGCTGCAAATGTGATTCCAGCAGCAAGAACAACTCCTGCTCCAACAATCCCTGAAAGCAAACTACTTCAAAAGTGTTATTAGCACAGAAGAAACTGTAATCAGTGACTGCAGAAACGAAAGAAATAGAGAAAAAAGCCGAGAACAGTTCACAACGAGCCAAAATATCGTGACTACTAATTGATGGTTCAGTATATTCCAGGATGCAAGCCCCAGCACATACCCCAGCAATCATCATCACCGCGAAAGACACTTCAACTAGGTCCCAACTACTCGATCAAATCACTCTTACGAGAACAGCAATACCGTCATCAGAAGTACGGACCTCATTTCTCCCCTTCTCGTCATTTACCGACGATTTTCAATTCCACGAGACATCGTACTCAGAGCAAGCGTACAACACAACAAAATTTCCTCCAACTTACCTCCAAGCCATCTCTTCCGTTGCGAATCCAAAGGCCCCCGGGCGTCGTCGGAGCCGGACCAGCCGGCCAGAGCGTCCGCGCCGTTGTCCGAACCGGTCCAAGACCCCAAGTCCCGGGGGGCCTCGCTCCGGCCGACGCAGAGGCGGGGGAACCGGCGGTCGAGCCTCCTCGCCCGCGTCCTCACGAGGATCGACCGGGACAGCTCCCGGGAGCAACCGCCGCCGCCGCCGCGGCAGCGCAGGGCGAATCGGAGCTGCGGGGAGCCCGTGCCGGACGACGTCGTGGCGGTCGGGGAAGGCATGCTCGAGGGTTTTAGCTCGTCGTTTGTAGAACGGACGAATACCAGAAAGATATAGAGAGAGAGAGAGAGAGAGAGAGGGACTGGTGTGTTTTTATCTCCGCCTCTCCGGAAGCGCTTCTACTTTCTCTCTCTAGCTCTCAGCGGTTGATGGATTTTGTCTGCTCCTCCACTAATCTCTCTCTCTCTCTCTCCACTATTCGCTCGTCGACTGCCTCGGATCTTTTTTTATGACCCGTGCGGACGGCGCCTTTTCCGATTTCCGACCACCGGAATTTCAAACGGGCACCTACCCTTTTCCCTTTCTTCTTCCCCCAACCAATTTCCACGTTGGAATCTGAGGGCAATCTGGGCCTTTGTACTTCGAAGCCCGTTTCGAAAGCTCTCTTTTGGGGGCCCGAAATGTCCTTTCCGAAAAAGCTTGCCAACCTCTAATGGCGTAGCTGACAGCTGTAGCATCAGTGGTAGTTTCGGTTAGATTTTGCAGCGTTATTAAAATGAAAAATATTAGTTAACCTTGTTAACCTTGGTCAGCTAATAACACCTTGCATAAATACTCAGATCACGCATTTGACAACTCAAAGGCCCGTTGAGGTTCCAGGAGCCCAAAAACCAATTTGGATAGTGACATGTAGTAATAAGAGCTTACTCCATCTCAATTAGACCCGGAAAATTACCGAAAAAAGTCATAAATATCAATTTGCTCATAAATTTTTCGGTTTAGTCAATTCTAAACATTTTTTACGATTTGCCAATGTAGTTTTTTTTACTATTTTTTTGTAGGAAATTGCTAATAAAAATGTCGGTAATCTTATACGACACAACCAAAGATTAATATAAATAACTTTTACAATTTTATAAAAAAAAAATCCGAATTTTTTGTAATTTTTTCCAATTATTTTTTTATGATCAAAATTGACCAGAATAACTACATTTATAAATTATTAAAAGATTTATGATTGAACTAATAGTAAAACTTTTTTAATAAATATTCCCGATTAAGCTCAACTCAGACTTCCTCTGATTGGCCTAAACTCCACATTAAACCCAATTCAAAAACTTGATCTTAATCCATCCAATGATAACCTCAAGTACAAATTATGATCCGGCACAAAAGAAATCCGAGTTCCAAGGGCAATGAATCATTGGCCTAAGTTCAGCATGGAAAAAGATAGTTGAGAGAAAGGGATTGTAGATTATCGTTTGTCGATCACCAAGATATCTCCAAAAGTGAACCACCAAGTGCAAACAAAACCGGATTTTAGCAGGATTCAAGATGAATATTAATCAATCGTCAAAATAATGAAGTCACGTTAAATCTTGACCATCATACGCGACTGCAAATTTATTTTTCAGTATTAATTTGTTTAATCTTCTAATATTGTAGCAATATAGTTCTCCCCACAAATCACTTCATGAGATATCAGGGAATTGCGCAAAGGGTCTTTCCAATGTTACTAGCATGAGGTAGTCCTTATCGTTAAGGCTTCATTTGTTTTGCTTAAAATGAATAGCTTGACAAACATTTTCCTAAAAGTAATCACTTGTATCACTTGTATCGTTTAAAATAATTAATCAACAAAAAACATTTTTATTGTCGATAATAATTTATATCTAATTATTTTCATGAATGATGAAAACATTTTCCATTCATTCATTTGTGTAAGCAATACAAGCAATCTTTTTTTATGAAAATGTTTTCCAAACCAATTCATTTTTTGCGAAATAAATGCACCCTACTAGCATTTCCCATAAAGAGATATGCAATATGTTGAATTGATTATGATTGCCTTTTTTAAAAACTAGCACAATCCCAATGCTAATTAGATCAAAGGAAATTACAGCTTTATGAAGGTGCATCGGGCTGCTACCAGCTTCCCAAATGTTTATACATGAACATTGGGTTACATGCAAAAAAAGATCAGATGTTAGGTATTAGATAATGTGTTTCATGAAATAATTTGGTCATAGAATGATGCAGCATACCGTCACATGCAGTTTTGTAATCTCTTCTCCAAGAAATTATCAGTGGTGAGGAGTGGTTATTATGTTTCAATGAAAACTATGGTCATAAGATGAAAGTACTGTTTTTCGTGGAAAATCATAGAAAGATGAACTATCCATCTGTCAGAACATTTCGTAATTCTGAATATCATCTGTTAGTTGTGCATCGTTAGAAATCCAGTCAACTAATGGATGTTATCTCCTATCATTTTCTACAAAAAATTGATAAGTAACGCTTTGGTGGAAAGAAGTCATTAACTCAGATTGATGTTTTAGCTGACGATAACTGATAAGCATAGTGATTAACCTTTCAAATAACTTTACAACTTCGGCAACTCACACCTCTTCTGAGCGCCCTTTATCACTCACGCTTGGTGTAGGACCTTCCCACAATTCTGCTAACTCTTTCCTTGACCAAGAAATGAGAATGACCGGCCCAAGTGTGGAAGGCACCTGAAGTTAACCAAAGATCGTTTCAATGAGTTTGGTAGCACTCGGATTCACATTTTGCCATAACTATCTAACTATCTCAGCTCTTACAAGACATCTGGTATGCCTATCTGTCAATCCTCATTCAAATCAAAATTATTTAGCAGTTATAATGCCAAATTAAGTATCATGGCTCAGACCAACTATAAGAACAGGATGCATAGAAACAATAGGACAAAAAGTGACATTGTCCACAAATATTCACAGCAAATTTTTTCATGAGATAAGATCAAAAGGCATACCAAATAGAGGAGGGCAGGCTGAGGTGAATGGGTCAAAACTCCAGCTGCTAAGGCAGCTATGAGTCCAATGGCATATCCAGGAAGGGCATACCATATGTACTTGTTTGCCTTAGAAGAGTGCAGTTCCAATAAATTGACTATATCCCTGCTTTTCCGATAATCGAAACAGAGAACTAGTGCCAAAAGCATCGCAGGAATAGCCTGTAAGGCAAAGCATTAAAAGAAACTCTCAGAGGTAAACCTCAGACTAAAATTTTGGTTAAACTACAACAAACAATATTTAAGTTTGAAGGTACTGTAGAAAAGGGAAAAAAATAAAAATGACATTATAAAGGCTGCACTACAGAAGCACCTAACAGGCTGAAGAAGTGTTAGCCTAAAAAAAAGGGGGCTGAGGAAGTGACATGGCTCTGCAAGAACATGCTCGCGATACAAGTACAAAGTAATGGAGCCTAACACAAACCTGATATGAATTTTGCCAAAAGATAAAAAAACTAGAAATTAATGAAGGGTCAGAACAACGTAGAGATACTAAACCAAAATCCACAAGAAAAAACACTGGCAGTGCTGCAAATCAATCCCAAGACACTGCAAAAATATGTTATGAAAAACTGAATGACAACCAGAAGTCTCAATCCCTCATAATGGAGAACTCTCTTAACGTGAATACCTGAGGAAAAATGCTAATATCAATATCTGGTCCTCACACCTTTTATTTATCCGATGGATAAACAAATTGCAACAGATAATAACATTCAGATCCATCCATGTTGCCAAGAAATATTGCCAAACAAGCACTTTCAATCCATTAAAAACTCTAAGAAGACAATCAGAAACAGGCAAACAGCAAGCAACTGAAATTTCATAATATCTAAAACCTCAGATCTGAATGACATAGAGCAATCATAAAAAATAAACGAAATGGGAAAATGCCATACCATGTCCCCAAGACCTAGCATCATATAGTCTGCAGAACTTCCTCCAGGAACTACTCCACCCAGCAAGTTCCGGGGGAACATAATCTTCACAGGCAACTCCAATTTCTTTGTAATCAATTGTAGCCCAGGAAGGCTTAAACTGTTGGCGACAGTATGAACAGGATTTGAAGCTTGTTGTGTGGCCACAGATACCATGACATTTGCTCCAAAGAATCTCTCAGAGTAAAAGACCCAGAAAATGTCATACACAAATAGACAAACAAGGAGCATGGCACAAATCTTGATATTTGGTAGGCGCACATGGCTCACAAATGCAATACAAATAGAAATGCCCAGCAAATTGTTCAAAATCCAGTGCCCCGAAATAAGCCAAGCAACAACAGTACCGATGCATACCAATAACAAAAGCCCCTGGATTCTTGTAATCGACTTTGAACAGCACCGTGACATGAACGGGTCAGCCAAGCCAAATTGGGACTTCACATAGGTCACGTAGGGAGAAAGACAGAAGAAAAGGGATGAGACAGATGCTACAGCAGTAAAGGCAGTGAGCAGTTGGGATACAGAAGAGAACAGGTAGAACATCAGAAGCAAGCTGCAAGAGCTCATGATTGGAATCATGAGTGCCTGGGACCTGTCCAAAGTAATCGACGCTTCCAATAAATCGCGATTGCGCTCCATTTCTTTCCCATAATTTAAGGCTCGAAAAGCAGCTCCAAATGTTACAGCTATCGCTGTTAAAATGAGCGTAACTGGGGCTGGTTCCAACAGATACAATAGCTTCCACAATGACTCCATCAGCAAAGGAAATTACTAGACTTGTACCTCAGATCTATTAATCATGCTCCAAAACAGCGTCCAAAAAGAAGCTATTGTGCTAGGCTTGCTACCAAAGCTGCATCATTTCCCCCACTAACGGTTATAAGGAGAAATCTATGCAACCTGCAGGAAAAGAGACAAAACAAAGAGGTAAGACACCAAGATACCAACCTGCAAAGATCCAAATATACATGCCAGCCTATGAACCGTTGTTTAATTCAGTATGGGTAAAAAATAGAATCGTCTGTCTTCTCCCATTGAATTAAGCAACACAAGAACAGTAACTTTGATACGCTTCCGAAAGGGAAAAAGAATGCATCTTTCCAAGGAGCACAGTACAGCGATGCACTTGGACCAGAAAGATCATGCATAGCACAACAATGAGCGCAAAACACCATCTTTTCATCTTTCCCTTGTAATCAAAGAGCAAAATCGAAAATGCCGAAACTATCAAAAAGAAAAACGACGATTTCACTCAACCATATCGTTCGCATATTTGATTTCATCCGACCATGCTCCATCTATTCAG